>JALMGJ010000011.1:13390000-13990000 GCA_023362775.1 Charina bottae
GTGTTTTTGTTTTGTTTTGCCTTTTTCACCGGATAGGAACGGCTACGTTTGTGCCACCAAAGTCATGGCATTGCGGAAAGTTTTGGAAACAGCTGGGCACTCCTCGGGCTTCACCAGTGAAGAAAAAGGTTTGGGCCCTGTGCATGTGTGTGAGTGTGGTGTGTGTGTGTGGGGGGGGTTGCATTGTAAGGTGAAGGAGCCATCTGGGCAATTGTAAATAATGGGGAGGGCAGGAGGAGAATGGAAATTCAGATGTGTTGCTACCATGATGAATGCTCACTTCTTAGCATGCATGCTCTATCTTTTCCTATGTCAAATGTTCAGTATTTTTGGCACTGCTTGTCAGGGACTGTACAGAATTTCCACTTGATGTTTTTTCCGCTCTATTTGGAGAGGCATAGAATTGATCCTGGGACTTTCTGCGAACAAAAGCCTTTGCTAGGCTTAACCAGATTAGGTCTGGATGCGACCCAGGCTTTGATAAATATCTACATCTAGAACATAGCTTTCCAAACTGTGTGTCACGACACAATACTGTGTCACCTGCGGGCCCCAAGTGTGTCACGTGAAAACCCGGAAGCGCTGATGGTGCACTGTCGCTGCCGGACCATCAGCACTTTTGGGTTTTCACATGGCACGCCAGGACACCGCTGCCGCCACTGCTGCGGCGCGCGAAAATCCGAAAGCATCACGGCAGCACGCAAAAACCCACATCCCCAACCTGATGGCACATTTTAGATCTCATATTTTCCACAGTGTCCTGGATATCTTGCATAAAAGCTTGATAGAAGTCAGAAGGAATCTGTTTAAAATCCTGGTGAAAGTCAGAAAGAAGCTTCTCCTCGCTGTAGAAAGCCTCTCTTGGGGTACATATACTTAAAAAAAATACAAATTGGTGATTTAGAAATGGGGTGGCCGGTCTTAGTGTCCCTTTAAGGCTACAGCGCGGCTTGGAAAATGATGACATCCCTTCTTACCAGTCGAATGTGAAACGCTGTTCTGGCTGCAAGTAGCCGTCCGGAGGACAGATGGGATGATTCCAGGTATTCTCCTTAATCTGGAGAATGTTCCTGGGCTTCAGGAAAACCTGCCTGAGCCCGAAAAAAGTGGCTGCATTGTCAGCTCCACCCACTCAACCAGCGGGCACAGCTGTTCAGTCCACCATTCCCACTGCAAGCCACTACTCTTCCTTTCTTTGCTAAAGGGAAGGCAGATCTGTCTGAACTGAGTGCACAAGGGGGCAGGAAAGATTGCCTCTCCATTTTTGCCTCTTTCTCTTGACAGACCCAGAAGAGTTCCTTACCCTGCTCTTCCGAGTGCTAAAGATGGAGCCTCTCTTTCAGATCCGGTGAGAAAGATGAGCGGTCTTCTATACTTTGTAGCCCCATGCTGTATATTTGTGGTGTGCAGAACGTTTCAAATTTAAACTGCCTCAGATTCAAGATGCCCCATTTGGGGCTCAAAACATTTAGTTTGAAGGCAGAAAGGTCTGTTTTGCATTTGAAACACGGTGGTTTCAATTACTTGGAAAGTTTTTGGGGCTCAAGCTTGAAACACTTCAAAAGAATTCACAAAGCAGCCCATTTCACACTTGTAGCAACTGTTTCAAACTCAAAATGGGATGTTTTGGAAATAAGATGCGTATACCCCTACTGAACATTCATGCCAAATCACACCAAGATGGTGCACCAAGATAAATCAAAATAGTCACAGATATTTGTATATATTATTTGATTAGTTGGGATGGGTATACGATAATAATATATAATAATTTTTAATCATAGAGCAATGAAGTTACTGTGTCCACAGATCACCTCTAAATCTCTACTTGGCCTTGTTCTGGCTGTTCAGCCTTGTTAGGAAGTATGTCTGTATAGTTCTTAGTATACCTTTGCAACCCTGAGGGAAAGAAACTTTGAAAAAGAAAGTAACCCATTGTAGACTCTGTTGACTACATTTTCCCTACATTTACAAATTTTCTCACAGCCCTTACTCCAGACAGAATAGTGTCCCCTAATTGAATTCTGTTTTTCTCATCTTCGAACCCAGCTCAGCTGGTCAGGACCCTCATGGCTGCATTTTCTACCAGATATTTACTGAGGACCACCCAACTCATGAGGTCCCAACAGTTCAAGAGCTTCTGGAGGGATCACTGTTGACTGGGGATCTCAAATTCACAGAGGTGAGATGCAGTACCAGGAGGATAGATAGATGTGACCTTCCCATCAACCTCAAATGCTTTTCTCAGAAAGACACCTTGTATCACATTTGAAGGATCCCAGGGTGGTGAAAGTTGATTTGGGTCAGGCCCGTCCACAACATGATGAATGTGTGATCAAAGTGATTTTAGTTCCATTGTTGTAGCCGCCATCTTGACTTTTTAGATGTCCCTGTTGGGTCAAGCTGCCAGGGTAAGGTTCCACCAAGTCTACATGTGGTCACTGAAAGTTTTGGGTTCATCCTCAAAGTCCTTTGGGATATTGTAAATATTATAAATAAATAAATAGTTGCTATGGAATGGCCATAGGAACTTTTTAAAAATAATTTAAAAATTATATTGTACTATATTATATATAGGTAATATAGCCCTATTTCAGTTAACTGTAACTGTAAATAAAATGGAATCAACTGTAGTTTCTGATCTGGCCATTCCCAACTCTTTAAATTATGTTTTAATTATATTGCTTTTTTTTCTTTAATGAAAGAAACATGGTATCAAGACATTATTTTTTAAAAAAATCAATGGTTATACCTTGGGGATACAAAATTATCAGCACATTTATCATTGAGGAGAGTACAAAAATTAACTAACCCATTAATTTTTAAAGTTGGACTGCCATGAGTACCCTTGTCCAAGGCAGTTGTGCAAATACTCTTCTACGGTATCATTAAATAGATTTGAAGAACCTGAGATTCTTCTTTCTTTGAGTTGAGTGTCCAAAGTAGGGCACCATCAATTGTCCCCATCTATTCTTCTTCCCCACCTCATCCATGTGCTTCCTTTCTTCCTGGCAGGCCCCTTCCTGCCTTATCCTTCAGATGCCTCGGAATGGGAAGAACTTCAAAGCCTTCCGAACCATCCAGCCCAGCCTGGAACTTGACCTCACAGATCTCCTGGAAGAAAGTAAGGGATGAGAGAGAAAAGCATCTCTGTCATAGGAGTTCAGTCCTATTGTGCTGTACATCATCTGAGAATCTAGAACAAGGTTGAGGGCAAGAAATGGTTCAGTTTAGCTTCCTTTTTCTTTATGTCACTCCCACTAGGTAGACCAGACCAGGAAATCACAGGAAAGCTAAAACTATTTTTTTATTGAGATTGGCTATAATAATAGAATCTTGCAAGTCTGATTGTGCCTTACCTCCTCTTCCTTGTTATAGTTCAGTGAAATAGGGAGGTGTCTGCCTGAGCCATTTCCAACTGTTATAGTTCTGGACTTAAAAATGCTTTAGCCCCTTTTGCCTAGGTAATAGTTCCTGCGTATCTCCATCACAGTCATCTTCCTTAATCTCTGTGTCTACTGTGGCCAGCTAGATACTTTGTGGAAGCTCCCAAACTGAAGTAACTGCCTTCCTCTACTATTTCCTCATAGCAGTTGGTTTGTTGTAGTGGTTTAGTAGTTAAAATGGTGGACAAGGGCCAGAGAGACCCAAGTTGAAATGCCTTTCTTAGCTATGGAAATTCTCTAGGTTACTCTGGAGAAGTGGTTGTGGGGAAAAAATGGAGGAAGGAATGCTGTGTATGCTGCCTTGAGATCCTAGAAGAAAGGTGGGTTGTAAACCTAATGACCAAACAAGTAACCCTGGTGCAGGGAGTTCCTTTTGAAAGCCCAGCTTCCAGGCCTTCATTGAGCTTTCCTCCTCCACAACTTCCTAGTTTCCCTTCTTTAATATCTGCCTATGCCTGTGTCCTTCACCACATCTTGGGACAATGGAGGTCCATAAATTAACTCCATTTCTGCTGTGACCTCCATTTCCTTTTGTCTGTTGGTGGCTTTCAAACCTACAGATTTTTTTCCAGTTTTCTAGGCCTGGAGAAGGAAATAAATGTTTGTGCTGAATACAGTGAAGATATTTCCATGGTTTCCTTCCTCTTTGTGGGGCAAACAAAATTTTCATCACTGTTTTTACCCCAACTTGGTATCTTCCCGGAGTATTTATTTTTATTTATTTTGTTCATAATTCGATTTATATCACCGCTCCATCTCCCCCTAGGGGGACTCTATTGAATGTCGTTTCCCACAATCCATAGCCAACATGTCTGTTTTAACTTCTAACATAGTCCAACCTTTCTGACTTTACCACTGCAGCTCCTCGAGAGTGTTGTGTATGCCAAGGACTGGCTGTGATGGAGTGTCCAGATTGCTACCAGGATCCTGGTTTTGGCATTCGACACATCAAACAGTTCTGCAAGATTTGCAATCAGCAGGTATCTTTGTACCAGCTTCCCATCCCAGGATACTCCCTTAGGCTATGCTTGCCTGATATAGAATATATAGCTGAAGGATGCCACAGAGATTTTCTAGTTAAAACCCTCCCCTTCTTGATGCAGAAAAGTTTTAATGCCCTTGACAGATGCTATTCTGCTGAAGCTCTCAAGAGGATGAAGTCATGAGTATCATTGTCAAACTGCTCTGAGCATTAAGAACAGGATTCCTGTGCTTGCCTTGCCTTATCCATCTGCGTATATATAGCCTTAAAAAAAGATGAGCAAGGAGGGATATGATTGTCGTCTTCTAATACCTGAGAATTCATTGCATAGAAGTTCTGTCCTTTCTTCCTCCAGAAACCAGGATATGGATTAAAGGAGAAAGCAGGTAGTAGTTGCCTGTTAGAAGACACTTATTAACATTAAGAGCAGTTGGACAGTGGAACCACTTACCCAGAGTGATGGTTGCTCTCCTTCACTGGATACGTTCAAATGGAGGCTAGACAACCATCTGTCTGGGAATGTCGGACTTTGTCCAGAATTTGGATTCCTGTACTGAGCAAAGGGTTGGATTTGGTGCCTAAAGGGCCTCTTTCATCTCTAAGACTTCATGAATTCTGAACTAGAAAATACAAGCTTCTAGTCTTGTTTATAGTGGGCCTTTTTTAAGAAATGATGGTAATGGATGATTCAGTAATCAAGAAATCCCTTTGCAAAAAGAGCCATCTGGGTTTGTATTGCTAGATTAGCTCTGGTTTTATTTTTGTTGTTTGTTGTTACTATGTATTAAATGTATACAGTTGCTCAATTGGAAAGACTCAAGGCAGCTTTGTTTTAAATCTCTTGATGTTCTTTGGCTACCGCTGTACAGGTTCACAAGCACCGGGCCCGAAGGTGCCACCAACCCCGTCCGCTGCATCTGCCTGAGGAGCTTTCCCACTTAGGCTCCCTGCCAGAGGCCATCCCTCGCCAGACAATGCAGCTCTTTGCAGTTCTCTGCATTGAAACAAGCCATTATGTAGGCTTTACCCGCCATGGCCCAGATGTCCACCAGTGGCTTTTCTTTGACAGCATGGCCGACCGTGAGGGTGAGTTGTCACAGGGTGTATCTTCCAAAGAAAACCAGGATTTGCTTTTATCAACACTGTGCTTATCATGGAAAGTCAGACTTGAATCTTCCCTTTGGTTTGGAAAATTGGTCTGACTCAACAATTGAACTGACTTGGAGAATCCATCTGCCTCCATCTGGATGATGAAACTGAATCGTCAGATTGGTTTGATTTGGATTTTTGAAGGAGTTCAGAAAAAAACTGCTTTGCACATGGGTAGAAGTATTAAACATTGTCCAAATTGACTTGGCAAGTATCCAATTCCACAAATCAAACAACTATTCAGTTTGGAGATTTGGTTGAATTGCCATCCAATCTCTGAATCAATCTCACAGCTCTACAATTATTGCTTATAGCCAAGGTTACTGCACATACATGGGATTAAAAAAAAAATCAGAAATGAAAGCTTTCCAGTAAAGAGACATGGGCACACTTAAAATTTATATACAATATCTCAAAGTGAGGCACAACAGCTGGCAGCCCCTAGCTAACCTTGGCTATCTTGAAAAGCTAAGTATGGTCAGACCTGGTTCATACTTGGATGGGAACCTCCAGAAAATCCCATGGCTGTTGGTTAGACCAGTGTTTCTCAACCTTGGCAACTTGAAGATGTGGGGAATTCTGGGAGATAAAGTCCACATTTCTTCAAACTGCCAAGGTTAGACTGAAAAATAATAATAATAATTTAAAAAAAACAGAAGGTGGCAATAGCAAGCTACTTCCATACATTGCTGCCAAGAAAATTTCCTGAATCTCTCCTTGTAAGTCACCAGGCATCAAGCTCAGCTTGAACGAATCTTTAGTTTTCTTACTTTTGAGATCTTGACATGGCTTCTGTCCCAATGGATACTTGAATCGTATGTTTATCAGCTACTTGAAATCTAGACCAGATACTTCCTTACTTGGATAAAGGTCTTGTAACGGTCTTCCCGCAACAGCAAACATGGTGACTTGATCGGAATTTTTGCCTGGCCTGGAAAAAAAATCTTCCTTGGGTCACTCCAAATCTCAGAAAAAATGGTAATGGGAGACATCTTCAGAGATGTTGCTGTTTATTGAAAGTGTTTCCCAGTTACAGAATCTTACTGATCAGAGACTGGAATCCCAACAGTAAGTTGACCATGTCCTCTTGTTTCTTTCCATGCACACCCTCAATCTTTATGCCTGTCTTTTCTTTCCAAGGTGGACTGAATGGCTTTAACATCCCTCGTGTCACACCCTGTTCAGAGGTAGCAAATTACTTGGAAATGTCCCCCGAAGCTCTGCAGGGCTTGGATCCCAAATCTTTGCCCTCTTATGCCCGCCGCCTGCTCTGTGACGCTTACATGTGCTTCTACCACAGCCCTTCCCTCAGCCTCTACAAATAAATTTTTGGATGAGAGAGGGGAGATTGTAGAAGAAGAGAAGGAAGCCATGTGGCTGCAGGGATCCCATGGTAGATGTGGCTGCAAATCTGGGTGTTTAAATCAGAACCCTTGGAGAGATGACCTGCTACCCAGAGCACTGAGCAATCCAGAAGCATGGGCTACGTATACGTAGTTACCTAGTACTCTTCGGGTGGAAGCAGCATTGGAGTCTGCCCTTCCTTCAGGACGAATCTGGGTGAAGTGCTTAAAAGTATTCTGGGGAACATTCCCTGATCACTCTTCACCATCCTAAACTTTTTGGGGATGGTAGACACAACCGAACGAACTCTATCCATTTTGATCAACTCACCAAAGGATGTTTGGACATTTGTATGTGAATGACGACTACCATGCCTCTAACCCACTCTCTGCTTGGGTACTTCTGAACCAATCCTGAAGAGTCTTTTTATACCATACAAACCTGCTGGACCCTTACGGTCCTTTCACCAAGTCACCCCCCACCCCTCAGATTAAAGGAGTGGTTAGCAGAGAAACGGGGCCTTCTCAGTGGTGGTACCTTGTCTTTTGCACTCCCTCTCCAGAGACACACACCTGATCCCAGTTCTGATGACCTTTGAAAATCAGGTGGAGATTAGAGTCCATAATTGGAGAGATTTTTTAAGAGCGTTTTTTTAACGGTTTATTATTACCTGGGAAAAGCAGGTGTTGCAATCTTGATATGGTGGGTTGGTTCCTGCCTGGTTTTTATTGCTTTAAGGGCTCACTCTCCTGGGGAGGTATCCAGTAGGGCAGTTCATACCATTGGAAATAAATCTCCTGCCCTATCTTTTGAAATGGGGTGTATTTATTAAAATAACCATCACAATTTCCTTTGACCGTCTAATGCAGGAATTAGCTATCTTCAAGCATTGAGTACCATTGCACAATGTTAAATGATGGCATGGGCACCCAAAATATTTTTTAAAATTTAAAATAGTCAAAATTAAAAAAAAATATCAGCACTTCTCCCAAGGAATCACCCATCTCACCCTGTGCTCTCATGCGGGAAGAGAAAGAATCCAAATATTTCCACTTGAAATATTTCAAGATTTGGCAATCATGAGATTTGCTGATTAAAAAATAATCCTAATTAATGTTGGGGTTTGGCGAGTCCCAGCTGGGGTGTCGCTAAATCTCACTTCTGTGCAATCGGTTGATGAAATGCTTTGCTTGATGAAGGTGTGAACCAAGAATCCTTTTGAAGTGTTTCCTTGAAATGACCTGACAACCTGCTTATAACAGGTGGAGCAGCCAAGGAGCTTCACGTATCAACAGAAGTCCCAAAGCTACTTCTGTTCAAGCAAAGCAGTTGATTGGGACAGAGCGGTTCTGCCTAGACCCTTTCAAACAAGTATGGAATGACCCTCATTTTGCATCCGTTGTCTTGGTAGAGAAAAAGAAGCATGTTCAGGCATGTTGTGGTGGATTTTGGCGGTGCCGCTGGTTCTCAGGAAGGAGGGAGCACATTCCAAGGAGGTGGAGGAGATAAGCAGAGGCACAGTCCAGGGACAACCATGGGAAAACAAAGAGGTTCAGGATAGCCCTGCCCTAGAGTCTCCCAGGTTATTTCCCCTTAGGTTAGGTAGAGTAGCTTTAGTCTGGCAAGATTCTGTCTATACGATGTGAGCAAATAAAGAACTGGAGTTTGAATAGACTGACTCTTCATTTTTCTTGGGCTGGGCCTGACACATGTGGAAAGGGGATTTTTGTAAGCTTTGTGAAACTGTCAATATGCCTGAATGCATCTTGGTTGGAACTGGTTCCAAGCACTTGAAATGATTTAAGCCAGAATCATCTCTCAAAAGTGGTGTTAGATGCCTTGCAACCTCAACATCCTCAAGTTGCTAACTTATGTTCCTCATTGCTATGATTACAAAATCACCATTAGTAGACACTTGTGCAGTGCTGATTTTACTTAGATCCTTACCAGTTATTTTGGTTCATGTCAGTCAGTGAACTCAAACCTGATTAATTCCACAGGATTCCCATAATAACTTCTCTCTGAACTAGAATCTCAGTTAATAACATTAGCAGCAATTTCAATTTAAGTTTTTGTGCCTTCCTGATTAACATTTGCTTCTGTCACCCTACCACTAGCATACTAGCTTCAGAGCTGGTTTCTTGGACCTAAACATCTCACCATCTGCCTTCTCCCCTTCCATGAGCATTCTCTTTGAGTCTGAATCTAGCATAGATTTCCTTCTGTGAGCTCTATTTCAGAAAGGATAACTACAGTACATCCCTCTCCACTACCCACATACCAAAACACACAAATTTCTCTGTGTGTATCTTTCTCTCCTGGATAGTGGTAGAAGTTGGCCAACTTTGGATGATCTCAAAAAGCTAAATACATGGACATATCAACATCAAGCTCACCTCAAGGGAAATTTTATTACAGTATATACTTGTGTATAAGCTCATCCGTGGATCAGCTGACCCTCGAATTTTTAATCAAACTACCATGAAATATGTGCCATCTGTGCATAAGCTAACTCACATTTTTATGGTATTGGTTCAAAATTCAAGGGTCTGCTTATCTGCAGATGGGCTTATATGCAAGTATATATGGGAAATATGGGTACTTTAAAAAAGTATTACGGTATATACTTGTGGCTAAGCCCATCTACAGATAAGCCAAACCTGATTTTGGGGTGTACTTTGGCCCCTAAAATTCTTGGCTTATCTGCGAGTGTATATAGTAAGTCTATTTTTGAACTTAATTGAAAACAATATACTATACTACACTATTTTTAAAATACAACTTATACTAAGGCTCTGTTTTTACAGCATGATTACTCAGGTCAATGGGAGGGGAGGGCGTTGTGGGAACATCAAAAGGGAGATAATTAAACCAGTTAGTGAATCCCCAGGAGATTACATTTAACTCAGAACAGTAAGTCATGCATAGCATTAAAGTGGCTTTACCTGCTCAATTCTGTTGTGAGAATATCTGAAAGCAGCCAAGTGAATGTTTTTTTTACTACCTAGCCCTCCAAGAGAAAAGGAGCATCTGGAAAAGCAACTCATTCATTACAAAACTGACAGCTAAGATTTCACAGCACAGAACACACTTCCTAAACCCTGATTGGTGCAGTGGCTCACTCTCCCACCTATCATCTGCTCAATAGGGAAGAGGCCATGAAGCCATGCTGGCGCAGGGGCTAATGGGATACCAGCTACCAGAGAGTAGTAGAGGATTCTGAATCCTTGATACCTATTGATCCAGTTCTTATGACTCTGCTTCCAGAACCACAAGCCACCAGATCCAGCTGGGTTAGAGGCTGAATTAAGCCTGTTCTAGGAACAAGGCCATTAAATACAATCATTACAAAATACTATACCTAGGTTCCTCAGTTACATGAAGGATTATGATGTGTTAAGGTAGAAGCCAGTACAACCTCTGTTCAGAAAGAATGATTCAATCCAAGAAGACCGCAGTTGTGGAAGATGTATCCTTTCCTGAGGCATATGGAGTTACGCCCAGGCTGGAGAAACCTCACACTTTTTGAGAATTTCTGGGAGTTGAACTCTCGAAACATCTGAAGGATACCAGGTAGAGAGTATTGAACTAGATCAATTAAAGTCATTAGGAATGCCTCTCTTGTTTTTTCTTTGTTTTTTGTTTTGTCTTGTCCTTAGAGCTTTCTTTGTAGCATTTTGGCCACCGCCCTGTGGATATCCTTGTTCCTCAGCGTATAAATGATAGGGTTGAGCAGGGGAGTGACCACAATGTAAAAGACAGCAATTTGTTTGTCACGATTGGGAGCTGCATCAGTCTGTGGTTTCAGGTACATAAAGATGAGGGTGCCATAGAACAAGGTGACGACTGCCAAGTGGGAGGCACATGTGGAGAAAGCCTTGTGCCATCTAGCAGTTGACCTCATCTGGAACACCATGAACAGGATGAGTACATAGGAGGTCAAGACAACTGAAAGGGGACCAAGGAGAACCAACACCGATGTCCAAAACAGAATAACTTCTGTTACATGGGTGTCATCACATGCAAGCTTCACTACCAAGGGCAGCTCACAGAAAAAGTGGTTGATATGGTTGGGGCCACAGAAGGAGTGCTGAAAAGTCAAACTTATATTCACAGCTGCAATTAGGAAGCACACCACCCAGGAAGCAGTTGTCAGCCTCCATTGGCGCCCCTTGTCCATAGTTATGGCATAGATCAAGGGATGACAGATGGCCAAGTAGCGGTCATAGGCCATGACGGCCAGCAGAAAGCATTCTGTGCCACCGAAGGTCATGGTTGTGTACATCTGGATTGCACAGCGGGTAGAGGAGATGGCTCCATTACCTGACAGGAGGTGAGCCAACATTTGGGGCACAGTGCTGGAGGTGTAACAGATCTCCAGGAATGAGAGGTGGCTCAGAAAGAAGTACATCGGAGTGTGGAGGCTGGAGTTGACCCGTACCAGCATGATGACTGCCAGATTCCCCAAAAGAGTAAGAGAATAGATGAGGAGGATTTTGGCAAAGAGCATCATCCGGGTTTTGTGGTGGGTGGAAAGGCCCAACAAGAGGAACTCCCTAAGCTATTTTTGTTTTAACATTTCAGGGGAATGAACTCTTCCTGGCCTTCTACAAATGCAGGAAAAGATTATGAAGTTCTCATTGCAGTTAGGATTCGTCTCTTGAGTAATTACAATCATCTGTATCTCTTGCCACCACACTATTAATACCACTATTACACTGCTAAGAGTGATCTCTACTGAGATGACAAAAACATGTTTTCTTCTTCAAGGTTTCCCAAGACTTTGATTCTGAAATTATTGACTTTTCTACTGCAATTATCAATCCCTATATAATTATTACAACTTCACCTCTAAGTCCTGGGGGGTGGCTGAGCTATTAGCTCAAATAGAATTATACTTAATGAAAGAGAATGTTGGGTCAGAGAAATTGGCTTAGAGAAAAAATGCCTGTGTTGAAGATGGTGATATTTGAGGCATTGGTTATTGTGCTTTTACCTCAAGTGGTGTGCAAGATTCGCAGTGCTAAATGCAGCATCAGTGACCCTCTGCCTTTTCTTCACAAGAAATATCAGTCAGGAGACCTCATTGTTGTGAATATACTCTCACAGTTCTATGTCTTCCAGACAATGATAGACTTCACCAAACGTCCCTCTAAGGAGCTCTTTGAGGACACTGTGTAAGATTTTACAGACAGAAACCAAATTAATTTGAACTGGGAGGCCTTTTCATATACATATTAGCCTCACTTCCAATGATTGACATGAAATCTTCTTTGGTGAATGGCACCATCTACATCCTCGCCCTCTTCCTCCTTTTCCATCATCATCTTCTCCTCCTCTTCCTTTTCGTAATACTCCATCCCAATCCATAATTGTTATGTGATGACTATGTCCTGAAGAAAAAAAAGCGTTCATTTTTTTTCAAATTTTCTCATCATTATGAGAAAATAGTCAAGCATTCCACACAAATAGAAATTGTATTAGGGAAAAATATATATAATACCAAATATAGGAAAAGGAGGAGGAAAATCTTAGCCAAGTTGCATGATGGGAAGGTATCCCTAGGGTACAATGATCCTCAAGTAGAATCCCTTTCCAAGGAACGGTTGGAATATTCATATACTCCTGAAGTTGAAAGGGTTTTGGTCAAAATTCTTCTATATTTCTACTCTTTCTAGTTGCAAGTTCTATTTAGAAAATAGTGGGATGGAAGGATAATTTTGATATTTATCACGTAATAAACTTATGGTTTGAGAGGATGCCTGTTTGAAAAATGCAAGTAATTTTTTTTAATCCTTTGGCTCATAGGCACTAATATGTTAGATCACACTATTGCCTATCCAGTTTTTAAAACACCCGTTATTCCAAGGTGAATTTGGATTGTCTAAAAGTGTGCACTTCAGTATATTGAGCTAAACCATCTTCTGTTTCCCTATTTGCTATACAGCCATCAATACTATCTCAAACTCGCAAATTACTACCAAGAGTATAATGTGTTCTGGAGGTTTTAAAAAAAATTGGGTGACTTTTATCCTCCAAAATGCATCAGTATGCTTTTGAAAATCAAAAATATGTGACCTCAGTTTCTGAAATTATTATCCGGAGGAATGAATGAATGGGGCAAAAATCATTGTCATAACCAATATTTTTCAAAGGCAATGAAAACCTCACTTATGACACTGCTCATTCAAATCAAAATGATTGCAATGCTATTTTATCACACTCTCTTGTAAAGAAGTATATGATGTGCCTTCTTCCAAACTGAATGCATGGTGATACAATATGTAATTCCTATTCCAGGGTCATGACTCCAATCTACCAACACATCTTGGCCTTAGAATTTGCCATTGAGGAGATCAACAGAAATCCCCATCTTTTACCCAATCACACCCTCGGTTTTCAGATCTATAATACTTACTTCATGCCCAGTTGGACTTACCGTGCCTCACTGGAAGTTTTCTCTACAAAGGGTCGTTTAAACCCTAACTACAAGTGTGATATGCAGCACAGGCCAATAGCAGTCATTGGAGGACCTACCACTGAAGTGTGTCTACAGATAGATACCATCCTCTCCATGTACAAAATGCCACAGGTATGAGCTTTAATTGAGCCCAAATCAACTAGATAATCATCAGTGCACTCTTCTCTTCTTTTTATGGGACTGTTTATGGCATAGGAAGGAAGAGATTCTTCTTGAAATAAAGAGATTACCCTGAACAAACCTGTTGACTTTTGGGGACTACAAGGGTATTCTGCTGTGGTGTAGTAATGTCACTGGGATTGTAACCATAATTCCTCTGAGATTTTATTATTTGAAAGAGGTAAAAGATTAATGAGTTTACAACACCTACCTAAGGATTAATTCTCCAAATTTATTCCTTATTAAATAGAAACAATGACTAAAAAGGTAGAGAATTCTTACAGATATAAAAATAGAAAAAGTCTTTTAAGGAGCAATCCTTCGATTCCCAATTCTGCTTAATGATATTGAAGGAAAAGAAAGGCATGAAAGAGGAACTTGGTAAAATAAATTATAGAAAACGATAGCAATTGGGGCAACAGAGAGAGAGAAATGAGATCTCATGTATTATAGGACAAAATATTGTATTGTCTGCTGATATATAAATTACATCTCATTTCCATAAAATACAAAGTGTTATGAAATTCCGGTTCAACATTCTGTCTTTGATCAATTTTGCTGATGTTGCTTAGTCTTCAGAATTATGGCATAGTAATCACCACATCAGAGCGTGGTGGCTCAGCGGGTAAGATGCCAGGCTTGTCGATCGGAAGATCGCAGGTTCGGAGGTTTGAATCCCTAGCCCTGTGTGACGGAGTGAGCTCCCGCACTCGCCCCAGCTCTTGCCAACCTAGTAATTCGAAAGCATGCAAATGCAAGTAGATGAGTAGGTACCACTTCGGTGTGTAGGTAACAGCGTTCCGCGCGTGTCATGCGGCCACATGACCGCGGAAGCATCTTTGGACAGCGTTGGCTCTTTGGCTAACAAACGGAGATGAGCACCGGCCCCTAGAGTCGGTCATGACTGCACAAAATGTGCGGGGAGAACCTTTACCTTTAATCACCACATAGCATGCTCTGAATATGTATGTGAGATATTGGTGGATTCAAAATATGAAATATGTGTTGAGGCTTATATCCATGCTGTAGCCTAAAAGGATAAATTATATCAGTAAATACAACATTTAAAAATAAATGTTTTTTTGCTAATTAGTATGTATCTTTCTTTTTTCCTTTTTTTAAAGTTAATATATGGTTCCATTTCAGAAAGCTATACAAAAAAAGAGATTGATTTATATCAACAAATGTTCCCAAATATGGACCATCAATATAAGGGAATTTTTCAAATACTGTTGCATTTCCAATGGACCTGGATTGGGATCTTGTCTGGAAGTAATGTTAATGATGAGAACTTTGTACAAAATGTGGTTTCCATGTTTGCCCAGAGAGGGATCTGCTCAGCCTTCATTGAAAGATTTCCAATCATTGAGTATTCAAATAGCATTGTTGATTTGGTGGAAATGGGACTTGAAATGTACATGGTGGTTATGAATAGCACTGTTAATGTAGTAGTAGTACATGGTGAAATTCATGATATTATTGTCCTGAGACTTCTTTCCACCAATTTGAAAACTGAAGATGTATCATTATGGAGAAAAGGTAAAGTCTGGGTCATGACAGCTGCGATGGATTTTACGTCACTTCCCTTTCTAAGGTATAGTGACCTAGACTTCCTCCATGGTGCTCTATCTTTTGCAATTCACTCAGAGAAGGTTTTAGGATTCCATCAATTTCTTCAGATGAGGAACCCTATCTTGGATAGAGAAGATATTTTTATCAAGCTCTTCTGGGAAAATGCCTTTGAATGTTCCTTCTCCATCTCTGTAATGGAAGAGGAAAATGAGGTTCTGTGCACTGGAAAGGAGAAACTGGAAACTCTTCCTGCCTCTGTGTTGGAAATGGACATGACTGGCCACAGCTACAGCATCTACAATGCCATCTATGTGGTGGCACATGCTTTGCATGACTTTCATTCATTGTTGGTGGAATACAGTGCTAGAGGGCATGAAGCCAAACTGAAACTTCTGGATCAAAATCTATGGAAGGTAATCCCTTGAGCAAACCAATTCCTGGCTGCTCACTGTATCTGCAACCCCAGTCCTAAATCTAAATTAAATTGTTTCTTCCAAGGGGAATGCATCTAAGCATGTACTTTTGCTAAATGTCCTCTTCCCTCTAGCCGTAGTCCAAATAACCTCTTTATAAATTATTATATCTGCATATTCATTAGAAGAAGGGTGTACAATTTGTTATGCTTTTCATTTTATGTTAATGGAGTTCTTTATTTGGCTTTACAATGTCTAATTTTTCTATGTATTCCCTGAACTTCCATATTTCAAGAACATTCTCAGGTTGCAGCATTCATTTCAGATCCAATTTGTTTCCAAGGAAGTCCATGAAGACCTATTTCTGTAATTGATGACTTTAGTATACATATATGAAGGCTAAAGATAAAAAGCGACCCCTTGTCATTAGCATTTTAACAAGTTTCCGTTGCTGTAAGTTATTGAAGGACTCTGTATAACTTGTCTATGAAGGTTCTCAGTCATCCAGGTGGAATTGTCTGTAGCTTGAATCATGTCAACTGGATTTCTATTTTCTCTGTGGAAACGTTTCGCTCCTTATCCAAGGAGCTTCTTCAGTCTGAGTAAAGTTGGTAAGGGAATCCTAAATATGTTTCTAGGTAGCTGTGTGACCTTACACCTGGGGGCATGGTTATATTGAGATGTTATTTTAAGTCCTTTTATTATCTAAAGGAGGATCGTTAAGATCACCATGCTGTTGTTGAGCTTGTGAAATGGTCTTAATCTTCCTAGGCACAGAAGACAGAGCCGGGAGAAAGATGGGAGAAAGATTGTGCCTGAGGCCCCCACCTCTATTCAAGGAAGGATTTTCCAAGTTGGCATAAATGGATTCCTTGACCCCTCTCTCAAACCACCTATCTTCTCTGTCTAAAATGTGAATATGAATGTCCTCAAATGAGTGTCCTTTTTCCTTTAAATGAAGATAAACTGCTGACTCTGGTCCTGTGGTGTTACTTCTCCTGTGTTGGGCCATCCTCCTGTACAAAAGTTGTTTGGTTTCTCCAATGTAAAGTTCAGAGCACTCCTCACTGCACTGGATTGCATAAACTACATTGCTTTTCTTGTGTTTTGGAGTTTGATCTTTGGGGTGTACAAGCCTCTGTCTCAGTGTGTTGGTGGGTTTGAAATATACAGGTATGTGGTGTTTGCCAAATATCCGTTTTATCTTTTCAGACACACCAGCCATGTAGGGAATTACCAGGTTCTTTCGTTTATTCTGAGTCTCAGCCCTATCTGTCGCTGTTTTAGGTCTGGTAGATTTAGATTTGGTGAAGGCCCAATTTGGATATCCACAGGCCTTCAGAGCTGTTCTCAGGTGCTGATTTTCATTCTTTTTGGAATCCATGGAGGTGGGGATGGTTTCTGCTCTGTGTGACAATGTCCTGATGACTCCTAGTTTGTGCTGCAGTGGATGGTGGGAGTCAAACATCAGATATTGATCTGTGTGTGTGGGTTTCCTGTAGATCCCTATTTCTAGCTTGCCACCGGTCCCAATGAAGACTTCACAGTCTAGGAATGCCAGTCTGTTGTCCTTGGTGTCTTCTCTGGTGAAGCTAATGTTGTCATCTATAGTGTTTATATGGTCCGTGAAGGCCTGTACTTCCTGGGTCTTGATTTTGACCCAGGTGTCATCCACATACCTAAACCAGTGGGTGGGCACCGTTCCCTGGAATGTGTTGAGTGCTTTCTTCTCCACTTCTTCCATGTATAAATTGGCCACAATGGGTGACACAGGAGAACCCATGGCACAGCCGTGTTTTTGTCTGTAAAAGTCACCTCTGTATGTGAAATAAGTGGTGTTAAGACACAGGTCCAGAAGATGGCAGATCTGGTTTGGGTTGAGATGGCTTCTCCTTTCAAGGGTGCTGTCCTCTTCTAGTCTCTTCCTGACAGCAGATAGAGCATGAGTGGTGGGGATGCTGGTGAAAAGGGAGGACACATCAAAGGAGACCATAGTTTCATCTGTATCCAGTTTCAGGGTCTTTGCTTTGGAAACAAATTCAGTTCCTCTTCTAGACATCAGAAACCTCCTTTTGATACATCAGGGAAATAAGAGAAATTATTTATGTTGGTTATCTATCTGCCCTATCCATTCTGAGATGAAGCAAAGGCTATCATGTTCCAGCTCTGCAGAGGTATCATCTCAGGGAAAACCTCTAATTGAAGTGTTTCTGACTTTGAAAGGGAACTTGAGATATTGATCAATCCGAAAACTAATATCAATAATTCATCTAATCAGTTATTGCAATACTTCCCAAATGTACAAAAAATAATTTTTCTTTTCTTTTCTATTTTATTCTTCCTGGTATTTGGGTCAGCTATACATTTTAGTTGCTTAATATTCTCTTTGTGGTCTAAAGGATGCATCATTATAATGACGGTTTAGAAAATGACGTATTTACTAATTTATTTATTTATTTATTTATTTATTTATTTATTTTTATCTATTTAATTTATATAGCTGCCCATCTCAAGATGAACTATTTACTAATGCTGTTATTCTACTGCCTACTATCCTCCCTTAAACTTTGAAAAAAGTATTCATATTTTTTAAATGGGGATGAATCGTATCACCTTGGTCAGTCTGTCTGTCTGTCTGTCTGTCTGTCTGTCTGTCTGTCTGTCTGTCTGTCTGTCTGTCTGCCTGCCTGCCTGTCTGTCTGCCTGCCTGCCTGCCTGCCTGCCTGCCTGCCTGCCTAGCTAGCTAGCTAGCTAGATAGATAGATAGATAGATAGATAGATAGATAGATAGATAGATAGATAGATAGCTATCTTCTCTTGGCTACTTTTCCAATGTAGCTCAACCAATTTATGAGAGGGGTCTCATTCAATAATAGTGCTGGACAGACAAATGCTCCAGACAAATCTGGAGACCGTTACAAATTCACTCCACCAGTTGAACCCTTGGGTTTCTTCTGAGTTAGATGTGTGAATGGAGGAATGGGTGTATTTAAGAAAGAGAGCTGATGTTGTTTGGCATATTGAAATAAAGGAGTATCTTTCTTTCTTTCTTTCTTTCTTTCTTTCTTTCTTTCTTTCTTTCTTTCTTTCTTTCTTTCTTTCTTTCTTTCTTTCTTTCTCCTGGCTTCTTCTCTAATGTAGCTCAACCAATTTATGAGAGGGGTCTCATTCAATAATAGCGCTGGACAAAAAATTTCTTTCAACCGAAATGGAGAATTGGAGACTGGATTTGATATTATGAATTGGATCACATTCCCAAATCTATCTTTTCTGAGAGTCAGAGTTGGAGGGGTGGATCCCATGGATTCCCAAGAAGCATTGTTCACCATTGATGAGGATGATATTGTATGGCCAGAGAGGTTTAACCAGGTATGGGCAAGTTCCATTTTGTTCTGCCATTTTTGGAGTTCCCTTATATCCAAAATCCCACACAGCAATTACAGGTACAGAATATTTCAAATACTCCAAGTTTCCTAAATCCCCTCCATACAATCTGGGGACCCTTACAAAATCATTGCACCTGGTGAATCCTTGAGTGTCTTCTAAGCTAGATGTGTGAATGGAGGGATGGGTGTATTTAAAAGGAGAGCTGATGTTTCTTGGCATATTGAAATAAAGGAGTATGTTTTACCATTGAGTAAGAGCCGCGCGCGTCATGCCGGCCACATGACCGTGGAAGCGTCTTCGGACAACGCTGGCTCTTTGGCTAACAAACGGAGATGAGCACCGGCCCCTAGAGTCGGACACGACTGCACAAATGTGCGGGGGGAACCTCTCTACTAAGAGCCACCCAGATATGGAAAAAGAAGGATGTGTCATTTTGGATTTTGTAGAAAACCCAAATGTAATAATGGTCTATCTAGCTTTCAAACAGACCTACCTACCTACCTTATAATCATTATTTAATAATACATATAGGTCAATGGTTGTAGGGCTAAGCAGTTTCTCCAACTGAAATCATCCCTCTCTTGATTAAACTAAAACAAAAGCAGAGAAGCAAAGCATGATGACACTCCTTAGCGCTGTGCAACCACTAAGTACAGATAAATAATAAATAAATAAATAAATAAATAAATAAATAAATAAATAAATAAATATAATTTATTTAGTACAGATTTGCCAGAATCAAAGCATTGTCTCCTTTCCTTCATGAACAGATCCAACCTCTATCTTGGTGTAATAGCAAGTGCCAGTCAGGTTATTCTAGGAGCAAGATTGAAGGGAAGCCATTTTGTTGCTATGATTGTCTGCGATGTCCACATGGGAAGATTTCCAACCAGGAAGGTGAGTTCTTGCATATGTTATGCTAGAAAATATACCTAAATCAAACTGTGGGTCAGAACAGCAGGTATCCTGCTTCCCCTATGACATACTTAATGGAATTCAAAGCACCTAACCATCGGAGGGTCTTTACTCTGGCTCAATGTCATGCCCTCCCCTCAGCTGTCCTTGA
Source organism: Charina bottae (assembly GCA_023362775.1). Taxonomy (NCBI): domain Eukaryota; kingdom Metazoa; phylum Chordata; class Lepidosauria; order Squamata; family Charinaidae; genus Charina; species Charina bottae. The sequence goes on from JALMGJ010000011.1 coordinate 13,410,000, forward strand.
AGGCCAAAATAGAAAGATTCCTTACCTGGAGAAAAAATTTCCCTGTGACTCTGTTCACATAGAAACAACAGAGCATGTGTTCCTCCAGTGCCTGTATTATAGAGACATTTGCACTAGCCTCATCCTACCATTACTGTATAAGTACCCAGGGCACTCAGGACAATTTTACAACTCCCTGCTGCTGTCAGACGCCAACCCTGCTACAACATACAATGTTGCCAGGTTCTGCGCAGCAGCGCTTAAAGTTTGCTAGATGTTGACCGATGCCATAAATTAGCATTTATTTAATCACACTAGAGTAGTGTATTTACAGATATAATAACCTTTATCCTCACTGATACCCATCTAATGCTCCTATACCTCCCTCTAAATTTTCTTTTTTTCCCTTTTTTATTTTTCTCTAGATTTCTGTGTTTTAGCTTTTTGTATCAGATTTTAATGTATCTTCTGTGCTTTTAACTGAATGTACCCCACCTTCCTTATGCTGGTCTTTGACCGTAATAAAGATTTGATTGATTGATTGATTGATCCTAGAAAATATACCTAAATAAAACTGTGGGTCAGAGCAGCAATGGAAATTTTAGAATAATGTTCTAGACGAATGGTTCCACATGACCAATGGATGTAGTAAAACAGCAGAAATTGACCAGCATTGAGTTTATTGATTGGATTTCAACAGTGATACCAAGTAGTGTGTCTTGGAGCAAAGGGTTTTTCAAATAAAACTTTATTGGAAGTCTACCAATGAATTTAATTTTCACATGTAAAACAAGATGTCTTTTTTTCTTAACCTGTAGTGTTCAGTTTTGATTCATTCAATGCCATTGGTAAGTTCCTAATTTATCTTCTAGACATGGATGATTGTTTTCAGTGTCCAGAAGATCAGTACGCAAATGTGAACCACGATTTGTGTCTTCCAAAGATTGCAACATTTTTGATGTATGAAGAAACCTTGGGGATCGTTTTGGCCAGTTCTGCTCTCTTCTTTTCTTTGGTCACAGTTGGAATCCTTTGGATCTTTATTAAGCATCAGGACACTCCCATAGTCAAAGCCAACAACCGGAATCTCACCTACATTCTCCTTGTTGCTCTCCTTTTGTCTTTTCTTTGTTCTTTGTTATTCCTTGGAAAACCTGACAAGGTGACCTGTCTCCTTCGTCAAACTGCCTTTGGTATCATCTTCTCCGTGGCCATTTCTTGTGTGTTGGCCAAAACCATCATTGTGGTTCTGGCTTTCATGGCCACTAAGCCTGGGTCTAAGATGACCAAATGGGTGGGGAAAAGACTTGCTATTTTCATCGTTTGGGGCTGTTGCTTTATCCAAGGTATTATTTGCGCAATGTGGTTGACAACCTCTCCCCCATTCCCAGACTCTGACACAAATTCAGTGGCAGAAGAAATCTTTCTGGAGTGTAACGAAGGATCTGACTTCATGTTCTACTGTGTCTTGGGCTATATGGGCCTCCTTGCTGCTGTCAGCTTCACGGTTGCTTTCCTAGCGAGAAAATTGCCTGATGTTTTCAATGAAGCCAAGTTTATCACCTTCAGCATGTTGGTCTTCTGCAGTGTTTGGCTGTCCTTTGTTCCAACGTACCTGAGCACAAAGGGGAAGTATATGGTTGCCGTGGAGATCTTCTCCATCATAGCTTCCAGTGTTGGGTTACTGATTTGTATTTTTTTCCCTAAATGCTACATCATTGTGTTGAGGCCTGCTCTAAACAACAAAGAACAGCTAAGACGACAAAACCACAGAAAAACATAGAATTATATGTCTCTTTATTTCAGATTATCTATAGGAAAACAGAATCATTTAATATTATAATCCAGTGTTCTGCCAAGTGTCCAAGCAGTGATCACGTGCTCAGGCAATTTTTTGTTTTAGATCCAGAGACAATAAGCACACCAGTGGATAAAGAAACTTTAAGCTTTTTTATAAACTTAAGCAAACAGACTTAAACAGAAACTCAGTTTAGGCAGATTATACAAAAGCATGAAAGGCATAGCATAAAAACAAAAATCATAACATATCTATAGCTTGAATCATGTCAGCTGGATTTCTATTTTCTCAGTGGAAACGTTTCGCTCCTTATCCAAGGAGCTTCTTCGGTCTGAAGAAGTTCCTTGGATAAGGAGCGAAACGTTTCCACTGAGAAAATAGAAATCCAGTTGACATGATTCAAGCTACAGACAATTCCACCTGGATGAGTGAGAACCTTCATAGACATAACATATCTGAGCAAAGTGACCCTTTATTCGCTTTTCCTGCCAGGAGCCTCCTGACCAGGGCAGCGGGAACACCCCAAGGATGGCTTTTACGTTCTCCAGCACCCAGAACCCCAAGTTTATACAGAAGCTCCCAAACTCAAAAGACAATTCCAAGGGTTTATCCAAGTCTGGCCCTCAAACCTCGTGACCATGTTTCCATGGTTGCGAGTCCTGACCTTGACTAGGAAGCTTCCCAGGGCCCAAATCACCTGTTTCCAAGAGCCTGGAAAGCTTTACAGATAAGCTAGTGCTTAACAAAAAAGAATTTGGGGGTTTTCTCTTATCTCTCCCCCTCACTCCAAACAAAGATATTTTGTGGAGGGCTGTTGGAGGAGTGGGCTTATTCTTCTCTCTCCTCCCCATGCCAAACAAAAATAAAAACCAAGCAGTTAAACTCAAAATAAAATAACTCAAAATAAACTCTAATCTTCCTCATGTGAGGGAGAAAATCAAAATATGTCACTTAACTCCTCAAAATAACAAAGGTCTTCCACATTTCCACTACCTCCAGTATCACTTACCTAGGAGTAAGCCTGTTGAAACCTTCAGGTTTAATTTTCAGTTTATATGTAAAATAAAATATTGTCATTTACATATCATCTATTTCATTTGTGTTGACCAGTCTTTTTTTTAAAAAATATTTTTTTAAAAAGTGCTGTTTTTTCGGTTTTGTTACCAAAACAGCATCCACCCGAATATACAATTCACCATGGAAAAAGAAATGGAAGGCGAACTACCATTTTTAGATGTCATGGTCATACACAAACCGGACCTGCAATTAGGACACAAAATCTACAGAAAACCCACCCACACAGACCGGTATCTACAGAAAAATTCCAATCACCACCCACAACAAAAAAGAGGCATCATCAAAACACTAGTGGATCATGCAAATCAGAACTGTGAAGCTCAATTTCTCAATTCTGAACTCAACCATTTGGATTGGTCCCTACAGGCGAATGGCTACTCCAAGAATGAAATCAGGAGAGCTATCAAACCGAAAAAACAACACTCAACCGAAGAAAAACAATCACACACAAGCAAAATATTTCTGCCCTACATTAAAGGAGTCACTGACCGCATGGAAAAACTAATGAAAAAACATAACCTCCAAACAACCTTCAAACCCACCAGAAAAATACAACAAATGTTAAAATCAGCAAAAGACAAAAGGGACCCCCTCACCGCTGCAGGAGTTTATCACATACCCTGCAGCTGTGGACAAGTATACATTGGGACCACAAAATGCAGCATCCACACCAGGATAAAAGAACATGAAAGACACTGCAGACTACAGCAACCTGAAAAATCTGCAGTAGCTGAACATGCTCTCAAACAAACTGGTCACCAAATCTTATTTGAAAACACAGAAATACTGGACAACACCAACAGCCACTATGTTAGACTATACAGGGAAGCCATTGAAATACATAAACATCAACACAGTTTCAATAAAAAAAAAGAAAGCTTAAAGATCAGCAAAACCTGGCTGCCAGTCCTGAAAAACACAGCTTGCAAAAGGTCAATGAACTCTACTCAACCACAGAAATATACAAACAACTCACACAATAGATGTGCTAATCCCACACACGACAGCACCACACACCCCTAATCACCACAATAAACCATCTCCTAATCTCTTGTAAATGACCCACAGAAGACACACACCCTCTCAGCAGCTATAAACACCAGGAACACACACTCTCCACTTGGGCACAGACAGAATCTTCTAGCTGTGCTCCTGTCCTCTGAAGATGCCAGCCACAGCGACTGGCGAAACGTTAGGAACCAAAACTGCCAGAACATGGCCACACAGCCCGGAAAACCCACAACAACCATCAATAGTGTAAGGTCTTTCTAATTTCCAGTCATGTTATAACAATTCAGGAAATAACAAAAGATATGGCCTGGGGAGATGGATCAAGAGGGTCAGCAGTATTTCTGGATTCTTTATTCTTTTTATTTCTCTCAAATCAAACAGATCAACTTTTGTTCATTGGGAAGAGTTAATCTGTGGAGTTTCAATCTAGGATATTTTTCCTGAATCCTTCAAAGCCCTTCATGAGTGCCCAGAGTCCTGCCTTTTGTATATGATTGGGTTTTAGACCTGTTTGAAAGATCCTTCTCTTCAGGAAAGAGAACCTGCCAGAACTGTGAAAGTAATCTGTGAAAGTAAACTTTCACCCTGATAAAAGATTTGATGTTTTTTCCACCATTCCTGGTGTTTTGAGATTTTCATTCCATATCTGCATGTGGCTGGAAGAGGGTTGACTAATGGGATGAGTTCTCTGATATTGACATTGAAGCCCATACAGCAGTCTGTTAGAACAAATTGAAGGGAAAAAATTGCAGGTGTTTGCTTGATGCAGAGCTTCTTGTTCTTTTTTTACTGTACATGGGGGAAAGCTGATTTTGAATAACAGGGATTGGGAAGGGTAATTGAAATGGGGGGGGGGAAGGATTTGATCTTGAGGGAATCTGTGCATTAACAACAACTATTGGTACATTGTTTTTAAAGCATGCCCATTTGAAGCCCATTCAGCAGTCTGTTAGAACTACTGAAATGGAGCAGAGCTGCAAAGTTTGTGTACAGAAAAAGAATATTGTTTAAAAAACAGAGCCCATGAGCATATTAGAGAGATCCAGGTTAATCTTACACCTTTAGCCCACCGAAGCATAAAGAAACACATGCTTAGACATGGCAGGTATGAAAAGTAAGTACAAAAGAGTCCTTACATTTATTCATTGCAGGTACAGCATTTTCAGTAGATAAATGATGTTCCATTTCTTCCTCCTGTTCCCTAAACTTTATACCTCTTGCCCTGCTTGCTGCAAGAGATGTGTGTAGAAAGGGGGGAAAATCTCCTAGGCCCATCCATAGCCTAGAATGGAGCAGCACACAGCCATGTGCTTGCTCCCAGTCCAAGGAGGAGAGAGAGAGAGAGAGGAAGTGGGAGTGGCCACAAACAGTTTCCTCAAAAGCATGGAGAGCTTGCATCCTAGAGCAGCCATCCATATGCTGATGAGACATGCTGGATTTGCCAGAATCTCCAACACCTTTTACTTAACAAGTTTATAAAAAAAAGAGAGAGAGCCACCATCCACTGTGCTCTAGGTCGTCTAAACCTTTCCTTACCATCCAGCTTATCTGTTAGGTTTATATTGCCATTAGAGCCTTTTTGATTACCTCCTCAACCTGCAGATATTCCTGAATCACTCTGGGGTTGGTCCTCTACTGATGTTACATTTTTAGAACATGTTGAAACCTACCACAGAGACCCAAAGACTTGACTCTAGTTTTGCAGAATAGGGTCACAAAGCTTCACCAGCCAAGCAGAGTTTTGTTTTCCTAAAGTCACTTACATGGACTATATTATACATCTGGGCACAAGAAAACTTTCCCCTGCCAGAGTGGATGCTATCCTTCAATTGTCACTGCCTTCTATCAAGTGCCAGGTAATAGCCTTACTTGGATCTCTAGGTTTCTGTAAGCCTTGGATACCAGCGTTTGACAGACAGACTAAACTTTTTTTGTGTGTGACTCTGACTACCAGAGAGGGCCCTGTAGCAGGCCTCCTATAGAAATTCCAAGCAGAACCATCATGAGGCAGGCTATTTTACAAAGGTGCCTCAGGGCAAGTACAATGGTCAGAAGCAGAGGAGTGATTCAAAAACAAAGAAACCCATCCAGTGCCATTTTTGTGGCAAAAGTGGCCACCTAAAGAAAAATTGTTGGGCCAGGAATGCAGATCAGAAAAACAAAGAAAAAGTTCCAGCAGAAAGTCTTCTTGCATTTTCAGCTATTAATAAAAGTTCCTCTTCCTTCATCATAGACAGCGGATACACCATGCACATGTTAAAGGATCAAAATCTCTTTATTGAGTTGAACCCAAGTTCAAAAGAAGAGATTGGCTTGGCTGATAGAAGAACAATCCCAGTGTAGGGGGAGGGGCGTGCTCTCCTAAGGTGTGGAAATGGCGCCCCCCAGAGGGATTGATTGCAACTAATGCTTTCCATCAAGAAGATCAAACCAGTCCATACTCCAGGAAATAAAGCCAGACTGCTCACTTGAGGGAATGATATTAAAGGCAAAACTGAAGTACTTTGGCCACATAATGAGAAGACAGGATACCCTGGAGAAGATGCTGATGCTGGGGAAGGTGGAAGGCAAAAGGAAGAGGGGCCGACCAAGGGCAAGATGGATGGATGATATTCTGGAGGTGACAGACTCGACCATGGGGATGCTGGGGATGGTGACGGCCGACAGGAAGCTCTGGCATGGGCTGGTCCATGAAGTCACAAAGAGTCAGAAGTGGCTGAACGAATAAACAACAACAAACACTTTATATGTTCCAGGCTTAAGCTTCAACCTGATTAGTGCATCTGTGCTCATGAAGAAGGGCCATACAATTCAATTTAAAGGTGACAAATGTGAAATAATGGATTGAAAAGGAGTCTTTTTAACAGGATTCCTAGATCAAGGACTAATTTTTCTCAATTGTGAGATGCCAGACATGGCGTGCATGGCCAGTCACCGAGGAAAGGAGGATTCAAGTGCAATTCTCCAACTGAAGAGAAATGAATTGGCAGGAAGTTTGGAAATCAAGGACTGTGGTAAGTCTGATGCAAGGTACAAAACCTGAAAACAGGGAAATGCCACTAGACCTGCAATTCCAAAACAAAGCACCAGGAGCTCTAAACAGCCCCTTGAGCTAATTCACACTTACCAGTGTGGGCCAATCCAAGCATCTGTTGGGTGTAACATTCCAAAAGAGAAAGGAACCAAATTAGATTCCAAAGCAAAGGAAGGAATCTTATTGGGGCACCCACTGGGAAGCAAATGAGATAGAGTTCCAGATCCTAAGACTCTAGCCAATAGCACTGCAGAAGGGGGAGGTGAAGAAGATTTGTTCGAGGTATCTTACCCAGTGTTTCCAGATGCAGTGAGCAGGCAATCCCAGAGAGAGGACTTCAAGACGGAAACTCTGCCAGAGTCAGACGATGGGGAAACAGGAGGAACAGAAGGGGCAGAGATGTAGTACAGCCCAGACCCAGGTCCTGTTCCAGACCTGAGATGCTCATCACGACCCAACAAGGGGGTTCCAGCCAAGCAACTGTCCTACCTTGCAGGAATGGCATTGCTGAGGGAGCCTGCATCATGGAAGGAAATGCAACAACTGCCACCAGCTAAGGCTCTGCAACACAACAACACTTGGACACTCACAAAGTTACCTGTTGGCAAAAAGACGATTGGTTGCAAATGGGTCTTTAAGGCCAAACAGAATGAGAAGGGAGAAGTCCAAAGGTACAAAGCTAGACTGGTAGCCAAGGGCTATTCACAAAAGTATGGCAAAGATTATGACAAAACCTTTGCACCTTTTGACTCACACAACAATTCGACTTCTTTTAAGTCTAGCAGCCAGTAGAAAGCATATAGACATCAATACAGCATTCTTGCATGGTGAAATTCAGGAGGAGTTGTACATGCAACAACCTGAAGGCTTCACTGATCCAAAGAATAGGTATTTAGTGTGTAAGCTTCAGAAGGGGATCTATGGGATGAAACAAGCAGCAAGAGCCTGGAATGTGAAATTAAACCAGATGCTAATAAAGCAAGGTTTCACTCAGGGCAAAGCAGATCCCTGTCTTTACACATGACACAAGAATGGCAGAGACATGTTCATTCTGACATATATGGACAATTTGATTCTCTCTTATGAGGATTAAAGGGACATTAATGAAATTGTATCCAACTTGAACATGGAAGTAGAGGTGAAATGTCTTGGGAAGGCAAGCCACTATTTGGGGATACAAATTGACAGAGAGGATGGAAGTTTCCTTCTTAGTCAGAGGCAAAAATTCTAGAATTATTGGAGAGCCTGGGGCTGGAAGATGCAAACACAGTACCAACTCCAATGGAAACAGACTTTCACAAAGTAAAGGACACTAATGAACTATTGCCTCAGAACAATGGATACAGAGAGGCCATTGGGAAGCTGTTATATCTGTCAACCACAAGGCCAGATATTTCAACTGCAGTGGGGATCCTCTGCAGAAAGACCAGCACACCCACCCAAAGGGACTGGACAGGCGTTAAGCAAGGTACCTGAAGGGAACTGCAGACCTGAAGCTTAAGCAGCCAGCAACTAATTCTCCTGAACTAGTGGGGTACACTTATGCAGATTGGGCAGAGAATGCTGATCGTACTGTAAATCCACTAGTGGGAGTGTGTTTTTATTTGGGGGAGGGGCTGTGAGCTGGGCCAGTCACAAGCAGACTATATTGGCACACTCATCCACTGAAGCAAAGTATGTCTCAGCAGCTGAGACATGCAATCAGGTGCAATGGCTCAAGTATTTACTTGAGGATCTGGGGGTTAGTGATCCTGCTCCAATAAGAGTCTTTTATATATAGTTTTTAGCTTTCTTGTACACCACCCAGAGTCACTTGTCTGTGAGATGGGTGGCCATATAAACATGATGAATGAATAAATAAATAATTTTCAGGGATGTCTTTCGCAATGCACACTCCACACCTTTTTTACCTGCATTGTGATGTTACATGCACTTGCAAAATTCCATGCTCAATGCATATATTCACTCGTTTGCGTTGTCCAATTCTAAGTTTTCCTGGGAAATGGATGAGTTATGCTAGATCAGCTTTTGCTCAGGGGTATGTCAGAAACAATGCTTTGGAGGGAAGAAAAAGTCCAACGGTGAATCTAACCAAGCACAGATATATGCTCAAGTTCAAGCCTACATTGTGGCAATAACAGATGTGAAGCAAACTTACTTCTCTCCCCCTTTTCAGACAGGGTTCAGACTTGGGTGCATGATTAAGACGGCTTTGGTTACTCTCATGGATGATTTTATCAGGACCTGAATGGAGGTAGTGCACTACTCTTGGTCCTTTTAGACCTCTTGGTGGCTTTTGACTGTTATCTCCCTGGGCCACTGCAGAATCTGGGGATAAGAGATGTTGTTCTAAACTGGCGCCTCTCCTTCCTTAGTGGATGGTTGCAGTGTTTTGGTGGGAGAAGTCAATTTGGTAGCCCTGACTTACAGGGTGCCACCGTGATTGGTCCTCTTTCCCCTGCTCTTTAACTTCTATATGAAACTTCTGAGGGAGAGGATCCAATAGTTTGGGGTGCAGTGTCATCAGTATGCTGATGGTTCCCAGTTATACATCACCACCCAGGCTCTAGAGGACAAGCTGTCAATGTTCTATCCCTGTGCCAGGAGGCTCTAAGGAACTGAATGGGGGAACAGGCTAAAGCTGAACTCCAGCAAGACACTGTTGGGTTTCTATATTGGGGTTTGCCATCGATAGCAGTGTTGTCTTTGGATGGACAAGCAGGTTGGCCATTTGCGTGTCTTTCTGGACTAACAGCACCTGCTTCTGAACAGCAGGTAAAGACCATGATTAAAAAGGCCCAGCTTTAGCTGGTGCCCAACTGCAGCTTCTCTGGTACAAGTGGACTTGGCCACAATAACTTAAAGGTACATCCTCATTATCACTTAGATAAGCTACTGCCATGTTCTTTCTATAGGGCTGCATTTAAAGACTATCCAGAAAATACAACTTGTCCAGAATGCAGCAATCTTTGTGTTTATGTATGCCTATAGAACCATCTATCTATAGCTGGTTTGAATTGTGTCAACTTATCTTTGAGATCTTGAACCAAATCATGGTGTTTTCATGATTCAAAAGATAAATATTGGGGTGAGCTTTTCCCCAATCATTTAGCTGACCCTCTTTTTATTCCTATATGTATTAAAGGGTGATCAGTCAGAGAACATTCAAGATATGATTAAGACATAGAAAAGAAATCAACAATACTAGGGGGACCATGTAGAGGAGGAGGAGGAGGAGGAGGAAGAAACTTGATGGGATATATGCTGGCTTAAAGGGGAAAAACCGAGGCTTGAGAATAAACAGACAAGAATGCAGCTTGTTAGGGCCAACAGTGTTTACTGATAGGCATAAGGCAATAATGCAGATACAATTACATTATCACAAAAATGCAAAAAGATAGTGTTATCTTTTTTTTATCATAGTGTTTTCATGTTTGAAATGAAAAATATTGGGGAGAGCTTTCCCACCAAGCATTTACCTGTCCCCTTTTCATTTCTGTCTTTAGGGAAGGGTGGGCAGTCAGAGACGCTTCAAGACATAGAAAAGAAGTCAACAATACTAGCAGGACCATCTACCAGATGAGTAGGTCTTTTGTCTTTTTTCCATGTGATTCCAGGCATTAATAGAGAATTATTCACAAAAGGGACTGAAGGGCTTCTAAAATGGATTTTGGAGTAAAACCCTTTGAATTCAGTTTGGCCCCTGATATAACTCTTCTGTGAATGAATATTAAGCTATTTTTGTTTTAACATTTCAGGGAAATAAATTATCTTCCTGGCCTTCTACAAATGCAGGAAAAGATTATGAACTTTTCATTGCAGTTAGGATTTGTCTCTTACTCAGAATAATTACAAGCACGTGTATCACTTGCCACCACACTGTAGAATACTAAGAGTGATCTCTACTGAGATGGAAAAAACATGTTTTCTTCTTCAAGGTTTCCCAAGACTTTGTTTCTGAAATTGTTGACTTTTCTACTGCAATTATCAATCCCTATATAATTATTACAACTTCACCTCTAAGTCCTGCGGGTGGCTGAGCCATTAGCTCGAATAGAATTATACTTAATGAAAGAGAATGTTGGGTCAGAGAAATTAGTTTACAGAAAAAATGCCTGTGTTGAAGATGGTGATATTTGCAGTATTGGTTATTGTGCTTTTACCTCAAGTGGTGTGCAAGATTCGCAGTTATAAATGCATTATCACTGACCCTCTGCCTTTTCTCCACAAGAAGTATCAGTCAGGAGACTTCATTGTTGTGAATATGCTCTCTCAGACATATGTCTTCCACACAATGATAGACTTCACCAAACGTCCCTCTAAGGAGCTCTTTGAGGACACTGTGTAAGATTTTACAGACAGAAAACAAATTAATTTGAACTGGGAGGCCTTTTCATATACATATTAGCCTCACTTCCAATGATTGTCATCAAATATTTTTGGTGGATGGCACCATCTTCATCCTCCCTCTCTTCCTCCTTTTCCATCATCATCTTATCCTCCCGTTCCTTTTCATATTCCTCAACCATAATCCATAATTGTTACATGATGATTATATCCTGCAGAAAAAAAAAGTTCATGTTTGTTTTTAAATTTTCCATAATTATGTGAAGCTATGCAAGTATTCCACACAATTAAAAATTTGTATTAAGGGAAAATATTTAATACCAAATATGGAGAAAGGAGGAGGAAAAGCTTAGCTGTATGATAGGAAGGTATTCCTAGGGTAGAATGATCCTCAAGTAGAATCCCTTTCCAAGGAACGGTTGCAATATTCATATACTACTAAAGTTGAAAGGGGTGATGTTCACTACTGAGTTGAGCTCCATGCTTAGTGTATGAATCCGGTCTCCTGCAATTGGTAACTCTAAGTGCTTCCTTGGGAAATAGATAGTTTACGATGTATTAGCTCTTGCTCAGGTGTGAACTGGATTTTGCAAAGGGGTTGTTTCAGCGAACTGCACATTGGGTCATCCTATGTTGTCCAAGAAGCCTTAGAGCTTCTCCAACAGTTTGTGTTTCCATTTGTTATGCACAGACAGATTGAGGTTAATTATAGGAATCTTCCTGAGGGTCCTTGTCTCAAAATAATTTACACATAGATAAGAAAGTATCATGTCCTTCTGTGGATTCTTTATTGAACAGCCAAGTTCCCAAATAATCAATCCCTGAAGTCTGAAATGTTTACCTTTTTTTTTAAAATTGAGGATTACTTTTTCAAAAGTTGTCATGAGAATTTTTCACTTCACGTTCATTCCACCATTAACAAAATTGCTAGCTTTTAGAACCTCAATTCATTGTATAGTACATCACAGCAAAATAATAACCAAATTATTAAGTAGAACCTTACACCACCCAGAGTCCCTCCTTGTGGGGGAAATGGGCGGTGATAAATTTGGTAAACAAACAAACAAACAAACAAATAAATAAATATTTTATTGATGGCTGTTGTGGGTCTTCCGGGCTGTGTGGCTGTGTTCTGGAAGTTGTGGTTCCTAACGTTTCACCAGCATCTGTGGCCAGCATCTTCAGAGGGCAGGAGCACAGATAGAAGCAAAATCTCTGTCAGATAGAAGCAAAATCTTCTATCTTTGCTCCTGCCCTCTGAAGATGCTGGCCACAGATGCTGGCGAAACGTTAGGAACCACAACTTCCAGAACACGGCCACACAGCCCGGAAGACCCACAACAGCCATCGAACTCCGGCCGTGAAAGCCTTCGACAAAATATTTTATTCTTTATTTATCAGACTAAATTAAATACCCTCTCTGACATCATGGAAGAAGTTATGCTCCATGTTTTGGTCAAAATTCTTCTATATTTCTACTCTTTCTAGTTGCAAGTTCTATTTAGAAAATAGTGGATGGAAGGACAATTTTGATCTTTATCACGTAATAAACTTATGGTTTGAGAGAATGCCTGTTTGAAAAATACAAGTAACTTTTTTTAATCCTTTGGTCCATAGGCACTAATATGTTAGATCACACTATTGCCTATCCAGTTCTTAAAACACCCGAGTAATTCCAATGTGAATTTGGATTGTCTAAAATGTGCACTTCAGTATATTGAGCTAAACCATCTTCTGTTTCCCTATTTGCTATACAGCCATCAATACTATCTCAAACTCGCAAATTACTACCAAGAGTATAATGTGTTCTGGAGGTTTTAAAGAAAATTGGGTGACTTTTATCCTCCAAAATGCATCAGTACCCTTTAGAAAATCAACAATATGTGACCTCAGTTTCTGAAATTATTATTCGGAGGAATGAGTACTGGAAGATTGTTGGGGCAAAAATCATTTTCATAACCAATATTTTTCAAAGGCGATGAAAACCTCACTTATGACACTCCTCATTGAAATCAAAATGATTGCAATGCTATTTTATCACATTCTCTTGTAAAGAAGTATATGATGTGCCTTCTTTTGAACTGAATGCATGGTGATAGAATATGTAATTCCCATTCCAGGGTCATGACTCCAATCTACCAGCATATCTTGGCCTTAGAATTTGCCATCAAGGAGGTCAATAGAAATCCCCATGTTTTACCCAATCACACCCTCGGTTTTCAGATCTATAATACCTACTTTATGACAAGTTGGACGTATCGTGCCTCACTGGAACTTTTCTCTGCAAAGGACCTATTCATCCCTAACTACAGCTGTGATAAGCAGCACAGGCCAATAGCAGCCATTGGAGGACCTACCACTGAAGTGTGCCTACACATGGCTACCATCCTGTCCATATACAAGATGCCACAGGTATGAGCTTTGATGGAACCCTGACTAAGTAGATAACCATCAATGCACCGTTCCCTTCTTTTTATGGGAAGATTTATGGCATAGGAAGGAAGGAGTTCTTCTTGCAATAAAGAGTTTATCCTTAAGAAAACTGATGTATTTGGGGACTACAAGGGAATTCTGCATACTAATGTCCCTAGGCCTGTGGCCATAATTCTTCTGGCCTTTTATTGTTTGAGAGACCTAAAAGATTAATGAGTGTTCTATGCCTTCCCAAGGATTAATTCTCTATAAATGCCTTATTTAAGAGAAAGAATGCCTAAAAATATAGAGCATTCTCAGAAGTATAAAACAGAAACAGTATTTTAAGGGGCAATCTAACAATTTACGATTTCCAGTTCCCCGTATTGAAGGAAAAGATAGGAATGAGGGAGGAAGTGAGGAAAAGTAAATTATTCAAAATGACAGCAATTGGGGCAATTGAGATGGAAAAATGAGATTAATCTAGATGGGAATTTTACATCAATAGCATCTGATGTACTGTAGGAAAATGTCTTTATTAAGCAAAACAATGACTAAAAATATTAGAGCATTCTCAACACTATAACAACAGAAAAATATTTCTATTTCCATGAAGTAGAAACTGTTTGGAAATTTTGGTGCAATAATGGCTTCCTGTGGGAACGTGGGCAATTTTTTAGGCTCAGGCAGGCTTTTTCCTGAAGCCCTGTAGTGCTTTCACAGCAAAGAAAGCGCTCAGAAATATCCCATTTGCTCTCCAGAACGGCGACTTGTAGCTCAAATATCACAAACAGCGTTCACACCGATTGGGTAACAGCCACTGGGAGACTGGGACGTCACCATTTCCAAGCCGTGCTGCAGCCTTAAAGAGACACTAAGTCAAGCCACCCCATTTCTAAATCACCCAATTTATATATTTTTTTAACTTTATGTACCCCAAGAGGCTTTCTACAGCAAGGAGAAGCAAAATCTCTTGGTGCCTATTGTTATTTCTGGATTGATTTTTTTTTTAAAAAAATTAAGCGCTGGCTTGTTTTCCCATTTAAATATTAAGGAGGACTGAGAATTAATAATTACCTCCCTGCTATTATTTTTGTATTGAATTTGAAGGATTTAATATTTTCCTACAAGTTGAATCTGCTGTTTTGAGTTTTCAGCTTTCTGTTCACTTTCCCTGGGAGCTGCTTGTTAGCATACTTTCTCTTGTGTCAACAACTTTCGGAGATTTCCCATTAACTCATTAACTCCTATTGTCACTAGTCAAGTATCTAGGGCGTGCAAAAATCTACTGCCTGAAATATGGAGGATTTCAAGGAGATTTTCTCAGAGTTCCATTGTGAGCTTTGTTGTGCATTTAAACAATTCTTTTATGATGTCTCTCAAACTATTCTGCAAGATATTCAGGCCTTTTGCCCTGCTGTAAGAGTGTGCCGCAAAATGATGCATGTCTAAAAAGTGTGTCACCAACATGAAAGTTTGGAAAGCTCTGTTCTAGATGTTTTGACATACGGTACTCTGTAACGCCGTCCTGATGGAAGAAGTTGAAAGAGTTTATATCCAGGGTGAGAAGGGTCTGCAGATATCTTCTCCACCCTACTTTTGACCCTTGCAACATACAGGTCTTCCATAGCGGGCAGGCAGATTACAATAATTCTTTCTGCAGACTTGACTATCCGTTGGAGTCTATGTCTGTCCTGCCTGGTTGCAGAGCCAAACCAGACAGTTATAGAAGAACAGATAACAGACTCAATAGTTCCTCTGTAAAACTGTACCAGAAGCTCCTGAGATAGTTTAAACTTACCAAGTTGACGCAGGAAGGACATCCTTTGTTGTGCCTTTTTGATAATAGTTCTGATGTTAAGAGTCCATTTCAGGTCTTGAGAAATTATGGAGCCCAGAAATTTAAAGGACTCTACTACTGATACAGGGCCATTGAGTATAGTAAGGAAAGGGGAATTGAAGGAGTTCTTTCTAAAATCCACAACCATCTCTACAGTTTTAAGTGTATTCAGTTTCAAATTGTTCTAACTGCACCACAGGACCAGTTGTTGTACCTCCCGTCTATATGCTGACTCATCACCATTCCGAATGAGACCAATGACGGTTGTATCATCTGCATATTTCAAAACTTTAACAGAAGAATCTTTTGAAGTACAGTCATTGGTATAGAGGGAGAAAAGCAGTGGGGAGAGCACACATCCCTGAGGGGCACCTGTGCTGATTGACCAAATACTGGATATAGTTTTACATGGATATTAATATTATAACATTAATATGGAGATATGTACATGCTTTTGATGGCTGAAAGCGAGGAGGAGTTGAGGAGCCTTATGACGAAGGTGAAAGAAGAAAGTGCAAAAGCTGGGTTGCAGTTAAACCTCAAAAAAACCAAGATTATGGCAACGAGCTTGATTGATGACTGGCAAATAGAGGGAGAAAAAGTGGAGGAAGTGACAGACTTTGTATTTCTAGGCGCAAAGATTACTGCAGACGCTGACTGCAGCCAGGAAATCAGAAGACGTCTACTTCTTGGGAGGAGAGCAATGGCAAATCTTGATAAAATAGTTAAGAGCAGAGACATCACACTGACAACAAAGGTCCGCATAGTTAAAGAAATGGTATTCCCTGTAGTAACCTATGGCTGCGAGAGCTGGACCATAAGGAAGGCTGAGCGAAAGAAGATTGATGCTTTTGAACTGTGGTGTTGGAGGAAAATTCTGAGAGTGCCTTGGACTGCAAGAAGATCAAACCAGTCCATCCTCCAGGAAATCAAGCCAGACTGCTCACTTGAGGGAATGATATTAAAAGCAAAACTGAAGTACTTTGGCCACATAATGAGAAGACAGGATACCCTGGAGAAGAAGCTGATGCTAGGGAAGGTGGAGGGCAAAAGGAAGAGGTTCGACCAAGGGCAAGATGGATGGATGGTATTCTGGAGGTGACGGACTCAACCATTGGGGAGCTGGGGATGGTGACGGCCGACAGAAAGCTCTGGTGTGGACTGGTCCATGAAGTCACGAAGAGTCGGAAACGACTGAACGAATAAACAACAACAATGTAAATGCTTTAGTATATTTTGAAGTCGGGTAAAGATTTAAGAATGTTTATCTGGATTGATATTAAGGCTTGTATGATTCCATTTTTCTTTAATGATTTGGATTAAGATTTACTTTAAGATTTATAAGGTATAATAATAATTGTTTGGTTTTAGGTTTAATAGGGTTAAGATTGTTATAGTATTATTAATTATAAAAGTAGACAATTTATATGGCTAAATATTGGCTATATAAATTGAATAAATAAATAAATAAATAAATATTTTTATAATTTGATTTTTATTGTAGTGGACAGAAATGTCTAGAATAGTGGTAGGAAGGAAATAATTGAATTAATGTTGTTTTTTGTGGGGGAAGTTGATTTGGAGGTTTATATATATATTTTCTTTTTTTTAATATAAGGGGAAGGAGCAATTGTATTTAGTGATTTTTATAATGTGTTAATGGAATGATTTATAGAAACAATGTGATCTTGGTTTGATATAGAGCAAGGGTTTGACTATGGAAATTACTGTATATTCTTGTTGAAAGTCAGAAGTCACTTCTTTATGTAATCTTCAAAAATTCTTTTTTCCTATGTTTCACACTGTTTCAGTTTTTTTCTTTTGTAGTTTTTTTCTGTTTTGTAGTTTTTATCTTTGTTTCAAACTTAATAAAATTCTTATTTAAAAAAAAGGCAATGTTGGTGAAATAATGTGTCTGATTAAGTTTGCTGATAGAGCTCAGCCTTAGGAATAATGACTTAAAAATCTCAATGTAGCATGCTCTGAAAATGTATGTAAAGTAAACGTGCATTCAACATATGAATTATGAGTTGAGGTTTAATTTCTATGTTTTAAGTTCAATGGGTAAATGATATCACTACACACTATCTTTAAAAATATGAAGAGAATAATTGTCCTGTTGCCATTTGCCTGTATTTTTCTTTTCTTTTTTTAAGTTAATGTATGGTTCCACTACAGAAAGTAGTACAAAAAAAGAGGCTGTTCTACATCAACAAATGTTCCCAAATATGGACCATCAATATCAGGGAATTTTTCTATTACTGCTGCATTTCAGATGGACATGGATTGGGATCTTGTCTGTGAAAAATGAGAGTGGTGAGAAGTTTATACAAGATCTGGTTCCCATGTTTGCCCAGAGAGGGATCTGCTCAGCCTTCACTGAAACATTTCCAATCATTGATGACTCAAGTAGCATTGCTGAGTTGGTTGAAATGGGACTTGAAATGTACCTGGTGGTTATGAAAAGTGCTGTTAATGTCATACTAGTTCATGGCGAAATTTATGGAATTATAGTTCTGAGACTTCTTTCCACCAATTTGAAAACTGAAGATGTATCATTATGGAGAAAAGGTAAAGTCTGGGTCATGACAGCTGCGATGGATTTTACGTCACTTCCTTTTCTAAGGAATAGTGACTTAGTCTTCCTCCATGGTGCTCTATCCTTTGTAATTCACTCAGAGAAGGTGTTAGGATTCCAGCAATTTGTTCGGATGAGGAACCCTATCTTGGATAGAGATGATATTTTTATCAAGCTCTTCTGGGAAAGTGCCTTTGAATGTTCCTTCTCCATTGCTGTAATGGAAGAGGAAAACGAGGTTCCGTGCACTGGGAAGGAGAAAATGGAATCTCTTCCTGCATCTGTGTTGGAAATGGACATGACTGGCCACAGCTACAGCATCTACAATGCCATCTATGTAGTGGCACATGCTTTGCATGACTTTCATTCATCGATGATGGAGTACAGAGCTAGAGGGCATGAAGCCAAGGTGAAACTTCTGGATCAAAAGCTGTGGAAGGTAACAGGTAAACCCTTGAGCAAACCAATTACTGGCTGCTCACCATATCTGCAACCCCAATCCTAAACCTAACTTTAATTCTTTCTTCCAAGGGGAATGTATCTAACATGTACTTTTGCTAAATGTCCTCTTCCCTCTAGGTGTAGTCCAAATAATATCTTTATAAATTATTATATCTGCAAATTTATTAGGAGAAGGTTGTACAATTTGTTATGCTTTTCATTTTATGTTAATGGAGTTCTTTATTTGGCCTTACAATATCTAGGATTTCTATATATTCCCTGAACTTCCATATTTCAAGAACATTCTCAGGTTGCAGCATTCATTTCAGATCCGTTTCAAAATAAGTCCATGAAGAATGATTTTATTTCTGTAATTGAGGAGTTTACTATACATATATGAAGGCTAAAGATAAAAGGTGACTCCTTGTCATTAGCATTTTAACAAATTTCTGTTGCTGTAAGTTATTGAAGGACTCCATATAACTTGATGTTTCCTACAGCACAGACTTCAGTTGTTGACTCCAGTTTAATGACAGGTCCATTTCTTGTTCTAGACATCAGAATCCTCCTTTTAATACATGGAGGAAAAAAGACAAATTATTTCTGTGGATTCTCTGTCTGCCCTTTCCATCCTGAAATAAAACAAGGGCTATAATCTGCCAGCTCTGAAGAGGTATCATCTCAGGGCTCCCATTCTTAAAGAAAACCTCCTCTAGCTGAAGAAGTTCTGACTTTGAAAGGGAACTAGAGATATTGATCAATCCAAAAACTAATATTAAAACTTGATATTTTTGAAATGGGGATGAATCTTATCACCTTGGGTTACCTGATTCCTTCCTTCCTTCCTTCCTTCCTTCCTTCCTTCCTTCCTTCCTTCCTTCCTTCCTTCCTTCCTTCCTTCCTTCCTTCCGTTCCTCCATTCCTCCTTTCTTTTCTTGGCTGTTTTCCAATGTACTGTAGCTCAACCAATTTATGAGAGGGGTCTCATTCAATAATAGCGCTGGACAAAAAATTTATTTCAACCAAAATGGAGAATTGGAGACCGCATTGGATATTATGAATTGGATCACATTCCCAAATCTATCTTTTCTGAGATTCAGAGTTGGAGGGGTGGACCCCATGGATTCCCAAGGAGCATTGTTCACCATTGAGGAGGAGGATATTGTATGGCCAGAGAGGTTTAACCAGGTACGGGACAGTTCCATTTTGCCTTGTAGCCAAATATCTTTCTGCCATTCTTGGAGTTCCCTTAGATTGGAAATCCCATACAGCAATTAGATTCAGGTACAAAATATTTCAAATACTCCAAGATTCTGAAATGCTCTCCAGACAAATCTGGAGACCGTTACAAATTCACTCCACCAGTTGAACCCTTGGGTTTCTTCTGAGTTAGATGTGTGAATGGAGGAATGGATGTATTTAAGAAAGAGAGCTGATGTTGTTTGGCATATTGAAATAAAGGAATATGCTTAACCATTCAGTAAGAGCCACCCAGATATGCAAATGGAAGGATGTGCTATTTTGGATTTTGTAAAAAACCGAAATGTAATAATGGTCTGTCTAGCTTTCAAACAGACCTACCTACCTTATATTTATTTATTTATTATTTAGATTTATCCCCGCCCATCTCTACCATGGCAGATTTAAATTAAATCCTAATTTAATCCTACATATAGCTCAATGGTTGTAGGGCTGAGCACTTTCTTCAGCTGAAATCACCTTCTCTCTTTTGATTAAACTGAAAGAGAAGCCAACCACATATGAAGGCAGAGAAGCAAAGCACCCCTTAGTGCTGTGCAACCACTAAGTGCAGATTTGTCAAAGGCAAAGCATTCTCTCCTTTCCTTCATGAACAGGTCCAACCTCTATCCTTGTGTAATAGCAAGTGCCAGTCAGGTTATACTAGGAGCAAGATTGAAGGGAAGCCATTTTGTTGCTATGATTGTCTACGATGTCCACATGGGAAGATTTCCAAGCAAGAAGGTGAGTTGTTGCCTATGTTATCCTAGAAAATATACCTAAATCAAACTGTGGGTCAGAACAACAATGAAAATTTTCAAATAATTCTCTAGATTAATGGTTCCGCATGACCAATGGATGTAGTAAAACATCAGAAACTGACCACGGTTCAGTTTATTGAATGGATTTCAACAGTGATACCAAGTAGTATGTTCTGGTTTTTCAAATATAAATTTATTGGAAGTCTACCAGAGTATTTGATTTTCACATTTTAAACAAGAGGTCTTTTTTCTTAGCATGTAGTGTTCAGTTTTGATTCATTCAATGCCATTGGTAAGTTACTAATTTATCTTCTAGACATGGATGATTGTTTTCAGTGTCCAGAAGATCAGTATGCAAATGTGAACCAGGATTTGTGTCTTCCAAAGATTACGACATTTTTGATGTATAAAGAAACCTTGGGGATCGTTTTGGCCAGTTCTGCTCTTTTCTTTTCTTTGGTCACAGTTGGAATCCTTTGGATCTTTATTAAGCATCAGGACACTCCCATAGTCAAAGCCAACAACCGGAATCTCACCTACGTTCTCCTTGTTGCTCTCCTGTTGTCTTTTCTTTGTTCTTTGCTATTCCTTGGAAAACCTGACAAGGTGACCTGTCTCCTTCGTCAAACTGCCTTTGGTATCATCTTCTCCGTGGCCATTTCTTGTGTGTTGGCCAAAACCATCATTGTGGTTCTGGCTTTCATGGCCACTAAGCCTGGGTCTAAGATGACCAAATGGGTGGGGAAAAGATTAGCCATGTCCATTGTGTTGGGCTGCTCCTTAATTCAAGGAATTATTTCCGCTCTATGGCTGACAACCTCTCCCCCATTCCCACACGCTGACACAAATTCAGTGGCAGAAGAAATCTTTTTGGAGTGTAACGAAGGATCTGCCTTCATGTTCTACTGTGTCTTGGGCTATATGGGCCTCCTTGCCACTGTCAGCTTCTTGGTGGCTTTCCTAGCGAGAAAATTGCCTGATGTTTTCAACGAAGCCAAGTTTATCACCTTCAGCATGTTGGTCTTCTGCAGTGTTTGGCTGTCCTTTGTTCCAACGTACCTGAGCACAAAGGGGAAGTATATGGTTGCCGTGGAGATCTTCTCCATTATTGCTTCCAGTGTTGGGTTACTGATTTGTATTTTTTTCCCTAAATGCTACATCATTGTGTTGAGGCCTGCTCTAAACAACAAAGAACAGCTAAGACGACAAAACCACAGAAAAACATAGAATTATATGTCTCTTTATTTCAGATTATCTATAGGAAAACAGAATCGTGTAAAGTTCTAATCCAGTATGACTTACTTAGAATTAAGCCCTTTGAAATCTTCAGGTTTAATTCTCAGTTTATAGGTAAAATAAATTATTGTCAATCAGATACCTTCTATTGCATTTGTGTTGACAAGTCACTTTTTCAAAAAAAAATTGATTGAAATCTGTGCCATTGTGCCTTTATTTATTATTTGCTAACATAGTGAGATTTCAACAGAGGAGGTATGTATTCCAACCTTTAACGTTGTCAGAGGCCATTAAGACTGGATTGGTAAAAGCATATCCAAAAATTCAAATTCCAAATAATCTTTTCAATTCTGGCCCTAAACCTCTGCAGCTCAAATCAAAACATGATATTAGGGTAGGTTAGAAAGCTGAAATAATATCATGGGTGGATTCAAAGCAGAATGGCAAAAGCTGGACTATGGAGAAGGCCTTGAACTGACCTACGACAATTACTGAAGAAAATGGATTTCCAGGTGAGGTTCTGTAGCACACCAGTTGCATTCTTTCATTGAGGAACTGAGTTTATTTATTTATTTTTATTTATCCAATTTATATAACTGCCAATCTGAAACCAGTGACTCTGGGCGGCTTAGAATAATAAAAACCATCAGACAATAAGAACGATACAAAAAATAAATATAAATATAGCCAAGAGATCTTAAAACCCATTGGTGTTAGCACAACCATGTAACGGGGCCTTTCAGACACTCAGGGCCCCAGGCCAGGGCACAAAGCCAGGTCTTCAAGGTCTTCCAAAAAGCCAAAAGGGTTGGGGCCATCTCAATCTCGGGAGGAAGGATGTTCCAGAGGGCAGG
This sequence comes from Charina bottae, assembly GCA_023362775.1. Classification (NCBI taxonomy): domain Eukaryota; kingdom Metazoa; phylum Chordata; class Lepidosauria; order Squamata; family Charinaidae; genus Charina; species Charina bottae. Next base: position 13,432,607 of record JALMGJ010000011.1, read on the forward strand.
CACCACAGCAGAAATGTTACCTCTCCTGGTCCCCACCAGCCAACATTCCTTGGCTGATGGGACTCGGAGCATGCCCATCGTGCTGGACGAGATTGGACGGGTAGAAACAACTGGGAAAAGACAGTCCCTAAGGTAACCCAGTCCCAAGCCATGAAGGGCTTTAAAGGTGACAACCAGCACCTTGAATTGCACTTGGAAACACACCGGCAACCAATGCAGCTCCCAAAGCAGTGGTGTTACATGTGCCAAGTAGCTGGCTATATTTACAAAACCGGGCAGCTGCATTCTATATCAACTGAAGCTTCTGAATGCTCTTCAAGGGCAGCCCCATGTAGAGCACATTGCAATAGTCCAAATGGGAGGTCATGAGTGACAGTGAGTAGTGCATCCTGGTCCAGGAATGGGCGCAACTGGTGCACAACCCAAAGGTGCGCAAAGGCCCTCCTAGCCACGGCTGCCACCTGCTCTTTCAGCAGGAGCCGTGAGTCCAAGAGGACGCCCAAATTATGCACCGAGTCTCTCTGGCAGTGCCACCCCATCCAGGACCAAAGATGGAAAAACCTTGGTACTGGGAGGCCCAAACACCCAAAGCCACTCAGTCTTGCTTGGGTTGAGGCAAAGCCCATTGTGCCCAATCCAGGCTTCTACAGCCTCCAGACACTGAGATAGGAGATCCACGGCATCACTCAGACAGCACGGGGAGGAGATATAAAGCTGGGTATAAAGCCCCAAACTGTCAGATCACCTCACCTAGCGGCCTCATGTAGATGTTAAATAAGAGGGGCAAGAGAACCAAGCCTTGTGGCATCCCACACAGTAGGGGCCATGGACTGGACCTCTCACCTCCTACCAACACTGACTAGAACTGACCCCGGAGGAAGGAGGAGAACCAGAGTGACACAGTGCTGCCCACCCCCAACTCCCAAAGCCAGTTCAGAAGGATACCATGATAGATAGTATCGAAGGCCGCCGAGAGGTCAAGAAGAGCACAGAATCCACAGAAACTCCACCACCTCTTCATCCAACTCTCCAAACTACTAACCTGCTGCAACATACTAAAAACAAACTACCATTGGGACCCGCTTTGCAACATACCCGGCCTCGGTGCCATCTTTATAAAAAAGTTCCTGTACAATACCAAAGTATGCAATAATTGGAAAATATTCTGTTCAACTCATGGGTGGAAATTTGTGGTCATGTTATTCTGCTGAACCACATCACCATTACCATTTTCTATCAGCCACACTCAGGGTGCTTCTGGGAGTTTCAGTATCATCTATGTGTTGTGAATTCATATTAAGGTGATAGGGTAAGAATTTTCCCATTTTCAGTCATTCTGTCAATATGTATGAAACCAACTGAAGATATGGATCAGGGTGGTGAATCAAGATGGCACCAGTACAGTAGAGTGGCATCTCACCTCATCCCAAGAGGCATTAGCCATCTTTTGGATCCAGCAACATATATACACTTAGATGCCCAAAAGAGGCACGCCTGGGTACATATCTATCCTAGAGATGGTAGAGCTCATACTACAGATCACCTTGAATACATCCGAGATTCCAAAGCTCCAAAGAATCCCAACTCATGTTGTAAGATGTCAACTGACTCACCTCACTTGCCCCTTGCCCAATTGGCATCTGGAATGGAAGGTCTAGGATTGATGTTATATGCAGAGGAAAAAAAGTCGTGGAACAGACTTTTTCTCACCGTATCTTAACACCTTCTCTAGTAATTCAATGTAAAAGGAAAAAAAAAGGACTCTTCTTCCCATATCTCATTCCTTTACAATAATCAAATTATAAAAACTTATCTTTCAATCTTAATCAGCAAAAGTCTATTAAGAGCTACCAGAGATAGTAATATACATAATTTTTAGCTTAATCAAAAAAATCTATTTGCATAAACCAACTTATCCCATACTCAAAAAAGTACAACAAAAGAAATCTCTCCCAGGTATTCAAATCCTTAAGACCTCATCATTCAATGCTGGTCAAAGAAAGTCCCGTTAATGACTAGCAGAAACCACAACATATATATTTTAACCCTGGTCAAATAAGTTCACTTTATATAGCTTCTGTTTGCTTTTAAAAAGCTTGTTCTTTAATCCTGTCAAGGAAGGACCCACAGATTGATTTCTTGTCATTTTCTCTTTATCTGCTTTCAGGAACATCTCCAATAGTTTCTTTTTATCTCTTCTCCAAAGCACCTTCATTGATTTGAGATAGTCTTTTTGTAAATCCAAAATAGAGAGGCTTTCCCAGTCAGTCTTCAGGTTTATTATTTCTATGTCCTTTTGGATTACTAAGATATCAGCTGGTATCTTTTGGAAATCCAATTTAGCATCTTTTTTTCCAACTCATTCTTGGACTCTAGTATTTAAAACTCAATTTTCAGATCAACAACATTCAAATCAGCTTCAGTTTGCAAATCCAGTTAGCATCCTTTCCGGTATCTCTCTTGTCACCCGGTATCTTTAAATCCACCTTCAAATCCACTTTAAATCAGCCTCGATTTATTCAATAAAAACTCTTCCCTGGACAATCTTAAAAGTAAATCCTCTGTACACTGTTCCCAGACAGCTTTGAATTCTTCTAAAGTCCAATACTCCATAATTAAAAAATCACTTTGCCTTTAAATGTAATATTTTGCTCTTTCTAGTTCCCTCCATCCAACCTTCAATGTCTCTTCTTATATGTTTATTTCCAATCACCAAAACATTCCCATGAAAGGATTTCTTTCAGTTAATTTCAAAATCTTCATATATATTTTGCAATCTATTAAACATCTCACAGAAAACATACTTTCTAGTCCATCTGGCCCTTAACTTTCCAAAGTCTGCATTTTAGTTCTTTTTTGCTGTTTCCCAAAAGTAAAAGTTTTTCTTGTTAATCTTAAAACTTACATAGCAATTCTTTCATCAGGGATAGAAGGAAAATCTCCTGGTGTAACATAACTTGCCCTTCTGGAGGTACTTAAAATCCAAAAACTCAATTAAAGGCAACTTCCTAAAGTAATTAAGGAAGGAAGTTGACAAACCCAGTGTCTCTTTGAGGGGTGCTGATCCACAGCATAGTCAGGATGTTTTTCCCATGGTTCCAGAGCTCTAAAACACACTGGAGATAGGGCTGCAATTTCTCCATGGAGCGTGGAGCTACTATATGAAGCAAACTTGAGGGCAATCCTGGATCTCTCCTTAATCAGGAGAGAACTTTCTGAGGAGCCAAACAGGTCCCGGCTCCTCTCTTTCTCCTGCAATTGTCAGCTCTGCTATTCACGGAGCCGTACTCAGTCAGCCATATCTTCCCCAGAAGTGTGGGAACTCAGGGAACAGACGTGAACTCTCCCACCCTTTCTCTAAAAGTCTGGGTGACACTGATCAAAGCCACTGGGCAGAAACTGGAGACACAGTATGAGCAGACAAGTACACAGATGACAACTTGATAGACCTGAATCTGTGCTTATACCTGTTCTCAAATTCACTAGGCATCTTTCTACTTCCTTCATTTCTCTGATCTCCTATCAACACAAGGAAGATTCCATAGATTGCTGAATTACATCTCCCTGCATCCTTCTCTGGAAGGACTGCTGACATTTTGACTCAGCAATATCTGAGGGGGAAGATGTTGGTGAATCCATGCCTTAAAGTGATTGTATAAGATCTTTCCAATTTCCAGTCATGTTATAACAGTTCAGGAAATAACAAAAGATATGGCCTGGGGAGATGGATCAAGAGGGTCAGCAGTATTTCTGGATTCTTTACTTTTTATTTTATTTTATTTCTCGCAAGTCAACCAGATCAACTTTTGTTCATTTGGAAGAGTTAAACTTTGGAGTTTCAATCTAGGATATTTTTCCTGAATCCTTCAAAGCCCTTTGTGGTAGCCCAGAGTCTTCGCTGTGTATGGTTGGGTTTTGGACTTGTTTGAAGGGTCTTTCAGTTCAGGAAAGAGAACCTGCCAGAGCTGAATCTCTGGTTGTAGGATTTCATCAATCATGCATCACAGCATGTTGAGAAAGTGAAGCAGAGATCTGCTACAAAGTAGATGTCTTCAAAGCACTCTATAATATTTCACCCTGATGAAGGATTTGATGTTTTTTCCTCCATTCCTGAGGTTTTGAGATTTTCATTCCATATCTGCATCTGGCTGGAAGAGGGTTGACTAATGGCCAATGAATTTGACCAACAGATTAAACGATGTGATTATCTTGGCAGTTCTGAGTACAATGCTAACTTTTATTTTGATTACTTATGATAGTGGAATCCAACAAAATTGAGTTCAAGTCTGGCTAGAATATTCAGAAGAGTAAACAAAAAGAAGTCGGGAAAAGTGGTCACTTTGGAGTCCTCTGACTTGGGTGTGGGGTAATGTTCCATCTAGCCGCATTCCTTGCCCACCTCTTCAACCAGCCTGCTCACAGAGAGTCAAATTGGGAACGATCATAGAAAACTGGCCAAGTGGATAATCCCTAGGACTGGAGGGAAGGGGCATGATAGGAGATCTGACTGTGCCATAAGCAGATTAGTTCATGAAGCCTATCAGTTACACTGTCTGTCAGAGTCTCATCGCTTGCTGCCTTCTTTATCATCGGCATATTTAAGGGTGATTTTAAACTGTTCGGGGGACAGAAAAAGGTGAAGGTCAAGGAGACATGGGAGAAAAACATGGCTGCCAGGGTTAGGCACAAGGGGAAAGGCCCATAGAGTTGGGAAAAAGGCAAAACTCTGTTGCTGGAGAGTTTAAACGTTGCTGTGCTCTCCTTTAATCATCCTTCCATGTCTGCCTTCCAAGAGGGGAAGGGGTATTCCCAGCATTTATAGGAGATACACCTTGAAGATCAACATAGAAAAAAATCAACAATACTAGCAGTACCATGAGGAGGAGGAGGAGGAGGAGGAGGAGGAGGAGGAGGAGGAGGAGGAGGAGGAGGAGGAGGAGGAAACAACTTCTTTTCTTAGGAAGAAAGTTCCCAAGAAATTACAAAAGAAAATGCAGAGATGTATGCTGCAAATAAAAACTATGACTAAAAGCAATCTCTGTGTTAATGGACACATATAGAATCATCTATCTATAGCTGGCTTGAATTGTGTCAACTTATCTTTGAGAACGTGAACCAAATCATGGTGTTTTCATGATTCAAAAGATAAATATTGGAGAGAGCTCTTCCCCCAATCATTTTGCTGCCCCCTTTTTATTCCTTTATGTAGGGAAGGGTGGGCAGTCAGAGAAGTTTCAAGATGGGATTAAGACACAGAAAAAGAAATTAACAATACTAGCAGGATGAGGAGGAGGAGGAGGCTGCCTCTTTCTATGGGAAGCAGACTCCCAAGAAATTGCAAGAAATCAACAATACTAGAAGGACAATGAAGAGGAGGAGGAGGAGGAGGAGGAGCAGCAGCAGCTAGCCCTATCCATGGGAAAAAGACTCCCAAGAAATTGCAAGAGAAAATGCAAAAATCAATTACCAATTCTTGTGCCACCAACAATGGTGGGATGGGCTAATGTGTTTGTGTCCTACAACAGTATTGTGTTTATTCAGCAATAATCTGGTAACCAAATCAGTATGAAAATATGGAATACAGACTTTGATTAGACTTCTATCTAAAAATAGAGTATGTTTCTGAGGAAGGGCCTCCATGTTTTTATTTGGAAACCTATGCCCTCATTGTGGGAGGTTGTGCGGATCCAGAATTGGCCTTTATAGCCACTTACGGATCCACTGTTAAAATTTTACCTTTGGGAGACAATCTTACTCAGCTACAAGTGATCGCCAATGATCGCCAATGATTTATTTATTTATTATTTAAATTTATATGACCGCCCATCTCCCCCAACGGGAGATTTTTACCTTTGTTCAACCATTTTCTCGGTGTTTTGTCATACTTCCCATGTGATTCCAGGCATTAACAGATAATTATTCTCAGAAGGGGCTGAAGGGCTTCTAAAAGGAGTAAAAGGAGCTCTTTGACTTCACTTTGGCCCCCTGATATAAAGTGATCTCTACTGAGATGGCAAAAACATGTTTTCTTCTTCAAGGTTTCCCAGGACTTTGATTCTGAAATTGTTGACTTTTCTACTGCAATTATCAATCCCTATATAATTATTACAACTTCACCTCTAAGTCCTGTGCGGTGGCTGAGCCATTAGCTCAACTAGAATTATACTTACTGATAGAGAATGTTGGGTCAGAGAAATTGGCTTAGAGAAAAAATGCTTCTGTTGAAGATGGTGACATTTTCAGTATTGCTAATTGTGCTTTTACCTCAAGTGGAGTTGAAAATTCTCAGTGCTAAATGCATCATCAGTGACCCTCTGCCTTTTCTTCACAAAAAATATCAGTCAGGAGACCTCACTGTTGTGAATATACTCTCTCAGATCTATGTCTTCCAGACAGTGATAGACTTCACCAAACGTCCCTCTAAGGAGCTCTTTGAGGACACTGTGTAAGAGTTTACAGACAGAAAACAAAATGATTTCAACTGGGAGCTCTTTTCATATCCATATTAGCCTCACTTCCAATGATTGTCATGAAATCTTCTTCAGTGGATGGTACCATATAATCCTCCCCCTCTTCCTCCTTTTCCATCATGATCTTCTCCTCCTCTTCTTTTTCATAATCCTCATGCATAATTTATTATTGTTATATGATTATTATATCCTGCAGAAAAAAAGATCTTTCATTTTCCCCCCAAATTTTCCCATAATTTTGTGAAAATAATCAAACGTTCCACAGAAATAGAAATTAGTATTAAGGAAATAATTTTGAATACCAAATATAGGGAAAGGACGAGGAAAAGCTTAGCCAAGCTGAATGATGGGAACATATTTCTAGGGTAGAATGAACTTCCTTTCCAAAGAATGGTTGGAATATTCATATATTCCTGAATTTGAAAGGCGTGATGTTCACTACTGAGTTGAGCTCCATGCTTAGTGTGTGAATCCAGTCTCTTCCACTGGGTAACTGTAGTGCTTTCCTGGGAAATGGAGTTGGATTTTGCAAAGGGGATGTTTTAGCAAAGTGCACATTGGGTCATCCTATGTTGTCCAAGAAGCCTTAGAGCTTCTCCAACAGTTTGTGTTTCCACTTGTTTTGCATGGAGTAATTGAGGTTGTTTATAAGAATCTTCCTGAGAGTCCTTGACTTAAAATAATTTACACATAGAAGAGAAAGTATCATGTCCTTCTGTGGATTCTTTATTGAACAGGCAAGTTCCCAAATAATACATTACTGAAGTCTGAAATATTTACCTTTTTTTAAAATTAAGCATTTCTTTTCCAAGGTTTGTCATGAGAATTTTTTACTTCACCTTCATTCCAGCATTCAAAAAATTGCTAGTTTTTACAAGCTCAATTCTTGGTACAGTACATGACATCAGTATAATAACAATTTTATTAAGTAGAATCTTAAAGATTTTCTTCTTTAATTATCAGATTAAATTAAATGCCCTCTCTGACATCATAGAAGAAGTTACGCTCTTTTTTGGGGTCAAAATTCTTCTATATTTCTGCTCTTTATAGCTGTAAATTCTATTTAGAAAACAGTGGGATGGAAGTATAATTTTGATTTTTATCACTTAATAAACTTATGGTTTGGGAGAATGCCTTTTTGAAAAATGCAAGTAATATTTTTTAATCCATAAACTAATAGGTACTTATAGATCACCATATTCCCAATCCAGTGTTTAAAACACCCGAGTTATTTCAAGATGAATTTTGATTGTCTAAAAGTGTGCACTGTCATTATGTTGATCGGAACCATCTTCACTTTCCCTATTTGCTATCGGTCCATTAATACTATCTCAAACTCCCAAATTACTATCAACACTGGAATGTGTTTTGGAGGTTTTAAAGAAAATTCAGTGACTCTTACCCTCTGATGCATGGGTACCCTTTTAAAAATCAACAATAAATGACTTCATTTTCTGAAATTATTACCCGGAGGGATGAATACCGGAAGATTGTTGGGGCAAACACATTTTCATAACCAATATTTTTCAAAGGATATGAAAACCTCACTTAACACACTGCTCATTCATATCAAAATGATTGCAATGCTATTTTATCACATTCACTTGTAAAGATGTATATGATGTTACTTCTTTTCAACTGAATGCCTGGTGATACAGTATGTATTTCCCATTCCAGGGTCATGACTCCTATCTACCAGCATATCTTGGCCTTAGAATTTGCCATCAACGAGATCAATGCAAATCCCCATATTTTACCCAATCAGAGCCTTGGTTTTCAGATCTATAATACCTACTTTATGACAAGTTGGACGTATCGTGCCTCACTGGAACTTTTCTCTACAAAGGACCAGTTCATCCCTAACTACAGCTGTGATAAGCAGCACAGACCAATAGCAGTCATTGGAGGACCTACCACTGAAGTGTGTCTACACATGGCTACCATCCTGTCCATGTACAAGATGCCACAGGTATGAGCTTTGTTGGGCCCCAGAGCAAGTAGATAACCATCAATGCACTGTTCCCTTCTTTTTATGGGAGCATTTATCACATAGGAAGGAAAGAGTTCTTCTTGCAATAAAGAGTTTATCCTTAAGAAAACTGATGTATTTGGGGACTATAAGGGAATTCTGCTGTGGCATACTAATGTCCATACTAATGCCTGTGGCCATAATTATTTTGACCTTTTATTGTTTGAAAGACCTAAAATATTAATGAGTGTGCTATACCTACCGAAGGATTAATTCTTTATAAACGTCTCATTTAAGAGAAAGAATGACTAAAAATATAGAGCATTCTAAGAACTATAGAAACAGAAAAAGTATTTTAAGAGGCAATCTTCCAATTTCCGATATCCAGTTCCCCTTAATGATAATGAAGGAAAAGAAAGGAATGAGGGAGAAATTGGGGGAAAATAAGTTATAGAAAATGATAGCAAGAAAACAGAGAAATGAGATTAATCTTAATGGGAATTTTACATCATTAGCATCTGATGCACTGTAGGAGAATGTCTTATTTAAGAGAAAATAATGACTAAAATTAAAGAGCATTCTCAGAACTATAAAAACAGAAATATTCTTGTATTTCCATGAAATTCAAACTGTTAGGAAATTTTGCTGCAACAATGTATCTTTGATCAAGTTTCCTGATGCAGCTCAGCCTTGGGAATGATGACAACAATCTCTATGCGGCACGCTCTGAAAATGTACGTGAAGTATAGGTGCATTCATAATATAAAATATGTGTTGTGCCTTAATTTCTATGTTTTAAGTTAAAAGGGTAAATAATATCACTACACATTACCTTTTAAAAAAGGAGAAGATATGTGTCTTGTTGCATATTTGCCTGTACTTTTCTCTTTTTTTAAGTTAATGTATGGTTCCACTACCGAAAGAAGTACAAAAAAAGAGACAGATTTATATCAACAAATGTTCCCAAATATGGACCGTTAATATCAAGGAATATTATCTATTACTGCTGCAGTTCAGATGGATATGGATTGGGATCTTGTCTGTGTATAATGAGAGTGGTGAGAAGTTTATACAAGATCTGGTTCCCATATTTGCCCAGAGAGGGATATGCTCAGCCTTCAGTGAAACATTTCCAGTCATTGATGACTCAAGTAGCATTGTTTAGTTGGTGGAAATGGGACTTGAAATGTACATGCTGGTTATGAAAAGCACTGTTAATGTCGTAGTAGTTCATGGTGAAATTTATGGAATTTTAGTCCTGAGAATTCTTTCCAGCAATTTGCATTTAATCCTACACAAGGATTAATTCTCCAACTTTATGCCTTATTTAAGAGAAACAATGACTAAAAGAGTAGATAATTCTCAGAAATAAAAAAAACAGAAAAAGTATTTTAAGGGGCAATCTTCCAATTTACAATTCCCAGTTCTCCTTAATGATATTAAAGGAAAAGAAAGGACTGAGAGAAGAATTGGTGAAAAATAAATTATAGAAAATGATAGCAATTGGGGAAACAGAGACAGAGAAATTAGTGGGAATTTCTTAGTGGGAATTGTAGTGGGATGATTCTTAGTGGGAATTTTAAATCAATAGCATGTCATGTACTGTAGGACAAATTCTTGTATTCTCTGTTGCAAGATAAAAATATGTCTTGTTTCCATAAAATACAAACTGATATGAAATTCTGGTGCACAAATGTGTCCTTGATCAATTTTACTTTTTTTTTTTTTTCATAAGTTTTATTAAATTTTAAAATACATATTAAGAGCTAATACAAAAGAAAAGAAATAGAAATACAAAGTAAGAAAAAGAAAAAGTGAAGTCAAAAAATAACAAACAAAGAAAATATAGAAAATAGATGTCCTCCAATTTATCCTTGAACTTTAAGTACAACAATTAACTTTAAATGTTAGTCCTTCATACAATACACAGAAACTTTTCTTTGTCATATACCCTATGATTTCTATAATCCAATCTTCTGTTCTTCATATAGGTTTCGCCTTTCTTGATATCTTCCAACAATCCATCTCTGGTTTCTACTCCTTAGAATAGTAATCAAATGTTCATTGTTGCATCAATTAAATGTTTTCCATTTGCTCTTTCCATTTTTACATCTATATTTATATCTTCAATAAAGTCCAATTAGTATAACAAATAAAGGCCTTATCTACGTCTAATAAAATACAGTATATTCTGTTCATGTTATGACTATATATTCCATTAATACATAATCTAACATATTACATAACATAATACATAATATAGCAAACATACAAAACCTAACATAACATATAACCTAATACATACAACATATTCTTGTAATAACCTACATTCTAATTCCATCTCATCATCTCATTGTCTTCTCATAAATGTGTCTCCAGAAAGAGTAATATATAATATCAACATATTTATTTATAATCTTGTATCTTACACTTAAAATATCATGTTTTTATGCATCTGTACAGTTTCTCATATCTGTGCTTACTCTGTGTACAATACCAAATCCGCATTTTAATTCACCTTGCATTCCAAATCAATATCAATAAATCTCCTGTTTAGGTTATGCCAATATCACAATATGCAACTTGTTTATTTCTGTAAATCATGTGGGATGTCAAACTGTTTATTTTGTCATATCTATCAATTTGCATATTAAAATCTTCCTGTCTCAGCTGCCACAATGTATTTATGCCCAAACATTTAATAGACCACTTCCTGTAAAATATCATAATCTTCTTCTGTACCAATACATTCAAAGTCCTCTTTCCCTGTTTCTCTACTGGTTCGAAAGGTCTTTCTTCTGTTTCTAAATCTGTCCCTTGTATCTTCTGTTCCTGAGCCACCAAAACTATTAATATACGTTCTATGGATTTCTTAATTTGCAAAAAAATGTTGCTGGTTTCTTCCTTAAAATCCTGAAGTGCTGTGAGAAATGCCATTATTTGTTGTTCAAACCATAATCAGCTGCCGTAGCCAAAACAAAAAATTTTCTCAGGGAGCAGGGAACAGCTGTTCTATTATTTATCAATAATGTCTATTTCTTTAAGTGAGAAAAGCTTTTAAAGTAAAAGATGAAAAAATTCCACAGAGCAGTATTTCAAACAGTTTGTAAAAGGAAAGATGAAAATATATTCCAAATGAAAGATAGTCCTTTCTAAAAAAAAGTAGAAAAAGAAAAAAAAAAGGTAAAGAGGCACACATTCTCTATACTTTATTCTTTATTCTTCTTTATTCTTCAGGCTGCAAGCTGCTTAACCCAAACAAACAATTTCTCAAAAGTCAGTTAGTTTGTCGAGTGAGAAATACCAACAAAGTCTCTTAAGTCCCAATTTCTCTGATACAAAAGAAAGGCAGAAAAATACAAACTTGTTCACTATGTTGCCAAAATAAAATCTATTAAACTTCCACCAAAATTAATTATAGCAAAGAAAACACAAAATTAGCCAACATTTTGAACGAAGTCCAAAGATAAATTTTAGATAATAAAAATGTACTAATCTAAAAAAGAAAACTAATATAAAGTGGTCTAAAAGCTGGCTGTCACTCTTGTGTCTCCCAAGAGACTTACATTCTCTGCAGAGCTAGGATCCTCCTTCGGCCATTTCACTGCATTCACCCCCGTTCTTCTCCGCGGTGGAAACAACAAAGAAAAACAGGAGTGGGCAATTACAATGGCTCTGTGAGCAATCTTCTGGTTCCCCCTTCTCCAGGGGGAAACTTCAGTGGTCTGTAGACCCCTGCAAACAAGATAGAAAGTTAGCCAGGTCTCAGAGCTCAGAGCTCTGAGAAACTCTGACTTGTCGAGCTGCCAGCCAGGCTTGGAGTGGTCCTTGATCAATTTTACTGATGTACTTCAGTCTCCGGAAATATGACAGAGTAATCACCAGATAGCACACTCTGAATATACAGGTTGATTCAAAATATGAAATATGTGTTGAGCCTTAATATCTTTCTTCTAGCCTAAAAGGATAAAATGTAACCTGAAATACAACCTTTTAAAATCACTGTTTTGTTTCTAATTTGTCTGTGTTTTTCTTTTTTTCTTTTTTAAAAGTTCATATATGGTTCCATTACAGAAAGTCATTCAAAACAAGAAATTGATTTATATCAACAAATGTTCCCAAATATGGACCATCAATATAAAGGAATTTTTCAATTACTGTTGCATTTCCAATGGACATGGATTGGCATCTTGTCTGTGAATAATGAGAATGGTGAGAAGTTTGTACAAAATCTGGTTCCCATGTTTGCCCAGAGAGGGATCTGCTCAGCCTTCATTGAAAGATTTCCAATCGTTGAGTATTCAAATAGTATTGTTGAGTTGGTTAATTTGGGACTTGAAATGTACCTGGTGGTTATGAAAAGCACTGCTAATGTCATAGTAGTTCATGGTGAAATTTATGGAATTATAGTTTTGAGAGTTCTTTCCAGCAATTTGAAATCTGAAGATATACCATTATGGAGAAAAGGTAAAGTCTGGATTATGACAGCTGAAATGGATTTCACCTCACTTCCCTTTCTAAGGAATAGTGACCTAATCTTCCTCCATGGTGCTCTATCTTTTGCAATTCACTCAGAGAAGGTGTTAGGATTCCAGCAATTTGTTCGGATGAGGAACCCTATCTTGGATAGAGATGATATTTTTATCAAGCTCTTCTGGGAAAGTGCCTTTGAATGTTCCTTCTCCATCTCTGTAAGGGAAGAGGAAAATGAGGTTCCCTGCACTGGGAAGGAGAAAATGGAATCTCTTCCTACATCTGTGTTGGAAATGGACATGACTGGCCACAGCTACAGCGTCTACAACGCCATCTATGTAGTGGCACATGCTTTGCATGACTTCCATTCATCGATGATGGAGTACAGAGCTAGAGGGCATGAAGCCAAAGTGAAACTTCTGGATCAAAAGCTGTGGAAGGTAACAGGTAACCCCTTGAGCAAACCAATTCCTGGCTGCTCACGATATCTGTAACCCTGATCTTAAACCTAAATTAAATTCATAATCTAAGGGGAACGTATCTAAGCTACGTACCGTAGTTTTGCTAAATGTTATCTTCTTTCTAGCAGTAGTCCAAATAATGTCTTTATAAATTATTATATCTGCATATTCATTAGAACAAGGGTTTAGAATTTGTCATCCCCTTCATATTTTATTAATGGCATTTTCTATGTCCTTTCTGAATTTCCACATTTCATGGTCTTTCTCAGGTTGCATCAGTTATTTCAGATCCAATTTGTTTCAAGGGAAGTCCATGAATTTTATTTGTGTAATTCATGTCTTTAGTGCACATACAGTATATGAAGGCTAAAGAGAAAAGGAGGGCTCTCATCATTAGATTTCTAACAATTTTTTGTTGCTGTAAGTTATTGAAGGACTCCATATAACTTGATATATCCTGTGCACAGATTGTTGACTCCACTTAATCACATGTCCAGTTCTTGTTGTAGACACTAGAATCCTCCTTTTGATAAATGGAGGAAAAAAGATGAATTATTTCCATGGATTATCTTTCTGCCCTTTCCATTCTTGAAATAAAATGAGGACTATCATCTGCCAGGTATGCAGAGGTATCATCTCAGGGGACCCATTCTGATAGAAAACCTTCTCTGACTGAGGAATTTCTGACTTTGAATGGGAACTTGACAAACCCGAAAACCTATATCGACACTACATCTAATAAGTTATTGCAAGACCATTCAAATGTACAAAAAATGATCTTTCATTTTGTCTTTCATTCTTCCTGATATTTGGGTCCATTACACATTTTAGTTGTTTTATTTTCTCTTGGTTTAATGGTTAATAAGATGAAGTATATACTAATGCTATTATTGTATTGCCTACAATCCTCCCTTAAGCTTTGAATTAATTAACTTAATTAATTGACTTAATTAGTGATATATTTGAAAGGGGGAATGAATCTTATCACCATAGGCTGCCTGATATACATATCTCTTCTCTTGGCTTCTTTTCCAATGTAGTTCAACCAATTTATGAGAGGGGTCTCATTCAATAATAGCGCTGGACAAAAAATTTCTTTCAGCCAAAATGGAGAATTGGAGACTGGATTGGATATTATGAATTGGATCACACTCCCAAATCTATCTTTTCTGAGAGTCAGAGTTGGAAGGGTGGACACCATTGGTTCCCAAAAAGCATTGTTCACCATTGAAGAGGATGATATTGTATGGCCAGAGAGGTTTAACCAGGTATGGGCTAGTTCCATTTTGGCTTATAGCCTAATATCTTTCTGCTATTCTTGGAGTTCCCTCAAATCCAAAAATCTAACACAGCAATTACATTCAGGTACAGAATATTTCAAATACTCCAAGATTCCTAAATTCCTAAAGTCTCGGGACACTTGCAAAGTCACTCTACCTGGTGAACCCTTGGGTGTCTTCTACGTTAGATATGTGAATGGAGGGATGGTGGTACTTAAGAAAGAGAGCTGATGTATCTTGGCATATTTGATATAAAGGAGTATGTTTTCCCATTCAGTAAGAGCCACTCAGATATGCAAAAGGAAGGATGTGCCAAGGATATTGCAGACGTTTTGGATTTTGTAGAAAAACCAAAGGTAATAATGGTCTATCTAGCTTATAAGAATACCTACGTACCTACCTCATAATCCTTATTTAATGCTAGATGGTGCTGAATGATCACTTGGCTGAGCATTTTCTCAAACTGAAATCATCCCTCTCTCTTGTGATTAAACTAAAAGAGAAGCCAACAACATATGAAGGCATGATGACACTCCTTAGCACTGTGTAACAACTAAGTACAGATCTGTCAAAGGCAAAGCATTCTCTCCTTTCCTTCATGAACAGGTCCAACCTCTATCTTGGTGTAATAGCAAGTGCCAGTCAGGTTATTCTAGGAGCAAGATAGAAGGGAAGCCGTTTTGTTGCTATGATTGTCTGCGATGTCCACATGGAAAGATTTCCAATGAAGAAGGTGAGTCCTTTCATATATTATCCCAGAAAATATACCTAAATAAAACAGTGAGTCACAACAGCAATGGAAATTTCAGAATAATGCTCACATTTATGGTTCCCTTGATAGTTGGATGGAGTAAAAAATAGGAAATTGACCAGCATTCAGCTTATTGAATGGATTTCAACAGTGATACCAAGTAGTGTGTCTTGGAGCCAGGAGTTTTTCAAATGTAACTTTATTGGAAGTCAACAGGTGTATTTCATTTTCACATGTTAAACAAGATGTCTTTTTTTCTTAACCTGTAGTGTTCAGTTTTGATTCTTTCAATGCCATTGGTAAGTTGCTAATTTACGTTCTAGACATGGATGATTGTTTTCAGTGTCCAGAAGATCAGTATGCAAATGTGAACCAGGATTTGTGTCTTCCCAAGATGGCAACATTTCTGATGTATGAAGAAACCTTGGGGATCGTTTTGGCCAGTTCTGCTGCTTTCTTTTCTTTGGTCACAGTTGGAATCCTTTGGATCTTTATTAAGCATCGGGACACTCCCATAGTCAAAGCCAACAACCGGAATCTCACCTATGTTCTCCTTGTTGCTCTCTTATTGTCTTTTCTTTGTTCTTTGTTATTCCTTGGAAAACCTGACAAAGTGACCTGTCTTCTTCGTCAAACTACCTTTGGTATCATCTTCTCTGTGGCCATTTCTTGTGTGTTGGCCAAAACCATCATTGTGGTTCTGGCTTTCATGGCCACTCAGCCTGGGTCTAAGATGACCAAATGGGTAGGGAAAAGATTAGCCATGTCCATTGTGTTGGGCTGCTCCTTAATTCAAGGAATTATTTCCGCTATATGGCTGACAACCTCTCCCCCATTTCCAGACGCTGACACAAATTCAGTGGCAGAAGAAATCTTTCTGGAGTGTAATGAAGGATCTGCCTTCATGTTCTACTGTGTCTTGGGTTATATGGGCTTCCTTGCTATTGTTAGCTTCACGGTGGCTTTCCTAGCGAGAAAATTGCCTGATGCTTTCAATGAAGCCAAGTTTATCACCTTCAGCATGTTGGTCTTCTGCAGTGTTTGGTTGTCCTTTGTTCCAACGTACCTGAGCACAAAGGGGAAGTATATGGTTGCCGTGGACATCTTCTCCATCATAGCTTCCAGTGTTGGGTTACTGATTTGTATTTTCTTCCCTAAGTGCTACATCATTGTGTTGAGGCCTGCTCTAAACAACAAAGAACAGCTAAGAAGACAAAACCACAGAAAAACATAAGATTACATATTTCATTATTTCAGATTATGTATCTTTCCATGTGATTCTTGCAATTAATAGAAAATTATTTTCAGAAGGGTTTTGGAGGAAATGGAGCTCATGAACATAATGTTGGCAACTGATAAAACTGATAAAACTCTTATTTATTTTTATCTACCTACCTACCCACCCACCCACATATAAACATAAAAGAAATAAGTAAAAGTGGAAAAAGAAAAATATTTTGAAAAACATGGGATTTTAGACCTGATACTTTTTTTCCAGCAATTTGAAGCATGAAAATTATTATTATTATTATTATTATTATTATTATTATTATTAAGTATTATCTAAATAATAAAGCTTATTTAATTTGATGACAGATGAATCAAACTGTTCTTATACCACAATTAGAAGGAGGCAATGAGAAACCACTTCTGAAACACCTTGCCAAGAAACTTGCAGGGACTTGTCCAGGCAGTCTCCAAAAATCGGACATGATTGAACAGATTAAAACAAAGTTAATTATAGTGTATCTCAATCTGTGCTTTCCTATTGGAAGAGAAAGAATCCAAGTATTTCCACTTGAAATATTTCAATATTTGGCAATCTCATGAGGTTTGCTGATTAAAAAATAATTCTAATTAATGTTGAGGTTTAGTGAGTCCCAGATGGGGTGTCACTAAATCTCACTTCTGTGCAATTGGTTGATGAAGTGCTTTGTTTGATGAAGGTGTGAACCAAGAATCCTTTTGAAGTGTTTCCTTGAAAAGACCTGACAACCTGCTTATAACAGGTGGAGCAGCCAAGGAGCTTCACATGTCAACAGAAGTCGCAAAGCTACTTCTGTCCAAGCAAAGCAGTTTGTTTGGGACAGAGTGGTTCTGCCTAGACCCTTTCAAACAAGTGTGGAATGGCCCTCATTTTGCATCCATCGTCTTGGTAGAGAAAAACAAAACATGTTCAGGCTTGTGGAAAGGGGATTTTTGTAAGCTTTGTGAAACTGACAAAATGCCTGAATGCATCTTGGTTGGAACTGGTTCCAAGCACTTGAAATTATTTAAGCTGTATTCATTACTCAAAAGTGGTGTTAGATGTATTGCAACCTGAACACCCACAAGTTGCTAACTTGTGTTCCTCATTGCTATGATTGCAGAATCACCATTAGTAGACACTTGTGCAAAGCTGATTTTACTTAGATCCTTACCAGAGTTTTTTTGGTTCATGTTAGTCAATGAACTCAAACCTGATTAATTCCACAGGATTCCCATAATAACTTCTCTCTGGACTAGAATCTCAGTTAATAACATTAGCAGCAATTTCAATTTAAGTTTTTGTGCCTTCCTGATTAACATTTGCTTCTGTCACCCTACTACTAGCATACTAGCTTCAGAACTGGTTTCTTGGACCTAAACATCTCACCATCTGCCTTCTCCCCTTCCATGAGCTTTCTCTTGAGTCTGAATCTAGCGTAGATTTCCTTCTGTGAGCTCTATTTCAGAAAGGATAACCACATCCCTCTCCACTACCCACACACCAACACATACACAAATTTCTCTGTGTGTGTCTCTCTCTCCTGGCTAGTGGTAGAAGTTGGCCAACTTTGGATGATCTCAAAAAGCTAAATACATGGACATATCAACCTCAAGCTCACCTCAAGGGAAATTTTATTACAGTATATACTTGTGTCTAATCCCATCTGTGGATAAGCTGACCCTCAAATTTTTAACCAAACTACCATGAAAAATGTGCCACCCACAGATAAGCCAACTCACATTTTTATGGTATTTTGGTTCGAAATTCAAGGGTCTGCTTATCTGCAGATGGGCTTATATGCAAGTATATATGGGAAATATGGGTACTTTAAAAAAGTATTACGGTATATAAAGTGGATATATACAAAGTCTACACACCCCTGTTAAAATGCCAGGTTTTTGATAGGTAAAAAAATCAGACCAAGATAAATCACTTCAGAATTTTTTCCACCTTTAATATGACATATAAGCTGTACAATTCAATTGAAAAACAAACTGAAATCTTTTAGGGCAAAAAAAGTAAAATAAAAAACTAGAATAACCTGGTTGCATAAATGTACACACCCTCTTATAAGTAGGGATGTGGCTGTGTTCCGTATTAACCAGTCACATTCAAAGTGATGTTAAATAGTAGTCAGTACACACCTGCCATCAATTAAAGTGACTCTGATCAAGCCCATATAAAGTTTAGCTGTTCCAGTAGTATTTTTCTGACATTTACTCAGTTGCCTCTTACAGCAAAAGCCATGGTCTGCAAAGAGCTTACAAAGCATCAAAGGGATCTCGTTGTTGGAAGGTATCAGTCAGGAGAAGGGTACAAAAAAATTTCCAAGGCATTGGATATACCATGGAACACAGTGAAGACAGTCATCAACAAGTGGAGAAAATATGGCACAACAGTGACATTACCAAGAACTGGATGTTCCTCCAAAAACAAGAAGAAAACTGGTCCAAGATGCTGCCAAGAGGCCTACTGCAACATTAAAGGAGATGCAGGAATTTCTGGCAAGTACTGGTTGTGTACTACATGTGACAACAATCTCCCATATTCTTCATATGTCTGGGCTGTGGGGTGGGGTGGCAAGACGGAAGACTTTTCTTACAAAGAAAAACATCCAAGCCCGGCTACATTTTGCAAAAACCTACATCAAGTCTGACAAAAGCATATGGGAAAATGTGTTATGGTCTGATGAGACCAAGGTTGAACATTTTGGCTATAATTCCAAAAAGTATGTTTGGCGCAAAAATAACACTGTGCATCACCAAAAGTGCACCGTACCCACAGTGCAGCATGATGCTTTGGGGCTGCTTTTCTTCAGCTGGAACTGGGGCTTTAGTCAAGGTGGAGGGAATTATGAACAATTCCAAATATCAGTCAGTTTTGGCACAAAACCTCTGCTAAAATGCTGAAGATGAAGCTGAATTTCTTCTTTCAACATGACAATGTCCCAAAGCATACCTCCAAATCAACAAAAGAATGGCTTCACCAGAAGAAGATCAAAGTTTTAGAATGGCCCAGCCAGAATCCAACTGAAACTCTGTGGGGTGACCTGAAGAGGGCTGTGCACAGGAGATGCCCTCGCAATCTGACAGATTTGGAGTACTTCTGCAAGGAAGAGTGGGCAAAGATTCCCAAGGCAAGATGTGCCGTGCTGATAGACACCTACCCCAAAAGACTGAATGCTGTCATAAAATCAAAAGGTGCCTCGGTTACATGAAGGATTATGATGTGTTAAGGTAGAAGCCAGTACAACCTCTGTTCAGAAAGAATGATTCAATCCAAGAAGACTGCAGTTGTGGAAGATGTATCCTTTCCTGAGGCATATGGAGTTACGCCCAGGCTGGAGAAACCTCACACTTTTTGAGAATTTCTGGGAGTTGAAGTCTCAAAACATCTGAAGGATACCAGGTAGAGAGTATTGAACTAGATCAATTAAAGTCATTAGGAATACCTCTCTTGTTTTTTCTTTGTTTTTTGTTTTGTCCTCAGAGCTTTCTTTGTAGCATTTTGGCCACTGCCCTGTGGATATCCTTGTTCCTCAGCGTATAAATGATAGGGTTGAGCAGGGGAGTGACCACAATGTAAAAGACAGCAATTTGTTTGTCACGATTGGGAGCTGCATCAGTCTGTGGCTTCAGGTACATAAAGATGAGGGTGCCATAGAACAAGGTGACGACTGCCAAGTGGGAGGCACATGTGGAGAAAGCCTTGTGCCATCTAGCAGTTGACCTCATCTGGAACACCATGAACAGGATGAGTACATAGGAGGTCAAGACAACTGAAAGGGGACCAAGGAGAACCAACACCGATGTCCAAAACAGAATAACTTCTGTTACATGGGTGTCATCACATGCAAGCTTCACTACCAAGGGCAGCTCACAGAAAAAGTGGTTGATATGGTTGGGGCCACAGAAGGAGTGCTGAAAAGTCAAACTTATATTCACAGCTGCAATTAGGAAGCACACCACCCAGGAAGCAGTTGTCAGCCTCCATTGGCGCCCCTTGTCCATAGTTATGGCATAGATCAAGGGATGACAGATGGCCAAGTAGCGGTCATAGGCCATGACGGCCAGCAGAAAGCATTCTGTGCCACCGAAGGTCATGGTTGTGTACATCTGGATTGCACAGCGGATAGAGGAGATGGCTCCATTACCTGACAGGAGGTGAGCCAACATTTGGGGCACAGTGCTGGAGGTGTAACAGATCTCCAGGAATGAGAGGTGGCTCAGAAAGAAGTACATCGGAGTGTGGAGGCTGGAGTTGACCCGTACCAGCATGATGACTGCCAGATTCCCCAAAAGAGTAAGATAATAGATGAGGAGGATTGTGGCAAAGAGCATCATCCGGGTTTTGTGGTGGGTGGAAAGGCCCAACAAGAGGAACTCCCTGATCGAGGTGAGATTCTCAGCCTCCATTCTGACTCCTACCTGCACAAAAAATACAACAAGGAGGAACAGTGAGTGTCAGACAAGCCTAGGGAAAGTCAGTCTTAGATCCGTGAAAAGGCATTTTAAGCACCCACATGTACCCACCAAGCTCTCAGGTCATGTAGAAGATAAAACTTCTCCTTGACTAATGAACATTATCTTACCCCAAAGACTTTACCTGTGCATAAAGGCCAGAAAATTAATTCTAGTCACAAAATGTATCATCTAAATAATAAAGCTTTTTTAATTTGATCACAGATGAATCAACCTGCTCTTTATACCACAATTAAAATTCCCTAGTTAATTATAATGTAACTTTTTAGTAACAATAATTGGTTCTGAATATGATAGATTCTTATGGAAAGCTTGAGAGCCAGTTTGGCTTAGTGGTTAAGGCACCAGGCTAGAAACCAGGAGGCTGTGAGTTCCAGTCCCGCCTTAGGCATGAAAGCCGGCTGGGTGACTTTGGGCCAGTCAGTCACTCTCTCTCAGCCCAAGTCACCTCACAGGGTTGTTGTCATGTGGAAAATAGGAGGTGGAAAGAGTATTAGTTATCTTCCCGCCTTGACTTATTTAAAAAATAATAAAGGCGGGATTAAAAGATCTACAAAAAAGTTATTGGACTGAAAGTAACATCAGAAGACAACTGTGCCAGGCTCTATGTGGGGTATCAATATGGATTTTCCCACATTGGCTATGATAGGTTGAAGCTATAAACATGGGAAGAGTTAACACCATTACCATTGAATAATATTTCTGTTTCATATTCCATTCTAAGGAGGAATTAAGTCATTCAACATGGGGAAAGGAGTGCACCATGGTTGTACATTGTCAACTTTAATTAACTTATATGCAGAATAGATCATCACATGCTGGACTAGATGAAATAGAAATTGGAATTAAAATTGGAATTGGAATTAAAACTTCAGATATGCTGATTGTTGAAAGTGAAAGAAGAGAACACAAAAGCTTATGTTAAAAGACAGGCTATGTCCAAAGACATTGCTAACCTTGTGCAAATGTCTTTGGACATAACCTGTCTTTTATTGAGTCACTTGTTGAGATGGGCGGCTATGGAAATCAAATAAATAAATAAATAAATGGGCAGAGAAGAAGTTGAAGCAATAACAGGTTTGATCTTCCTCAGCTCAATAATTCTCTATGGACTTGAGGCTGATTGAGTACGGAGTGTATCGGAAGCTCTTAAACTGGAGGAGACTTTAAGCCAGTGCTTTCCAAACTGTGTGTCGTGACACTTTAGTGTGTCGCAACACAACCTGGAAGTGGCGATGGCACGTCGCCGCCGGTGAGTGCGGCGGCGCATCGTCAGAGCTTCTGGGTTTTACCGCAAAACATGAGGCTGCTGCCATGCACGCCGCTGCGCGTGGCCCCACACCACAACCATGCATGCTCCCGCCCCCGTGCTGCTGCCGTTGGTGTGTCGCCAATGGCGGGAGTTTGGAAAGCACTGCTTTAAGCTATTACCAAAGTGAAGGAAACTGTTCTGAGAGACTTTCTCTTTGCTGATGACTACGCCCTGAATGCTGGCTCAGAGCCAGAGATGCAAATCCGTATGGAGAAATTCTCTACAGCTTGTGACAACTTTGGACTCACTATCAATATTCAAAAGACCGAAGTCATACACCAGGCTGCTCCTCATGCACCCTACACAGAACCCAAAATCACAATCAAAGGGCAGAAACTACAGGCAGTGGACCTGTTCAATTACCTTGGCAGCACCGTCTCCCGAGTAGTGACCATTGATACAGAAGTTAACTGCAGAATAGCAAAGGCAAGTTCTGCTTTCGGCAGACTGTGATCCACTGTGTGGGGATGTCGAGGAATTAGTCCAGCAACAAAATTGAAGGTCTACAGAGCTGCGGTACTCACTACCCTTCTGTATGCCTGTGAAACGTGGACTGTGTATCGAAGGCATGCAAGACAGCTTAGACATTTCCACATGACTTGTCTTTGCAGACTGTTAGGGATCAGATGGCTAGATAAAGTACCAGACACTGAAGTTCTCTCTAGAGCAAGTCTACCATCAGTCCACACACTGCTGATGAGAGCACAGGCCTGGTGGGCAGATCACCTCATCTGTATGCCGGACGTGTGCATACCCAAGCAGCTCTTTTTGGGGAGCTCTCCAGCTCTTGCCAACCTAGCAATTTGAAAGCATGCAAATGCAAGTAGATTAATAGGTACTACTTCGGTGTGTAGGTAACAGTGTTCTGCGCGTGTCATGCCGGCCAAATGACCGCGGAAGCATCTTCGGACAACGCTGGCTCTTTGGCTAACAAACGGAGATGAGCACCGGCCCCTAGAGTCGGACACGACTGCACAAATGTGCGGGGGGAACCTTTACCTTTTACCTGCTGGAAAACGCTTGCATGGAGGGCAGAAGAAAAATTACAAAGATATATTAAAGGCCTCCCTGAAGTTGCTTGACATAGACACAACCACCTGGGAAACGCTGGCACAAAGTCGCTCTACCTGGCATAGCCTCATCCATAAGGGCTGTCAAGCTTACGAAGTAAGGCGCACTGCTGAAGCACAACATAAGCACGAGCTGTGCAAGTCTAGAGCCATCAGTGCAACAACTTCAGTGTCTACACATGTTTCCCCAAAATGTGCCAGGACATTCCATGCCTGAATTGGCCTGACCAGTCATCTTTGGACACACCACATTTAGTTTTAAAGTGACTAATGGTGTTGAGGTATTCATCAACGACGATGGACAAACAACAATTCTCTATGGTGACTGTAGCCATCAAATAAAGATATGGCTGCTATTTGAGAAAAAGGCTATGACAAATCTCAACAAAAAGTGCAGTGGCATCACTCTGGTAACAAAGGTACATATTGTCATGGCCATTGTTTTCCCATTTATAGTATATGGCTGTGAAAGCCAGATCGTCGGAAAAGCCGAACAAAGAACCATCAATGCTTTTGGATGGTGGTGCTGGAGACAATGGTCAGGAATAACTCATCCAAAACTGTGGCAGCCTTAAGTAAAACCAGGTTGCTCAGAGGAAGCCCTAAAAATGAAGCTGGAGTTTAGATATTTTGAACACAGGATGTGAAGGCTAGAGACATCAGAGAAGACTTGGAAAAATGGAAAAAGAGGACAGCCGGAGACAAGATGGCTAGATACTGTTACTGATGATTCAAGCAGGAGCTTCCAAGAACTCAAACAGCCATTAAGAGGCAATCCTGGTCTCCATCATTTCACAAAGACTCAGAAGTGGCTAAATGACTGAAAAACAAAGTTTCCCAAACTTACTAGATAAATTATAAAATAATTTGTAGATAAACAGAATCTTCAGAAATGTAAGGGTGAATTTCCAGATAGAACTGTAGTGAGCTAATTAAGGAGGAGTCACTTGAAAATGCTTGCTTCCTGCCTCTCTCACATCTGGACGGTGATGCCTCTTCTCACACAAACTTTTCCCCTGCTTTTTTCCCCACTGTTATTCACAGGAGAAAGGATCCTTGCTCAGCAATCTACCAATAATAATTTTTTGGTGACTAAACAGAAGATGGATGGACATTTCTGCCCATATCTTCAAGATAAAGATTTTTGAAATCCAGGGCACCATTATCAAGCAGATTAAATGATTTAAGTAATGAGGAGAAGGAAAAGGCCCTAACTGAATTTGCCACACAGGTAGAGAAAGAAGACTTCTTGGCTCAAAGAGTTGGCTATGATCAAGATGCTTCTTCACTGAGCCTGAATGCTGAATGGCAAATAAGGTAAATCCAGTCTCCAGCAGTGTTCAGTTCTGAAGAATGAATCTGAAGCCAACTAAGTATCTTATTGCCTTGAAGCTGCCTAACCATTGCTCAACTTTCTCCGAAGCTTGATTGAACATCCTTCCATCTGCTCTTCTCTAAGGCACATTGACCAAGACTCCAATGATGAGCATACCTACTCATGCGACTCATGGGTGGTTGAAACATTTGGGCATGTTCTGCTATATTCTTAATTTTTATAGCAATAGATTTTTATCCATTGCTAGTAAACTTTCTAGGCCACCCATAATTCCCTCTCACCTGTTTACTTGCAGATGAGTAGCTTGTTATCAGCACAACTACTGGGGAGATGTCAGATTAACTAGGAATGCATTCCTCTCTCCATCAATAGCATATAATCCACAATTAATTTTCTGTTACTCTTTCTTTTCTTATATATTAAATTATTGTTTCAATATTTTTTTTATAGTCTGTTTTATATTGCTGGCCTCTGGCTAGAATAATGAATTTCTTACTTACAAGTTGTCATTCTTATATCAACCAGCTGGAATGAAAATAATCCATAGAGCCTAATGCCAGCTAGATTATAAGAGTTGGGGAAATCCAACATCCAAGTGGTCTCTCAATAGAAGTGATGACACTTTTCTCCTTTCCCTTTTTGCTTTGTATCCTGATGTCCTGAAGATTATCTGAAATTAAGGATGGGTTTAATGGATTATTATCCAAGTAAGGAATCTGGAAGTTACATTGTTGTATTGAAGCTTTTACTTTTTAAATTGGAATAAGATTGTTCTCTACTATTTTTTAAGGGAAAAGTTCTTTAGTTAAATAAGAGAATTTGCTGGATTTGAGGATAAAGTTATTTTTGGACTGTGAGAGAAATTTTTGTTGTGACTACCTTCTAAAGTTCTGATTCGATACTGTTTCAAAATACTGATACTGACAAACTTTCTGTTCGAATCCAAGGCTTGTAATTGGAAACTTTACCTTTACCCCCCACCCCATCATTTACATTGGAGTTTTTTTCTTATAATTAATAGGAATGGACACTAGAGGGAGCCAAAGTATTATACATTTAAAATATCGGATTTTTTTTTAAAGCTACTGAGTATTGGAAATACTCAGATGATACCACTTTGATGGCTGAAAGTGAGGAGGAGCTGAGGAGCCTTATGACAAAGGTGAAAAAAGTGCAAAAGCTGGGTTGCAGTTAAACCTCAAAAAAAAAAAAAAAAAACCAAGTTTATGGCAACCAGCTTGATTCATAACTGGCAAATAGAGGGAGAAAACATGGAGGCAGTTACAGACTTTGTATTTCTAGGCACAAAGATTACTGCAGACGCTGACTGCAGTCAGGAAATCAGAAGACGTCTACTTCTTGGGAGGAGAGCAATGACAAATCTCGATAAAATAGTTAAGAGCAGAGACATCACACTGACAACAAAGGTCTGCATATTTAAAGCAATGGTATTCCCCGTAGTAACCTATGGCTGTGAGAGCTGGACCATAAGGAAGGCTGAGCGAAGGAAGATAGATGCTTTTGAACTGTGGTGTTGGAGGAAAATTCTGAGAGTGCCTTGGAGTGCAAGAAGATCAAACCAGTCCATACTCCAGGAAATCAAGCCAGACTGCTCACTTGAGGGAATGATATTAAAAGCAAAACTGAAGTACTTTGGCCACATAATGAGAAGACAGGATACCCTGGAGAAGATGCTGATGCTAGGGAAAGTGGAAGGCAAAAGGAAGAGGGGCCGATCAAGGGCAAGATGGATGGATGATATTCTGGAGGTGACGGACTCGACCTTGGGGGAGCTGGGGATGGTGACGGCTGACAGAAAGCTCTGGCATGGGCTGGTCCATGAAGTCATGAAGAGTCGGAAGCGACTGGACAAATAAACAACAAAAAATTGGAAATATACAGTGGGGCAAAAAAGTATTTAGTCAGCCACCAATTGTGCAAGTTCTCCCACTTAAAAAGATGAGAGAGGCCTGTAATTGACATCATAGGTAGACCTCAACTATGAGAGACAAAATGAGAAAACAAATCCAGACAATCACATTGTCTGATTCAGAAAGAATTTATTTGCAAATTATGGTGGAAAATAAGTATTTGGTCAATATCAAAAGTTCATCTCAATACTTTGTGATATATCCTTTGTTGGCAATGACAGAGGTCAAACGTTTTCTGTAAGTCTTCACAAGGTTGGCACACACTGTTGCTGGTATGTTGGCCCATTCCTCCATGCAGATCTCCTCTAGAGCAGTGATGTTTTGGGGCTGTCGCTGGGCAACCCGGACTTTCAACTCCATCCAAAGGTTTTCTATGGGGTTGAGATCTGGAGACTGGCTAGGCCACTCCAGGACCTTGAAATGCTTCTTATGAAGCCACTCCTTCGTTGCCCGGGCGGTGTGTTTGGGATCATTGTCATGCTGAAAGACCCAGCCACGTTTCATCTTCAATGCCCTTGCTGATGGAAGGAGGTTTGCACTCAAAATCTCACGATACATGGCCCCATTCATTCTTTCCTGTACACGGAACAGTCGTCCTGGTCCCTTTGCAGAGAAACAGCCCGAAAGCATGATGTTGCCACCCCCATGCTTCACAGTAGGTATGGTGTTCTTTGGATGCAACTCAGCATTCTCTCTCCTCCAAACACGACGAGTTGTGTTTCTACCAAACAGTTCTACTTTGGTTTCATCTGACCATATGACATTCTCCCAATCCTCTTCTGGATCATCCAAATGCTCTCTAGCAAACTTCAGACGGGCCCGGACATGTACTGGCTTAAGCAGGGGGACACGTCTGGCAGTGCAGGATCTGAGTCCCTGGCGGCGTAGTGTGTTACTGATGGTAGCCTTTGTTACATTGGTCCCAGCTCTCTGCAGGTCATTCACTAGGTCCCCCCGTGTGGTTCTGGGATTTTTGCTCACCGTTCTTGTGATCATTTTGACCCCACGGGGTGAGATCTTGCGTGGAGCCCCAGATCGAGGGAGATTATCAGTGGTCTTGTATGTTTTCCATTTTCTAATTATTGCTCCCACAGTTGATTTCTTCACACCAAGCTGCTTGCCTATTGCAGATTCAGTCTTCCCAGCCTGGTGCAGGTCTACAATTTTGTTTCTGGTGTCCTTCGACAGCTCTTTGGTCTTCACCATAGTGGAGTTTGGAGTGTGACTGTTTGAGGTTGTGGACAGGTGTCTTTTATACTGATAACAAGTTCAAACAGGTGCCATTACTACAGGTAATGAGTGGAGGACAGAGGAGCCTCTTAAAGAAGAAGTTACAGGTCTGTGAGAGCCAGAAGTCTTGCTTGTTTGTAGGTGACCAAATACTTATTTTTCACCATAATTTGCAAATAAATTCTTTCCGAATCAGACAATGTGATTGTCTGGATTTGTTTTCTCATTTTGTCTCTCATAGTTGAGGTCTACCTATGATGTCAATTACAGGCCTCTCTCATCTTTTTAAGTGGAAGAACTTGCACAATTGGTGGCTGACTAAATACTTTTTTGCCCCACTGTGTGTGTGTATATATATATATATATATATATATATATATATTCTTTTTTTATATATATACAAAATAGAGGAAGAAGAAGAAATTATGAATACAAGAAAACAAACAAGGCATGGTTCTACTGAATTGGATTTTTAAAAGTGATGTTTGAAGAATTTGCATCAAAAACCACACAATCTATTGCCCGGATTGAACACGACACACAGTTTGGAAAGCACTGGCTTAAAGTCTCCTCTGGTTGAAGAATTGGAGGAAAAAAAGGAAAAGAAGGAAGAAAAAAGATTTGCTGAATTTGAAAAAAAGATTGGATCAGAAATTGGATCAGAAATTGGAAAAAATGGAAGAGAAATTGGAACAAGGAGTTGAAATATTAGATAACAGTAGAAGTTTTGGAGAGGGAACGGGAAATTGAACTTGACAGAATTGCGTTATTGGAATTATGAGACAAGGAGTTTTGTTTAAGGCTCAGGAGCATTCCTGAAGCCAAAGAAAGAAATCTTAAAGATAAGATCAGACAAGCTTTGAGGGTTTTGATTGGGAGGAAGATAAAATGATCGAAGAAATCGAAAAAGTTTTTAGGATTAATTCAAGATATGCTGTCATGACAAATAAACCTAGGGACGTTATTGGTTCAATTTGCAAGGAGGAAAACTAGAGTTTTGGTACTTCAAGCTCAGTTTGAATCTAAACTTAATATTGATGATGTGGATATAATTGTTCTGAAATAAATTTCTGTGAGAATATTAAGAAAGAGGAAAGAATATAACTTTCTGACAGATGCTTTGAAGAGGAACAAGATTCCCTTTCGTTGGGAGAAATTGGAAGGGGTGAGTTTTACTTTCCAACAACACAGGTTTAAATGAACTTCAATCCCCAAGGCCAAAGAATTTATGACTAAATATGGAACCAAAGTAGATCAGGACGTATCTGAATTGCAACAGGTGGATGTAACATCGCAAGATGAGGAGATGGCTGCTGCTGCTGAATCTAAAAACTGTGCTGAATTAAGTTTGTAAAGATAACTTTAAATTGTCTCACATGGAATATAAATGGGGCAAATGCCCATCAAATAAGGAGAATTTTTTTTCATTATTTGAATAAATTGAAAAGTGATGTGATATGTTTACAAGAAACAGATGTAAAGAAAAAGGATATAAAATATTTAACAAATAAGAATTTGCGACAAGAATTTATTTCAGCAAACTTAAAGAAAATTAATGGAATTTTAATGTATATTAAACCACATTTGAAACCACATTTATTATTAAAAGGTGAATATGGAAGATATGTTGAAATTGAACTTTATGGTCTAAAAACTATTATTGTGAGAATCTATGCACCTAATGAAGACAAGAGTAAATTTTTTACTCAACTTTTGGATGATTTGTCAGCCTTTTCATATCAAAGTTGGTGTTTAATGGGAGATTGGAATGGAGTTACTTCCCCATTAATTGACAGAATCTCTGAAAAACAAATTAAAATTAAACAAGGGAGATTGCCAACATCTTTTTTTATTTGATGGATAATTTAGCATTAGTGGATTCATGGAGATATAAAAATGGGTTGGCAAAAGACTACTTTTTATTCAGAGATACATAAATCTTTCAAGAATTGATATGATTTGGGTTTCAAAGGATTTGGTAAATAAAATCTCCAAGGTGGATATATTGCCAAAGACTTTTTCTGATCATAATCCTGTTAGTATGATAATAAAAAGAGCATTCAGAGCATATAGATGGAGGTTGAGCCAATCTATTCTACAAAAAGAAAAGGTGGTACAGGACTATAAGAAGAAATTAAAGGATTTCTTTGAAATTAATTTGGACTATGAAATTGACTTAAAAACTGTGTGGGATGCTAGTAAAGCAGTCATGAGGGGTCATTTTATTCATCACAGTCATAATCTTAGAAAAAAATCTCAACAAAAATTAAAAATGATTTTGGATCAGATCAAATTGAAAGAAACTGAATTACAGAGAAAACCATCAGATAATAATGTTGTACATCAACTCAAATTATTATATCAACAAATATCTATGTTGACTGTGAAAGAAATTGAAACAAAGTTGAAATATGCAAAACAGAAACATTTTGAATTTGCTAACAAACCAGGAAGATGGTTAACATATAAACTGAGGAAAGAAAGAGAGAAGAAAATGATATTAAAGATTCAAGAAGGTAATGTTTTTGGACAATGAAAAGATTAAAAAAGCATTTTATAGTTTTTTCTCTAATGTATATAAAAACAAGAAGTATATTTGGGGAAGATAAATGAATATTTGAATAGACAAGATTTACCAAAACTTACACAGTCACAGAAATTAATATTGAATAGTCCAATAACTACTTTTGAAATAGTTGTAGCTATAAAAATAACAAAATTGGGGAAAGCACCAGGCCCTGATGGTTTGTCTGCAATATATTATAAATTTTTTGAAGATCAGATACTTTTACCTTTTAAAAGTTTGACAAATTCTATTTTGTTGGGGTCATAAATGACAGACTCATGGAAACAAGCTAATATTGCTCTTATACCAAAGGAAGGTCAGGATCCCTTTTTAGTGAAAAATTATAGACCAATTTCATTGTTGAATAGTGACTATTCAAAGATATTTGTATCAATATTGACAGAAAGAATGAAAAAATTTTTACAAGAATTTATTCACTATGACCAATGTGGATTTTTACCAAAGAGACAGTTAAAAGATAATGTAAGAGTGGTTTTGGATGTTATA
This sequence comes from Charina bottae, assembly GCA_023362775.1. Classification (NCBI taxonomy): domain Eukaryota; kingdom Metazoa; phylum Chordata; class Lepidosauria; order Squamata; family Charinaidae; genus Charina; species Charina bottae. Next base: position 13,463,693 of record JALMGJ010000011.1, read on the forward strand.
GAATATCTACAATATTATAATGAATGTCAAACAGCTCTTATTTTTTTAGATACAGAAAAAGCCTTCGATAATTTGAACTGGATTTTTATGTTTAAAGTTTTGGAAATTATGGACTTTGGAGAACATCTGATCCAGGCAATTAAGACAACTTATACACCACAACAGGCATATATTATTGTGAATGAAGAATTAACTGAATCATGTCAGATTTAGAAAGGAACAAGACAAGGATGTCCTTTGTCCCCTTTGCTCTTTATTTTATAGTTGGAAGTTTTTAATAGAGACATCAGAAGAGATGAACAAATAAAGGGCTTAAAGATTAAGCAAGAAGTTTTTAAATTGAGGGCTTTTGCTGATGATTTAGTTTTAATTTTACAGGATCGTTTGGATACTGCGAAAAATCTGATGAAGGAATTGACAGAGTTTGGGTCATTGGCGGGTCTGAAAGTAAATAAACAAAAAACAAAAATGTTAATTAAAAATATGACCATGTCTGACCAAGAACTATTGATGGGTAAGGTGGGTTTTAAGATTGAAAAAAAGGTTAGATATTTGGGGGTGATCCTGTCAACTAAAAGTAATATGTTGTTTAAGAATAATTATGTCAAAATTTGGAATGATGTGAAAAGAGATTTATTAAGATGGGAAAAACCACAATTGTCTCTTATGGGAAGAATATCTGTGATTAAGATGAATGTTTTGCCTGGGATGCTATTTCTCTTTTAGACCTTACCAATTTTGTCGACAGATTTACATTTAAAGAATGGCAGAGAGATATTTCGAAATCCATTTGGCAAGGGAAGAAACCAAGAATTAAATATAAATTGTTACAAGATGCTAAAGAATGAGTAGGTTTGGGTTTGCCTAATTTAAAACTATATTTTGATGCTTATTGTTTGCTCTGGATGAAGGAATGGATTACTTTGGAGAACAAGAAACAATTGCAGCTTGAAGGACATGAATTAAGATTTGGGTGGCATGCCTATTTGTGGTATGGTAAAGTTAAAGTTAATAAGGATTTTAAAAATCATTTTGTTAGAACTGCCATGCTAAGGATCTTGAACAAATACAAGGTAAGGTTGTCTCCTAATGTACCATTATGGTTGTCACCGCAAGAAGCATTTGTTAGAAGAGAAAATGTGGGAGGAATAAGTTGGTTAAAATATAAACTCTGCCCAGAGTTCCCCTTTTGGGGGAGATGGGCGGTAATAGAAATTTAATAAATAATAAATAAAATAATAATAATAAAGATTTGTTAAATTTTGAAGAGAGTGAACCAAAGTTTAAAACAAGGGAAATGTTAGAGATGGAAGGTTTTACATGTTATTGGTTTACATATATGCAATTGTTAGAACGTTTTAAGGTGGATAAAAAAAATTACAAGTTTGTCAATGAAATAACCCACTTTGAAATGGAACTTTGTATAAATGATGAACATGTTATCACCAAAATGTATAAAATGTTGTTACAGATGAATATAATTTTTTTCCCTTCCTACTACTATTCTATATACTTCTGTCTACACAATAAGCATCAAATTGTAAAAACAAATAAATTGTCTGCCTTTATAATAAACAATCTTAACCCTATTAGACCTAAAAAACAATATAAAATATTATTATATCCTATCAATATCCTTTAAGTCTTACAAATGCAAAATAACTTGACAACCCTTTGAAAAAATATCTTTTTGCTGACAATGAAATTCTATGAAGTCTTCTTTAAAATCTTCTTTAAAATCTTCCATAGTTCAAACAGTAAAAAATGGCACCCCCTAAAGAGTTAACTCACAGAAATAGAGGTTAGTGAATTAATCCAAAATTAACAAAGGAAAATATACTAGCAGACAACCCAAAGAAAGTAAACAGAAAGCCAAGAGTTTAAAATAGGAAATCAAAAGCAAAGTGTAGGAAAACACTCCGTCCTTCAAATTCAGCACCAAAGATAGCAACGGAAAGGCAATCTTACAGTTTCAGCCCTCAATACAATCCAGATGGGAAAACAAGTGAGAACTTTTTTTTTATAGTTAAAAATCTCCAAAAATAACTATATTCACCAAGAGATTCCACTTTTTCTTACTATAAAAAGTTTCTCTTAGGGTACCAAACTTTAAAAAAATTGGATGCTTAAGAAATGGGAAAGCAGGACTTACTTCCCCTTTAAGGGGTTGCATGCATGGCTCAGAAAGAGATGAAATCCCAGCCTCCCAGTGAAGTCTTACCGCTCGCTCACAGACGCTGTCCATGCTCTCCTGGCTGCAACTCACCGTCTGGAGGACAAATAGGTTGATTCTCAGTGTTTCCCTTAATCCGGAAAAACACTTGGGGCTACAGAAAAACCTGCCTGTGCCCAGAAAAAACTGCCATGCTGCCAACTCTGCCCACAGAGCTCACAGGCAAGATTGTTCAGTCCATTTCCCAGTGGAAGTCATGTTTGTTGGAAGTGTTCCCAGGGAGAAGGAACCTTTTATCATCTCTGGCGGACTTGTGAGAAAGCCAAAAAAATTTGGGATCAAATATGCATTATTATCCAAAAGATTTTAAAAGTGAACATACAAAAAAAAAAAAAAAGCCAGAACTGTTCCCTTTGGGTTTGATGGAGAAGGAGTTTGAGAAACAACATGGAGTTTTGCTTTTATACATGATCACAGCTGCAAGACTTTTATATGCACAGTGATGGCAAGATCCACAGATACCTACGGTTGAAGGTTGGATTGTTAAATTAATGGATCTGGCCCAGATGGCTAAATTGACAGCATTTATTAGAGAACATTCAGTTACTGGATTTATATCTGTTTGGCAACCACTTCTAGAGTACTTGCTTGTGGTAGAAAAAAATGATGTTTTGATTTTGGGTTTTAATGATAAATTGGTTTATTTTAATAGAAATAATGTTACTATGGTTTAATTAATGGTAAGAGATTATATTTGTAAATTTATCTATGTCTGTATTGGAGAAAGTCGGAAGTCACTTTTCCGTTTTTGTTTTCTGTCTATTTGCACCTTTATAGTCTTTTTCTTTTTTCTTTAGTTCTGTTTTCTTGCTTTTCTGTATTTTCTATTTTGCATTTTAGCTATACTCTGAAAATTAATAAAGTTCTTTTTTTTTTTTTTTTTTTTAAAAAAGGATGGGCTGTTGGAACCCAAGCACAGAAGAAGTACAGGGACGAGGTATATTTATTAGCTTTCAATTTGCTATTTCCTTTCACCACTAACAGTTAGATTGTGCAGAAATGAGACAACAAAATAATAATGCTCAGAATTGGCTAAGAGGTGGGCTGACTCACATTTGAATCCATAAAATTTTATACCACACGCAATCAGAAAATAAGTAAAAATGCTATGATAAAATAAACTGTTAAAATAAATTAAATTAAAAAGAGGCACTTTTTTACCCTGCCCTCCTGGGAATGCCAAGCTTCATTTAGGCAAAACACACTCTGTTTCCGAACCTGGTGCCTTAATCTTTTGATGGCTTCTCCTCCAAACACTTTCCCAAGCTGATCATGAATATGATCTGCTTTGTAAAACTGCTTAACTGTTCTCTCCACCAGAAGATAGATAAATTCTCTTCCACCCCTAGTGACTTGCCAAAGCATTGAGATTTGACAATAACGTAAGAGAAGAAAAAGCTAGAAATTGCCTACAGGGGTTCCCTCAAACCCTCTGGGTCATTAGTTTCTTATTTGTTGGCTCCATTCTCTTGAGTGTTTGGAGATATGAATATAATAGATCAAAAAAAGATTAAACAAACCTGATAAACAAGAATGGAAGAGACAAGAAGAATTATCTATCATTTGGCCCCATCCCTTCTGGCTTTTTAGGAAGTTTTTCAAAGTATTCATATTTCAACACAACATTACCATTCTATAGTTGAACTCTCTTAATTATATTTTAATAAAAATTTTAACCATTTTTCTCTTTCTCTTTCTCTTTTTCTCTTTTCTCATTCTTTTCTCTTTTTTTCCTTTTAATTATATATTTTTCTTTTTTAGTGTGTTTTGAAGTTGCTGTTGTTTGGGTTTTTTTAGGAATAATTTATTTCACATTATTCTGAAGGAAAAAAAAGTAGCATTTATCACTGTTATCAATAGGTGCTGTTTTTCAAGTTTTTGAAAGCTCCTTTTTAAAATTGCTTCTTGGGTGAAGGCCATTTTGTTTGCTTTTAATTGTTTTTACTGATATATTTGAATATATGAGGCACATATAATCATAGACTGATAGGCTGGATCAGGAGGATTAACATCAATAAATAGATACAGACAAGAAATCTTAGATAAAATACTATGTTAAGACTAACAAGTCAGAATGATGTAAGAATAAACATAAAAATGAAAGAAAAAAGCTGAGGTAGATGTCACCTTAGTATTACCTCAAAAGAGGTATTTTGGAGTTTCTGCACTGTTGTTACATAGTTCTAGGGGATCAGTGGCTAAGTCACTACTAGCAAACTGGGAGCAAATTTGTAGAAAGTGTGTAGTAGCTAGTTGCTCTGTAACTAAATCATCATGTTGCATGGTCTTTTTTCCTCTGCAGGACATACTGGTTGGAAAGATGTTACAGTGCTCTGTTACTTCGGTGGAGATCTGCTGTAATAAGGGTGGAAAGGCCCAGTAAGTGCAAGAAAGTCATTTTCCACTTGAGGAGAAACTTCAAAGAAGTCAAGGAACTGTAGCAGATTTTGAGTTCTAATTACATAATCTGGAAGATTATTGTGGGATTAAGCTCTGCAGGATGGTCTGATTTGAGGGACCACTACAATAGGCAGATCCTATTAGTCATTTGGGCCAAGCGTAGACCTGCACAGTTTGCTTTCAGGTTCTTTGATTGCCATATGCATGGCAGGAGATCCAGTTCTGGACTGGAGGGGTGGAGATGATGTGTGTAGATGTGTGTTTTGTCATCAGGGCCAAGTCTAGAATTTAAGTCTCCCTCTATCAATATATGTGCCAGCAGCTGAGTAATCATTTAGAAAGCATTCCAGCTTCTTTCATAAGTTCATGATTTCATACTTCCACTTCAACAATAAAAGATATATCTTGGCTACTATTAAGATTTAGTATCCTTACTGCCATTCTCTTTCTTTTCCTGTACATTCTGGGCAGAAAATGACACGTATCCGAATGTATGTGCTAGCGATGACAACCGAGGGGGCACGATGGCTCAGCGGGTAAGACGCCAGGCTTGTCGATCGGAAGGTCAGCGGTTCGAGACCCAAGTGCAGCATGACAGAGTGAGCTCCCACACTAGCCCCAGCTCTTGCCAACCTAGCAATTCAAAAGCATGCAAATGCAAGTAGATAAATAGGTACCACTTCGGTGGGATGGTAACAGCGTTCCACGCGCATCATGCTGGCCACATGACCGTGGAAGCATCTTCAGACAGCGCTGGCTCTTCAGCTAAGAAACGGAGATGAGCACTGCCCTGTAGAGTCAGACATAACTGTGCAGGGGAAAACCTTTACCTTTACTTTACCTTAGGGATTACAGCCAGGTTTGTAGAGTATTTATCCTCATAGATGTCTATCACCATGCAAACTCCACAAGTTTTTTTTACATGCATTGTGATGTTGCATGCACTGAAAAAATTCCATGTTCAGTGCATACATCAAGACATTCAATTCAATTCAATGAGACAATGAGCATTCCTAGACTGTGAAGTCCTCATTGGGACCGGTGGCAAGCTAGAAATAGGGATCTACAGGAAACCCCCACACACAGATCAATATCTGATGTTTGACTCCCACCATCCACTGCAGCACAAACTAGGAGTCATCAGGACATTGTCACACAGAGCAGAAACCATCCCCACCTCCATGGATTCCAAAAAGAATGAAAATCAGCACCTGAGAACAGCTCTGAAGGCCTGTGGATATCCAAATTGGGCCTTCACCAAATCTAAATCTACCAGACCTAAAACAGCGACAGATAGGGCTGAGACTCAGAGTAAACGGAAGAACCTGGTCATTCCCTACATGGCTGGCATGTCTGAAAAGATAAAACGGATATTTGGCAAACACCACATACCTGTATATTTCAAACCCACCAACACACTGAGACAGAGGCTTGTACACCCCAAAGATCAAACTCCAAAACACAAGAAAAGCAATGTAGTTTATGCAATCCAGTGCAGTGAGGAGTGCTCTGAACTCTACATTGGAGAAACCAAACAACTTTTGTACAGAAGGATGGCCCAACACAGGAGAAGTAACACCACAGGACCAGAGTCAGCAGTTTATCTTCATCTAAAGGAAAAATGACACTCATTTGAGGACATTAATGTTCACATTTTAGACAGAGAAGATAGGTGGTTTGAGAGAGGGGTCAAGGAATCCATTTATGCCAACTTGGAAAATCCTTCCTTGAATAGAGGTGGGGGCCTCAGGCACAATCTTTCCCCCATCTTCCTCCCTGCTTTGTCTTCTGTGCCTAGGAAGATTAAGACCATTTCACAAGCTCAACAGCAGCATGGTGATCTTAACGATCCTCCTTTAGATGATAAAAGGACTTAAAATAACATCTCAATATAACCATGACCCCAGGTGTAAGGTCACACAGCTACCTAGAAACATATTTAGGATTCCCTTACTAACTTTGCTCAGACTGAAGAAGCTCCTTGGATAAGGAGTGAAACGTTTCCACTGAGAAAATAGAAATCCAGTTGACATGATTCAAGCTACAGACAATTCCACCTGGATGACTGAGAACCTTCATAGACATAGTGTCTTTGAGAAGTTCAACCAAATCATGGTGTTTTCATAATTCAAAAATAAATGTTGGGGAGGGGTTTCCCCCCAATCATTTAGCTGACCCCTGTTCTGTTCAGAGTATGACCACCAGAACTTTATAGAAATAGTTTTATTATATAAAAACTATTTACAATTATAAGTCCATAATACAACTGAAGATTACTGGATCAACTGGATGCACTTGGAGGTAGGCAGATATGCAGTAGCTCAAGCTAAAGTTCAGCAACAACTATGACAACAGTTCTGTATCAAGATGCTAGGTACATAAGTTCAAATTAGGAAACTTAGGATCAGTACTTCTGAATTACTGGGAGCGAGGCTGACAAGGCTGGACTGAAGTCTCTGGAACTAGAATTGCAGGATAGAAGGGATGAGGCTCTTTTGAATTCTCAGTATAACTTGGCTGGATTCTCTGGACAAGCTGAATGCTCTAAAAGACTGGACTGGAATTGCAAGGCAGACTGAACTGGTTCCTCTGGAACACTGGACTGGAACTACAAGGCAGGCTGGACTGGTTTCTCTGGAACACTGGATTGCAAGACAGACTAGATTGGTTCCTCTGGACACTGGACTGGAACTGCAAGGCAGACTGGGCTGGTTCCCCTGAAACACTGGACTGGAACTGCAAGGCAGACTGGGTTGGTTCCCCTGAAACACTGGACTGGAACTGGAAGGCAGACTGGACTGGTTCCTCTGCGATGCAGGACTGGAACTGCAAGGAAGACTGGACTGGAACCTCTGGGACACTGGACTGGAACTGCAAGGCAGACTGGGCTGGTTCCCTTGAAACACTGGACTGGAACTGCGAAGCAGACTGGGCTCGTTGCCCTGAAACACTGGACTGGAACTGCAAGGCAGACTGGACTAGTTCCTCTGGGATGCAGGACTGGAACTGCAAGGAATACTGGACTGGAACCTCTGGGACACTGGACTGGAACTGCAAAGCAGACTGGGATGGTTCCTCTGGGATGCTGAACTGTAACAGCTAGGCAGACTGGACTGGTTCCTCTAGGACACTGGGACTGCAAGGAAGACTGTACTGAAACCTCTGTGACACTGGACTGGAACTGCAAGGCAGACTGGACTGGTTCCCGCAAGGCAGACTGGAATGGAACCTCTAGGACACTGGACTGAGACTGCAAGACAGACTGGACTGGAACCGCAAGGAACGGAATTGGAGCTGCAAGGCAGTCTAGGCTACTATCACTAGGCAACACTGCCTGTAACCCAGGCAGGACAGGGTATGATAAACTAGAAAGCCCCCAATGACAGAACTTGGCAACCCGAGATCAATGCGACAAGCCGCACAAGGGTGAGCAAAGTACTTAGATGAAGCGTTGAGATGCTGCTGACGAATACCCAATACAACTGAACCTCTCCTGATGGGGCTTTCTGAGAAACTATGAGCTAATGTTCTGACCCCTCTTGATGCTGAAGTGATCTGGGCTTCTGATGCAGCTGGGGTCAATTCAGAAATGAGTTGAAGATTGGACTCTGATTCTGCAGTGGTGACAGGACAGGACTTCAAAGATGAATCTGGCTGGACTTCTCCTGAAGATGCTGTTAGGTCAGTAGAACGTTTGTCTCCGGCGATCGGGTGCCTGCTCTTTTGCCCTTTTATCCTGTTTTCGGCCTTCTCTCCTCGGGAGCCAATCCGGACTCCCTCTGTTTGGCGTGCTTATCCACCCGCCTCTCTCTGGCGCTGATTGGTGCTGAACTAGGAAGTAAGTCAGGAGCACCAATCAGCTTCTCAGGATTCTCCCGCACTGCTGGGTCATCCCTGGGTCTGGACTCCTGCACCTGTTCATCACGAGACTGATCACGAGCATTGCACTTTTGAACCTGCACCTGTTCATCACAAGTTCTTGTTGGTTACTGCACGGGGTAAGTTTCGTTTCTCTGATTAGTTTTGTTTTCCTCTAACTCAGGGTCAAAGTCAAACTGGACTCTGACACCCACTTTTTATTTATTTATGTAGGGAAGGGTGGGTAGTCAGAGAAGCTGACCATCTAAAGGAGGAAGAGGAGGAGGAGGAGGAGGAGGAGGAGGAGGAGGAGGAGGAGGAGGAGGAGGAGGAGGCTGCCTCTTTCTATGGGAAGCAGACTTCTCTTCCAATAATTTGCAAGAGAAAATGCAGAAATCATGTACCAACTCTTGTTCCATCAACAATGTTGGGATGGGCTACTGTGTCCTACAACAACCCTGTGTGAATTCAGCGATAATATGATAATGAAATCAGTCTTCAATGACTTTGATTAGACTTTTATAAAAAAATAGAGTGTGTTTATGGGAAAGGGCATCCCTGTTTTCGCTCTCTTCAACAGTTTTCTGGTACTTTTGTCATACTTCTCATGTGATTCCAGCCATTAACAGAGAATTATTCTCAGAAGGGGCTGAAGGGCTTCCAAAATGGGTTTTGCACTAAAAGCAGCCCTTTCACTTCACTTTCGCCCCTGATATAACTCTTCTGTGAATGAATATTGAGCTATTCTTGTTTTAACATTTGGGAGTCATGAACTCTCTTCCTGACCTGCTACAAATACAGAAAAGATTAATGAAGTTCTAATTAGAGTTAGGATTCTTCTCTTGTTCTGAATAATTACAAGCATCTGTATCTCTTGCCATCACACTGTAAATTACTTAAAATTATCTCTACTGCAATGGCAAAAACATGTTTTGTTGTTCAAGGTTTCCCAAGACTTTGATTCTGAAATTGTTGACTTTTCTACTGCAATTATCAATCCCTATATAATTATTTCAACTTCACCTCTATGTCTTGGGGGGTTACTGAGCCATTAGCTCAAGTAGAATTATACGTAATTAAAGAGAATGTTGGGTGAGAGAAATTGGTTACAGAAAAAATGCTTCTGTTGAAGATGGTGATATTTGCCGTATTGGTTATTGTGCCTTTACCTCAAGTGATGTGCAGGATTCGCAGTGCTAAATGCAGCATCAGTGACCCCCTGCCTTTACTTCACAAGAAATATCAGTCAGGAGACCTCACTGTTGTGAATATGCTCTCTCAGATCTATGTCTTCCAAACAATGATAGACTTCAGGAAACGTCCCTCTAAGGAGCTCCTTGAAGACAGTGTGTAAGATTTTACACACAGAAACAATTTTTTACTGGGAGGTCTTTTCATATTTATACTAGCCTTACTTCCAATGGTTGGCATCATAACTTCTTTGGTGGATGACACCATATTCATCCTCCTACTTTTCCTCCTTTTCCATCATCTTCTCCTCCTCTTCCTTTTCATAATTCTCATACACAATCCATAATCATTATATGATTATTATAAAAAAGTTCTTTCATTTTTTTTCAAATTTTGTCATAATTATGTGACAATAATAAAGTTTTCTACACAACTAGAATTTTTTATTAGGGTAAAAGTATACAGTATAATAACAAATGTAGGAAAAGGTCGAGAAAAGCTTAGCCAAACTGTGTGATGGGAAGATATTCCTAGGGTAGAATAAACCTCAAGTACAATCCCTTTCCAAGGAATGGTTGGAGTATTCATATACTCCTGAAGTTGAAAGGGGTGATGTTCACTACTGACTTGAGCTCCATGCTATGTGTATGAATCCGGTCTCTTGCAGTGGGCAACTCTACGTCCTTTCCTGGGCAATAGATGGTTTACAATCTATTAGCTCTTGCTCAGGTGTGAATTGGATTTTGCAAAGGGGATGTGTCAGCAAACTGCACATTGGGTCGTGCTATTTGCCCAAGAAGCCTTAGAGCTTCTCCAACAGTTTTTGTTTCCACTGTTTTTGAACACACTGATTGAGGTTATTTATAGGAATTTTCCTGAGAGTCCTCATCTCAAAATAATTTACACATAGAATAGAAAGTATCATGTCCTTCTGTGGATTCTTTATTGAACACATTTACTGAAGTCTGAAAAGTTTACTTTGTTTTTTTTTAACTGAGGATTTTTTTTTCAAAGTTGTCACGGGAATATTTCACTTCACCTTTATTCCAGCATTAAAAAATTGCTAGGTTTTACAAACTCAATTCATGGTACAGAACAAGAGATCAGTATAAAAAACAATTTGTTAAGTAGAATATTAAAGGTTTTCTTCTTTAATTATCAAATTAAATTAAATGCCCTCTCTGACATCATGGAAGAAGTTGTGCTCCTTTTTCTGGTCAAAATTCTTTTATATTTCTACTATTTATAGTTGGAAGTTCTATTCAGAAAATAGTTAGATGGAAGTATAAGTTTGATCTTTATCAGGTAATAAAAGTATGCTTTGGAAAAATACCTGTTTGAAAAATGCAAGTAATTTTTTTTAATCCATTGGCTAATTGGTAATAATATGTTAGATCACCCAATTGCCAATCCAGTTTTTAAAACACCAAAGTGATTTCAAGATGAATTTGGATTGTCTAAAACTGTGCATTATCAGTATATTGAGCTAAACCAACTTGTTTCCCTATTTGCTGTAGAGCCATCTATATTATGTCAAACTCCCAAATTATGAACAACAGTGTAATGGGTTTTGGAGGTTTTAAAGAAAATTGAGTGAATCTTTAAAACGTATCAGTGCCTTTTTGAAAATCAACAATAAGTGACTTCCACTAATTTATTTTCTCAAATTATTACCCAGAGGGATGAATACTGGAAGATTGTTGAGGAAAAAATTATTTTCATGACCAATATTTTTCAAAGGCTATGAAAAGCTCACTTATGACACTGCTCAATAAAATCAAAATGGTTGCAATCCTATTTTATCACACTCTCTTGTAAAGAAGTATATGATGTGACTTTTTTCAACTGAATGCCTGGTGATACAGTATGTATTTCCCATTCCAGGGTCATGACTCCAATCTACCAGCACATCTTGGCCTTAGAATTTGCCATCAAGGAGATCAATAGAAATCCCCATCTTTTACCAAATCACACCCTCGGTTTTCAGATCTATAATAACTACTTCATGCCAAGTTGGACTTATCGTGCCTCACTAGAAGTTTTCTCTACAAAGGGCCAGTTCACCCCTAACTACAAGTGTGATATGCAGCACACGCCAATAGCAGTCATTGGAGGACCTACCACTGAAGTGTGTCTACATATAGCTGCCATCCTATCCATGTACAAGATGCCACAGGTATGAGCTTTGATGGAGCCCATACCAGGTAGATAACCATCCATGCACTGTTTCCTTCTTTTTATGGGAACATTCATGGCATAGGAAGGAAGGGGTTCTTCTTGAAATAAAGAGATGATTCTTAAAACTGGTAACTTCTGGGGACTACAAGTCAATTCTTCTGTGGTGTATTATTATCCCCAGGCTTGCGGCCATGCTTCTGACCTAATGTTCTCTTGTTTTTACAGGAGCGTTTAGGGTATTGGAAGGAAAGGTATTGTAAGTAAGGGATTCTTCTTCAAATTAAGAGATAAACTGAACAAACCTGTTGTCTTTTGGGGATTACGAGGGAGTTCTGCTGTGGTGTACTAATGTGCCTGGGATTGTGACCATAATTCTTCTAACCTTTTATTTTTTGAAAAAGCTAAAAGATTAATGAATGTACAGTGGCTACCCGAGGATTAATTCTCCAACATTATGCCTTATTTGTTTGTTTGTTTGTTTGTTTAATTTATCCCCCGCCCATCTCCCATACAAGGGCCGGTTCTCTTATTTAAGAGAAACAGTGATTAAAACTGAGGAGAATTCTGAGATATATAAAAATAGAAAAAGTATTTCTTTCTTTTTTTTGCAGTTTTTCCCCTTTTAACATTTTATTCATAGCATTATTCTGAAGAAAGATTACATCGGTCTTCTGTACAAGTTCTGAACATGCTTCAGTAAGAAAGACAGCTCCGTCTAGTGGGAACACCTACCCCTCCACCCCAACTGCAGAAAAAGTATTTTAAGGAGAAGTCTTCCAATTTATTGATCCTAGTTCTCCTTAATGATATTGAAGGAAAATAAAGGAATGACAGAGGAATTGGGAAAAAATAAATTATAGAAAATGAGAGCAATTAGGGCAACAGAGAAAGAGAAATGAGATCTCATGTACTTTACAACAACTTCTTGTATTCTTGTATTGTCTGTTGGAATATTAAATCACCTCTCATTTCAATAAAATACAAACTGTTATGAAGTTCTGTTGCAACAATTTGTCTTTGATCTATTTTGCTGATGTAGCTCAATCTTCGGAATTATGACATAGTAGCCATCATATGGCACGCTCTGAATCTGTAGGTGAATTCGAACTATGAAATATGTGTTGAGCCTTAATATCTGTGTTGTAGCCTAAAAGGATTAATTATATTACTACATACAACCTTTAAAATAAATAAATAAGTGTTTTGTTGCTAATTCTTCTGTATTTTTCTTTTTTTCTTTTTGAAAAGTTGATATATGGTTCCATTACAGAAAGTTATACAAAAAAGGAGATTGATTTATATCAACAAATGTTCCCAAATATGGACCATCAATATAAAGGGATTTTAAAATTACTGTTGCATTTCCAATGGACCTGGATTGGGATCTTGTCTGGAAGTAATGATAATGATGAGAAGTTTGTACTAAATGTGGTTCCCAGGTTTGCCCAGAGTGGGGTCTGTTCAGCCTTCATCGAAAGGTTTCCAATCATGGATTATTCAAATAGCATTGTTGATTTGGTGGAAATGAACCTTCAAATGTACCTGGCGGTTATGAAAAGCTCTGTTAATGTAGTAGTAGTTCATGGTGAAATTCATGATATTATGGTCCTGAGACTTCTTTCCAGCAATTTGAAAACTGAAGATGTGCAATTATGGAGAAAAGGTAAAGTCTGGGTTACGACAGCTAAGATGGATTTCACGTCACTTCCATTTCTGAGAAATGGTGACCTAGTCTTCCTCCATGGTGCTCTATCTTTTGCAATTCATTCAGAGAAGGTGTTAGGATTCCAGCAATTTGTTCATATGAGGAACCCTATCTTGGAAAAAGAAGACGGTTTTCTCAAGGTCTTCTGGGAAAATGCCTTTGAATGTTCCTTCTCCATCTCTGTAATGGAAGAGGAAAATGAGATTCCCTGTACAGGAAAAGAGAAATTGGAAACCCTTCCTACATCTGTTTTGGAAATGGACATGACTGGCCACAGCTACAGCATCTACAATGCCATCTATGTGGTGGCACATGCTTTGCATGACTTCCATTCATTGATGTTGGAATACAGAGCTAGAGGGCATGAAGACAAATTGAAATGTCTGGACCAAAAGCTGTGGAAGGTAATCCCTTGAGCAAACAAATTCCTTGCTGCTCACAAAATCTGCAACCTCTAATCCTAATCCTAAATTGAATTCATTCTTCCAAGTGGGATTTATCTAAGTATGTAGTTTTGCTAAATGTCATTTTCTCTCTAGCTGTAGTTCAAATAATATATTTTATAAATTATCTACATATTCATTAGTACAAGGGTCGGAAATGGCGGCTCGCGAGCCAGATCTAGCTCTTTGGCCCCTCGGCTCTGGCTCTCTCTCTCTGTCTGCCACCCGACATCCGGAAAGCCGGTCTCCGGAAGCAGAGCAACGGGCGCGGGGCGAGTGGCGCGCCCCTTTGCAGACGCCCCGGGGAGAAGCGGTAGGCAAGACCTTGCAAGCGTGGCGGGGAGAGGGAAGCCCTTCTCAGCCCTTTTGCACGCGCACGTACACCTCTACACCTCCTCAACCTTTTTGCACACACACACACGCCCGCTCCCCTTTTGCCCGCGTTGCTGCAGGCGCGCGGGGGAGGTTTTCTCCAGAAGCGGCTGAACCACATCTCCCAGCAGCCCCAGGCGGGTGGTCAGGGCTGAGAACTGGAGCGGGGCAACAGCCCAGCGCAGCTGAGCGAGGCCCCGCGCCGGTGTTTTTGGAGCGCATTTCCACAGCCCAGTGCTCAGCTGCATGTGGAAGCGCTCCAAAAAGACTGGCGCGGGGCCTCACTCAGCTGCGCGCAGAAGCACTCCAAAAATACTGGCGCGGGGCCTCGCTCAGCTGGGAAGAAAGAGCGGCAGGCAGAAATCTCTCTGTTTCTCTCAGAATGAACCAGGCTTGCGGCCGATGGAGCAACAGCAGAAGTTGATATTGCTCCTCCGCTTACCAGTGCCTGAATTTTGCTCCATCGGCCGCAAGCCTGGTTCATTCTGAGAGAAACAGAGAGATTTCTGCCTGCCGCTCTTTCTTCCCGGCGGAGGCACTGAGGCTTAAGTCTTACTGACCGAGATCCGCTTCCCAGAAGGGAGGAGAGAAACCATTGGAAGATGCAGAAGAGGCTCTGGATGCAGAGCCCCCCCACCTCTCTTGCTGTGGCGCCTGAACGTCCGGGTAAATGGCGGGGCAGATGCCCTTTGCAGCGACGGGTGCGGGACGAGTGGCGCGCCCCTTTTCAGACGCCCCGGGGAGAAGCGGTAGGCGAGACCTTGCAAGCATGGCGGGGAGAGGGGAGCCCTTCTCAGCCCTTTTGCACGCGCACACACGCCCGCTCCCCTTTTGCCCGCGTTGGTACAGGCGCGCGGGGGGAGGTCTTCTCCAGAAGTGGCTGAACCACATCTCCCAGCAGCCCCAGGTGGGTGGTCAGGGCCGAGAACTGGAGCGGGGCAACAGCCCAGCGCAGCTGAGCGAGGCCCCGTGGCGGTCTTTTTGGAGCGCTTCCACACGCAGCTGAGCGAGGCCCCGCGCCGGTCTTTTTGGAGCGCATTTCCATAGCCCAGCGCTCAGCTGCGTGCGGAAGCGCTCCAAAAAGACTGGCGCAGGGCCTCACTCAGCTGCACGCAGAAGCGCTCCAAAAAGACCGCCGCGGGGCCTCGCTCAGCTGCGTGCAGAAGAGCTCCAGGTCCGGCGGCTCATCCCGCTTCACAGCCCAGCGCCAGCGCCAACCGCACTCCCTTCCACGCGATTGGCTCCTGCCCGCAAACCCCGCCCCCTTCCACGCGATTGGCCCCCGCCCGCAAACCCCGCCCCCTTCCACGTGATTGGCCCCCGCCCGCAAACCCCACCCCCTGGCTCTCGAGCATTTCAAAATGTGCACGAGCATGCCAAAATGGCTCCCGGCATAAAAAGTTTGCCGACCCCTGCATTAGCACAAGGGTGTATAATTTATATTAGTAAATTAGTAATTTACTAATTGTTAGTAATGATTAGTAGCAGAGGAGCAATCAAACAACACAATAGACCCTAATCAAGGAACTATTAACTCAGTCAATCAACCAAGCAGCAAACAACAACCCAATCAAAGTACTACCAAGAAGAGTACAACACCTCCACCAACACAGGCAGGACAAGCCAGGGTATATAAACAGAGAGCAAGTTCCACTCCCATTTCGCACTGAAGATGTTGCCTAGCCTGGCAATGAAATGTCTGCAAGAAAACAACAAGGCTCAGAGAGCACCAAGGACTCCATGGTGTACAATTTGTTATGCAATTCATTTAACATTAATGGAGTCCTTTATTTGTCCTTACCTTATCTAGGTTTTCTATGGGTTCCCTGAACTTCCACATTTCAAGAATTTTCTTAAGTTGCAGCAATTATTCCAGATACAATTTATTTCAATAGCAGTCCATGAAGACAGATGTTATTTCTGTAATTGATGTGTTTAGTACACATATGTGAAGAAGATAAAAGGAAAGATCTTGTCATTAGCAAGTTTCGGTTTTTTTGTAAGTTATTGAAAGACACCCTATAACAGTGCTTTCCAGTGCTTTTTTTCTGGCGGCAGCAGCAGCGGTGCAGGGGCGCGTGGGGGGGGCGTGCGGCAGCAGCGGCATGGGGGGCGCATGGTGGCGGCAACATGTATGGTGGCAGCAACAGCGGCTGCAGCCTCGCTAAAATGTGGAAGCGCTGGTGGCGCGTCGCTGCCGCCGCTACCATACACACTGCCACCCCCGTGCCGCCTCTTCATGACAAACTAAACTGTGTGTTGCGACAAACTAAAGTGTCATGACACACAGTTTGGAAAGCTATGCCCAATAACTTGATGTTTCCTACAGCAGAGAGTTCAGTTGTTGACTTGAGTTTAATCACAGGTCCAGTTCCTGTTCTCGACATAAGAATCCTTTTAATACATGGAAGAAAAAAGATAAATTATTTCTGTGGATTATATATTTGCCCTTTCACTCCTTTGAATAAAACGAGGGCTCTCATCTGCCAGGTCTGCAGAGGTTTCATCTCAGGGCACCCATTCTGACAGAAGACCTTCTCTTACCAAATAATTTCTGACTTGAAAACTTGAGATATTGGTCAACAACAATCTTCCCCCCCCCATTTGTTAAACTTTATTAATTTTTTTCAACATATAGGTAAAAACTAAAAATCATGAAACAAAAAAACCTACAAAGAAAGGAAGAGAAAATTAAATGTATGAAAATACAAAGAAGACTACTACAGAGTGACTTCTGACTTTCCACAGCAAAGATATGCACAAATCAATATCAATCACTTACTCCAAGTTAAACTATAAGAATCATTATTTCTATAAAGCATTTAAATTCTCAAAACAACATTCCACTCTAAAACAAATTTTCCTTCCCACTTAGAAAACATAAAAAGTCCCCTTCAAACATAGATTTTGACCTAATAAGCAAACAAATATTATCCTTCTTCACTATAATTTACTCCTCTCTGCCAACTAAACTAACAAAAAATGTCTCATTACTAATAGATATAAAAAACAGTACCTTTATTAATATCCTTTTACCAAAAATAAAGGTATTATCCAAAACCCAAAAGCATCCCTCTAAACTCTTAAAAAACCTTCCTGATAAACCTATTTAAGCAATTATCCCACTTTGAAATAAGCCAAGGCATTTGCATATCTCAATATTATTCACAGAGCTTTCCCCTTAGAAATCTCAAATTTTGCAGCCTGCCTTGAAAACTCCAAATATTCTTCAGAAACCTTCCAGCCTTTGAAGCCTAATTCTCTTTCTTGATCTTGATGTTCCAGCAACACAACTTTTCCCAACTCTCCTTTTAAGTCCAAAACTCCTTCTTCATCAAATCTCCAAAGGTCAATGTTTCTCCGTTCACTTTTTGACTCCAAGTCATTAATCGTCATCTTCTTTGGAGAAGCAGCTTTGTGTTTGGGGTGATTCTAAACCTTGTCAGCTTCTTCCAATTGTTGACACAATTTGAACTCCACAAGTTCTAAGAGATGATCCAGAACTTGAGTGACTTCAAGGTAAAATTCTTTAAAAATCGCTTTAATTTCCTCCATGTCTCTCCACAGTACATTTTGTCGCCCTCTAGTGACTCAAGAAGGTAGAGTCCATTCAGGCAGTTGTATTGAAAGTATCCTCCAGCTCCTTTTCATCTGAAGTAGCCAATCAGCATAGTAAAAAGTGAAAACAAAGCCTGTTCTCACAGGAAGGTAGAGGTAGATGGTTCAAAATTCAGGTCCGCAGATTCATCAAAGTATAAAAATATTTTATAATCCTCAAAACCTACTTGGTTAAAAAAATGGCAATAGAAAAACAAAGATCTTTAATTCTCAGTGCTACATTTTATATAGATAAAAAGCCAAATTTCCAAATTAATAAATCCCAAAAATAATGAAAATCACCAAGTGATTATGCATTTCTTTGTTGTAAAAAGCCTCTCTTACGTAACAAATATACAAAGAAAACCCAAAAAGCTTGGTGTTTTAGAAATGGGGTGGCCAGATTTAGTTTCTGTTTTTCAGCTTCAGTGCAGCCCCAAACTTGATGGTGGCCCTGACTGCCAGCAGTCTCAGCCACGGATTGAAGTCTCAGGAAGTCCGTTCCATGACACCGCCACAAGAAACTGCTGTCTGGAGAACAAAAAGGGTAATTTCCAGGATTCTCCTTACCTCTGGAGATTTCTTCAGGCTGCAGGAGTCCAGACTGCGCCCAGAAAATACTGCGCCACTGTCACTGCTTAAAAAAAGTGGTACCAATCACTCTGCCATATCCCACCGGAAGTCAACCAAAACTGATATCAATACTTCATCCAATCATTTACTGGATTTCAATACTTCCCAAATATAAATAAGGGTTTTCTTTTCTTTTCTCTTTTATTCTTCCTGATATTTGGTCAGTTATGCATTTTATTTGCTTTATTGTCTCTTTGTGATCTACAGAATGCATCATTTTAATGATTGTTTACAAGATGAAGTATTTATGAATGCTGTTATTGTATTGCCTACTATCGTCCCTTAAAACATTGTTGATATCTTTGAATGAATCATTTCACCATGGACTACCTGATATACAAATCTCTTCTCTTGGCTTCTTTTCCAATGTAGCTCAACCAATTTATGAGAGGGGTCTCATTCAATAATAGCGCTGGACAAAAAATTTCTTTCAACCAAAATGGAGAATTGGAGACAGGATTTGATATTATGAATTGGATCACATTCCCAAATCTATCTTTTCTGAGAGTCAGAGTTGGAGGGGTGGACCCCATGGGTTCCCAAGAAGCATTGTTCACCATTGAAGAGGATGATATTGTATGGCCAGAGAGGTTTAAGCAGGTATGGGCCAGTTCCATCTTGGCTTGTAGTCTAATATCTTTCCACCATTCTTGGGGTTCTCTTAGATCCAAAATACCACACAGCAGTTACATTCAGGAACAGAATATTTCAAATACTCCAAGATTCCTTAATGCTCTCCAGAAAAATCTGGGGACCTTTACAAAGTCCCAACATCTGTTGAACCCTTGCTGTCTTCTATGTTAGATGTTTGAATGGAGGAATGGGGGTATTTAAGAAGGAGAGCTGATGTTTCTTGGCATATTGACATAAAGGAGTATGTTTTCCCATTCAGCAAGAGCCACCCAGATGTGCCGAGGATATTGCAGATATTTTGGATTTTGTAGAAAAATCAGAAGTAATAATGGTCTATCAAGCTTTCAAACATACCAACTACCTACCTCATAATCCTTATTCAATGTTACTTAGTGCTGAATGGTTGTATGGCTGATCACTTTCTCCAACTGAAATCATTCTTCTCTCTTGTGATTAAACTAAAAAAATTCTAACCACATATGAAGGCAGAGAAGCAAAGCATGATGACACTCCTTACTGCTGTGCAACCACTAAGTACAGATTTGCCAGAAGCAAAGCATTCTCTCCTTTCCTTCATGAACAGGTCCAACCTCTATCTTGGTGTAATAGCAAGTGCCAGTCAGGTCATACTAGGAGCAAGATTGAAGGGAAGCCGTTTTGTTGCTATGATTGTCTACAATGTCCACATGGGAAGATTTCCAACCAAGAAGGTGAGTTCTTGCCTATGTTATCCTAGAAAAGCAATCAAAGTATTCGAAGCCAAGCCAATAGCACAACTCCTCTATGGTTTCCAATTTGGCCCCTTCTCCAATTTTGCACCATTCGAACTTGTGCAATCCAAATTTCTAAGATCAGCCCTTCAAGTCACAAAATGTGTCCATAATTTATTTTTTTTATTTTTTTTATTTTTATCCCACCTTTATTATTTTTATAAATAACTGAGGGTTTCAAACATATCTAATACTCCTTCCTCCTCCTATTTTCCCCACAACAACAACCCCATGAGGTGAGATTGGGCAGAGACAGAGTGACTGGACCAAGGTCACCCA
The DNA here is from genome assembly GCA_023362775.1 of Charina bottae. Classification (NCBI taxonomy): domain Eukaryota; kingdom Metazoa; phylum Chordata; class Lepidosauria; order Squamata; family Charinaidae; genus Charina; species Charina bottae. The sequence continues at coordinate 13,483,985 of JALMGJ010000011.1, forward strand.
GCCGCCTTTCATGCCTAAGGCGGGACTAGAACTCACAGTCTCCTGGTTTCTATCCTGGTGCCTTAACCACAAGACAAAACTGGCTAATGCCTCCCTGAGACTAGAGACAGGCCTCATGAAAGTGGAGGCTAGGGTGTGGGGGATCATTCGCAACTATTGGCTCAGATTATCCCTTTTTCCCCTTGGCCTTGCCCAATTAACAATGGGGGATGACTTTCAGTCCACATGGAAACAGGCAGTGGCATCTAAACTCTCATCCCTGGGCTTCTCTCCAGGTCTACTACTCAGCATGGATTACGGTCAGGCCAAAGCTTCCATGAAATAGCATGTAGCAGCCACAGAGCACCAATTAGATTTAGCCAGGTCCCCAAGCTTTTTTGTCGGTGAATCCAGCAGGTATCCTGCCTCGCCTATGACATGCTTAATGGAAATCGAGGCACCTAACCATAGGAGGTCCTTTTCTCTGGCACAATGTCATGCCCTCCCCTCAGGTGTCCTTGAAGGCCGATACAAACAGGTAACTTGCCTAGAGAGACAATGCCCCTGTGACTCTGGTCACAAAGAAACAACAGAGCATGTGCTTCTCCAGGGCCTGTATCATAGAGACATTCGGACTAGCCTCATCCTACCATTACTGTATAAATAACCAGGGTGCTCAGGACAATTTTACGCCTCCCTGCTACTGTCGGATACCAACCCTGCTACAACATACAATGTTGCCAGGTTCTGCGCAGCAGCGCTTAAAATTCACCATATCATGACCGGTGTCATAAACTAATCCATCACATTTGGTTGTTTATTCGTTCAGTCGTTTCCAACTCTTCGTGACTTCATGGACCAGTCCACACCAGAGCTTTCTGTCAGCCGTCACCATCCCCAGCTCCCCAATGGTTGAGTCCGTCACCTCCAGAATACCATCCATCCATCTTGCCCTTGGTCGGCCCCTCTTCCTTTTGCCTTCCACTTTCCCTAGCATCAGCTTCTTCTCCAGGGTATCCTGTCTTCTCATTATGTGGCCAAAGTACTTCAGTTTTGCCTTTAATATCATTCCCTCAAGTGAGCAGTCTGGCTTGATTTCCTGGAGTATGGACTGGTTTGATCTTCTTGCAGTCCAAGGCACTCTCAGAATTTTCCTCCAACACCACAGTTCAAAAGCATCTATCTTCCTTCGCTCAGCCTTCCTTATGGTCCAGCTCTCGCAGCCATAGGTTACTACAGGGAATACCATTGCTTTAACTATGCGGACCTTTGTTGTCAGTGTGATGTCTCTGCTCTTAACTATTTTATCAAGATTTGCCATTGCTCTCCTCCCAAGAAGTAGACGTCTTCTGATTTCCTGGCTGCAGTCAGCGTCTGCAGTAATCTTTGCGCCTAGAAATACAAAGTCTGTCACTGCCTCCACTTTTTCTCCCTCTATTTGCCAGTCATCAATCAAGCTGGTTGCCATAATCTTGGTTTTTTTGAGGTTTAGCTGCAACCCAGCTTTTGCACTTTCTTCTTTCACCTTCGTCATAAGGCTCCTCAACTCCTCCTCGCTTTCAGCCATCAAAGTGGTATCATCTGCGTATCTGAGATTGTTAATGTTTCTTCCAGCGATTTTAACTCCAGCCTTGGATTCCTCAAGCCCAGCATGTCGCATGATGTGTTCTGCGTACAGGTTGAATAGGTAGGGTGAGAGTATACAACCCTGCCGTACTCCTTTCCCAATTTTAAACCAGTCCGTTGTTCCGTGCTCTGTTCTTACCGTTGCTACTTGGTCATTATACAGATTCCTCAGGAGGCAGACAAGATGACTTGGTATCCCCATACCACCAAGAACTTGCCACAATTTGTTATGATCCACACAGTCAAAGGCTTTAGAATAGTCAATAAAACAGAAATAGATGTTTTTCTGAAATTCCCTGGCTTTCTCCATTATCCAGCGGATATTGGCAATTTGGTCTCTAGTTCCTCTGCCTTTTCTAAACCCAGCTTGTACATCTGGCAATTCTCGCTCCATGAATTGCTGGAGTCTACCTTGCAAGATCTTGAGCATTACCTTACTGGCATGTGAAATAAGTGCCACTGTTCGATAATTTGAACATTCTTTAGTGCTTCCCTTTTTTGGTATGGGGATATAAGTTGATTTTTTCCAATCTGATGGCCATTCTTGTGTTTTCCAAAATTGCTGGCATATGGCATGCATCACCTTGACAGCATCATCTTGCAAGATTTTAAACAGTTCAGCTGGGATACCGTCGTCTCCTGCTGCCTTGTTATTAGCAATGCTTCTTAAGGCCCATTCAACCTCACTCTTCAGGATGTCTGGCTCTAACTCACTGACCACACCGTCAAAGCTATCTCCAATATTATTATCCTTCCTATACAGATCTTCCGTATATTCTTGCCACATTTTCTTGATCTCTTCTGCTTCTGTTAGGTCCTTACCATCTTTGTTTTTGATCATACCCATTTTTGCCTGGAATTTACCTCCGATGTTTCTAATTTTCTGGAAGAGGTCTCTTGTCCTTCCTATTCTATTGTCTTCTTCCACTTCCGCACATTGCTTGTTTAAAAATAATTCCTTATCTCTTCTGGCTAACCTCTGGAATTTTGCATTTAATTGGGCATATCTCCCCCTATCACTGTTGCCTTTTGCTTTCCTTCTTTCTTGGGCTACTTCCAGTGTTTCAGCAGACAGCCATCTTGCCTTCTTGGTTTTCTTTTTCTTTGGGACGTTTTTTGTTGCCGCCTCCTGAACAATGTTGCGAACTTCTGTCCATAGTTCTTCTGGGACCCTATCTACTAAATCTAGTCCCTTAAATCTATTCTTCACCTCCACTGCATATTCCTTAGGAATATTAGTGAGCTCATATCTAACTGATCTGTGGGTCTTCCCTATTCTCTTTAGTCTGATTCTAAATTTTGCAATAAGAAGTTCGTGATCTGAACTACAGTCAGCTCCAGGTCTTGTTTTTACCGACTGTATAGATGTCCGCCACCTTTGGCTGCAAAGGATGTAGTCAATCTGATTTCGGTGTCGACCATCTGGTGAAGTCCATGTATAAAGTCGTCTTTTAGGTTGTTGGAAGAGAGTGTTTGTTATGCACAGTGAGTTGTCTTGGCAAAATTCTATCAGCCTATGTCCTGCTTCATTTTGTTCTCCCAGACCATGCTTGCCTGTAATTCCAGGTGTCGTCTGACTACCCACCTTAGCATTCCAGTCTCCTGTAATGAAAATAACATCTCTTTTTGGTGTATTATCTAGTAGGTGCTGCAGATCCTCATAGAACTGATCTACTTCTGCTTCTTCAGCATCTGTGGTTGGGGCGTATATTTGGATCACTGTGATGTTAAATGGCTTACCCTGAATTCGAATTGAGGTCATTCTATCGTTTTTTGGATTGTATCCAAGCACTGCTTTAGCCACTTTATTATTAATTATGAAGGCTACTCCATTTCTTCTGTGTTCCTCTTGTCCACTGTAGTAGATCTGGTGGTCATCTGATGTGAAGTGGCCCATCCCAGTCCATTTCAGTTCACTGACACCTAAAATGTCGATATTTAATCTTGACATCTCACCAATAACCACATCCAATTTGCCCTGGCTCATAGATCTTACATTCCAGGTTCCTATGGTGTGTTGATCTTTAGAACATCGGATTCATCGTTCACCACCAGCACCGTCGGCCACTAGCCGTCCTTTCGGCTTTGAGCTAGCTGCGTCATCACATCTGGGGCTAGTTGAACGTATCCTCTGTTCCTCCCCAGTAGCATTTTGACCATCTTCCGACCTGGGAGTCCCATCTTCCGATGGTATACCGACATATCTTTGGTTGTACTGATCCATTTAGTTTTCATGGCAAGAATACTGGGGTGGGTTGCCATTACCTTCCCCAGGGATCGTATTTAGTCTGACCTCTCTGCCACGACCTTCCCGTCTTGGGTGTCCCTTCACCATCCATCACATTAGAGTACTGTATTTTCAGATATATTAACCTTTATGCTCCCCTACATCCATCAAATTCTCCTATTCCCCCTTTTATATTTGTTCTGCACAGCAGCGCTTAAAATTCGCCAGATGGTCACTGGTGTCATAAACTAAATGTAATGAGCATCTAATCCATCACATTAGACTACACTTTTTACAGATATACTAACCTTTATGCTCCCCTACATCCATCAAATTCTCCTACTCCCCCTTTTATATTTGTTCTGCGCAGCAGCGCTTAAAATTCGCCAGATGGTCACTGGTGCCATAAACTAAATGTAATGAGCATCTAATCCATCACATTAGACTACACTTTTTACAGATATACTAACCTTTATGCTCCCCTACATCCACCGAGTGCTCCTACGCCCCCCCCCTTTAGATTTGTTTTCCTTTCCTTTTCTTTGGTATTAATATCTATCTCTATCTCTATCTCTATCTCTATCTCTATCTCTATCTCTATCTCTATCTCTATCTCTATCTCTATCTATCTCTATCTCTTTTATCTCTTTATATTAGACTTTAATGTATTCTCTATGCTTTTAACTGACTGTAGACTATTTTCTTTATACTGGACTTTGATTTGATTGATTGATCCTTCAAAATATACCAAAATTAAATGGTGAGTCAGAGCAGCAATAGAAATTTTAGAATAATGCTCTAGATTAATGGTTCCACCTGACTGACAAATGTAGATCGGAAATTTTCCACCTTTCAGTTTAGTGAATGGATTTTCAAATGTAAATTTATTGGAAGTCTGCCGGTGTATAAAATTTTCACATGTTAAACAAGAAGTCTTTTTTCTTAAAATATAGTAATCAGTTTTGATTCTTTCAATGCCATTTGTAAGTTTCTAACTTATGTTCTAGACATGGATGATTGTTTTCAGTGTCCAGAAGATCAGTACGCAAATGTGAACCACGATTTGTGTCTTCCAAAGATTGCAACATTTCTGATGTATGAAGAAACTTTGGGGATCGTTTTGGCCAGTTCTGCTCTTTTCTTTTCTTTGGTCACAGTTGGAATCCTTTGGATCTTTATTAAGCATCAGGACACTCCCATAGTCAAAGCCAACAACCGGAATCTCACCTATGTTCTCCTTGTTGCTCTCTTATTGTCTTTTTTTTGTTCTTTGTTATTCCTTGGAAAACCTGACAAGGTGACCTGTCTTCTTCGTCAAACTACCTTTGGTATCATCTTCTCTGTGGCCATTTCTTGTGTGTTGGCCAAAACCATCATTGTGGTTCTGGCTTTCATGGCCACTAAGCCTGGGTCTAAGATGACCAAATGGGTGGGGAAAAGATTAGCCATGTCCATTGTGTTGGGCTGCTCATTTATTCAAGGAATTATTTGTGCTATATGGCTGACAACCTCTCCCCCATTCCCAGATACTGACACAAATTCAGTGGCAGAAGAAATCTTTTTGGTGTGTAATGAAGGATCTGCCTTCATGTTCTACTGTCTCTTGGGATATATGGGCTTCCTTGCCTTTATCAGCTTCACGGTAGCTTTCCTAGCAAGAAAATTGCCTGATGTTTTCAATGAAGCCAAGTTTATCACCTTCAGCATGTTGGTCTTCTGCAGTGTTTGGCTGTCCTTTGTTCCAACATATCTGAGCACAAAGGGAAAATATATGGTTGCCGTGGAGATCTTCTCTATTATAGCTTCCAGCGTTGGGTTACTGACTTGTATTTTCTTCCCTAAATGCTACATCATTGTGTTGAGACCTGCTCTTAACAACAAAGAACAGCTAAGAAGACAAAACCAGAGAAAAACATAGAATTATATGTCTCTTTATTTCAGATTATCTATAGGAAAACAGAATCATGTAAAGTTCTAATCCAGGATCATTTACCTAGAGTTAAGACCTTTCCAATCTTCAGATTTAATTCTCAGTTTATAGGTAAAAGAATGTATTGCTATTTACATATTATCTGTTTTATTTGTGTAAACCAGTGATTTTTTCAAAAAATATTTGATTAAAATTTATGCTAATATTCCATTTTCTTATTGCTTGCTAACATAGTGAGTTTTCAATGGAAGAGGCATGTATTCCAACCATGACATTGTCAGAGGTCATTAATATTTGTTTGGTAAAAGCATATCCAAAAATTCAAACTCCAAATAATCATTTAAATTTTGCCCCTAAACCTCTGCAGTTCAAATCAAAAAATGGCATCAAAGTAGGTTACAAAGGTGAAATAATACAATGAGTGGATTCTAAACAGAATTACAAAAGATGGAGAAGGCCTTGAATTGAACTATGACTATTATTGAAGAAAATAGATTTCCAGGTGCGGTTCTGTATCACAACAGCTGCATTCATTCCTTGAGAAACTGAAGTCCAGTACAATACCACAGTACACAATGATTAGAAAATCTTCCATTTGTCATGGTTGGAAACATGTGGCCATGTTTTTCTGCTGAATAACATCACCAATACCCTTTGCTATCAGCCATGCTCAGGGTGCTTCCGGGAGTTTCAGTATCATCTGGAGAACATATGTTGTGAATTCATGTTTAAGGTGATAGTTTTCCCATTCCCAATCATTCTTTCCTCATGAGGGAAATCAACTGAAGATATGGATCAGGGAGGTGAATCAAGAGGGCACCAATACAGCAAGGTGGCATCTCACCTGATCCCAAGAGGCATTAGCCATCTCTTTGATCCAGCAACATATACACACTTGGATGACCAAAAGAGGCATGCTTGTGTATGGATCTATCCCAGAGATGGTAGAGCTCATACTACAGACCACCTTGAACACATCCCAGATTCCAAAGCTTCAATGAATCCCAACTCATGTTGCAAAATCTCACCTGACTCACCTCACATTCCTCTTTGCCCAATTGCCATCTGGAATGGAAGGACTAGAATTAATTTTATCTGCAGAGGAACTCACGGAACAGATGAATACTGTAGTCTCCTACCGTTTCCCTAAGACACTGATAAGAGCCACTAGGCAGAAACTGGAGACATATTATGAGCAGACAAGTACACAAATGAAAACTTGATAGATCTGAATCTGTTGTTATACCTGTCCGCAAATTCACTAGGCATCTTTCTACTTCCTTAATTTCTCTAACCTTCTTAGAACCCAGGAGGATTCCATAGATTGTTGAATTACATCTCCCAGCATCCTCCTCTGCAAGGACTTCTGAAATTTTGACTCAGCAATATCTGAGGGGGAAGATCTTGGTAAATCCATGCCTTAAAGTAATCATGTAAGATCTTTTTAATTTCCAGTCACAATATAACAATTTAGGAGATAACAAAATATATGGACTGGGGAGATGTATCAAGGTGGTCTGTAGTATTTCTGGATTCTTTATTCTTTTGATTTCCCTCAAATCAACCAGATCATCTTTTGTTCATTGGGAAGAGTTAATATTTGCAGTTTCAATCTAGGATATTTTTTTCTGAATTCTTCAAAGCCCGTTGTGGCTACCCAGAATGCAAACTTTTCTGTGTGATTGGGTTTTGGACTTGTTGGAAGGGTTCTTCAGTTCAGAAAATATAACCTGCTAGAGCTGAAGCTCAAGTTCTATGATGTCATCAATCACGCATCAGAGGTTGCTTAGAAAGTGTAGCAGAGACCTGCTACAAAGCAGATGTCTTCAAAGAACTCTGAAATTTTCTCCCTGATAAAAGATTTGATGTTTTTTCCACCATTTCTGGAGTTTTGAGATTTTCATTTTGTATCTGCATCTGGTTGGAAGAGGGTTGACAAATGGGATGAGTTCTCTGATGTTGACATGAGTAACTGGCCATTGAATTTCACCAACACATTAAGATATGTGAATGTCTTAGCAGTTCTGAGTACAATGCAACAAAATGGGTTCAAGACTGGGTAGAATATTCAGAAGAATAGACAAAAAGAAGTCAGGGGAAGTGGTCACTTTTCAGTCTCTCTGACTTGGGGGTGGAGTCATGTTCCATCTAGTCATATTCCTTGCCAACCTCTTCAACAGTCCTTCTCAAACAGAGCCAAATTTGGAACTAGTATAGAAAACTGTCCATAATCCCTAGGACTGGAGGGAAGGAGTAGGACAGCATTTATTTATTTATTTATTTATTTATTTATTTATTTAATTTATATAACCAAATTTATATAATTTGGTAGAGGTGGCCAGTCAGGCTAGGGGATCATAGCTCATAGGAGATCAGACTGTGCCATTATCAGACTAGTTCATCACACCTTGAAGATAGACATAGAAAAGAAAACAACAATACTAGCAGGACCATAGAGAGGAGGAGGAGGAGGAGGAGGAGGAGGAGGAGGAGGAGGAGTAGGAGGAGACAACTACCTCTTTCCTTGGGAAGAAATCTCCCAAGAAATTGCAAGAGAAAATATAGAGATGCATTCTGTTTTGGAAAAGGAATGAATTACCAATTGTTGTGCCACTGACAATGGTGGGATGGATTACTATGTTTTTGTCCAACAACGGTCTTGTGCGCATTCAGCAATATTGAAAAATAGAGTGTGTTTATGTGGAAGTACATCCCTGTTTTTAGCTCTGTTCAACAATTTTCTAGGTCTTATTTCATACTTTCATTCAATGTCATGATCCTGTCAGGGAGATAACAGGTGAAGAAGGAGGCGGCTCCCTCCAGGGGGATAAACGCATGCGTAGTACTGAATCGCTTTGCTTTCTTCTCAAGAGGCTAAAGAAGGCCCCGCCCTGATTTCTTGGGCCCTTTCTCTGAGCATTACTAGTTCATTTTAGTTTAGCTGGATTCTGTCTAGCAGAGTAGAACAACAAAACACTAGAGCCTGTACACCAAGTCTCAGCATGTTTTCCTTCACTAAAGAAGGCCGCGCCCTGATTTCTTGGGCCCTTTCTCTGAGCATTACTAGTTCATTTTAGTTTAGTCAATCCAGATAAATTCCAAACTCCCATCGAAAGAGGGAGGGAGAAGGAGGTTTGGAGAATGTCTTCGGAAGCACAAGAGCTCCGACAGGTGATCCAGCAGCTTGCGGCAGCCCTGCAACAACACCAGCAGCAGGTCGATGTTCAGGTCAATACACTAAAGGCAGCTATGCTGCAGCAGTTACAGAAACCAGCTCCAGCCGCCCCACAGCCAGGCCACACCCACCAGTTGTCCTGGGGGGACATTTTGTGGGAGAGGCTGCGCAACTAAGAACATTCCTCACTCACTGTACCATGTTCTTCGACAGCCGACCAGCTGAATTCCCAACAGACAGAACCAGAGTCACCTTCATTTTAAGCCTACTGAAACGATCAGCTGCCAGATGGTCCATCCCAATGGTGGAGACCAACGACCCAATTCTAAATGACTACCAGAATTTTATGGACCGTTTCAGAGCCCACTTCGATGACCCGATCAGAGAAGTCACCGCCAGCCGGGAAATTCGAAAACTCCGTCAAGGCAATAGGAGAGTGGGAAATTACATTGCGGATTTCAAACTGTTGGCAGGAGACTTGGGATGGAATGAGATCACCTTAAAAGATCAGTTAAACAAGGGCTTGATGAAGAGATTAAGACCGAGCTGGTGAGGCAAGGAACCCCAGCAACCTTGGAGGATTAATACCAGCTGACCGTAGTGATAGACGCCAGGCTGGAAAAATTACGACAGCTCTGGCCGGGGAGAGGCAGAGCGGGATTCAGAGCGACGCTTCCAGAATTTACAGCTTTCCCCACCACTTCTGCTTACCCAGGAGCTCAGGAGCCGATGCAAATTGGAGCAACATGAAGACTAATTTCCAATGCTGAGAAATTTATCACCTTCAGCATGTTGGTCTTCTGCAGTGTTTGGCTGTCCTTTGTTCCAACATACCTGAGCACAAAGGGAAAATATATTATTGCCGTGGAGATCTTCTCCATTATAAATTCCAGTGTTGGACTACTGACTTGTATTTTTTCCCCAAAATGCTACATCATTGTGTTTAGGCCTGCTCTAAACAGCAAAGGAGAGCTAAGAAGACAAAACCACAGAAAAACATAGAATTATGTCTCCTTGTTTCATATTGTCTATAGGAAAACAGAATCATTTAATGTTCTAATCCAGTATTACTTACCGAATATTTAGCCCTTTCAAATTTTCAGGTTTAATTCTCTTTTATAGGTAAAATAAAGTATTGCTGTTTACATAGCATCTACTTCATTTGTACTGACCAGTCATTTTCTCAAAACGTCTTTGATTGAAATCTGTTCTATTATTCCATTTTTTTACTCCTTACTCACATAGTGTGATTTCGAGAGAAAAGGTATGTGTTACAAATGTGACATTTGTAGAGGCCATTAAGATTGGACTTGTAAAAGCTTATCCAAAAATTCAAATCTGAAATAATCTTTTCAATTTGGCCCCTAAGCATCTGCAGTTCAAATTTTAAAAAATGGCATTAAAGTAGGTTACAAAGGTGAATAATATAATGGGTTGATTCTAATGCAATGGCAAAAGCCTTGAACTGAACTATGAGAATTACTGAAAAAAATGGATTACCAGGTGAGGATCTGTAGTACAGCAGTTGCATTCTTTCTGAGTACCTGTACAATACCAAAGTATGCAATAATTAATAAACCTTCCGTTCAAGTCATGGGTGGAAACATGGGACAATCTTATTCTGCAGAACTACATCACAAATACCCTTTGCTATGAGCCATGCTCAAGGTGCTTCTGGAGTTTCAGTATCATCCAGAAAATATGTTTTGAATGTATTTTTAATTTGATAATTTAAGAGTATGTCAGCCCTTCCAGGTAAACAAGACAGGAAACATGAATCAATGAACTAATTCTACTTTACTGTAAGGCTACATTAACAGAGTCTTGCAAGTAAAGATCACCCGCCCTCCCTATTTATCGCTAGAGTGGTCATGGTGGGTCTTTCCTAGGTTTCTTCTTTAGACCGTTACCCTCTCTTGGGCTCCTTTTCCCTTTTATCTTATGGTTCCCTGGGCAGCATCTCTCCCTGTGTCCTCCAAGGTCACCCTCACATGTCATCACATTGTTTCCCTATTTCCAGTCATTCTTTCAACATGATGGAAATCAACTGAAGATATGATATAAAAATTTGTTAAAATTTGAAGGAAATACTCAGAAACTTAAAACAAGGGAAGAACTAGAAAATGAAAATATAATATGTCATTGGTTTACGTATTTCCAATTAAAAGAGCAATATAAAATAGACGAAAAAAATTATCAATTTACAAAAATAGAAAATAATTGGGATAATATATTAAAAAAAGAGGAAGAACATTTAATCTCTAAAATATATAAAACATTACTGGAAATGAAAACCAAGGACATAAAAATTAAAAAATACATGAAAAAATGGGAGGAAAATTTAGGAATTGAAATTACATATGAAGATTGGCAAGAAATCTGGGTCAAAAATATAAAATTTACTTTAAGTAATGATTTAAGAGAAAACATGTATAAAATGATTTTTAGATGGTACATGTCTCCTGAGGTGTTATTTAAATCAAAAATGAGTAACTCTATTTTATGTTGGAAATGCAAAAACAAAAGGGGTTCTTTCTACCATGTATGGTGGCTATGTGTAAAAGCAAAAAAATATTGGGTTAAAATACATAAATATGTATGTAAAATATTCGACAAAGAAATAAGAATGAGACCAGAATTATATTTATTGGGTAAAATTGAAGACAATATAAATAAAAAACAAAAGATTTTATTTCAGTATCTAAGTACAGCTGCAAGGATAAAATACGCCCAATACTGGAAACAAGAAAATATTCCAACAAAAGAAGAATGGATTATAAAAGTAATGGATTTAATGCAATCAGACAAATTAACAAATTTAATAAAAGGAAAAGAAATGGGGAAGTATAATGAAACATGGGACCCCTTCATAAAATATATTCAAAAAGAATATAACATTAAATAGAGAACAAATAATAATAATAATAATAATAATAATAATAATAATAATAGTACAAATAAAGAAGGGGCGAAAGGAAAAAAAAAGAGGTATAAGAATAGAAAAATGTAAATCAAGTATTAACAAGAATTTTTTTGTTTGTTTGTTGTTATGTGTTATATATGTTCATTGTTATGTGTTATATGTTTGGTTTATGTTTTATGTTAAATGTAATAATAAAAAATTATATCAAAAAAAAAAAAAAACCACATACAGAGGTAGTATCAAGTTACCAGAAAGTCAAAAAAGCAGCAATAATTCAGGAATTTTCAATAATAAGAATGCAAAAGTTAGCGTTTCGTGATGGCTCTTTTGTATATTTCAGTTGCCTGTAGTCCTTCAGTGTTTCAACAAATAGAGAAGAATATATACTGTAAATAAAATAAAGTGCAACAGTATAATCCAAAAAAAAAAAAAAGATATGGCTCAGGGAGGTGAATCAAGATTCTATTCTTATTCTTGGCGATCACTCGTAGCCGAGTAACATTGTCTTCCAGGGATAAAATCTTAACAGTGGATCCGTAAGTGGCTGTGTAGGCCAATTCTGGATCCGCACAACCTCCCACAATGCGGGCATAGGTTTCCAGGTGGAAGACGGTCACGATGAGGGTTTGCTAGACGTGCCTTTCTCTTTGCTTGTTACTCCCTTTTGCCCTGTACTCGTGCTTCTTCAAAGTCCGTAGCGCCTTTAATAAAGGCTGACCTTCAATTGAAACACTCATGAGTTAGGGCTTCCCAGTTGTCTTTTTTTTTTTTGCCATAAGTTTTATTAAATTTTAAAATACATATTAAAAGTTCGAAATAGAAAAAGAAATAGACATACAAAATAGAAAAAGAAGAAAAAGAAAAAGAAAAAGAAAAAGAAAAAGAAAAAGAAAAAGAAAAAGAAAAAGAAAAAGAAAAAGAAAAAGAAAAAGAGAAGTAAGTGAAGTGAAGTGAAGTGAAGTGAAGTGTAGTAAAGTAAAGTAAAGTAAAGTAAAGTAAAGTAAAGTAAAGTAAAGTAAAGTAAAGTAAAGTAAAGTAAAGTAAAGTAAAGTAAAGTAAAGTAAAGTAAAGAAACAAAAAAGAATATAGAAAATAGATGACTTCCAATCTATCTCTGGTCATTAAGTACAATATTCTGCTTTAAATGTTAGTCTTTCATACAATACACAAAAACATTTCTTTGTCTAATACAATTTAGTTTTTATGTTCCAATCTTCTGATCTTCATATAAACTTCGCCCTTCTTGCAGTCCCCTTCAAACATAGATTTTCACCTAATAAGCAAACAAATATTAGGTTTCTTCACTATAATTTACTCCTCTCTGCCAACTAAACTAACAAAAAAAAGTGTTTCTCTCTCTCTCTCTCTGTATGTGTATGTATGTATGTATGTATGTATGTGTCTGTGTGTATGTATGTGTGTGTTTGTGTGTGTGTTTGTGTGTGTATTTGTGTGTATGTATGTATGTATGTATGTGTGTGTGTGTGTGTGTGTGTGTATGTATGTATATATGTATATATATATATATATCTCAGTACCTTTATTAATATCCTTTTACCAAAAATAAAGGTGTTATCCAAAAACCAAAAGCATCCCTCTAAACTCTTAAAAAGCCATCCTAATAAACATATTTAAGCAATTATCGAAGTAAACCAAAGCATTTAAACTAACATAAAATAATGTCCCTATATCTTATTACTATTATATATTTGAAAAAGTGACTTTCTTAATATCCTTTTATCAAAAATGAACGTGTTCTACAAAAAGCAAAAGCATCCATCGAAACCCTTCAAAAACCATCCTGATAAACCTATTTAAGCAATTTTCCCACTTCGAAATAAGCCAAGGCATTTGCATATCTCAATATTATACACAGAGCTTTCCCCTTAGAAATCTCAACTTTTGCAGCCTTCCTTGAAAAGTCCAAATATTCTTCAGAAACCTTCCAGCCTTTGAAGCCTAATTCTCTTTCTTGATCTTGATGTTCCAGCAACACAACCTTTCCCAACTTTCCTTTTAAACCTAAAACTCTTTCTTCTTCAAATCTCCACAGGTCAATTTTTTTCCCTTCACTTTTTGACTCCAAGTCAATCATCGTCATCTTCTTTGGAGAAGCAGCTTTGTATTTGGGTTAATCTCAGAATATTCTGAGACCAGAAATGCTGTGCCGCTGTCGCTGCTTAAAAAAAGCAGTACCGATCAGTCTGCCGTATCCCACCGGAAGACAACCAAAACTGATATCAGTTCTTCATCCAATCATTTATTTCAATAATTCCCAAATATAAATAAGGCTTTTCTTTTCTTTTCTTTTTCATTTTATTCTTCCTGATATTTGGTCAGTTATGCATTTTATTTGCTTTATTGTCTCTTTGTGCTCTACAGAATGCATCATTATAATGATGGTTTACAGGAGGAATTATTTACTAATGCTGTTATTGTATTGCCTACTATCCTCCCTCAAACTTTGAAAAAAATATTACTGATATCTTTGAAAGGGGGAATGAAGCTTTTCACCATGGGCTACCTGATATACAAATCTCTTGTCTTGGCTTCTTTTCCAATGTAGCTCAACCAATTTATGAGAGGGGTCTCATTCAATAATAGTGCTGGACAAAAAATTTCTTTCAGCCAAAATGGAGAATTGGAGGCTGGATTGGATATTATGAATTGGATCACATTCCCAAATCTATCTTTTCTGAGAGTCAGAGTTGGAGGGGTGGACCCCATGGGTTCCCAAGAAGCATTGTTCACCATTGAAGAGGATGATATTGTATGGCCAAGGAGGTTTAACCAGGTATGGGACAGATCCATTTTGGCTTGTAGTCTAATATCTTTCCACCATTCTTGGGGTTCTCTTAGATCCAAATTCCCACACAGCAATTACATTCGGGAACAGAATATTTCAAATACTCCAAGATTGCTAAACTCCCTCCAGACAAAACTGGGGACCTTTACAAAGTCACTCCACCTTGTGAACCCTTGGGTGTCTTCTAAGTTAGATGTGTGAATGGAGGAATGCAGGTATTTAAGAAGGAGAGCTGATGTTTCTTGGCGTACGGATATAAAGGATATATTTATATCCTTTATATATATATAAAGGATATCCTTTATATCCTTCAGTAAGTGCCACCCAGATGTGCAAAAGTAACAATGTGCCGAAGATATTGCAGACATTTTGGATTTTGTAGAAATACCAGAGGTAATAATTGGAATGGTCTATCTAGCTTTCAAACATACCTACCTACCCAACCTATAATACTTATTCAATGTTACGTAGTGCTGACTAGTTGTATGGCTGAGCACTTTCTCCAACTGAAATCATCCTTCTCTCTTGTGATTAAACTAAAACAAAAGTTAACCACATATGAAGGCAGAGAAGCAAAGCATGATGACACTCCTTAGTGCTGTGCAACCACTAAGTACAGATTTTTCAGAAGCAAAGCATTCTCTCCTTTCGTTCATGAACAGGTCCAACCACTATCTTGGTGTAATAGCAAGTGCCAGTCAGGTTATTCTAGGAGCAAGATTGAAGGGAAGCCATTTTGTTGCTATGATTGTCTACAATGTCCACATGGGAAGATTTCCAACCAAGAAGGTGAGTTCTTGCCTATGCTATCCTAGAAAAGCAATCAAAGTATTCAAAGCCAAGCCTATAGCACAACTCCTCTTTGGTGCCCAATTTGGCCCCTTCTCCACTTTTGCACCATTGGGACTTGTACAATCCAAATTTCTAAGATTAGCCCTTCAAGTCCCAAAATGTGTCTCTAATTTATTTCTTTTTTTATTTCTTTATTTATTTTTATCCCGCCTTTATTATTTTTATAAATAACTCAGGGCGGGGAACATACCTAATACTCCATCCTCCTCCTATTTTCCACACAACAGCAACCCTGTGAGGTGAGTTGGGCTGAGAGATAGTGACTGGCCCAAGGTCACCCAGCTGGCTTTCATGCCTAAGGTGGGACTAGAACTCTCAGTCTCCTGGTTTGCCATTGGCTCCTTCCTAGGGCTGAGAGACAGGGACTGGCCCAAGGTCACCCAGCCGGCTTTCATGCCTCAGGCACCTAATCATTGGAGGGCCTTTTCTCTGACACAATGTCACGTCCTCCCCTCAGCTGTCCTTGAAGGTCGATACAACAAGATTCCTTACCTGGAGAGACAATGGCTCTGTGATTCTGGTCACATAGAAAAAACAGAGCATCTGCTCCTCCAGGGCCTGTATTATAGAGACATTTGAACTAGCCTCATCCTACCATTACTTTATAAGTACCCAGGGCACTCAGGACATTTTACACCTCCCTGCTGCTGTCAGACGCCAACCCTGCTACAACATACAATGTTGCCAGGTTCTGCGCAGCAGCACTTAAAATTCACCATATCATGACCGGTGTCATAAACTAATCCATCACATTGGAGTACTGTATTTTCAGATATATTAACCTTTATGCTCCCCTACATCCATCAAATTCTCCTACTCCCCCTTTTATATTTGTTTTCCTTTTCTTTTCCTTTAGACTTCTTTGGTATCTATCTCTATCATCTCTTTATTTAGACTTTAATGTATTTTCTATGCTTTTAACTGAATGTACCCCACTCTCCCTATGCTGGTCTTTCACCATAATAAATATTTGATTGATTGATCCTAGAAAACATATCAAAATTGAATGGTGAGTCAGAGCAGTAATGGAAAATTTAGAATAATGCTCTAGATTAATGGTTCCACCTGACTGATGAATGTAGTAAAAGATCAGAAATTGACCACCTTTCAGTTTATTGAATGGATTTCAACAGTGATACCAAGTAGTGTGCCTTGGCGCAAAGGGATTTTCAAATATAACTGTATTGGAAGTCAATAGGTGTATTTGATTTTCACATGCTAAACTTTCTACTTAACATGTAGTGTTCAGTTTTGATTTGTTCAATGCCATTGGGTTATGATCAGGCCAAATCACTCATTAAACAGCGTTTAGCAGACACAGAGTACGAATTGGATTTAGGCAGGTCCCCAACCTTTATTGTCAGTGAATCCAGCAGATATCCTGCATCACCTATGACATACTTAATGGAGCTCGAGGCACTTAAACATCGGAGGGCCTTTATTCTGACACAATGTCACGTCCTCCCCTCAGCTGTCCTTGAAGGCTGATTCAACAAGATTCCTTACCTGGAGAGACAATGCCTCTGTGACTCTGGTCACATAGAAACAACAGAGCATCTGCTCCTCCAGGGCCTGTATTATAGAGACATTTGAACTAGCCTCATCCTACCATTACTGTATAAATACCCAGGGCGCTCAGGACAATTGTATACCTCCCTGCTGCTGTCAGATAGCAACCCTGCTACAACATACAATGTTGCCAGTTTGTGCACAGCAACGCTTAAAATTCGCCAGACGGTCAATGGTGTCATAAATAAAATTAATGAGCATGTAATTCATCACATTAGAGTACTGTATTTACAGATATACCAACCTTTATGCTCCCCTACATCCATGTAATGCTCCTACCCCTCACTTTTAGATTTGTTTTCCTTTTCCTTTAGACTTCTTTAGTATCTGTATCTATATCAATAAAAGTAAAGGTAAAGGTTCCCCCACACAGTCGTGTCCGACTCTACTTGCGACCTTACGATTGACAAGCCTGGCATCTTAACCGCTGAGCCACCACACCCCCATCTATATCTATATCTATATCTATATCTATATCTATATCTATATCTATATCTATATCTATATCTATATCTATATCTATATCTATATCTATATCTATATCTATATCTATATCTATATCTATATCTATATCTATATCATCTATATCTATCTATATGTCTATCTATATATCTATCTATCTATATCTATATCTATCTACATCTATCTCTACATCTACATCTACATCTACATCTATATCATCTATATCTATATCTATATATCATCTATTTATTTTATTTAATCAGATTTATCACAATTAATTTATTTACCAAGAGGGACTCTGAGCGGTTTACAACAAAACACAATCATTAATATACAATCATAAATAGATTAAAATACAAATTAAATAACAATTTAAAATATAAAGAATATAATAAAATCCAATGATGGAATCTTCTTAAGTTCTTCTTAAGTAAAAAGTCTGCTAATCTGTACCAGAGAGTATTTGTTTGACCATTTCCCCAGACATTTTATAGGGAAAGAGAGTTCCCTGATCCACTGGTTAAGTTAAACATTCTTCCTGATTTCTAGAATTAGGGCAATTTTGTTATCTCAACCCTCCAATTATATTTTTCCAGGTATTTTCAAAACAGGTTAAGCATCAGTTACTTATTAGGTTACCCAAAATAGAGAAAGATGTTGATCAGCTTTAGAAAAAAAAAATACAGGTTGCCAACAGTTCAAGGATAATCATGTCCCTTATGAATTATTGAAATCACTGTATTATTCTAGTAGACCAAAATATCAAAGGTTCTGTGCAGAAGGGAATAAGAATTCAAAAACAATCTATATATAAATAGAGAGAGCCACAGACAGAACGGGTAATGCTGACTCTCTGACGTTAATTTCAAGAAGTTCTCTCCCTCCTGTCTTATCTACCAGAATGTCTCTTTGATTGAGAAATCCACACTTTTTATCCAAAAGCAGAAAGTCATGATGTTGCTTCTCCTGGTGTTCCTGGTGAACAAAAAAGATACTTTGAGCTGTCCTGCAAGTGATGCCTTCCCTGTCCCTCATGAGTGGTACCAGCCTGGTGACCTTGTCATTGGTGAAATGGTTTCTCACAAGGCTTACCAGTTTTATGAAATTCCATTCAGACAACATCCTTTTCTAACGATTTATGTTTCACTAGGGTAAGGATTTTCCTTGGAATCCCAAATACCAAAGAACTGCTTATATGACTAATGGCTGTTTGCATAGAAAATGTATTGTTTTATATGAAATGGTAAGAGTTCTTTGTGTTTTGAAAGTTTTCTGATGGTGAGAGAAAAGAGAGTTTTATTTATGTGTTGTTAATGGCTTTCTAGCAAGGAAATACATTTGGTGACTTTAAGGTTATCCAAAAGAAGAATGCTGAATGTCTGCACTGCCACTTTTCACGAAACATGAATGAATATGAGAATAGAGTTAAATCTATGGGCATTCTATTTTTACTAAATGGATAGGGAATGATTGTTACACAATTAGGAGAGTTGAATGTTTCTATCTCTTGCAGTTTATACTGGAGACAGATCACAGATGTTGACTCAAAGGAAAGTTAGAATTATGAGTACTCTTGGGAGGTTCCTTCAGAACTGAAAAGATTCAGAAGAGAAAAATATATGGGGTTAGAGAGAATCTCACACTACACCTGTAATTCTTTCTCATTCAGTAAAAATCTTAGAAATCTCAATAAACAGAGTACAGAACAAACAGAATACTGGTGCCATCCCAATCTAATTTAAAGTGTACACTGCAGTTAAAACTTTAGAAATTACCATAAGAAGCCGAGATGGGTAAATTTCTAGAAATATATAAAGGAAAATATTGTGTATAATGTGTATTCGGACTGATGATAAAATTATTTAACACTTCAATTAGACACAAAAAAATTATGTTAGTCAGTTACAAAAAGTCATCACACTGGAAGAATTTGCAAAACTGCCTTTTGAAAGACTGTGGTTAATCAATTTGCAGTGTAGTTCCAAAATTCTACCAGCACATCCTTGCCTTGGCCTTTGCTGTGAAGGAGATCAACATGAATCCCCAGATCTCACTTAACATCACTCTTGGGTTCCACATCTATGACAGTTACTATGACCCAAGGATGACCTATCGCACCACTCTTGACCTGCTTTTCAAATCCAAGGAATTTCTCTTTAACTACAAATGTGATAGACAAAAAAATCTTATGGCCATCATTGGAGGACTTGCGTCTGATACTTCATCCTATATGGCAGAAAGTATAAATGCCTACAAGATTCCACAGGTAATTTTCGCAGGGGGTGAGAGACAAACTTTGACTTCCTTTCTAATTAATGTTCAAAATTAGTTTTTTGCCATGCCTTTCTGCAGTACTTCGATGAAGTAAATTTTGTTCTCTCTTCTGCAGTTTCTTCCCACAACTCAATAAGTTTGCTCAAGGTAATCAAATTGAAATAATCAAGATTTTTATTACAATCCTAGATCAGAAAATTAAATTTTAAAACTTAAATTGTATAACAAAATTAAAGTTAATTTAATAAGGGAGTGGTACATGCTCTCTGTTTATATACCACGGCTTGTTCTGCTTGTGTGGGTGGGGGTCTTGTTCTCTCCTTGGTAGTTCCTTGATTGGGCTGTTGCTTGCTGCTTGGTTGATTGACTGAGTTAATAGTTCCTTGATTAGGCTACATTGTGCTGTTTTATTGTTCCTCTAGTGCTCATCCTAGTGTTAATCCAGATATTCAAAGATTAACAACAGGATTAGCACCAGAGGAGCAATCAAAGAGCACAATATACCCTAATCAAGGAACTATTAACTCAGTCAATCAACCAAGCAGCAAACAACAGCCCAATCAAGGAACTACCAAGGAGAAAACAAGGAGAGAACATCACCCTCACCAACACAAGCAGGACAAGCCATGGTATATAAACAGAGAGCAAGTCCCATCCCCTTTTCGCACTGAAGATGTTCCCTGACCATAAAACGTCTGCAAGAAAACAACAAGGCTCAGAGAGCACCAAGGACTCCACAAAATATTTTACATTGGAGTTTTAATTGATTATAATGTTAATCAAAAGTGCCATCTTGTATCTACAAATTGAGAAATTTTCAGTGTAGGGAGAACTTCATTCAGTTTCCATCTAGCAGACATTTTCCATATGTTCCCCTTGATTCTCATGAATAATGACTCTCCTTTTTTTTAGTTTAGTTGACCTATGGCCCTCTTTCCAATGAAGAGTTTCAGAGTACTAAGTTATCTAAAGTGTACTGCATGGTCCCAAATGAGGACCATCAGTACATTGGAGTTATACAACTTCTTCTCCGTTTTGGATGGATGTGGACTGGAGTATTTGTTCTTGACAAAAATAAGGGAGAACATTTCTTGCAGAAACTGCAGCCATTGCTTTCCCAGAATGGCATCTGTTTAGCTTTCACACAACAAATTCCACATCGAGTCAAATTTGAAACATTACCAGAATTTATTGATACACTGTCCATTACTTCTAATAATTTGATGGATCAGAAAGCAAATGTTTTTCTTGTCTATGGAGAATCATTCATAATTGTCTGGATCAGATATGTCATGTTGCTAAGGTTTTCTGAAAATGAAGAGAGCTCATCATTTAGAAAGATTTGGATCCTGATGAAACCGATTGACTTCATACTTTCGGGAATGCAAACCGGTTTGGATCTCCGGATGTTCCATGGGGCTTATTCCTTTACGGTTCATTCTAGAGAAGTTCCAGGTTTCAAAGAATTTGTTCAACTCATCAAACCTTCAACCCACAAAGGTGGATTTCTTCAAGACGTTTGGGGACAATTGTTTGACTGTTCATTTTCAAATGCAGAATTACCCTCAATGGTCAATGAAAGCTGTAGTGGAGAAGAGAATTTGGATAATCTGCCTGGGCATCCATTTGAGTTGCAGATGACTGGTGAAAGCTACAGTATTTACAATGCTGTTTATGCAGTGGCACATTCTTTGCAGGAGATGGTGAGATCAAGATCCAAACCAAGGGAAATTCGAATGTTTAAATTTTCAGATCTGGAGCCTTGGCAGGTAATCTCTCCATGCTGTAGATATTGTTTATTTCAGGAATAGTAATTCTCGTCCACATCTAAATAGAGTTTTTTTCCCTGGGCTATGGCCACATATCAAAAGTTAGAGGTAAAAAAGTTAGAAGTGTAAGAAGTCATTCTATGATATAGAATAAAAGAGGATTAAACTGAAGTATGCATTTGCAAATTTCAGTCTAGTCAGTGGAATTGGTGGATCATCCTTGTTTGCCTAAAGAATCATTTCATCTCCTCGTAGAAATTGGCCCATTTGGTAAATTCATCCAGCCTGGTTCCAAGAACAATTTAATGATGATGTGTCTGAAGGCCGTCTTTCTTTGCTTTCTGCCCAGCATGCTTTTCTGAAATGTGGGCATTTCACATTTCTTATTAGCTATTTTCAATTTAGTCAAGTCAGGGTGCTTAGTGTGGGGATTTTGGGCTGATTTCAGTAGTTCTTTAGTAGGATAGGTGTATTATTTTCATGAAGTGATGTTGGTTTTTAGACTTAGGATAAATTACCAGGAGAGTTGGTGAGCCTGGTGCTTGGAAGTACTTGTAATTATTAAAGAATAAAATAAAAGTGAGTTGCATATATCTATGATTGATATTTCTTTGAGGGCTGACATGTTCTTCTCCCATACTTGAAGTCACCGAATCTTCTTTGGTCTCCCATGAAGTAGGAGAAAAACTAAGGGAGCCTTTAATCCTTTGATCCCTGATGCATTGTTTTCTTTTTGACTCCCTCTTTCTGATCCTCCTTCAAGTAGCTCCACAAGTTTCTTCAAGGGATTTCTTTTAACAACTCAGCTGGAGAAAGAGTCTTCTTTACAAACAAAAGGGAAGGTCGAGGTAGCTTTGACCTCCACAACATGATCATTTTTCCAAACAGATCTTTCCAGAGACTTAGAGTTGGAAAGTTAAACCCCAATGCTCCAAAAGGGAAAGAATTATTCATTGATGAAGATTTGATTGTCTGGCACCCAGCTTTTAACCAGGTATGGTCTTATTTATTGGACTATAACTTGATCAATTATGATCTCTTGAAAATGTCTTTATCTGTTAAACTATATTGTACATAGTCTCTTTATAAATCTGATATCTGTTTTTGAAAGAGAAAAAGGCATATTCTATACAAATGCTGTCTATGATCAAACATTTATCAAAGTGACAAAATGACATTATATTGTGAAAGGCAGGTTTTCATGTTTGGTTTGAATTCCTTTTCAAATCATGGGAGTGCCTTTCCATAATATCGTCATCATGAACATTTATTTATTTACTCTGGCCTTACCATTTTGCACATCCTTGGATTTTCAATGTCTTTTTAATATATAATAGAAATCCAACTAGATAAAATTCATGAGCCATTTCAGAAGTCAAGAATTTTTTCCTCTCATAAAGGAGAAAAAAATAGAAACTCTTTTACAAATCTCCATTTGAAAAAACCTTTCATGTTTATGACCAGGTTCTTCCACTTTCTCGGTGTAATGACCATTGTGCCCCGGGATCCTGGAAGAAAGAGGTTGAAGGAAAACCATTCTGTTGCTATGACTGTGTTTCATGCCCAGAAGGGAAGATTTCAAATCAAAATGGTAGGTTAGACATTATTTTTCATTATATGCACTTATGTAAATTGTAATACATGACAGTAGGATGCATATAATTAGTGGATTTACCCTCAAACTCCCCAGCCTCTGGTAGAGATCCCGAGGTTGAGGAAGACACATACCACCCATAGGTTTGAGAAGGGGAAAAAATGCCTTCTCATCCTTCTTCCTGATGTTGCTCTCACTTGGCACCACTACGTCTATCACCACCGCCATCTTCTGATCCTTGTCTACTACCACAATGTCTGGCTGATGAGCCAGTACATGCCCGTCTGTCTGGAATGGAAGTCCCACAGGATCTTAGCCCTGTCATTCTCAATGACTTTCTGTGGAATCTTCCATCTGGACTTTGATGGCATGTCCCATATGCTGTGCAGATGTTCCTGTACACAATGCTATCTACCTGGTTGTGCCGTTCAGTGTATGCTGTTCCTCCTGGCATCTTACACCCTGCCATTATGTTTTCAACTGTCTCTGATGCCAATCTGCACAGCCTGCACCTTGAGTCCTGTCGTCAGCTGCTGCTACTTAACACCAGGTCGGTTTGTAATAAGGCCACCCTCATCCATGATTTTTAATCATGGATGAGAAAGCTGACCTGGCTTGTTTTACGGGGACCTGGCTGGGAGAGGAGGTGGGAGTTCCCGTTTCTGAGATGTGCCCATGTGGTTTCCGGGTGTGGCACCAGCTTAGACAAAAGGGTAGCGGCGGTGGGTTGGCTGTGATAATTCAAGATACTTGGGTGGCATCCAGGGGCACTGCTCCTTAGATTGCCGGGTGCGAGACCCTATTTCTTAAGTTGGGCTCTAAGAGGGATCAGTTGGGACTGTTGCTATTGTACCAGCTTCCGTACTGCGTAGCAACCTCCCTGCCTGAGCTCCTTGACTCCATAGCTGTTTTGGTGATGGAGTTCACCAGCCTTATTGTCTTTTGGGATTTCAACCTTCCTCCCTGGGGTCAGGGCTGGAGGTAGCTTGAGGGTTCATGGCCATCATGACAGCCATGTGCCTGTCCCAAGCCATCCGCGGCCTGATGTATAATAGTGGTCATTCGCCTGACCTGGTTTTTCTGTCGGTGCAGTGGCAGAGTGTTCTGAAACTTGTGGAGTTATCGGTTTCTCCCCTGTCATGGTCAGATCACTTCCTGGTGAGCCTCAAATTCTCTGGTGCCAGCCCCCTCTGCCTGGATGGTGGGCCTATTATATCACCCTGCTCCAGGCATCTGATGGACCCAGTTCGGTTTAAGAGGGAACTTGGGGTTATTCCTGGAAGTCTGCTTCATGGTCCTGCTGAGGCCTTGGTGGCCGTGTGGAATGGTAGAGCGGCCAAGGCTTTGAATCAGATTGCACCTGAGCGAACTCTCCATGCCCAGGGTTCTTGTGGCTCCCCGTGGTTTACAGAGGAGCTGAGGAGGTTTAATTGAGCCTAATAGTGCCACTGTCAGAAGATGGGGAGCGAAGATGATTGAACATGAGAAACAGCCTCTATTGGAGCCTACCTCATGGCGATAAGGGCAGCAAAACATGGTTATTTCTCCACTCTTATTGTATCTGCAGATAACAACCCAGAGGCCTTGTTTTGAGTGACCCGAACTCTCCTTGGAGGGAGTAATTCGGGGCTCTAACTTCAGGGCTATTGTGATGAATATGCTGAGCATCTGGAAGGTAAAATCGCTCACATCCGCTCTTCGTTGAATTCCAGCCTTGATGCAAGGCCAGTGGGGCCTACGAGGTCTGAGACTTGCAGGGTTATCTGGGAGGAGTTCAATCCCATTGAACCTGAGGAAGTGGATAGGGTTCTTGTAGCTGTTAGTTTGGCCACTTCTGTGTAGATCCGTGCCCCTCATGGCTAGTCAAGGCTGCCTGTGGGAGGACACGTGTTTGGGTCTGGGTGATGGTTAATTCCTCATTGAGGGAGGGGGTTGTCCCAGCAGCTCTTAAGGTGGCATTGGTGCACCCCCTTCTGAATGGACAATCACTCGACCCAACCAATCTGGATAATTTCCATCTAGTCTCCAACCTCCCCTTCCTAGGGAAGGTTTTTGTGAAAGTGGTCACACAGCAGCTTCAAAGGGCTCTGGATGAAGCGGATTATCTAGACCACTTTCAGTCAGAATTCAGGCTGGGATATGGGACTGAGACAGAATTGATTGCACTCTTGGATGACATCTGGTGTGAGCGGGATGGGGACAGTGATTCTATCCTTGCTCTTCTTGACCTCTCAGCCTTTGATACCATCGATCACGGTATCCTTCTGGATCGGCTTCGTGAGTTGGGGGTGGGCGACACTGTGCTGTACTGGTTCTCCTCCTTCCTCCAGGGTCAGTTCCACTCAGTGTTGGTAGGAGGGGAGAGGTCCAGTTCATGGTCCCTACTTTGTGGTGTGCTTGTGTCTCTCACCCCTCTTATTTATCATCTATATAAGGCCACTGGGTGAGGTGATCTGATCGTTTGGGGTGAGGTATCATAAGTATGCTGATGATACCAAGCTTTATATCTCCTCCCTGGGCTGTCTGAGTGATGCCGTGGATGTCCTATCTCAGTGCCTGGAGGCTGCAGGGGCCTGGATGTGGTGCAATATGCTCTGGCTCAACCCAAGCAAGACTGAGAGGCTTTGGGTACTTGGGCCTCCCAGTACCAATGTTTTGATGGGATGTACGCTGGCTTAAAGGGAAAAAGCAAGGCTTGAGAATAAACAAACAAGAGTGCAGCTTTTTAAGGCTAACAATGTTTAATTATAGCATAAAGCAATAAATGCAGATATAGTACATTATTGCAAAAAAGGTACAGGAAAAACAAAACACAGTACATCTTCTTCAGTGTATTGCTTCCACCGACAGACAGGAAGGAGCCCATGCCATGGCATCACGCACATAGCCAGGCATAGCTCACACTTCCCAGTCCACGGGAAGTGAACACGTGAAGAACTACATGGCTAGATAACAAGCCTTCCCATAACTTTGAATGGCTTTGCTTACATCTTCATTAGATAACAACAGTCACGTGTGTATTGTTATGGCTAGTTTGTAAACCTTCCCATGAGAACAAGTCCTCCTGATTCCATCTGTGGGACGCCATGCTCTGTGTAGAGCAAGGGAGGGGGGAACTCACGTGCTTTCTTCGATGCAGCACTGCCACCCAATGCTATGTGCTTAGGCCTGGTGTGTGTCACACCTAACTTCCAGCCAATCAGAAAGCTGGAAGAACTGAATATCTAACCATGCAAAATGGTGTTTTATGCTTCTTGACTTCTATCTGATCTTGTTAGTCATGTTTGTGTGTGTATTCTACTTTTGAGAACTGGGCAGTGCGTAGCTATGCCTGTCTGTGCATGGCATGAGCTTTGGCCCTGGAAACAAGACACGTATCTCTGCTTATAAGTTTGTTTTTCCTGTACCTTTTTGCAATAATGTAACTATATTTGCATTTATTGCCTTAACTATATCTGCATTTATTGCCTTATGCTACAATTAAACATTGTTAGCCTTAAAAAGCTGCACTCTTGTCTGTTTATTCTCAAGCCTTGGTTTTTCCCTTTTAGCCAGCGTACATCCCATCAGGTTATGGGCCCAGAGAGAAATTTGCATTTTCTTTGCTGCATTGTTACCTGGCTGTAAAAGGGAGTTTGTTTTTAGAGGCTGATTTCAGAGTAAACATGTTTTCTTTGATTGGTCAGCAATGGCTGAACAGTGTCTGGTCAGTCTGCCATTTGAGCTTTTAGATGGCACAAACTATCTGACCTGGTGTATGGAGATGAAATCATTCTTTTTGCAAGAAGTTTTGTGGCAGTATGTGGCAAATCCACCTCCAGAGGATCCCTTTTGAAGAAGTGCAAGTGTGTTTGGACTGTGCTTCTAGTTGTTTTGCTTTTGGGAATCAACTCCTCTGAATGGACTTATATCAGCCACTCAAGGACTGCGTTATAAGTGCTGAGAGGCTGTTGGAGCCTTTAATGCAAAGTAGACCTCTGTTGCCCTTGTTGGTCTATCAAGACAGCTTTATAGTTTGAAGCTGCAACCAGGCTGAGACTGTGATGACCCACCTTGGTGAGTTCAAGACTTTGTTTGCTGCATTTGAACAAGAAGGCATGTTTTTCTGGGGCTATGAAAAAGCGTGCATGATTTTGTCAAGCTTGAACAGCAGTTTTGATCTACTGGTCGAGAGAGCGAAGACGCTATCTCCCTGCAACCTTGTTGTGGATTATTTTACAAGCCACTTCCAGGAGCTACATTGCAAGCCATCTGTTATTGTTGTTCCTGAGAATTCCAAACAGAGTGTTCCAGCTGAAGTGAAACCTGGAATGGAATATGCATTTGCCGTGGTTTGGTGTGCTGCTTCTCAGAAATTTCTGGAAGGCTCTTCCCTGTCGTATCGTCCAGCGGATGGTGCCTGTGCACAAGAGGCCTGATTTACAAAGGGAGGGGAAGCCGGAAGCCAGAAGCCAGAAGTCAGCTAAACAATGAATCCAAGTGTTCTGCTCTGCCAACTGCTATGTGTAAGCATTTCTGTAGAGACTGTTGTTGAATTCGGCTTGAAGCCTTGAGTTCAGCAAGTTTTTTAGCTGATAATTCTGTGATAAGTGTGTGAAATGTGTATGTGTACACTTGTTTTTCTCTCCTCAGTGTTCCAGCCCTGGTCAAGTCTGAGTGTACTTGTTGTGTTCAAAGATGCTGGATGTTTCATTGAGAGATGAAACTGGGTGTGTTAGAGAAAAAAAACCCTGTAAAATCAAGTGTGTGAGATGCTTCCTAAGAAGGAGATTGTGTGGACAGGACATTGTGTGTTTAATGTTTCCCCACATCATAAATGCATCCATAAAGTTTTCACAAAGTACTGGTATCCTGGATGGGAAAGTGTGTCTCAGATAGCCAAATGCATTCTGAGTAAGAACCCAGGAAATGTGCAAAAGTTCCTTGATTGTGTTGTGTGTAAACTGGGTGTAAACAATCTAAAATCAGGACTGTATCTGTTGCTAGGCAAAGTGACGGTATGTTAACTAGACCATTTCAGTTGGTTCACAGAGATCTGGTTAGCCCCCATGTCCCAAGTAATGGTGGGGTGCGAGTTTCATGTTCCTTCTGGTTGATGATCATACCTGCTTGTGTTGTTACTACTTGTTGAAGTCTAAAGCGAAGGTCTATACGTGCTTGCTTAGATGCAGCAGTGCCACCCAATGCTATGTGCTTAGGCCTGGTGTGTGTCACACCTAACTTCCAGCCAATCAGAAAGCTGGAAGAACTGAATATCTAACCATGCAAAATGGTGTTTTATGCTTCTTGACTTCTGTCTATTCTTGTTAGTCATGTTTGTGTGTGTATTCTACTTTTGAGAACTGGGCAGTGCATAGCTATGCCTGTCTGTGCATGGCATGAGCTTTGGCCCTGGAAACAAGACACGTATCTCTGATTATAAGTTTGTTTTTCCTGTACCTTTTTGCAATAATGTAACTATATTTGCATTTATTGCCTTAACTATATCTGCATTTATTGCCTTATGCTACAATTAAACATTGTTAGCCTTAAAAAGCTGCACTCTTGTCTGTTTATTCTCAAGCCTTGGTTTTTCCCTTTAAGCCAGCATACATCCCATCATGTTTTTCCATCTTTGCTCCTGGGTGGGGTGGTACTGCCCCAGACAGACCCAGTGTGCAATTTCGGGGTCATCTTTGACTCATGGGTCCTGCTGGAAGAGCAGGTGGTAGCCGTGGCTAAGAGGGCCCTTGCAAACCTGGGGGTTGTGCACCAGGTGTGCCCATTCTTGGACCGGGAAGCACTACTCACTGTCATTCATGACTTTCTGTTTGGACTATTGCAATGTGTTCTACATGAGGCTGCCCTTGAGAAGCATTCGGAAGCTTCACTGGTATAGAATGCAGCTGCCTGGGTTGTAAATATTGTCAGCTACTCGGCACATGTAACACCACTGCTTCGGGAGCTGCATTGGTTGCCAGTCTGTTTTCATGTGCAATTCAAGGTCCTGGTTGTCACCTTTAAAGCCCTTCATGGCTTGGGAACTGGTTACCATAGGGACCATCTTTTCCCAGTTGTTTCTACCCCTCCAATCCGGTGCAGCAGGATAGGCAAGCTCCAGGTCCCATCAGCCAAGGAATGTCTTCTGGCGAGGACCAGGAGATGTGCCTTTTCTGCTGTGGCACCTGCCCTCTGGAACTTCCTTCCTCCTGAGATTAGAATGGCCCCGACTTTTTTGGCTTTTCAGAAGGCCTTGAAGACATGGCTTTGTGCCAGGGCCTTGGGTCCTGATTGTGTGAAGGGCCCCGTTTCATAGCTGTGCTAACACCAATGGCTTTTAAAACCTCTCGGCTATATTTATATTTATATTTATATTTATATTTATATTTATATTTATATTTATATTTATATTTATATTATTTATATTTATATTTATATTTATATTTATATTTATATTTATATTTATATTTATATTTATATTTATATTTATATTTATATTTATATTTATATTTATATTTAATCTTTTGGTATTGTTTTTATTGTTGATATTTTTTTAATAATTCATAGCTGCCCAGAGTCACTGGTTTGAGATGGGCGGTTCTATAAGTAAGTAAGTAAGTAAGTAAATAAATAAGTAAGTAAGTAAGTAAGAAAGACACGTAGCACCCATAAGGGTGAGAAGGGAGTTCTATATATATATTGAATCATAGAACCTATCTCAACGCATGATCCATATATATTTATTTTTTCACATTTTCAACCTCATGTGCATTTGGTGTTCTTTCCCCTAATTTTGTTCAATCACTGAACAAAATACCATGATTTTTTGTAAACTCAGGATGTATTAAGCATTTTTTAAAAATGTATATTGGTGTCTTCTATGAAGAAGTTGCCAATAGTTATTGATATTAGGGGATAACATTGCTTGTTTCATTAAATGTATTTTATTGGTCAATGACCAAAATAAAGTTTTTTTCTCTCTCTCCCATCGAAGGGACATAGGGAGGATGGTTGTAGAACCTAGAAAGGTTCTCCAGATAGAACACAGAGCATGATAAACGTCAGAAGAATATACAGGGATCAGATGAATGTACCTTTCTTAACTCAATGTAGAATTAGGTGATAATTTTTGCTAGTTGGACCCCACCTTTTATTTTTTTTTTCAAAATAAGAAGGTTGATCTTCCCTTAGTTTACTCACTATTTAGGAAAGAGGAAACCTAAAATAGTTTAAATGAATTATATTGGTTTGCACCTCAGAGTCAGTACTTCTGCTTCTGTTACTGAAGACTGATATCCATCATCAAAGTTTTCTTCTCTATGTTCTGATAAAATGGGAAAAGTCCAAATTATCCGTATTGTAATAATTTGGAAAATATTAGAAAGGCCTCCATTTCCATGAATAATTGCCATTCACACTTAACTTTGTTATATTCCAATCCAAAATGATACAGTTGAGGAAAAACTGCATTGTCATATAAACTGGATCAAACTGGTAACCAGTGGACAGAACTCAAAATGAATAACAGCTGGCACCCCCTCAAAAAGTAATTTTCAAAAATATGGAATGCATGGATGACAAATCCCTTGACTTTTCTTCCAGATATGGATGACTGTTTTGAATGTTCTGAAGATCATTATCCAAATAGAGAAAAGAAAGGATGCATCCTGAAACCGGTGGTCTTTCTAACTTTGGAAGAAACATTAGGAATTGGTTTAGCCTCCACTGCCCTTTGTTTCTCCTTTTTGACATCTTGGGTACTTGGGATCTTTATTAAGTACAGGGACACTCCCATTGTTAAGTCCAACAACCGGGCCCTCACCTACACCCTCCTTGTCTCTCTTCTGCTCTGTTTTCTCTCCTCTTTCTTCTTCCTCAGCCAACCTGGCAAAATGACCTGCCTTCTCCAACAATCCACTTTTGGCATCACCTTCTCAGTGGCCATTTCTAGTGTCCTTGCCAAAACTATCACAGTGGTTGTGGCTTTCATGGCCACAAAACCAGGTTCTCACATGAGGAAATGGGTGGGGAGAAGGTTGGCCTTTTCTACTGTACTGTCCTGCTCTCTCTTCCAAGTATTCATTTGTACCCTTTGGTTGTCAACATCTCCCCCATTCCCTGATTTAGACATGCACTCAGAATCCAAAGAAATTATTCTACAATGCAATGAGGGCTCAGCCTCCTTCTTCTACTTTGTCTTGGGCTACATGGGTATCTTGGCCATAACCAGCTTTATTGTGGCTTTTCTTGCCCGTAGATTACCTGACAGTTTTAATGAGGCCAAGTTCATCACCTTCAGCATGTTGGCCTTCTGCAGTGTGTGGGTCTCCTTTTTTCCAGCCTACCTGAGCACAAAAGGAAAAGCCATGGTAGCTGTGGAGGTCTTCTCCATCTTGTCCTCCAGCGCTGCCTTACTGGGGTGCATATTTTTGCCAAAATGCTACATCATTGTTTTCAGGCCTGAGCTAAACTACAGGGAGCAACTGAGGAAGAGAAATTAGTACGTCATGTGATCTTTCTCGCTTTGAGACATTGCTGACAAATAAAATAGGAATCTGTTTGCTGTCTAGAGGAAAGATATAGAAGCTGTTATATATGTCAAAGGAGGATTTATGGAGGATTATTATTATTATTAAGATTTATTATGGTCACCCATTCCAGAAGAAGTGTTAATGCATT
The DNA here is from genome assembly GCA_023362775.1 of Charina bottae. Lineage (NCBI taxonomy): Eukaryota > Metazoa > Chordata > Lepidosauria > Squamata > Charinaidae > Charina > Charina bottae. The sequence goes on from JALMGJ010000011.1 coordinate 13,515,829, forward strand.
TTCATCCATTTCCAAGATTCCTCAACTTAACCCTGTCTCCCTTTAGACACACCAAGATACCAAGAGTTGGAGAATCTAGCTTTCTTGGTTACTGTTAGGAGATTGGGTATATTGACTCAAAGGATGTCCACTATTTGGAGTTGCCAATTTCATGTTTTTTCTCTTTCAATTGATAGTCCACCGCATAAATATAGTCAAAAGCTAATAAACATTCTATAAACATGCATTTGGCACAATATCAAAGGATATCACTTTTGTATTGTTTAGGGTCTTTGAAATGTAAAATTTGGAGGGTTTCTGAAATCTGTATATATAACTGCACTTTAAAAAAATGTTTCTTGCTGGGTCATAACCACTCACTCTCATTTTATTTCCACTGGAACCTATTATCAGAGCAATGGAGACAAAGGAATAACTACATCATGTGCTCTTTCTCACTATGAGACATTGCTGACAAAAAAGAATAGAAAGTCTGTTTCCTATCAACTGGAAACATATAGAACTTGTTATTTGTTTCAGAGAAGGATTTATGGATTATTATTATTATTGTTTATTTTGTTTTCCCATTCCAAAAGAAGTGCTGATGCTGATGCATTTTGAACCATTTCCCAAGATTCTTCAACTTAACCCTTTCTCCCTTTCAACACACCAAGCTAACAAAATTTGGAAACTCTAGCTATCTTGGTTACTGTTAGGCGATTGGCTATATTGACTGAAAGGATGTCCAATGTTTGCAGCTGTACAAATGTAACATTTAGTGAGTTTCTGAAACCTGTACATATAACTCTATTTAAAAACAGGTTTCATGCTTGGTCATAACCAGTCACTCTCTTTCCATCATTCTATTTCCACTGTAGCCTATTATCAGATTTTCATAATATTAAAAATTGAGGAAATGAAATGAAATTCTTCCTTCTGCCTCATCATTTATGAGAAGTGGATGCTGGCCAAGGACCACAATAAAATTGATTTGATTTGGCTCAATATTAAAAGTGTTGCATTTGACATGAAAAGGAAAGGTGAAAATTAGCTGAAATCCTAGAAAAATATATGTATACATCCCTCTCTTTAACAGGGTAGGACCTGCAAGATGAAAATACCGGGGGGGGCGGGAGAGAAATTGTGAGTGTGAGACTTATGTTTAGGTTTCTCTTGATTGAAGTGGGCACAGCATTTCTCCATGTAGGCATCAGCAGGGGGAGAGGAAATTTATTTTCCGTTCATTAAAATGAGAGATCAGCTGTAGGAGAAGAGGCAAGGGAGGTTCCTGATATAGTATCTATCACGACATATTGATGTGAATCTTGCATCTTCTACATCTGCGCCAGATGGAAAAATGTATGGGTGGAATTTAATTCTTGACATCACCAAATATGTGTTCTTATTTTAATGGTCTCTTGGCTTCCTGTGGACATGGCTGTTGCACAGATGTTTCAATTCTCTTTGGACTGTAAAGCCTATAGATGGGGCAAGTGGCAGAATTTATCATGAAAATGCATCCCTCGGTGCAGAGAGGTCCAATTTTTTTTAATATGAACCAAAAGTACAGTATAGCTGGTCGGCTAGATATTAAAGGAGCCCTTCAGTAATTCCACGGTGTTTCTTTAAATTGAGAGGACATTGCGGATCATCATCCTCATCATCCCAAATCAATGTGGGTGGTGTCACATAAACAATCTTGAAATAATGGAGGGGTCACAGTATGGCAAAATGTGAGAATCATTACCAACTTTTAACAGTCATCCAAACATTGTTTTTCCAATATACTGTTCACCCGGCTGGGTGACACTAGAAGATGTTCTAAATCACTAGTGAGGAAATCCTTCTCTTTTTTTTTTCCAAAGTTTTATTAGAGTTTTTAATATACATAATTAAAAGGTAGAAATGAAAAAGTAATAGAAATACAAATCAAAGAAAGAAGAAAAAGAGTGTAGAAAAGTAAAGAAAAAAAAGAAAAAGATAAGACATAGAAATTGGTCAACTTCCGATTTATCTCTGGTCATAGTAATTTTTAAAAAAAATTCTTACATGCTAGCTCTATATATAAGATTCAAATACATTTCCTGTCTAATATATCAATTTACCTATATTTTAATCTTCAAAACCCCATATAAGCTTTACCCCTCCATGTTGCAAATAGTCCGTTAATGGTTTCCACTCTTTAAGAAAGTAATATTTTGAATTTTCTTTTAATAAACATGTCAGTTTATCATTTTCTGCCATATCCATCAATTTTAACATCCAATCTTCTATCGTAGGTAAAATTTGATTTTTCCAATTTTGTGCATATACAAGTCGTGCTGCTGTAATCATATATTGCATAATATTTGTAAATTGTTTTCCTATTTGTTCTTCCAATATTCCCAATAAAAATAATTCCGGTTTAAATGGAACTCGCATTTGTAATATATTTTGCATTAATGAATGTATTTGAGTTCAAAATTTGTTTGCCACTTCACACGTCCACCACATATGGTAAAAAGACCCCTCTTTTTTTTAACATTTCCAACACAAGTTGGAAACTTTCCCATACATTTTAGCAAGTTTTTGTGGGGTCATATACCATCTGTACATCATCTTATATAAGTTTTTTTTCAAATTGTAGCACAAAGTAAATTTTAGCCCTTTATTCCACATATCCTCCCATTGTTGCATTTGTATATTGTGCACAATATTTTTTGCCCATTTAATCATGCACTCTTTGACTTGTTCCACTACCATTTCTCCTTTTAAAAATAATTTGTACATTTTAGCAATTAAGTGGTCGTCTGATTCACATAATTGTATATCGAATTCCGATTTAGTTTGTTCAAATTCAATTTTTTTAAATCTAATTTACATTTTTCTACAAGTTGCATATAGGAAAGCCATTGAAATGTATATCCTTCTAAGGCAAGTTCTTTTGTTTTTGTTATGTATTCTCCTTGTTCTTTTTAAAAAAAATCCTTGTAGGTCAGCCATTTATCTTTATTTCTTACTTCTGTTCTATGAAATGCGTGGAAATCCATAAGGGACTTTTATAACATAAAGTTAGTTTATATTTATTCCAAATTCTTACCAATGATGTTCTAATATAATGATTTTTAAAGTCCACATTAACTTTAACTTTGTCATACCACAGATATCCATTCCATCCATATCATAATTCATGACCCTCCAAATTCAATAATTTTTCATTTTTCAGCACTATCCATTCTTTAATCCATACCAAGCAACAAGCAGCATAATATAGTTTCAAATCCGGTAGACCTAGTCCGTCTCTTTCTTTTGAATCTTGCATCATTTTATATTTTATTCTTGGTTTTTTCCCTTGCCAAATGAACTTAGAAATATCCCGCTGCCATTGTTTAAAAGGTTCTTCTGATGCCAATATAGGTAATGTTTGAAAAAGGTATAAAATTCGTGGCAAAATATTCATTTTAAGTGCTGAAATTCTACCTAACAATGATAATTGCAATTTTTCCCATTGATCCAAATCTTTTTTAATATCAATCCAAAGTGGCATATAATTATTCTTAAACAACTTAACATTTTTGGATGTTAAATATACTCCCAATATTTTACTTTTTCTTCCATTGAATATCCCGTTATTTCTTTCAATTTCTCTTGTTGATGATGATCCATATTTTTAGTCAAAACTTTTGTTTTCTGTAAATTCACTTTAAACCCTGCTAACGATCCAAGTCTTTCAATTTCTTTATCAATAGTTCAATTCCGTCTAGTGGATTCTCCAAAGTAATGACTAAGTCGTCAGCAAAGGCTCTTAGTTTATAAACTTCCTTTTTTTTAAATAAATTTTATTGAATTTTAAAATACATATTAAAAGTTAATACAAAAAAGAGAAATAGAAATTGAAATACAAAGTAAGAAAAAAGTAAAGAAAAAGTGAAGTCAAAAAATAACAAAGAAAATATAGAAAATAGATGTCTTCCAATTTATCTTTGAACTTTAAGTACAATAATTAACTTTAAATGTTAGTCCTTCATACAATACACAGGAACCTTTATTTGTCATATACCCTATGATTTCTATAATCCAATCTTCTGTTCTTCATTTACGTTTCACCTTTCTTGATATCTTCCAACAATCCATCTCTGGTTTCTACTCTTTGAAATAGTAATCAGATGTTCATTACTGCATCAGTTCAATATTTTTCATTTGCTCTTTCCATTTTAACATCTGTATTTATATCTTGAATAAAATCCAGTTAGTATAACAAATAAAGGCCTTATTTACTTCTTAATAAAATACAATATATTCTATTCATATTGTGACTATATATTCCACTAATACATAACCTAACATATTACATAACATAATACATAATATAGCAATTCTTATAATTCTTATAATATTCATACATACATATTCATACATAATATTATGAAAATATGTCATCCTATAATAACATTAATTCTAATTCTAATAACACCTCATCATCCCATTATCTTCTTATATATATATATATATCTCCATAAAGGAAAAATAAGCCATAACCTCAACCTCCATTTATATTTATAATCCTATATCTCATCCATCCATCTGCAATTTCCACTCCTTGGGACAATGTCCATCTGAACTGAATACAAAACTTAACATAACACATAACCTAATACATAATATACCAATTCTTATAATATTCATACAACATATTCATACATACATGGAATTAGAATGAAGGTTATTATAGGATGATAGTCCTATAATAACCTTCATTCTAATTCCATTTCATCATCTCATTATCTTCTCATAAATGTATCTCCAAAAAAAGTAATCTATAATACCAATTTATATTTATATTTATAATCTTATATCTTACACTTAGAATATCACATTTTTATGCATCCATACTGTTTCTCATATCAGCTCTCACCCTGTGTACAATCCAGATCCGCGTTTTCATTAACCTTGTGTCCCATATCATCTTAGTAGATCTCCTGTTTAGGTTATGCCAAGATCACAATATGCAACTTGTTTTATTCTGTAACTCATGTGGGATGTCAAAATGTTTATTTTACCATATCTATCAATTTGCATGTTAAGATCTTCCTGTCTCAGCTGCCACAATGTGTTTATGCCCAAACGTTTGATAGACCACTTCCTGTAAAATATCATAATCTTCTTCTGTACCAATATATTCAAAATCCTCTTTCCCTGTTTCTCTACTGGCTCATGGGATCTTCCCTCTGTTTCTAAATCTGTCCCTTGTGTCTTCTGTTCCTGAGCCACCAAAACTATAAATATACGTTCTAATGATTTCTTAATTTCCAAAAGAGCTTTGCTAATTTCTTTCTTAAAATCCTGAAGTGCTGTAGAAAATGCCATTCTAACTTACACCCCCTTTTCAGGCTGCCGTAATTAGCTGTTGTAGTCAAAACAAGAACACTTTCCCATGGAATGAGTGGTCAGCTGATCTGTTGTTATCAGCGATGTCTGTTTCTTTAAGTAAGAAAGACTTTTAAAATAAAAGATGAAAAATTCCACAGAGCAGTATTTCAAACAGTTTGTAAAAGGAAAAATAAGAATAAATTCCAAGTGAAACAAAGTCCGTTCTAAAAAAAAGTAGAAAAATAAGAAGGAAAAAAGGCACACATTCTCTGTACTTTATTCTTCAGGCTGCAGGCTGCAAGCTGCTTGACCCAAAAAAACAGTTTCTCAGAAGTCAATTAGTTTGTCAAATGAAAAATTACCAACAAAATCTCTTAAGTCCCAATTTCTCTGATACAAAAGAAAGGTTAAAAAAAAATGCAAACTTTTCATTATGTTGCAAAAATAAAATCTATCAAACTTCCACCAAAATTAATTATAGCAAAGAAAACACAAAATTAGCCAACATTTTAAGCAAAGTCCAGAGATAAATTTTAGATAATAAAAACGTTCTAATCTAAAAAAGAAAACTAATATAAAGTGATCTAAAAGCTGGCTGCCGCTCTTATGTCTCCCAAGAGACTTACGTTCCCTGCAGAGCTAGGATCCTCCTTCGGCCATTCCACTGCATTCACCCCCATTCCTCTCTGTGGTGGAAACTACAAAGAAAAACAGGAGTGGGCAATTCCAATGGCTCTGTGAGCAATCTTCTGGTCCCCCCCTCTTCAGGGGGAAGCTTCAGTGGTCTTACAAATTCTGTAGACCCCTGCAAACAAGAGAAAATCAGCCAGGTCTCAGAGCTCTGAGAAGCTCTGACTTATCGAGCTGCCAGCCAGGCTTGGAGTTTATAAACTTCCTTTTTGACTCTAATGCCATGAATACAATTTTCTTGTCTAATATCTCAAAGCAAGACTTCTAAAACCAATATAAACAGAAGTGGAGATAAAGGACAACCTTGTCTTGTCCCTTTTTGAATTTCACATGGTTTACTAAATTCTCCATTAACAATTATTTTTGCAAATTGGGGAGTATATATTGATTTAATCCACGTAATAAAATTTCCTCCAAAGTTCATATTTTCCAATTCTTTAAACATAAAAGGCCAATTTAAATTGTCAAAGGCTTATTCAGCATCTATAAATATCAAGGCAGCTTGTTTTTCATAATGTTGTTCCAAATATTCCAATACAGCTAATATATTTCGGACATTGTCTCAGATTTCTCTCTTAGGTAGAAATCCAGCTTGATCTTGATGGATAAAGTTCTTAGGAATATTTTTCATTCTTTCTGCCAATATAGCTGTAAATTTCTTATGATCATTATTCAATAAACATATTGGTCTGTAATTCTTAGTTAGAGTCAGATCTTGTTGTTCTTTGGGGATCAATGTTATATGCGCTTCTTTCCAAGTCTCTGGCATGGTTCCTGTTTCCAAGATCGAATTCATAGTCTTCTGCAAAGGTAAACATAATTCATCCTCGAAGTATTTATAATAAGCTGCTGACAGGCCGTCAGGTCCAGGTGCTTTTCCACTACTAATTTTCTTAAAAGCCTTTACCATTTCCTCTGTTGTTATTGGATTATTTAGTGTCGGTCTTTGTTGATCATTGAGAACAGTTAATTTTTGCTTACTCAAATATTCATCAATGGCAACTAAATTGACATCTTGTTTTTTATATAATTTTGAACAATAATCATGAAAAGCTTCTGGTATATCTATATTATTCACCATAACTTTCCCTTCATGTTGTATGTTAGAAATTAAATTATTTTGTCTTTGTTTCTGCAATTTATAAGACAACCATCTACCTGGTTTATTTGCATATTCAAAATATTTTTGTTTTGTAAATTTCATTTGAGTCTCTATCTCTTGTGTCAATATCATTGACATTTGTTTTTGTAAAAATTTAATTTGAGTAAGCAAAGTATCATCCATTGGCTTATCTCTTAAACATGTCTCTTTACTTTTTTGTTGTTGTTGTTGTTCAGTCGTTTAGTCGTGTCCGACTCTTCGTGACCTCATGGACCATAGTACGCCAGGCCTTCCTGTCCTCCACTGTCTCTCGGAGTTTACTCAAATTCATGTTCATTACATCGGTGATGCTATCTAACCATCTCATCCTCTGCCGTCCCCTTCTCCTTTTGCCCTCAGTCTTTCCCAGCATCAGGGTCTTTTCCAGTGAGTCCTCTCTTCGCATTAGGTGGCCAAAGTATTTGAGCTTCAGCTTCAGCATCTGTCCTTCCAATGAGCAGTCAGGGTTGATTTCCTTTAGGATTGACTGGTTTGACCTCCTTGCAGTCCAAGGGACTCTCAAGAGTCTTCTCCAGCACCACAGTTCGAAAGCATCAATTCTTCGGCGCTCAGCCTTCCTTATGGTCCAACTCTCACAGCCATACATTGCTACTGGAAAAACCATAGCTTTAACTATACGGACCTTTGTCGGCATGGTGATGTCTCTGCTTTTTAATATGCTGTCTAGGTTTGCCATAGCTTTCCTTCCAAGGAGCAAGCGTCTTTTAATTTCATGGCTGCAGTCACCGTCTGCGGTGATCTTGGAGCCCAAGAAAATAAAATCTGTCACTGCTTCCATTTCTTCCCCTTCTATTTGCCAGGAAGTGATGGGACCAGATGCCATGATCTGGGTTTTTTTAATGTTGAGTTTCAAGCCAGCTTTTGCACTCTCCTCTTTCACCCTCATCAAGAGGCTCTTTAGTTCCTCTTCACTTTCTGCCATTAGGGTGGTATCGCCTGCATATCTGAGGTTGTTGATATTTTTCCCGGCAATCTTAACTCCGGCTTGTGATTCATCCAGCCCGGCATTTCTCATGATGTACTCTGCATATAAGTTAAATAAGCACGGTGATAATATACAGCCTTGTCGTACTCCTTTCCCAATTTTGAACCAGTCGGTTGTTCCATGTCCGGTTCTAACTGTTGCTTCTTGACCCACATACAGGTTTCTCAGGAGACAGGTAAGGTGGTCTGGTACTCCCATCTCTTTAAGACTTTGCCACAGTTTGTTGTGATCCACACAATCAAAGGCTTTAGCGTAGTCAATGAAGCAGAAGTAGATGTTTTTCTGGAACTCTCTTGCTTTTTCCATGATCCAGCGAATGTTGGCAATCTGATCTCTAGTTCCTCTGCCTCTTCGCAACCCAGCTTGCACTTCTGGTAGTTCTCGGTTCACATGCTGCTGAAGCCTAGCTTGTAGGATTTTGAGCATAACCTTGCTGGCATGTGAAATGAGCGCAATTGTACGGTAGTTTGAACATTCTTTGGCATTGCCTTTCTTTGGAATTGGAATGTAAACTGACCTTTTCCAATCCTGTGGCCACTGTTGAGTTTTCCAAATTTGTTGGCATATTGAGTGCAGCACTTTAACAGCATCATCTTTTAGGATTTTAAATAGCTCAGCTGGGATACTGTCTTCTCCGCTAGCTTTGTTGTTAGTAATGCTTCCTAAGGCCCACTTGACTTCACTCTCTAGGATGTCCGGCTCAAGGTCAGTGACCACACCATCGTATTTATCAGGGATATTAAGATCTTTCTTGTATAGTTCTTCTGTGTATTCTTGCCACCTCTTCTTAATCTCTTCTGCTTCTGTTAGGTCCCTGCCTTTTTTGTCCTTTATCATGCCCATCTTTGCACAAAACGTTCCCTTGATATCTCCGATTTTCTTGAAGAGATCTCTAGTCTTCCCCATTCTATTGTTTTCCTCGATTTCTTTGCATTGTTCATTTAAGAAGGCCTTCTTATCTCTCCTTGCTATTCTCTGGAATTCTGCATTCAGTTGTTTATATCTTTCCCTTTCTCCCTTGCCTTTTGCTTCCCTTCTTTCCTCAGCTATTTGTAAAGCCTCATCAGTCAGCCACTTTGCTTTCTTGCATTTCTTTTTCTTTGGGATGGTTTTAGTTGCTGCCTCCTGTACAATGTTACGAACCTCCATCCATAGTTCTTCAGGCACTCTGTCTACCAGATCTAATCCTTTAAATCTATTCCTCACCTCCACTGTATATTCATAAGGGATATGATTTAGGTCATACCTGATTGGTCTAGTGGTTTTCTCTACGTTCTTCAATTTAAGCCTAAATTTTGCGATAAGAAGCTCATGATCTGAGCCACAGTCAGCTCCAGGTCTTGTTTTTGCTGATTGTATAGAGCTTCTCCATCTTTGGCTGCAAAGTATATAATCAATCTGATTTCGGTATTGACCATCTGGTGATGTCCATGTGTAGAGTCGTCTCTTGTGTTGTTGGAAAAGAGTGTTTGCTATGACCAGCGTGTTCTCTTGACAAAACTCTATTAGCCTTTGCCCTGCTTCATTTTGTACTCCGAGGCCGAACTTGCCCGTTATTCCGGTTATTTTTTGACTTCCTACCTTAGCATTCCAGTCCCCTATGATGAAAAGGACATCTTTTTTTGGTGTTAGTTCTAGAAGGTGTTGTAGATCTTCATAGAACCGGTCAACTTCAGCTTCTTTGGCATCAGTGGTTGGGGCATAGACTTGGATCACTGTGATGTTGAATGGTTTGCCTTGGATTCGAACTGAAAGCATTCTGTCGTTTTTGAGGTTGTACCCCAGTACTGCCTTTCCCACTCTTTTATTGACTATGAGAGCTACTCCATTTCTTCTAAGGGATTCTTGCCCACAGTAGTATATATAATGGTCTCCTGAATTAAATTCGCCCATTCCTGTCCATTTTAGTTCGCTGATTCCCAAGATGTCGATGTTCAATCTTGTCATCTCATGTTTGACCACATCCAGCTTACCTTGATTCATAGATCTTACATTCCAGGTTCCTATGCAATATTGTTCTTTACAGCATCGGACTTTCCTTCCACTTCCAGACACATCCACAACTGAGCGTCCTTTCGGCTTTGGCCCAGCCGTTTCACACTTTCTGGAGCTACTCGGAATTGCCCTCCGCTCTTCCCCAGTAGCATTTTGGACACCTTCCGACCTGAGGGGCTCATCTTCCGGCGTCATATCTTTTAGCCTTTTGATACTGTCCATGGGTTTTCTTGGCAAGGATACTGGAGTGGTTTGCCATTCCCTCCTCCAGTGGACCACGTTTTGTCAGAACTCTCCATCATGACCTGTTCTTCTTGACCTGACTTCATTGAGTTACGCAAGCCCCTTCGCCACGACAAGGCAGTGATCCATGAAGGGGAGGCTTTACTTTTAATTTCATCTAAATCAATTGAATTCTCTCTTGCTTCTTTCTCCTGATTTGAGCATTGTATTGAATAAAATAACCCCTCATATATGCTTTACTGGCATCCCATACAGTTTGAATATTGGTACCTTTGTTTAAATTCAATTGAAAATATTCTCTTAACTTTTTTTTACATGCATCAACTATATCATTTTTCCGAAAAATTGATTCATTTAGTCTCCATTGAAATATATTCCGTTTTCCTTTAAAAGTCAACATTACAGGATTATGATCTGAGAGAGTCTTAGGTAATATTTAAACTTTACCAATATCCATCATTAAACTTTTAGAAATCAAAATCATGTCTATTCTGGAAAAAGACTTAAATCTCTCTGAGTAATATGTGTAGTCTCTAGAAGTCCCATTCATAAATCTCCAAATATCTTGTAAATCCAACATTTCTTTCAAATCAAAAAATGTTTGTGATAGTTTTCCCTGTGTACGCTTCACTTCTTTTTGTGAATGTCTGTCCATCATTGGGTGAATTACCCCATTCCAATCGCCCATAAAGCACCAATTTTCATAGGGTAAATCCTAAAGTTTCTCCATTAAATTTTTATAGAATACTCCTTTGTCCATATTTGGTGCATAAAGTCCAACAATCAATGTTTTAATTCCTTCTACATTAATTTCAACTGCAATATATCTTCCTTCATCATCAGCTATTATCAGTTTTGGGTTTAACTTTGGTTGTATATACAAAACTACCCCCTTAGTTTTTTTAAATCCAGCCGAAATAAATTCTTCTCCAAGTTGTTTTTGAATCAGATACTTAATATCCGTTTTACAAATATGAGTCTCTTGTAGACAAATTATATCCAATCTCATTTTTTTCAGGAAATGAAATGTTTTTCTTTTTTTCTGTGGAGAATTGGCGCCATTAATGTTCCATGTTAGATATTTGTACTCCATAGGTGTTTTGATGTTTAAAAACCATTTTTCAAGTCCAATCCTGCATCTCCCATTTCAGATAAATCTTCACTCATCTCTTTGTCTTCTGATGTCTCTCCTTTTTCTTCCAAATCTCCAGATGCATCACACATTTCTACCTTATATTTCTCTAGGAATGCTTTTGCTTTTAAAATAGGAGTTATGCTGAACCTTTGCCCTTTGAATGTGAAAGTTACACCTTCTAGTCTCTCCCATCTAAATGGAATATTATGTTGCTTTAATTTTTCAGTAAGGAAAGAATAATCTTTTCTTTTTCTTAATATTCTCAAAAGTATTTCTTTTAATACAATTATTTCTTTACCTTCTATATTTAATCTAGTATTGTAATGTTTCTTCAAGATTTGCTCTTTTGTAACTTTTCTCACAAAGTATATCAATATGTCTCTAGGTACTTTCTTTTCCCTAGCATAACGTGAATTTACTCTAAAAATTTTGTCTGTTTCCAAATCTAAATCTTGTTCTCTCATCTCTAGGACTTTAGCTAAAGCAGAAACAATCCTTTCTTTTACATCTTCTTGTGGTTGTTCTGCAACCACTCTCAATCTCAAAATACGTTCTTTCTCTCTCATTTCTGCTAAAGCAGTAGCATCTAAATTATGTTCAATATCTTTAGTGGTAACTTCTGATTTAATCTCTAATTTTTGCATCTGTCCTTGCATGTCTTTAAGTTCCCCTGATAGAGTGTTCACAACTTCCTTAACTACCTGCACTTCTTTTTTAAATTCTTGTTTTATCTCCTGGGTTAGTTCTTTTTTCATATCTTCCATCTTCTTATCCATCTTTTTATTCAAAGATTGAATTGATTCTTCCATCTGTTTATTAACTTGTTGGCCCAGGTTAGCAATTGAGTCTTCCATTTTCTTATTTAATGATGTGATTGCATCCAGGATTTTTTTCATTTCTGATGGTGGAGCTTCCATTGGTGCTGCAGCTGTTGTATAGTCTATATATGTTCTTCCAGTCTCTTTTTCTTTGTCTTTTTCTTTTTCTTTGTCTTTGTCTTTGTCTTTGTCTCTCTTCGCCCTCAGTGCCATAGTCGTCATAGTATAAATAATTTTCTTGTAAAAGAAAAAAAAAGAGAGGCAAGAGGGAAGAGAGAGAAAAAGGGAAGGGATAATAATTGTTTTAAAAAAAGGAGGGAGTAAAAAATACAAAAAATAAAAACAATCCTTTAAAAATAGTTGTCATAATAACTAAATTATAATCCATTAAGTATGTAAGTCCATGTAAGTATAAAAACAAAAGATAAAAAGGAAAAGAAAAACTTTCTTCAGCTGTAGCCAAAACAATAGTGGAAACTATAAACAGTTCCAAGGTTTCTCATGCCAACTTATATCCCTCCAATCCAACCATGAATAAGTAAAAAATATATATATAAAAAAATAAAATAAAAAGAGAAGCTACAATAATCCAAATAGCTTTTTCACCCAAAATACACATTAAACAGTCAAGTTTCTATACAAAGGGAGTCCAGACAAAGCATAAAAAACTTAAAAAGTAACTTATATAGTCCAAATAATATTCAAACAATTTAAAAGAGAAGAAGAGAGAAAAATTCTTTCATAATAGGAATCACAAAAAGGTAAAAGAAAGTATGTTAAATCACCAGTTCATATTCCATAAAAAATTTAAATCCAGGCAAGATAATTTGAAAAGAAGAGTGCATTCAATTACCAATAAGTAGAAAAATAAACCAGAATAAAAATAAAAAGGAAAGTCACTCATTCCATTTCAGGCAAAGTCAATTAGCTTTCCAATCCCACCGTTTAACAGTTCTTTGGCCAGAAAGAAGTGAAACACCAAAATTTATCATTCAAGTCCAGAGATAAATCTTAGATATTAATAAAACAAATAATATTTAAAAATAAAAAGTGTGTCTAAAAGGTTGGGTGAGGTGCTACTTATCTTATTCAGATTTCACGTCTTCCGCAGAGCTTCTTGTCAATTCCAGTCTCCTTTCGCTGCTTCAATCTCCTTTCCCCCGTGGTGGAAATACGGGGGTCAGAAGAGAGCAGCGAAATCTGGAGACCCTTCTGTGGGCAATCGTCTGCTCTCCCTCTCTTCGAGGGAGATTTTTCAGAATTTTTTTTTTCTTTTTAAACCGCCGCAAACAGAAAAACTGTGGAATCGAGGGTAGGAGCCTCGGCTCGACACACCACTCACACCAACACCCAGAAATGAACTCCAAGGAAATCCTTCTCTATTTGGTGGAACAGTTCTCTAATTACATTTCCTCCTCTTTCTCAGGCCTTTAATGGTAGAACAGAAATATTTGCATTATTTCCTGTCAACCTGCAGCATTTACATGCATTTCAAGAGTGAAATGTTCCAGCCACAGAAATGATTTTCCAATGTCAGCCAGCTCAGCTATCTGTTGCTGATACATCCCATGCAGGGTCTTGTCTTGCCATGACACATCCTCTGCTTGATCTTTCTTCCATGTCTGTTGCAGCTTCAGGCATTATCTCAGCAGCTCATCTTTAAGTCCTATCTTACTTATGTATAGCCTGTATTCACTATAGGAAAGCCTACGACTCAATGCCACACACATGGATCTGTGAATGCCTTTCACTATAAAAGGTCAACAGGACACTAAGGACCTTCCTCAAGAACTCAAAGGGACTGTGGAAGACAACACTGGAAGTCAACTCAAAACAGCTTGAACAAATGGCATCAAGTGCGGTATTGAGCAAGGTGATGCACTGTCCCCACTGCTGTTCTGCCTAAACTTGAACCCCCTCAACAGGATAATCAAAAGTACTGGATACCAATACAAGTTCAAGAGTGGAACTATCATCAGCCACCTCCTGTACATGGATGACATCAAGCTGTATGGAAAGAGTGAACAAGACTTCGACTCACTGATCCACCTAACGCGAATCTACACTGAGGACATTGGGATGTCATTTGGACTAGAGAAGTGGGCTGGATGGTAGTAAAGAGAGGGAAGGTAGTTAAGACTGATGGGGTGGAACTACCAGTGCACCACATAGCAGACATACAGACTAGCTACAAGTACCTTGGTATCCCTAAACTCACATGGGAACCATGGTGAGGAGGCAAGGAAGACAGCAACATCCAAGTACCACCAAAGGATAAGACAGTTCCTGAAGAGCCACCTCAATGAGAAGAACAAGATCCACACCATCAATATGTAAGCTGTGCCAGTCATCAGATACCCTGCTGGTATAGTGAGCTGGCTGAAGGAGGACATGCAGGCTGCTGATGTGAAGACCCGGAAGCTCCTAACAATGTACAGAGGCTTCCACCCCAAGTCCAATACTCGGAGACTACACCAGCTGGAAGAGGGCGGGTGGGGTCTGCTGAATGTCAAAGCCACTGTCCTGGATGAGACCCAGAGCATCCAGGAGTAAATCAGTAAGATGGCACCTAAAGATGAGCTGCTGAGAGAATGCCTGAGGCAGCAGCAGACATGGAAGGAAGATCAAGCACAGGAAGTGCCATGGCCAGACCCTGCATGGGATGTACCATTGACAGATAACTGAGGTGGATGACCTTGGAAAATCCTTTCTCTAGCTGGAAAGGGATGGCCTAAAAGACAGCACTGAGGGAATGATCATGGCAGCACAAGAACAGGCATTAAGCACCTGATCCATAGAAGCAGGGGTCTACCAGGCTGGACAGGACCCATGGTGCAGACAATGTAGAGAGGCCTGAGAGAAAGTCCAACATATTTTATTTATTTTATTTATTATTCAAATTTAGCACCGCCCATCTCCAAGACAGTAGACTCTGGGCAGTTTACAAACATTAAAATTAATATTAAAAAAGCTATAAAAATACAGTATAATAATAAATAGATGAGATAAAAATCCAGAGGATGGGAAGTTCTTAAAAAGGAGGATATTACTGGACTAACCACACCCAGGAGGAACTATTGCCTCCTTTGTCACAAGCAAGGTGGCAGAACCAGGTATTTAAGACTTTCTGAAGCCCAGGAGTGAAGGTCCCTGCCTCACCTCCGGGGCAAGGTATTCCACAAGGCGGGTGCCATCACAGAGAAGGCACATCTACTGGACCCCGACAAATGAAATTCCTCCACTGATGGGGTCCGAAGCATGCCCTCTCTGCATGACCGGGTGGGGTGGGTAGATGTAATTGGGATAAGACGGTTCCTCAGGAATCCTGGCCCCATGCCATGTAGGGCTTTAAAGGTGATAACCAACACCTTGAATTGGACCTGGAAGCAAACTGGTACCCAATGCAGCTCGCGCAGCAGTGGTGTTACATGAGCTGATCTTATTGCACCCGTAACTGACCACGCGGCAACATTCTGGACCAGCTGAAGCTTCCGGATACTCTTCAAGTGTAGCCCCACGTAGAGCGCATTGCAAAAATCTATATTGGAGATGACAAGGCAACGAGTGACAGTTTGGAGGGCCTCCCGATCCAGGAAGGAGCGTAACTGACGCACAACCTGAAGTTCTGCAAAGGCCCTCTTCGAGCAGGAGTCATGAGTCCAAGAGGACCCCCAAGTACCGCAATTAATCATCCATCCAGAACCAAAGATGACAACTTCCTGGAAACCGAGAGGCCATCAATCCACAGCCACTCTGTCTTACCAGGGTTCAGCTGAAGCCTGTTGTTCCCCATCCAGAACCCCACAGCCCCCAGGCACTGAGAAAGGGCATCGATTGCATTACTTTCTTCACCTGGGATGGAGATATACAACTGAGTATCATCAGCGTATTGATGATACCTCATCCCGTTTCGACGGATGATCTCCCCCAGTGGTTTCATGTAGATGTTTAATAGGAGAGGAGAGAGAACCGAACCCTGCGGCACACCACACAAAAGGGGTCGAGGGTCAGATCTCTCCTCCCCTTTTACCACTGATTGGGAATGTCCCTGGAGGAAGGAGGTGAACCAGCGCAATACTACGCTGCCCACCCCCAACTCCCTCAGCCACCCCAGAAGGATACCGTGGTCGACGGTATTGAAAGCCGCTGAGAGGTCCAAGAGGGTGAGAATGGATGCACTCCCTCCATCTCACTCCCACCGGAGATCATCCATAACTGTGACGAATGCAGTCTCTGTCCCATATCCCGGCCTGAAACCTGACTGCAAATTGTCTAGATAATCCGTTTCATCCAGAATCCTCTGGAGTTGCAGCACCACCACCTTCTCAACCACCTTTCCCAAAAAGGGAAGGTGGGAGACAGGAAGAAAGTTGTTTAAAACAGTGGGGTCCAGGGAAGGCTTCCTGAGGAGGGGGTGCACCAGCGCCTCCTTAAAGACAACATATAGTGGTGCGGTGTAAGATGAAGGCAGAAACAGCATACACTTAACGGCACAACTAAGTAGCTTGCATTTTGTACAGGAACACCTGCAAAGTGTGTGGGCTAGACTTTCCCATCTCCAGATGGGTGATTCCACAGAAGTTCAGGGAGTAGTACCATTTATACTTTCTGCCATATAGTCTGTGGCTTGAATCATGTCAACTGGATTTCTATTTTCTCAGTAGAAACGTTTCACTCCTTATCCAAGGAGCTTCTTCAGTCTTCTTCTTCCTTGGATAAGGAGTGAAACGTTTCTACTGAGAAAATAGAAATCCAGTTGACATGATTCAAGCCACAGACTGTTCCACCTGGATGACTGAGAACCTTCATCGACATATTTCTGCCATATAGGATTAAGTATCAGACTCAAGTCCTCCAATGATGGCCATGAGATTTTTTTGTCTATCACATTTGCAGTTAAGGACAAATTCCTTGGATTTGAAAAGCAGGTCCAGAGTGGAGTGATAAGTCATATACTGTCTTGTACAGATTAGCTGGTGTTAGTTTGAGAATCCTTTAGAAACTAGGCAAAATAGAAAGTTGAAGGAGAAAATCATTAAACCTGAAAGGGAAAAATAAGAAAGTCTTGTTAAGGGCACAAGAGGAGACAGGGATATTTGAAAGTGTAAAATCAAATATGTTTTATGTATATCTGGTATGTTGTTTTTACATTAAGAAAAAGGGATGAATATTTTTTTTGCCCAAAAACACATACCAGAACACATACTACCCAGCTTTAGAATGTTATATATAGTCCACCTTCCTTTTTATAACCATTCACATGTACAGATGTTATATCATGCCACACTCTCATTTTAAGAAGTTTTAAATGATTTCCACCCAAACCCTCTTAGAAGGGAGGGGATTTCTCCATTGTTTTCATAATGTATGTCCTGTGTGGTGTTTTTACTTACATTGACCTGAGAAGGCAGTACATGGTTTTGTTCTATTTGGAATTGTCAGGTGTATGTAGCTATAGATCTTACTATGGGCTTAAGACCCTTTGGGGTTCAATTCCAGTAGACGGCTTAAATCCATAGTAAAATCTGTGGCTATATACACGCCTCATAAATTGCTAATTATTCTCTCTCTCTCTCTCTCTCTCCCTCCCTCCCTCACTTGTTCTATCAAATTTCCTTTTTCTGCTGATGCTGAACACCCAAGATCAGTACTGAAAACCTCAAAAACTAAAATGCACCATCTCTGAAGTCAATGGAGGTTTCTATTGGATGGAGTGAGTAAGCGAGAAAAGAGGCAGTGTCGCATAACATCTACTTCTAACTTGTCTCTTCATATGATCAGCTTAATGGTTGAAGACATAGCTCTGTTTTACTGTGTGAGAAATGTAGTGGAGAGACAAAACACTTCCTCCTTATATTTGGAAGAGATTTCTTCTGGGGGCACCAAAGAGCTGCAAACAAGAAATACAAATACAGAACAAAACAGAAAAATGATGTTAGTAAAAATTAACAGCAGTAGGCTATGAGGGCAATTGTAACCTTCGCTTCATCCCCTCCATTACTTTTTGATCCAGTTCAACTGGAGGTTTGTCTTTCATTTACCAGATATTTCTCCCCTCTTCCCTCCCCACCCACCCCTGCTCTCTTTTTCCTTCAGTCGCTTCTGACTCTTTGTGACTTCATGGACCAGCCCACGCCAGAGCCTCCTGTCGGCCGTCACCATCCCCAGCTCCCCCACGGTTGTGTCCGTCACCTCCAGAATATCATCCATTCATTTTGCCATTGGTCGGCCCCTCTTCCTTTTGCCTTCCACTTTCCCTAGCATCAGCTTCTTCTCCAGGGTATCCTGTCTTCTCATTATGTGGCCAAAGTACTTCAGTTTTGCCTTTAATATCATTCCCTCAAGTGAGCAGTCTGGCTTGATTTCCTGGAGTATGGACTGGTTTGATCTTCTTGCAGTCCAAGGCACTCTCAGAATTTTCCTCCAACACCACAGTTCAAAAGCATCTATCTTCCTTCGCTCAGCCTTCCTTATGGTCCAGCTCTCGCAGCCATAGGTTACTACAGGGAATACCATTGCTTTAACTATGCGGACCTTTGTTGTCAGTGCGATGTCTCTGCTCTTAACTATTTTACCAAGATTTGCCATTGCTCTCCTCCCAAGAAGTAGACGTCTTCTGATTTCCTGGCTGCAGTCAGCGTCTGCAGTAATCTTTGCGCCTAGAAATACAAAGTCTGTCACTGCCTCCACTTTTTCTCCCTCTATTTGCCAGTCATCAATCAAGCTGGTTGCCATAATCTTGGTTTTTTTGAGGTTTAGCTGCAACCCAGCTTTTGCACTTTCTTCTTTCACCTTCGTCATAAGGCTCTTCAACTCCTCCTCGCTTTCAGCCATCAAAGTGGTATCATCTGAATATCTAAGATTGTTAATGTTTCTTCCAGTGATTTTAACTCCAGCCTTGGATTCCTCAATCCCAGCACGTCGCATGATGTGTTCTGTGTACAGGTTGAATAGGTAGGGTGAGAGTATACAGCCCTGCCGTACTCCTTTCCCAATCTTAAACTAGTCCATTGTTCCATGCTCTGTTCTTACCGTTGCTACTTGGTCGTTATACAGATTCCTCAGGAGGCAGACAAGATGACTTGGTATCCCCATACCACCAAGAACTTGCCACAATTTGTTATGATCCACACAGTCAAAGGCTTTAGAATAGTCAATAAAACAAAAATATATGTTTTTCTGAAACTCCCTGGCTTTCTCCATTATCCAGCGGATATTGGCAATTTGGTCTCTAGTTCCTCTGCCTTTTCTAAACCCAGCTTGTACATCTGGCAATTCTCGCTCCATGAATTGCTGGAGTCTACCTTGCAAGATCTTGAGCATTACCTTACTGGCATGTGAAATAAGTGCCACTGTTCGATAGTTTGAACATTCTTTAGTGCTTCCCTTTTTTGGTATGGGGATATAAGTTGATTTTTTCCAATCTGATGGCCATTCTTGTGTTTTCCAAATTTGCTGGCATATGGCATACATCACCTTGACAGCATCATCTTGCAAGATTTTAAACAGTTCAGCTGGGATACCGTCATCTCCTGCTGCCTTGTTATTAGCAATGCTTCTTAAGGCCCATTCAACCTCACTCTTCAGGATGTCTGGCTCTAACTCACTGACCACACCGTCAAAGCTATCTCCAATATTATTATCCTTCCTGTACAGATCTTCCGTATATTCTTGCCACCTTTTCTTGATCTCTTCTGCTTCTGTTAGATCCTTACCATCTTTGTTTTTGATCATACCCATTTTTGCCTGGAATTTACCTCCGATGTTTCTAATTTTCTGGAAGAGGTCTCTTGTCCTTCCTATTCTATTGTCTTCTTCCACTTCTGCACATTGCTTGTTTAAAAATAATTCCTTATCTCTTCTGGCTAACCTCTGGAATTTTGCATTTAATTGGGCATATCTCCCCCTATCACTGTTGCCTTTTGCTTTCCTTCTTTCTTGGGCTAATTACAGTGTCTCAGCAGACAGCCATCTTGCCTTCTTGGTTTTCTTTTTCTTTGGGACATTTTTTGTTGCCGCCTCCTGAACAATGTTGCGAACTTCTGTCCATAGTTCTTCCGGGACCCTATCTACTTAATCTAGTCCCTTAAATCTATTCTTCACCTCCACTGCATATTCCTTAGGAATATTAGTGAGCTCATATCTAACTGATCTGTGGGTCTTCCCTATTCTCTTTAGTCTGATTCTAAATTTTGCAATAAAGTCTGATTCTAAATTTTGCAATAAGAAGTTCGTGATGTGAACTACAGTCAGCTCCAGGTCTTGTTTTTACCAACTGTATAGATGTCCACCACCTTTGGCTGCAAAGGATGTAGTCAATCTGATTTCGGTGTCGACCATCTGGTGAAGTCCATGTATAATGTCGTCTTTTAGGTTGTTGGAAGAGAGTGTTTGTTACGCACAGTGAGTTGTATTGGCAAAATTCGATCAGCCTATGTCCTGCTTCAGGAACTGGAATACTGGGGTGGGTTGCCATTACCTTCTCCAGGGATCGTATTTAGTCTGACCTCTCTGCCATGACCTTCCCGTCTTGGGTGTCCCTTCACGGTTTAGCTCATGGTTTCATTGAGGTGCTGAAGCTCCAGCACCACGACAAGGTAACAATCTCCTTTGCTGGAGTCTCTTTTTCCTAGCATTCCCAAAACTAAAATGTTTGATTGCTTCTTATTTCCACTATATACTAAGGGAGGGATGAATGTAGTAAGGGATCTCCTGGTGAGCTGTGGCACTGTGGATCACTTCCCTTGTCTCAGCTCGTTGCTTGTGTTGCAATATACCTGCCTCCATCTTTGATCATCCAACTATTCGTTGTAACTGAAAGAAATGAAGTTTTTATTTTGGGCCTTGATGATTAATTGGTTTGCTTTTATAGAAATAAAGTTAATTAAGGTTTAATTAAGAGTAAGAGATTAAGGTCGGAAATCATCTTCTTAATTTTCTTGCTGTTCTTGTACATTTTAATGTTTTTCTTTGTATTTTTTCTTTAAGTGTGTATTCTAACTTTTCTGTATTTTATATTTTAACTTTTCCTTGAAACTTTAATAAAGTTCTTACAAAAGAAAAAATAAAGTCCAGTAGAAACTGGAATGCAGTACATTTTGGTGATTGTCATTTGAAAAGATGGCTTTGTACTGTGTAGGTTTGTACTATTTATCTCCATCCACATCTTCTCTATCTCTGTCTCTCAATATATATCCACATACATAAACACCATTTCACAGCAGCCATACCAGTATTGTCTTTTTTCTTTAATTCTGTATTCTAACTTTTCTGTATTTTGTATTTTAACTTTTCCTTGAAACTGTAATAAAGTTCTTACAAAAGAAAAAAAAGTCCAGGAGACACTGGAATGCAATACATTTTGGTGATTATCGTTGGAAAGATGGTTTTGCCCTGTATAGTTTCATACTATGTATGTCTATATCATCTTGATCTCTGTCTCTCAGTATACATTCACATACATAAACACCATTTCACAGCACCCATACCATTATTATTTTGAAAATAAAAAGAAAATAAAAAGTCAGAACTGTTTATTTTGGGATTGATGGAGGAGTTGGAGAAAAAATATGGAATTTTGCTTTTATATATGATCACAGCTGAAAGACTTTTACATGCACAGCAATGGAAAGATCCACAGACACCTACAGTTGAAGACTGGATTGTTAAATTAATGGATTTGGCCAAAATGGCTAAATTAACAGCATTAATTAGAGAACACTCTGTTTCTGGATTTATAAAAATTTGGCAACCACATCTAGAGTACTTGCTTGTGGTGGAAAAAAATTAAGCTTTGATTTTGGTTTTAATGATTAAATGGTTTGTTTTAATAGAAATAATGTTACTATGGGTTAAATAATGGTAAGAGATTATATTTATAAATTTACCTATATCTGTATTGGAGAAGTCGGAAGTCGTTTTTCGGTTTTTGTTTTCTGTCTATTTCCACTTTTATAGTTTTTTCTTTTTTCTTTAGTTCTATTTTCTATCTTTTCTATACTTTCTATTTTGTATTTTAACTATACTTTAATAAAGTTCTTTAAAAAAAAGCAACAAATTGATCTGTCTGATCTTTTCTTTGAAATCTTTGTCCCTCCATTTAATTTTTTATATTAGGACAGTGGAAATTGCTGTGCTGCTCTGAATAACTCAAGGACGTCAGTTGTACAGTCAAGCCATAGTTACATAGACATGCCACATTTCTGGGACATTTGAGGAAACTAGTCATGTGTCATGTGCAAGAGAGCAAAATGTCAGGAAGAGCAACTTCCCACCTGGTTCCCACCACGAGCTAAATTTTCTGAGTAGCTAAGTGCCAGTGAAATAGCAGAATAGAGAGAGGAACTCCAATCCGGGAAAGTAGACTTACTGTGACACCTGCTCTTCTCACAAGGTATGATTGTGGACTCAAAAGGTCACCTTTCCCAAGAACTTTACAATGATAGAGAATGAGTACTGAGAAGTTTGCCCTGTAGAGAGATCTGGATGGGGCTAAGAGAAGACTTTTCCTACAGGCATTAGGGCTAGATTGTGCATTGTGAGCTGTCAAGAAAGGGAGGGAGGGAGGGAGGGAGGGAGGGAGGGAGATGCACTGTCCCTGGGTTTTCCTAGAGAATACCAGCTCTCCACTGAACTTCGCTTTCTAAGAGCTACCTTATGACTCACTGGACTTACACAAATACCATCATCAAATATTCCCTTTTAAAACAGGGCCCTCATTTTGGATCTCCACATGTTCTTCAAATAGTGCATGTCCAGCTGGAGGAAATTTGTTAAAAAGAGACACTATGAATTTCTTGCTTTTTTTCTTTTCTCTGATAGCCATGCCAAAATGTGAGTACACAA
Organism: Charina bottae; assembly: GCA_023362775.1. Taxonomy (NCBI): domain Eukaryota; kingdom Metazoa; phylum Chordata; class Lepidosauria; order Squamata; family Charinaidae; genus Charina; species Charina bottae. The sequence goes on from JALMGJ010000011.1 coordinate 13,539,030, forward strand.
TTTTAGAGAAAGTGACTATGGGAGAGTTTTTTTTTTATGATGCATGTGAATCCTGATGGATTTTTTTTCTCCTACTTCTTTAGGGTCCCTTTCTGATGTCCAACTTGTATCATCAGGACTGAAACTGTAAGACCAGGACAAAATCTGAATATGCTCTGCAAAGTTACAGGTGTCTCCATCACTAGTAGCACTTATGCTTGGAACTGGGTCCGTCAGCCTCCAGGGAAAGGGCTTGAATGTATTGCCAAATCGTTATGATGGGAGAAAATGGTATTCACCTTCCCTTCAAAGCCGCACCACCATAGCTTCAGACAACTCCAAAAGTGAGTATTCCCTTCAGTTGACCTCCTTGTCAGCTGCCGAAACTGCTGTGTATTATTGTGCCTGAGATGCATAGTAGGAGAGGTTGACAGTCATTCTTAACAAAAAGAGGAAACTCATTCTGACTGTATATTTCTGTTCCATCCAGCAGATCGGAAGTCTGACAATGAGATCATGTGAACTCTTGGAGGAATACATATCCCAGAAAAACGTTAGAAAGAGTGGACTCAGCCACAGAAATTCAGCTCAAGGAGAAGATGACAAAACCCATTATTATACCTAACCAATCCAGCTTGCTGAGTCCACTCCAATAAATTAAGACTGATTATGCATAGGAATTTTAGTAAAGCATAACAGAAAGCACACTCTTGATGGCATGGAGATGACATGCTTTTGTGCAGCTGCCCATGGACAAACTAAAATCCTTTTAAAGATTTTCTGCAGATTATAAAGAAACATCAATGAAAGAAACACTCTGGATTGCAAAGGACCTAAAATTCAGGTTCCTTCCCTGAAGTTACACTACAAGTCACCTTTGATTTTCCACTTAGTTGATAGATAGATACTTTATTGGTTTAGTCTTTTGACCGTATCAAGTATGAAAGAAGATAAAATAAAATAAAAGCCATTATAAACATACAAGTAAATACGAGTAGACACAAATAAAACTGTAATACAAATTCATATCAAACCATCACCCCTACAGTCAACTCCAATCTGGTCTATGTAATCTGTCCTCTTTAGGATTGCCTTTGATATGAAGAGTGCAGTCTTGCTAGTAATGAGCTGGTTCTTACACTGTAAAAAATAAGAAAGTTTCTGCCAGTATTTTTTGTTTTTTAAATATAAATCTAAGTGGTCCGTCCTTTCTATAGAATATAATTTGCAATCAAATAAGACATGTGTGGTATATGTTCCTCAAACAGCTGGGGCACCACAAATACATAATCTGTCTTCATATGGAACTCCTTGCAACCTCCCATATCTTACCATAGAGTCTAATTGATCGAAACGAGCTCTAGTAAAAGCTCTTCTGAGATATTGGAGCAAGAAAGTTGTTAAATACTTTTCTAGATGAAAGACTGATTTGTGTTGGGCCAGCCACTTCAAGGACTTAACTTGTTTAAGGGATGCTATATCCTCTTGTTCAGCCACATCCAAAACCCTTTGTTTGAAGCTTTTCTTGGTATTCAAATCGAATTGGGCTGTAAAATGATTTGAAATTCCATATTGCGAGATTGTATTGGTAAGTCGGGCAGCCCAAGCACAAGAAGGCATATTATGTATCTGCTCTTCAAGACAAAGCTTTGGTAATCTGTCTGAGTCCATGGATAGGATCTTCAGCCAGTAATTAAATACTTTAGTTACCGAATGGCTTTGTATGGGGAGGCTATACCTAACTCTGTTCTTACTGCTCGAGTTGGAGTTGACTTATCCACCCCCAAGATGCATTTCAGAAAAGAGGACTGTATCTGTTCAAACAAAGGGACATTTAGGTGTCCCCACAATTCTGCACCATATGTGATCATTGGGACTATTTTACAGCTATATACCTTTATTATTGGGGTTAACAATCCTGGGTAGCTGTGGTTGATAAGCTGCCTTAAGGCGTTGGCACAGCCTGTAGCCTTTAGGGAACTCCTCTTGAAATGAGGGAGCCATGATCATGTTTCAGTAAAAACAATCCCTAGATATAAATAGGACTTAACCTGGTCTATATGTTCCCTGTCCAGGGTCCAGTTATACCTGATCCTCCTCTTCCCAAAAACAACTACCTTAGTCTTAGATTTGTTGATGGACAGGTAGTCTGATAATTAGAGGGGTCATCCTTATCCCCCTTTATATAAATGGGAATCACAATAGAGAGCTCCCAACAACAACAAGATGAAAACGAACAACAATGTGCTTTGTTCTATTTCTGGACCCCTCTGATAAAACTAAGTGTATACACGGCTGGTTGTCTTCATAAATTGTTACAGGTTGGTTTGAAATGAGTCCAATGTCTTTCAATAATTCTGTAAACCAGATAATCTCATTGCACAGTTGTGCCAATGCATAAAATTCAGCTTCTTTTTTTTAATAATATATTTTATTGAATTTTAAATATACATAGATAAAAGTTTGAAAAGGAAAAAGAAATAGAAATACAAATCAAAGAAAGAAAGAAAAAAGTGTAGTAAAGTAACTAGAAAAAGAGAAAGATGAAACATAGAAATTAGAACTTCCGATTTATCTCTGATCATAGTGATTTAAAAAATAGTCTCTTACATGCTAGGTCTATATATAACATTGTAAAACATTTCCTGTCTAATATATCAATTTATATATATTTTAATCTTCAAAACCCCATATAAGCTTTACCCCTCCTGCATTTTGTAAATAGTCCATTAATGGTTTCCACTCTTTAAGAAAATAATAATTTGTATTTTCTTTTAATAAACATGTCAATTTATCATTTTCTGCCATTTCCATTACTTTTAACATCCAGTCCTGTATTGTAGGTAAAACCTGATTTTTCCAATTTTGTGCATATATAAGTCTTGCTGCTGTAACCATATATTGCATAATTCTTGTAAATTTCTTTCCTATTTGTTCTTCTGTTATTCCCAATAAAAATAATTCTGGTTTATGTGGAATTTGAATTTGTAAAACATTTTGCATCAATGAATGTATCTGAGTCCAAAATTTCTTAGCAATCTTGCAAGTCCACGACATATGATAAAATGACCCCTCTTTTTTTTTACATTTCCAACATAAGTTGGAAACATTCCCGTACATTTTAGCTAACTTTTGTGGGGTCATATACCATCTGTACATCATTTTATAGAAATTTTCCTTCAAATTATAACACAAAGTAAATTTTAATCCTTTAGTCCACATATCTTCCCATTGTTGCATTTGAATATTATGACCAATATTTTTTGCCCATTTAATCATACAATCTTTAACTTGTTCCTCTACCATCTCACCTTTTAACAATAATTTATACATTTTGGCAATTAAATGGTCATCTGTCTCACATAGTTGTATCTCAAATTCCGATTTATTTTGTTCAAATTCAAGGTCTTTTTTGTCTGATTTAAGTTGCATATATGAAAGCCATTGGAAAGTATATCCTTCAAAAGCCAGTTCTTCTTTTGATTTAGTTTTATATTGTCCTGGTTCTTTTTTTAAAAAGTCTTTGTAAGTCAACCATTTATTTTTAACTCTTACTTCTGTTCTATAAAATGCTTCTTGTGTAGAAATCCATAAAGGTCTTTTATAACATAAAATTAATTTATATTTATTCCAAATTCTTAACAAAGATCTTCTGATATAATGATCTTTAAAATCCACATTAACTTTCACTTTGTCGTACCACAAATATCCATGCCATCCATATCTTAATTCATGTCCCTCCAAATTCAATAATTTTTCATTTTTCAAAACTATCCATTCATTTATCCATACCAAACAGCAAGCAGCATAATATAATTTCAAATCCGGTAGACCCAGTCCGCCTCTTTCCTTTGAATATTGCAAGACTTTATATTTTATTCTTGGTTTTTTCCCTTGCCAAATAAACTTAGAAATATCTCACTGCCATTGTTTGAAAGCGAGTATGGATGCACTGCCTCCATCTCGCTCCCGCCAAAGATCATCCATAAGCATGACCAATGCAGTTTCCGTCCTCTATATCTATATCTATATCTATATCTATATCTATATCTATATCTATATCTATATCTATATCTATATCTATATCTATATCATCTATATCTATCTATATCTATATCTATATCTATATCTATATCTATATCTATATCATCTATATCTATATCTATATCTATATCTATCTACATCTACATCTACATCTACATCTACATCTACATCTACATCTATATCTATATATCATCTATTTATTTTATTTATTTTATTTAATCAGATTTATCACAATTAATTTATTTACCAAGAGGGACTCTGAGTGGTTTACAACAAAACACAATCATTAATATACAATCATAAATAGATTAAAATACAAATTAAATAACAATTTAAAATATAAAGAATATAATAAAATCCAATGATGGAATCTTCTTAAGTTCTTCTTAAGTAAAAAGTCTGCTAATCTGTACCAGAGAGTATTTGTTTGACCATTTCCCCAGACATTTTATAGGGAAAGAGAGTTCCCTGATCCACTGGTTAAGTTAAACATTCTTCCTGATTTCTAGAATTAGGGCAATTTTGTTATCTCAACCCTCCAATTATATTTTTCCAGGTATTTTCAAAACAGGTTAAGCATCAGTTACTTATTAGGTTACCCAAAATAGAGAAAGATGTTGACCAGCTTTAGAAAAAAAAATACAGGTTGCCAACAGTTCAAGGATAATCATATCCCTTATGAATTATTGAAATCACTGTATTATTCTAGTAGACCAAAATATCAAAGGTTTTGTGCAGAAGGGAATAAGAATTCAAAAACAATCTATATATATATAGAGAGAGCCACAGACAGAACGGGTAATGCTGACTCTCTGACGTTAATTTCAAGAAGTTCTCTCCCTCCTGTCTTATCTACCAGAATGTCTCTTTGATTGAGAAATCCACACTTTTTATCCAAAAGCAGAAAGTCATGATGTTGCTTCTCCTGGTGTTCCTGGTGAACAAAAAAGATACTTTGAGCTGTCCTGCAAGTGATGCCTTCCCTGTCCCTCATGAGTGGTACCAGCCTGGTGACCTTGTCATTGGTGAAATGGTTTCTCACAAGGCTTACCAGTTTTATGAAATTCCATTCAGACAACATCCTTTTCTAACGATTTATGTTTCACTAGGGTAAGGATTTTCCTTGGAATCCCAAATACCAAAGAACTGCTTATATGACTAATGGCTGTTTGCATAGAAAATGTATTGTTTTATATGAAATGGTAAGAGTTCTTTGTGTTTTGAAAGTTTTCTGATGGTGAGAGAAAAGAGAGTTTTATTTATGTGTTGTTAATGGCTTTCTAGCAAGGAAATACATTTGGTGACTTTAAGGTTATCCAAAAGAAGAATGCTGAATGTCTGCACTGCCACTTTTCACGAAACATGAATGAATATGAGAATAGAGTTAAATCTATGGGCATTCTATTTTTACTAAATGGATAGGGAATGATTGTTACACAATTAGGAGAGTTGAATGTTTCTATCTCTTGCAGTTTATACTGGAGACAGATCACAGATGTTGACTCAAAGGAAAGTTAGAATTATGAGTACTCTTGGGAGGTTCCTTCAGAACTGAAAAGATTCAAAAGAGAAAAATATATGGGGTTAGAGAGAATCTCACACTACACCTGTAATTCTTTCTCATTCAGTAAAAATCTTAGAAATCTCAATAAACAGAGTACAGAACAAACAGAATACTGGTGCCATCCCAATCTAATTTAAAGTGTACACTGCAGTTAAAACTTTAGAAATTACCATAAGATGCCGAGATGGGTAAATTTCTAGAAATATATAAAGGAAAATACTGTGTATAATGTGTATTCGGACTGATGATAAAATTATTTAACACTTCAATTAGACACAAAAAAATTATGTTAGTCAGTTACAAAAAATCATCACACTGGAAGAATTTGCAAAACTGCCTTTTGAAAGACTGTGGTTAATCAATTTGCAGTGTAGTTCCAAAATTCTACCAGCACATCCTTGCCTTGGCCTTTGCTGTGAAGGAGATCAACATGAATCCCCAGATCTCACCTAACATCACTCTTGGGTTCCACATCTATGACATTTACTATGACCCAAGGATGACCTATCGCACCACTCTCGACCTGCTTTTCAAATCCAAGGAATTTCTCCTTAACTACAAATGTGATAGACAAAAAAATCTCATGGCCATCATTGGAGGACTTGCATCTGATACTTCATCCTATATGGCAGAAAGTATAAATGCCTACAAGATTCCACAGGTAATTTTGGCAGGGGGTGAGAGACAAACTTTGACTTCCTTTCTAATTAATGTTCAAAATTAGTTTTTTGCCATGCCTTTCTGCAGTACTTCGATGAAGTAAACTTTGTTCTCTCTTCTGCAGTTTCTTTCCACAACTCAATAAGTTTGCTCAAGGTAATCAAATTGAAATAATCAAGATTTTTATTACAATCCTAGATCAGAAAATTAAATTTTAAAACTTAAATTGTATAACAAAATTAAAGTTAATTTAATAAGGGAGTGGGACATGCTCTCTGTTTATATACCACGGCTTGGTCTGCTTGTTGTGGGGGTCTTGTTCTCTCCTTGGTAGTTCGTTGATTGGGCTGTTGCTTGCTGCTTGGTTGATTGACTGACTTAATAGTTCCTTGATTAGTCTATATTGTGCTGTTTTATTGTTCCTCTGGTGCTCATCCTAGTGTTAATCCAGATATTCAAAGATTAACACCAGGATTAGCACCAGAGGAGCAATCAAAGAGCAAAATATACCCTAATCAAGGAACTATTAACTCAGTCAATCAACCAAGCAGCAAACAACAGCCCAATCAAGGAACTACCAAGGAGAAAACAAGGAGAGAACATCACCCTCACCAACACAAGCAGGACAAGCCATGGTATATAAACAGAGAGCAAGTCCCATCCCCTTTTTGCACTGAAGATGTTCCCTGACCATAAAACGTCTGCAAGAAAACAACAAGGCTCAGAGAGCACCAAGGACTCCACAAAATATTTTACATTGGAGTTTTAATTGATTATAATGTTAATCAAAAGTGCCATCTTGTATCTACAAATTGAGAAATTTTCAGTGTAGGGAGAACTTCATTCAGCTTCCATCTAGCAGTCATTTTCCATATGTTCTCCTTGATTCTCATGAATAATGACTCTCCTTTTTTTAATTTAGTTGACCTATGGCACTCTTTCTAATGAAGAGTTTCAGAGTACTAAGTTATCTAAAGTGTACTGCATGGTCCCAAATGAGGACCATCAGTACATTGGAGTTATACAACTTCTTCTCCGTTTTGGATGGATGTGGACTGGAGTATTTGTATTTGACAATAATAAGGGAGAACATTTCTTGCAGAAACTGCAGCCATTGCTTTCCCAGAATGGCATCTGTTTAGCTTTCACACAACAAATTCCACATCGAGTCAAATTTGAAACATTATCAGAATTTATTGATACACTGTCCATTACTTCTAATAATTTGATGGATCAGAAAGCAAATGTTTTTCTTGTCTATGGAGAATCATTCATAATTGTCTGGATCAGATATGTCATGTTGCTAAGGTTTTCTGAAAATGAAGAGAGCTCATCATTTAGAAAGATTTGGATCCTGATGAAACCGATTGATTTCATACTTTCGGGAATGCAAACCGGTTTGGATCTCCAGATGTTCCATGGGGCTTATTCCTTTACGGTTCATTCTAGAGAAGTTCCAGGTTTCAAAGAATTTGTTCAACTCATTAAGCCTTCAACCCACAAAGGTGGATTTCTTCAAGACGTTTGGGGACAATTGTTTGGCTGTTCATTTTCAAATGCAGAATTACCCTCAATGGTCAATGAAAGCTGTAGTGGAGAAGAGAATTTGGATAATCTGCCTGGGCATCCATTTGAGTTGCAGATGACTGGTGAAAGCTACAGTATTTACAATGCTGTTTATGCAGTGGCACATTCTTTGCAGGAGATGGTGAGATCAAGATCCAAACCAAGGGAAATTCGAATGTTTAAATTTTCAGATCTGGAGCCTTGGCAGGTAATCTCTCCATGCTGTAGATATTGTTTATTTCAGGAATAGTAATTCTCGTCCACATCTAAATAGAGTTTTTTTCCCTGGGCTATGGCCACATATCAAAAGTTAGAGGCAAAAAAGTTAGAAGTGTAAGAAGTCATTCTATGATATAGAATAAAAGAGGATTAAACTGAAGTATGCATTTGCAAATTTCAGTCTAGTCAGTGGAATTGGTGGATCATCCTTGTTTGCCTAAAGAATCATTTCATCTCCTTGTAGAAATTGGCCCATTTGGTAAATTCATCCAGCCTGGTTCCAAGAACAATTCAATGATGATGTGTCTGAAGGCCGTCTTTCTTTGCTTTCTGCCCAGCATGCTTTTCTGAAATGTGGGCATTTCACATTTCTTATTAGCTATTTTCAATTTAGTCAAGTCAGGGTGCTTAGTGTGGGGATTTTGGGCTGATTTCAGTAGTTCTTTAGTAGGATAGGTGTATTATTTTCATGAAGTGATGTTGGTTTTTAGACTTAGGATAAATTACCAGGAGAGTTGGTGAGCCTGGTGCTTGGAAGTACTTGTAATTATTAAAGAATAAAATAAAAGTGAGTTGCATATATCTATGATTGATATTTCTTTGAGGGCTGACATGTTCTTCTCCCATACTTGAAGTCACCGAATCTTCTTTGGTCTCCCATGAAGTAGGAGAAAAACTAAGGGAGCCTTTAATCCTTTGATCCCTGATGCATTGTTTTCTTTTTGACTCCCTCTTTCTGATCCTCCTTCAAGTAGCTCCACAAGTTTCTTCAAGGGATTTCTTTTAACAACTCAGCTGGAGAAAGAGTCTTCTTTACAAACAAAAGGGAAGGTCGAGGTAGCTTTGACCTCCACAACGTGATCATTTTTCCAAACAGATCTTTCCAGAGACTTAGAGTTGGAAAGTTAAACCCCAATGCTCCAAAAGGGAAAGAATTATTCATTGATGAAGATTTGATTGTCTGGCACCCAGCTTTTAACCAGGTATGGTCTTATTTATTGGACTATAACTTGATCAATTATGATCTCTTGAAAATGTCTTTATCTGTTAAACTATATTGTACATAGTCTCTTTATAAATCTGATATCTGTTTTTGAAAGAGAAAAAAGGCATATTCTATACAAATGCTGTCTATGATCAAGCATTTATCAAAGTGACAAAATGACATTATATTGTGAAAGGCAGGTTTTCATGTTTGGTTTGAATTCCTTTTCAAATCATGGGAGTGCCTTTCCATAATATTGTCATCATGAACATTTATTTATTTACTCTGGCCTTACCATTTTGCACATCCTTGGATTTTCAATGTCTTTTTAATATATAATAGAAATCCAACTAGATAAAATTCACCAGCCATTTCAGAAGTCAAGAATTTTTTCCTCTCATAAAGGAGAAAAAAATAGAAACTCTTTTACAAATCTCCATTTGAAAAAACCTTTCATGTTTATGACCAGGTTCTTCCACTTTCTCGGTGTAATGGCCATTGTGCCCCGGGATCCTGGAAGAAAGAGGTTGAAGGAAAACCATTCTGTTGCTATGACTGTGTTTCATGCCCAGAAGGGAAGATTTCAAATCAAAATGGTAGGTTAGACATTATTTTTCATTATATGCACTTATGTAAATTGTAATACATGACAGTAGGATGCATATAATTAGTGGATTTACCCTCAAACTCCCCAGCCTCTGGTAGAGATCCCGAGGTTGAGGAAGACACATACCACCCATAGGTTTGAGAAGGGGAAAAAATGCCTTCTCATCCTTCTTCCTGATGTTGCTCTCACTTGGCACCACTACGTCTATCACCACCGCCATCTTCTGATCCTTGTCTACTACCACAATGTCTGGCTGATGGGCCAGTACATGCCCGTCTGTCTGGATATGGAAGTCCCACAGGATCTTAGCCCTGTCATTCTCAATGACTTTCTGTGGAATCTTCCATCTGGACTTTGATGGTCTGTCCCATATGCTGTGCAGATGTTCCTGTACACAATGCTATCTACCTGGTTGTGCCGTTCAGTGTATGCTGTTCCTCCTGGCATCTTACACCCTGCCATTATGTTTTCAACTGTCTCTGATGCCAATCTGCACAGCCTGCACCTTGAGTCCTGTCGTCAGCTGCTGCTACTTAACACCAGGTCGGTTTGTAATAAGGCCACCCTCATCCATGATTTTTAATCATGGATGAGAAAGCTGACCTGGCTTGTTTTACGGGGACCTGGCTGGGAGAGGAGGTGGGAGTTCCCGTTTCTGAGATGTGCCCATGTGGTTTCCGGGTGTGGCACCAGCTTAGACAAAAGGGTAGCGTTGGTGGGTTGGCTGTGATCATCCAAGATACTTGGGTGGCATCCAGGGGCACTGCTCCTTAGATTAGACTCTACTTACGACCTTACGATTGACAAGCCTGGCATCTTAACCTCTGAGCCACCGCACCCCCATCTATATCTATATCTATATCTATATCTATATCTATATCTATATCTATATCTATATCTATATCTATATCTATATCTATATCTATATCTATATCTATATCTTCTATATCTATATCTATATCTATATCATCTATATCTATATCTATATCTATATCTATATCTATATCTATATCTATATCTATATCTATATCTATATCTATATCTATCTATCTATATCATCTCTTTATATTAGATTTAATGTATTTTCTATGCTTTTAACTGACTGTACCCCACTCTCCTTATGCTGGTCTTCGACCGTAATAACGTTTTGATTGATTGATCCTAGAAAACATAGCAAAATTAAATGTTGAGTCAGAGCAGTAATGGAAAATTTAGAATAATGCTCTAAATTAATGGTTCCACGTGACTGATGAATGTAGTAAAAGATCAGAAATTTTCCACCTTTCAGTTTCCTGAATGGATTTCAACAATGATACCAAGTAGTGTGTCTTGGAGCAAAGGGATTTTCAAATATAATTTTATTGGTTGTCTACCGCTGTATTAAATTTTCACATGCTAAACGTTCTTCTTAACATGTAGTGTTCAGTTTTGATTCGTTCAATGCCATTGGTAAGCTGCTAATTTATTTTCCAGACATGGATGATTGTTTTCAGTGTCCAGAAGATCAGTACGCAAATGTGAACCAGGATTTGTGTCTTCCAAAGATTGCAACATTTTTGATGTATGAAGAAACTTTGGGGATCATTTTGGCCAGTTCTGCTCTTTTCTTTTCTTTGGTCACAGTTGGAATCCTTTGGATCTTTATTAAGCATCAGGACACTCCCATAGTCAAAGCCAACAACCGGAATCTCACCTATGCTCTCCTTGTGGCCCTCCTGTTCTCTTTTCTTTGTTCTTTGTTATTCCTTGGAAAACCTGACAAGGTGACCTGTCTACTTCGTCAAACTGCCTTTGGTATCATCTTCTCCATGGCCATTTCTTGTGTTTTGGCCAAAACGATCATTGTGGTTCTAGCTTTCATGGCCACTAAGCCTGGGTCTTGGATGATCAAATGGGTGGGGAAAAGATTTGCCATGTCCATCATTCTGGGTTGCACCATAATTCAAGGAATTATTTGTGCTATATGGCTGACAACCTCTCCCCCATTCCCAGATGCTGACACAAATTCAGTGGCAGAAGAAATCTTTCTGGAGTGTAACGAAGGATCTGCCTTCATGTTCTACTGTGTCTTGGGCTATATGGGCTTCCTTGCTATTGTTAGCTTCACGGTGGCTTTCCTAGTGTGAAAATTGCCTGATGTTTTTAACGAAGCCAAGTTTATCACCTTCAGCATGTTGGTCTTCTGCAGTGTTTGGCTCTCCTTTGTTCCAACATACCTGAGCACAAAGGGAAAATATATGGTTGCCGTGGAGATCTTCTCCATTATAGCTTCCAGTGTTGGGTTATTGATTTGTATTTTTTTCCCTAAATGCTACATCATTGTTTTGAGGCCTGCTCTAAACAACAAAGAACAGCTAAGAAGACAAAACCACAGAAAATCATAGTATATTATGTGGTTAAATCGCCAGGCTAGAAACCAGGAGACTATGAGTTCTATTCCCTCCTTCGGCACGAAAGCCTTTGGGCCAGTCACTCTCTCTCAGTACAGCCCACCTCCCAGGGTTGTTGTTGTGTAGAAAATAGGAGGAGGAAGGAGTATTAGGTATGTTCCTTGCCTTGAGTTATTTATAAAAATAATAAAGGCTGGAGAAAAATTTAAAAAATACAGAATCATTTAATGTTCTAATTGAGTATCATTGAACTAGAATTAAGCTCTTTCTAATCTTCACATTTAATTTTCATTTTATAGGTAAAATAAAGTCCTTCCGTTTACATACCATCTAGTTCATTTGTTTTGACCATTTTCTCAAAACATCTCTGATTGAAATCTATGCTACTATTTCATTATTTATTGCTTGCTAACATAGTGAGATTTCAACAGAGGAGGCATGTGTTCCAACCGTGACATTGTCCAAGCCCATTAAGATTAAATTGGTAAAACCATATCCTAAAATTCAAATTCCAAATCATGTTTTCAATTTTGCGCCTAAACATCTGGAGTTCAAATTTAAAAAATGGCATTAGGTTTGGTTACAAAGCTGAAATAATATAATGGGTGGATCCTAAGCAGAATGGAAAAGCTGGAGAAAGCCTTGAATTGACCTCTGACAATTACTGAAGAAAACGGATTTTCAGGTGAGGTTCTATAGCACAGCAACTCCATTCTTTCCTTGAGGAATTGAGTTTTGATACAGTACGACATTACACGATAATTAGAAAAACTTCAATTCAAGTCATGGGTGGAAACATGTGGCCATGTTATTCTGCTGAATCACATCACCATTACCCTTTCTATAAGCCATTCTCAGTGTTTCTGGAGTTTCAGTTTCATCAGTTTCAGTTTCATCATTACAAGATGTCACCTGACTTAGCTCAAAAGCCTCTTTGTCCAATTGGCATATGGAATGGACTAGGATGGATCTTATCTTCAAAGAAACTCATGGAACTGAGTTTTGAACTCTCCCACCCTTTCTCTAAGAGTCTAGGTGACAGTGATCAAAGCCATTGGGCAGAAACTGGAGGCACAGTTTGAGCAGGCAAGTACACAGATGACAACTTGATAGATCTGAATCTGTGCTTATAAAGGTAAAGGTTCCCCTGCACAGTTGTGTCTGACTCTAGGGGGTGGTGCTCATATCTGTTTGTTAGCCGAAGATCCAGTGTAGTCCAAAGATGCTTCCATGGTCAGGTGGCCAGCATGACGCGCGTGGAACACTGTTACCTTCCCACCAAAGTGGTACCTATTTATCTACTTGCATTTGCATGCTTTCAAATTGCTAGGTTGGCAGGAGCTGGGGCGAGTGCTGGAGCTCACTCTGTCACACAGGGCTAGGGTCTCGAACCTCCAAAATTGCAACCTTCCAATCGACAAACCTGGTGTCTTAACCGCTGAGCCACCGCACCCCCTTATCTGTGCTTATACCTGTCCTCATATTCACTAGGCATCTTTCTGGTCCCTTCATTTCTCTTATCTCCTTTGAACACCAGGAACATCCCATATATTGCTGAATTACATCTCCAGGCATCCTTCTCTGGAAGGACTGCTGAATTTTTCTCTCAGGAATATCTGAGGGGGAAGATGTTGGTGAATCCATGCCTTAAAGAAATAGTGTAAGATCTTTCCAGTTTCCAGTCATGTTATAACAATTTAGGAAATTACAAAAGATATGGCCTGGGGAGATGGATCAAGAGGGTCAGCAATATTTCTGGATTCATTATTCTTTTCATTTTCTCAAAATCAACCAGATCACCTTTTGTTCATTCATAAGAGTTAATCTGTGGAGTTTCAATCTAGGATATTTTTCCTGAATCCTTCAAAGCCCTTTGTGGGTGCCCAGAGTCCTGACTTTTGTATACGATTGGGTTGGACATGTTTGAAGGGTCCTTCAGTTAGAGGAAATAGAGAACCTGCCTGTCAGGGGAAGCAGAGAGGAGGGCGGAGCACTGGATAAGAAGCGAGCACGCAGCTCAGAGAGCCTAGCCTATTTCCCCAAACGTCAGAAGAAAGCTCCACCCTAGGTTGAGCTGATATACTTGGGAATCTTCAGGCACTGTTAGTTTAGCAGGATTTCTGCTTGTAGGTATGCAATAAACACTAGAGACTAGATTCCTGGCCTCGGCGTGTTATGTCTGCATCTACACACGACACTGCCAGAGCTGAAGGTCTGATTATAGGATTTCATTAATCATGCATTGTTTATTCATATGTTTAGAAAGTGAAGCAGAGATAGGCTGACCATATTTCCTTGAGACAAAAATGGGACATTGGGATGGCAAAACGGGACGGGGCCTTATGTAATATTCCGTATTCATGAAAAAGACAGGGGTCTCTGCCCCCCCGTCCACATGATTGGCTCCCGCCTGCAAACCCTGCTCCCAGTCAACGTGATTGGCTCCCGCCTGCAAACCCCGCCCCCCGGTCCAAGCAATTGGTTCCCGCCTGCAAACTCCACCCCCCCGGTCCACACAATTGTTTCCCGCCTGCAAACCCCACCCCCCAATCCACACGACTGGCTCCCGCCTGCAAACCCCATCCTCGTTTCCTATGCGCTAATAGGTGGGAGGGCTTCCTCTTTTGGGAAAAATGCTAAAAAAACAGGACTGTCCTGTTCTAAATGGGACGTATGGTCAGCCTAAGCAGAGACCTAATTTTGACTCTCTCAAATGTTTCTCATTCAGGTAGCTACATAAAGAAGGAGTTAGAAGTGGAATTTGCATAGGTCTTAGGTTTATCTGTTAATTTTCATAAATCACGTTTGATTTTTTTTCATATACCCCCCAACACTCAAAAGGAAATTTCTACAGTTTTAGGGATTCCAATAATATATAAATCTGTAAAATATTTAGGCATCATTGTTACTAAAAGTATTAATAAAATCTTTAAAATAATTTCCTACCAACCTGAAAGAGATTAAAGAAAGAAATGAAAAACTGGGCTTCAAAACATTTTCAATATTTTAGGGTGAATTGCAGTGGTTAAAATGAAAATTCTTGCACATCTTAAATTTTTATTTCAATGTCCATTAATGCTAATTCCTGAACATTGACAAAGAAAAATAGAAAGCTTCTGCTTCCTTGCACAAAAACTGAGAGTAAATAAAAGGATTTTATATAGACATTAGAAACAGGAAGGCTGGGGCATGCCCAATTTGTTAATCAAATCCAATATGTTAATCAAACTATCAAGCCGTACAGTCAAGGTATATGATTCCATTTATTATGGAAGACTCTTCTAAACAATGGATTCATATTGAAACTTCTTGGCGATCACTCGTAGCCGAGTAAGATTGTCTTCCAGGGGTAAAATCTTATCAGTGGATCCGTAAGTGGCTGTAAAGGCCAATTCTGGATGTGCACAACCTCCCACAATTAGGGCATAGGTTTCCGGGTGGAAGACGGTCATGATGAGAGTTTGCCTGACGTGCCTTCCTCTTAGCTCGTTCCTCCCTTTTGCCCTGTACTCATGCTTCTTCAAAGTCCATACTGCCTTTAATAAAGGCTGACCTCCAATTGAAACGCTCATGAGTTAGGGCTACCCAGTTCTCAATGCTGATATTACATTTTTTAAAATTAGCTTTGAGAGTGTCTTTGAATCTCTTTTGCTGTCCACCAATATTCTGTTTTCTTCTTTTTTTTTTAATATTTTATTGGGTTTTGAATATACATAGTTAAAAGTTGGAAACGGAAAAAGAAATAGAAATACAAATCAAAGAAAGAAGAAAAAAAGTGTAGTAAAGCAAAGAAAAAAAGAAAAAAAGATGAAACATAGAAAGTAATCAACTTCCGATTTATCTCTGGTCATAATATTTTACAAAATTTGTCATACATGCTAGGTCTATACATCACAATGAAAAACATTTCTTGTCTAATATATCAATTTATATATAATTTAATCTTCAAAACCTCATATAAGCTTTGCCCCTCCAGCATTTTCCAAATATTCCATTAATAGTTTCTACTCTTAAAAAAGTGATAGTTTGAATTTTCTTTTAATAAACATGTCAATTTATCCTTTTCTGCCAATCCATCAATTTTAGCAATAAAAAGCCCTTATAGGTCAGCCATTTATCTCTGTTCTTTACTTCTATTCTATTCTATGAAATGCTTCTTACATTCTCCTGGTGCCTCCCTCATGTCTGTCTTATATTTCTCTAAAAATGTTTTAACTTTTAAAGTAGAAATTATCCTTAACTTTTGTCCTTTAAACACTTTCTGTTCTCTAGCATACCATGAATCAGGTCTAAAGACTTTATCTATTTCAAAATCCAAATCTTGTATTCTCATTTCTATGAGTTCAGCTAGTTCAGAAACCATACTTTCTCTTATATTTTCGTTTAATTGTTCTTCTTCATTTGGTTGTTCTAAAGCTGCTCTCAAACTCAAAATATATTCCTTCTCTCTCATTTCTGCTGATTCTATAATATCTAAATTGTATTCTATTTCTTTAGTAACATCAAATTCCTTAGTAACATCTTCTGATTTAGCCTCTAATTTTTGCATCTGACCTTGCATATCTTTAAGTTCTCCTGACAAAATATTCACTATTTCCTTTACTGTCTGTACATCCTTTTTAAATTTTGTTTAATCTCTTGGGTTACCTGTTTCTTCATTTCTTCCATCTTCATATCATTTTATTTTATCTAAGAATTTGTTCTTCCATCTGTTTATTTGGTATCATTGAATCTTCCATTTTCTTATTTAATGATGCCATTGCCTCCAGAAGTTTTTTCACTTCTGATGGAGTGGGGCTCCATTGTTGCTCCAGGTGTTGAAAGATAAACAAATGTCCTTCCAATTTCTTTTTCTTTCTCCTTCCTCTTCAATGCCATAGTTGTCATAATGTAAATATTTTCCCTGTAAGAGAAAAAAAAAAAGAGAGGGGGGGGGAAGACAAAAAACCAAAAAAAAAAAGGCTACTATTTTTTTTTAAGTAGGAATAAAAACTTCAAAAAATAAAAATAGTCCTTTAAATGTAATAATCAAAATAGCTCAAATATAGTCCATTAAAATTGTATATCCAAGTGTAAAAGTAAAAGATAAAAAGGAACAAAGAGGCTTCTATTATAGTCCACCACATGTCATTTAGATCCCTGCCCTTCCTGGCTGGTAAAATCGGCCAGGGAGGTGACATGTGGATGGGTCCAGGCTATGATTAATACATCCTTGTTGGAGGGGGTGGTTCCAACTGCCTTTAAGGAGGCATTGGTACACCCCCTCCTCAAGAAGCCATCCCTGGACCCTACCATCCTGGACAATTTTCGTCCAGTCTCCCACCTTCCCTTTTTGGGAAAGGTGGTTGAGAAAGTGGTGGCGTTGCAACTTCAAAGGACCCTGGATGAAGCGGATTATCTAGACACTTTTCAGTAAGGTTTCAGGCCGGGACATGGGACGGAGACTGCATTGGTCGTGCTTGCGGATGATCTCTGGCGGGAGTGGGATGGAGGTAGTGCATCCATCCTGGCTCTCTTAGATCTCTCAGCGGCTTTCGATACCATCGACCATGGTATCCTTTTGGGGCGGCTTAGGGAGTTGGGGGTGGGTGGCGTAGTTTTGTGCTGGTTCACCTCCTTCCTCCGGGGCCGCTCCCAGTCGGTGGTGATAGGAGAGTAGAGATCCGGCCCACGACTGCTCCTATGTGGGGTGCCGCAGGGGTTGGTTCTCTCTCCTCTCCTATTTAACATCTACATGAAACTGCTGGGCGAGATCATCTGTCACCATGGGATGAGGTATCATCAGTATGCGGATGATACTCAATTGTATATCTCCATCCCTGGTGAGGTAAGTGATGCAGTGTCCACCCTGTCCCAGTGCCTGGGGGCTGTGAGGGCCTGGATGGGGAACAACAGGCTTCAATTGAACCCTGGTAAGACCGAGTGGCTGTGGATTAATGGCTTAGCGTCTTCTGGGAAATTATCATCTTTGGTTCTCGATGGGGTAGCACTACCCCGTTCGGAACCGGTGCGTAATCTGGGGGTCCTTCTAGACTCACGACTCCTGCTCGAAGAGCAGGTGGCAGTCATGGCTAGGAGGGCTTTCACACAACTTCGGGTGGTGCACCAGTTACGCCCATTCCTGGATTGCGACGCCCTCCGTACAGTCACTCATGCTCTCGTCATCTCCCATGTAGATTATTGCAATGCGCTCTACATGGGGCTACCCTTGAAGACTATCCGGAAGCTACAGCTGGTGCAGAATGTGGCCACGTGGACAGTTTTGGGTGCGTCAAGATCCGCACATGTAACACCTTTGCTCCGTGAGCTGCATTGGGTGCCGGTTTGCTTCTGGATACAATTCAAGGTCTTGGTTATCACCTTTAAAACCCTACATGGCATGGGGCCAGAATACCTGAGGGACCGTCTTATCCCCATGTTATCGACCCACCCCACCCGGTCATTCAGAGAGGGCCTGCTGCGAACCCCATCAATTAAAGAGTGTCATCTGATGGGGTCTAGGAGGCAGGCCTTCTCTGTGACAGTGCCCACTCTATGGAACATCTTGCCCCCAGAGCTGAGACAGATCTCCTCCCTCCCGACCTTAAGGAAAGAGCTGAAGACCTGGTTCTGCCGCCTGGCATGGGAAGGAGGAAGGGATAGTTCCTCATGGGGGTGGCTAATCCCCTAATTTTATAACTGTCCTTCTTTTAATTATTCCATTACCATCTGGATTTTTCAATGTATATTTATTGTATAATTGTGATTTTAACCTTATTTTAACTTATTTATTGTGAACCGCCCAGAGTTCCCCATGCGGGGAGATGGGCGGTTATAGAAGTTAAATAAATAAATAAATAAATAGTCAAAATAATAACAAAAAAGATAAACAATCCCAGGGTTTCTCACGCCAGCTTGTATCCACACAGTCCAGCCATGAATAAGTAATCCAATTTATATACAAAAGAGATCCAAAAAAATCATAAAAATTCTATAAAGCAACTTATATAATCCAAAAAATATTCAAACACTTGCAAAGAAAAAAAATTCTTTCATAATAAAAATCACAAACAAATAGAGTGTCAAATAATTAAAATTAATCCTTAAAAAATTAAAATCCAGGCCAGTTAGTCCCAGAAGAGAAATACTTTTAATTGCAATAAGAATAAAAACAAACCAAAATAGGAATAATAAAAATAAAAAGAGAAAATCACTCAATCCATTTCAGGCAGAGTCAATTAGATTTCCAGTCCCACCATTTAAACAATCCTTTGGCAAGAAATAAATAAAACACCAGCATTTATAAATCACAGTCGAGAGATAAATCTTAGATATTAATAGGCAAGTAATATTTAAAAAAGTAAAAATATGTGTCTAAAAGGTCGGGTGCTGTGCTACTTATCTTGTTCAGATTCGCTGTTTCCGCAGAGCTGTAATTGTCAGTTCCAGCCGTCCTTCACTGCTTCGATCTCCCTCTCCCTGTGGTGGATTTACGGGGGTCAGGAGAGAGGGGAGATCCGACGACCCTTCTGTGAGCAATCTTCTCCTCTCCCTCTCTTCGAGGGCGATTTTTCAGTGATTTTCTTTCCTTTTAAATCGCCGCAAACGGAAAAACAGCGGAGCTTTCGGCTCAGCACACCGGTCACCTCGACACCCAGAAGTCGAATCCATAATATTCCGTTTTCCATTCTTAAGTTGGGAGTAAAGTAGCTGCTTTGGAAGACGATGGTCAGGCATTCGAACAACATGGCCGGTCCAGCGAAGTTGATGTTGGATGATCATTGTTTCAATGCTGGTGGTTTCCGCTTCTTCTAATACACTAACATTAGTCCGCCTATCTTCCCAAGTAATTTGCAGAATTTTTCGGAGGCAGTGTTGATGGAATCTTTCAAGAAGTTGGAGGTGGTGTTTGTAGAGGGTCCATGTTTCACAGGCGTAAAAAAGGGTTGGTAGTACAATGGCTTTGTAAACAAGCATTTTGGTCTCCCTGCGAATGTCCCAATCCTCAAACACTCTACGCTTCATTCGGGAGAAAGCTACACTCGCAGAAACTACCTTAGAGCCAGGTAAGTTTATAAACCAACGGCTTTTTCACCTAAAATATTTTTCTAGAATAAAAGAGATTGAAAATATTTTTACAAAAACAATGCTTCAGATTTGTAACCGTGTAGTTAATACACAGTTTTGATAAAGGATACTTCCCCTTTCACTCCTCTCGTAACATATATCGATCAAGATAATTATTATGGCTGTTGTGGGTCTTCCGGGCTGTGTGGCCGTGTTCTGGAAGTTGTGGTTCCTAACGTTTCGCCAGCATCTGTGGCCAGCATCTTCAGAGGGCAGGAGCACAGATAGAAGCAAAATCTCTGTGCCCAGGTAGAGTGGCAATGTTCTATTTATAGAGCTAAATTATAGGAGATTAGGTGGGGTTTTTTGTTGTGTTGAAATGTTAACGAGTGGCTGATGAGCGTGATTAGCATGTTCATTGTGAGAAGTATTCCCATGTCCTGGTGGTTGGACTGAGTTCGTTGACCTTTTGCAGGCTGTGTTTTTCAGGACTGGTAGCCAGGTTTTGCTAATTTTTAAACTTTCTTCTTTTTTATTGTAACTGTGCTGGTGTTTGTGAATTTCAATGGCTTCTCTGTATAATCTGGTGTAGTGGCTTTTGGTGTTGTCCAGTATTTCTGTGTTTTCAAATAGGATTTTGTGTCCCATTTGCTTGAGAGCATGTTCAGCTACTGAAGATTTTTCCCGTTGCTGTAGTCTGCAGTGTCTTTCATGTTCTTTTGTCCTGGTGTGAATGCTTCGTTTTGTGGTTCCGATGTATACTTGTCCGCAGCTGCATGGTATGCGGTATACTCCTGCAGCGGTGCGGAGGTCCCTTTTGTCTTTTGCTGATTTTAGCATTTGTTGTATTTTCCTGGTGGGTCTGAAGACTGTTTGAAAGTTGTGTTTTTCCATCAGTTTTCCCATGCGGTCAGTGACTCCTTTGATGTAGGGCAGGAATACTTTGTTTGTGGGGGGCTGTTTTTCTTCAGTTGGATGTTTGTTTTGTTGGAGGTCTTTTCATATTCACACTAGCCTTACTTCCAATGATTGGCATCAAATCTTCTTTCATGGATGGCGCCATCTTCATCCTCCCCCTCTTCCTCCTTTTCCATCATCATCTTCTCCTCTTCTTCCTTTTCATAATCCTCATCCACAATCCATAATCGATATCTGATGATTATATCCTTAAGACAAAAACATCATTTTTTAAAAAATTTTCTCATAATTATGTGAAAATAATCAAGCATTCCACACAAATAGAAATTGCATTATGGAATGAATGAATGAATAAATGAATGAATGAATATATATATATATATATATATATATATATATATATATCATACCAAATATGGGAATAGGAGGAGGAAAAGCTTAGCCAAGTTGTGTGATGGGAAGGTATTCCTATGGCAGAACGAACCTCATGGATAACCCCTTTTTGAAATAATAGTTGGAGTATTCATATACTCCTGAAGTTGAAAGGGGTGATGCTCACTACTGAGTTGAGCTCCATGCTCAGTGGGTGAATCCGGTCTCTTGCAGTGGGTAACTCTAAGTGTTTTCCCGGGAAATGGATGGTTTACAATATATTGGCTCTTGCTCAGGTGTGAGTTTGATTTTGAAAAGGTGATGTTTTAGCAAACTGCACGTTGAGTCATCCTATGTATGTTGTCCTAGAAGCCTTAAAGCTTTTCCAACACTTTGTGTTTCCACTTGTTGTGCATGATTGATTTTCTTTATAGGAATCTTCCTGAGAGATCTAGTCTTAAAATAATTTATTAATTCATTTCCAAAGTTTGTCATGAGAATTTTTAACTTCACCTTCATCCCAAAATTTTAAAAAATGCTGTTTTTACAAACTCAGTTCTAGATAAAGTAGATGACATTAGTATAATAACCAATTTATTAATTAGAATCTTAAAGAATTTTTTCTTTAATTATTAGATTACATTAAATGCCCTTTCTGACATCATGGAAGAAGTTATGCTCCATTTCTTGGTCAAAATTTTTCTATATTTCTACTCTTTGTAACTGTAAGTTCTATTTAGAAAATAGTGGGATGGAAGTATAATTTTGATCTTTATTACATAATAAAGTTATGGTTTGGCAGAATGCCTGTTTGAAAAATGCAAGTATTTCTTTTTAATCTATCAGCTAAGAGGCACTAATAATGTAATATCACCCTAATGCCAATTCAGTTTTTAAAACACCCGAATGATTTGAAGAGGAATTTGGATTATCTAAATCAATATATTGAGCTAAATCACCTTCTGTTTCTCTAACTCCCAAATTACTCTCAAGGGTGGAATGTGTTTTGGAGGTTTTAAAGAAAATTGGGTGACTCTTATCCTACAAAATGCATCAGCATCCTTTTGGAAATTAACAATAAGTGACTTCATTTTCTGAAATTATTACTGGGATTACTGAACACAGGATGATTGTTGGGGCAGAAATCATTTTAATAACCAATATCTTTCTTAGGCTATGAAAACGTCACTTATGACACTGCTGATTAAAATAAAAATGATTGCAATTCTGTTTTATCACACTGACTTTTAAAGAAGTATATGATATGCCCTCTTTTGAACTGAATGCAAGGTGATAGAATATATAATTCCCATTCCAGAGTCATGACTCCAATCTACCAGCACATCTTGGCTTTAGAATTTGCCATCAAGGAGATCAATAGAAATATCCAAATTTTACCCAATCACACCCTCGGCTTTCAGATCTATAATACCTACTTCACAACAAGTTGGACATATCGAGCCTCACTCGAACTTTTCTCTACAAAGGTCCAGTTCATCCCTAACTACAGCTGTGATAAGCAGCACAGACCAATAGCAGCCATTGGAGGACCTACCACTGAAGTGTGTCTACACATGGCTACTATCTTGTCCATGTACAAGATGCCACAGGTATGAGCTTTGATGGAGCCCAGACCAAGTAGATAACCATTGATGCACTTTTCCATTCTTTATGGGAATGTTTATGGCATAGGAAGGAAGGAGTTCTTCTCAAAATAAAGAGATAATTCTTAAGAAAACTGGTGACTTCTATGGACTATGAGGGAATTCTACTGTGGTGGACTCATGTCCCCAGGCTTACGGCTTGGGGCAGTAATTCTACTGACCTTTTATTGTTTGGAAGACCTAAAAGATTAATGAGTGTTCTATAGCTTCCTAAAGATTAATTCTATATGAATCCCTTATTTAAGATAAACAATGACTAAACATACAGAACATTCTCAGAGCTATAAAAACAGAAAAAACATTTTATGGTAGTCTTCCAATTTGCAATTCCTTGTTCTCCTCAATAATAATTGAGTATGTCTTGAGCCTTAATATCTATGTTGTAGCCTAAAAAGATCAATTGTATCACTAAATACAACCTTTTAAAAAAATAGTTCTTGTATTGCTAATTTGTCTGCATTTGTCTTTTTTCTTTTTTTAAAGTTAATATATGGTTCCATTACAGAAAGTGATACAAAAAAAGAGATTGATTTATATCGACAAATGTTCCCAAATATGGACCATCAATATAAAGGAATTTCTCAATTGTTGTTGCATTTCCAATGGACATGGATTGGGATCTTGTGTGGAAGTATTGATGAGAATTTTATACAAAATGTGGTTTCCATGTTTGCCCAGAGAGGGATCTGCTCAGCCTTCATTGAAAGATTTCCAATCATTGTGTATTCAAATACCATTCTTGACTTGGTAGAGATGGGATTTGAAATGTACATGGTGGTTATGAGAAGCACTGTTAATGTAGTACTAGTTCATGTTGAAATTCATGGAATTTTAGTCCTGAGAATTCTTTCCAGCAATTTGAAATTTGAAGATGTATCATTATGGAGAAAAGGTAAAGTCTGGGTTATGACAGCTAAGATGGATTTCACATCAAGTCCGCCTCTAAGCAATTCTGACCTAGTCTTCATCCATGGTGCTCTATCTTTTGCAATTCACTCAGAGAAGGTGTTAGGATTCCAGCAATTTGTCCAGATGAGGAACCCTCTCTTGGAAAAAGAAGATATTTTTATCAAGCTCTTCTGGGAAAATGCCTTTGAATGTTCCTTCTCCATCTCTGGAACGGAAGCGGAAAAAGAGGTTCCCTGCACTGGGAAGGAGAAACTGAAAGCTCTTCCTGCCTCTGTGTTGGAAATGGACATGACTGGCCACAGCTACAGCATCTACAATGCCATCTATGTGGTGGCACATGCTTTGCATGACTTCCATTCATCGATGGCAGAATACAGAGTTAGGGTGCATGAAGCCAAACTGAAGCTTCTGGATCAAAAATTGTGGAAGGTAAACCCTGGAGCAAACCAATTACTTGCTGCTCCTCATATCTGCAACCCCGATCCTAAAACTAAATTAAGTTCACTCTTCCAGGTGGAGTGTATCTAAGCATGTAGTTTTGCTAAATGTCATCTTCCTTCTAACTGTAGTAAAAATAATGTCTTTATAAATTATTTTGATGTCTGCATAATCATTAGGACAAGGTTGGATAATTTTTTATATATAAAGGTTTATTAAATTTTTTTCAACAAATACATAGAAACTAGAAGAAATGAAATAAAGTATACTGCAAGAAAAAAGAACTAAAAAGTGTGGGAAAGGCTAAAAGACCACTACATACTTCATAATACATATATACTGACTTCTGACTTTCTACAACAGACATAAATAAGTCAATATCAATCTCTCACTCTAATTCAAACTAGAATAAGCATTATTTTTATAAAGCATTTCCATTCTCAGTATAAAATTTGAAATTGACATATTGAAATATATCAGTATGTCTCTAGGTACTTTCTTTTCTCTAGCATAGCGTGAATTTACTCTGAAAATTTTATCTATTTCCAAATCCAAATCTTGTTCTTTTATCTCTAGAAATTTGGCTAAAATAGAAACAATCCTTTCTCTTACATTTTCATTTGATTGTTCTGGAACTGCTCTCAATCTCAAAATATATTATTTCTCTCTCATTTCTACTAATGCAGTAATATATAAGTTATATTCAAGTTCCTTAGTAACATCTTCTGATTTAGTCTCTAATTTTTGCATCTGACCTTGCGTATTTTCTAGTTCCCCTGACAAAGTGTTCACAACTTCCTTTACTATCTGCACTTCTTTTTTAAATTCTTGTTTTATTTCCTGAGCTAAATCATTTTTCATTTTTTCCATCTTCTTATCCATTTTTTATCTAAGGATGCAATTTGTTCTTCCATCTGTTTATTTTGTGCCCTTGAGTCTTCCATTTTCTTGTTTGATGATGCAATTGCATCCAGGATTTTTTTCATTTCTGATGGAGGGGCTTCCGTTGATGCTGCAGGAGTTGCAGAACCTATAGATGTTCTTCCAGTTTCTTTTTCTTTTTCTTTCTCTCTCCTCCTCAGTGCCATAGATGCCATAGTGTAAATAGTTTCCCTGCAA
Source organism: Charina bottae (assembly GCA_023362775.1). Taxonomy (NCBI): domain Eukaryota; kingdom Metazoa; phylum Chordata; class Lepidosauria; order Squamata; family Charinaidae; genus Charina; species Charina bottae. The sequence goes on from JALMGJ010000011.1 coordinate 13,564,510, forward strand.
GAGAAAAAGAAAGAGGGAAGAAAGAGAAGTGAAAAAAAGGGAAGGGGATAATAATTGTTTTTTTAAAAAAGGAATAAAAAATACAAAAAGTAAAAACAATCCTTTAAAAATAGTTGTCAAAATAACTGAATTATAATCCATTAAATGTGTATGTCTATATAAATGTAAAAACAAAAGATAAAAAGGAAGGGAGAAACTTTTTTCTACTGTAGACAGAATAATAACAAAAATAATAAACAATCCCAAGTTTTCTCATGCCAGCTTGTGTCCACTCAGTCCAGCCATGAATAAGTAAAATGTTATCTATAAAAAAATAAAAAGAGAAGCTACCATGGTCTAAATAGTTTTTTCACCCAAAATAGACATTCAGCAATCAAATTTCTATACAAAGGGAATCCAGAGAAAACATAAAAAATCTAAAAAGCAATTTATATAATCCAGAAGATATTCAAACACTTTAAAAAAGAAGGAAAGGGAAAAATTCTATTGTAGTAAAAGTCACAAACAGATAAAAGAAAGGATGTTAAATCACTAGTTCATTATTCCATAAGAAATTAAAATTCAGGCAAGATAATTCCAAAAGAAAAATACTTCCAATTACAATAAGAATAAAAACAAGCCAATATAAGAATAAAAAAGAAAGTCACTCATTCCATTTCAGGCAAAGTCAATTAGCTTTCCAATCCCACCGTTTAAACAATCGTTTGGCAAGAAAGAAGTAAAACACCAGCATTTATAAATCAAGTCCAGAGATAAATCTTAGATGTTAATAAGGCAAATAATATTTAAAAAATAAAAAGTGTGTCTAAATTAAAAAATAAAAAGTGTATCTAAAATCAGTGATAGCAATAGGTTCCAAATGTACAAAATATTATCTTTATTTTATATATTTTTTTCCTGGTATTTAGATCTGTTCTCAGTTTTAGTTGCTTTAGTATCTCTTTGTGTTCTAAAGGATGTATGATTATAATGATGGTTTACAAGATGAAGTCTTTAATGTATTGCCTCTATAGTTTATCCTCCCATAAACTATGAAAAATATTATTGATATCTTTGAAAGGGAGAATGAAACTTATCACCTTGGTCTGTCTGTCTGTCTTTCTTTCTTTCTTTCTTTCTTTCTTTCTTTCTTTCTTTCTTTCTTTCTTTCTTTCTTTCTTTCTTTCTCCTGGCTTCTTCTCTAATGTAGCTGAACCAATTTATGAGAGGGGTCTCATTCAATAATAGCGCTGGACAAAAAAATTCTTTCAACCACAATGGAGAATTGGAGACTGGATTCGATATTATGAATTGGATCACATTCCCAAATCTATCTTTTCTGAGAGTCAAAGTAGGAGGGATGGACCACAGAGATTCTCAAGAAGCATTGTTCACCATTAATGAGGATGATATTGTATGGCCAGAGAGGTTTAACCAGGTACAGGACAGTTCCATTTTGCCTTGTAGCCAAATATCTTTCCCTTCTCTGAGATCTAAAATCCCACACAGCAATTAGATTCAGGTGCAGTATATTTCAAATACTCCAAGATTCCCAAATGCTCTCCTGACAAATCTGGGGACCCTTACTAAGTCACTCCACTTGGTGAAACTTTGGGTGTTTTCTAAGTTAGATGTGTTATTGGAGGGATGGGGGTATTTGAGAAGGAGAGTTGAGGTTTCTAGGCATCTTGGGATAAAAGATTATGTTTTCCCATTCAGTAAGAGCCACCCAGATGTGCAAAAGGAAGGATGTGCCAAGGATAAAGCAAACATTTTGGATTTTGTAGAAAAAACAAAATGTAATAATGGTCTATCTAGCTTTCAAGTATACCTAACTACACAAACTATAATCCTTCTTTAACGCTTCATACTGCTGAATGGTTCTGTGGTTGAGCACTTTCTCTAACTGAAATCATCCTTTTCACTTCTGATTAAATTAAAACAGAAGCTAACCACATAGGAAGCCAGAAAAGCAAAGCATTATGACAATCCATAGCACTGTGTAATCACAGTACAGATTTGTTAATGACAAAGCATTCTCTCCTTTCCTTCATGAACAGGTTCTACCTCTATCTTTGTGTAACAGTAAGTGTCATTCAGGTAATAGTAGGAGCAAGATAGAAGGGAAGCCATTTTGTTGTTATAATTGTCTGCGATGTCCACAAGGGAAGATTTCTGACCAAGAAGGTGAGTTCTTGCATATGTTATCCTAGAGAACATACCTAAATCAAACTGTGAGTCAGAACAGCAATGAAAAATTTAGAATACTGCTCTAGATTAATGCTTCCAATTGATAGATGGATGGAATAAATCAGTGGAAATTGACCAGCATTCAGTTTATTGAATGGATTTCAGCAGTGAAATCAAGTTGTATGCCTTGGAGGAAAGGGTTTTTCTATTATATTATTTATTATTATTTATTATTATTTATTAGACTTTTATCACCGCGCCATCTCCCCCAAAGGGGACTCTGGGCGGTTTACAAACATAAAAAATAAATTCTACTAAAAATATACAATACAATATATAATTACTTATTATTATAAATTAAATAGAAAATCCAAGAGGGCGATCTCAACCAACCTAGGACCCACATGATCTTAAAAGGGCTCTACGACACCAACCATAACCATGAGGAGCTATTCCTATTCCCGTCCCATGCGAGGCGGCAAAACCAGGTCTTTAAATTCTTCCGGAAGGACAGGAGTGATGGGGCCTGCCTCACCTCCGGGGGCAGAATGTTCCAAAGGGCAGGTGCCACTGCCGAGAAGGCATGCCTTCTGGACCCCGTCAACCGAAACTTCCTTACCGACCGGGTCCGAAGCATGCCCTCTCTACATAATCGAGTGGGACGGTTTGAAGTTATGGGGATGAGGCGGTCCCTCAGATACCATGGTCCCATGCCATGTAGGGCTTTAAAGGTCAAAACCAACACCTTGAATTGCACCCGGAAGCATACTGGCACCCAGTGCAGCTGGCGTAGCAGAGGTGTCACATGGGCCGATCTAGGGGCACCAATAACTGCACACGCTGCCGCATTCTGGACCAGTTGGAGCTTCCGGATACTCTTCAAGGGTAGCCCCATGTAGAGCGCATTGCAGTAGTCTATATGGGAGATGACCAGGGCATGAGTGACTGTACGGAGGGACTTCTGATCCAGGAAAGGGCGTAACTGGCGCACAACACGAAGTTGCGCAAAGCCCCTTCTGGCCACGGCTGCCACCTGCTCCTTGAGCAGGAGCCGTGAGTCCAGAAGGACCCCCAGGTTCCGCACTGGTTCTGAATGGGGAAGCGCAACCCCATCCAGAACCAAAGATGATAATTTCCCAGATCCAGAAGAACCATCAATCCACAGCCACTCTGTCTTACCAGGGCTCAGCTGAAGCCTGTTGTTCCCCATCCAGACCCCCACAGCCTCCAGGCACTGAGAGAGGGCGGCCACTGCATCACTTACTTCACCTGGGATGGAGATGTACAACTGTGTATCATCAGCATATTGATGATATCTCATCCCACGGTGACGGATGATCTCACCCAGCGGTTTCATATAGATATTAAATAGGAGAGGTGAGAGAACCGAACCCTGCGGCACCCCACAAACGAGGGGTCGAGAGTTGGATCTCTCATCTCCTATTACTACCGATTGGGACCGACCCCCGAGGAAGGAGGCGAACCAGCGCAAAACTACGCCAGCCACCCCCAACTCCTCGAGTCGTCCCAAAAGGATACCATGGTCGATGGTATCGAAAGCCGCTGAGAGGTCAAGGAGAGCCAGGATGGACGCACTTCCTCCATCCCGCTCCCGCCAGAGATCATCCATAAGCGCGACCAATGCAGTTTCCACCCCATATCCCAGCCTGAAACCCGACTGAAAGGGGTCTAGATAATCCGTTTCATCCAGAATCCTCTGGAGTTGTAACGCCACCACCTTCTCAACCACCTTCCCCAAAAAGGGGAGGTGGGAGACAGGACAAAAATTATCCAATATCGTAGGGTCCAGTGATGGTTTCTTGAGTAGGGGGTGCACCAGCGCTTCCTTGAAGGCATCCGGAAACACCCCCTCCCCCAGAGATATATTAACCATTGCCTGGACCCAACCACATGTCACCACCCTGACTGCTTGCACCAGCCAGGAAGGGCAAGGGTCTAGATGGCATGTGGTGGCCTTTACAGTCCGGAGGATCCTGTCCACTTTGTTAGGCCCAACAGGATCAAACCGATCCCAGATAACCGGGTAATGACGTTCCCTTGGCATCTCCCCAGACTCTGCTTCACGCTTGGAGTCCAACCTAGACCGAATCTGAGCGATTTTATTCTGCAGATGCTCAGAAAATTCTTCCGCATGGCCCTGCAGGTAGGTTACAGCCTCCACCTTACCCAGAAGAGATCGTGTTATCTTAAACAGGGCCGTCGGGCGGCATTCTGCGGATGCAATAAGAGCGGAGAAATATAGACGTTTCGCCGCTCTTACCGCCACAAGGTAGGCCTTTACCGCGGCTCTAGCTTGTGTTCGGTCGGATTCAGTCTTTGTTTTTCTCCAGCGACGCTCTAGGCGTCTCTTAGCCCTCTTTAAGACCCTCAACTCCTCCGTAAACCACGGGAAGTGTTGGGTCAGATGTGGCAAGAGAGGCCGCACAGGCGCGATCCTGTCCAAGGCCCCAGCCACCTCCCTATTCCAGGCTGCGGCCAGGACCTCCACTGGACCGTGCAGTAGATCCTTGGAAATAACCCCCAGCTCCTTCTGGAACCTCATTGGGTCCATTAGTTGCCGGGGGCGGACCAATCGAATGGGTCCTGCCTCCCTGCGGAGTGGGGCGGCATAGGAGAATCTCAAGGCCACCAGGGCGTGATCTGACCATGACAATGGGGATAGATCTAACTCTCCCTTCAGATCACTTTGCCACTGCTCCGACAAGAAAACTGCTCTGACAAGAAGACCGCCCAGAGTCCCCTTGTGGGGGGAGATGGGCGGTGATATAAGTTAGAAATAATAAATAAATAAATAAATAAAACTAAGTCCGGAGTGAGGCCACTGTCTCGAGTCGGGTTTTGAAGAATCTGAGATAGGCCCATGGCTGCCATGGTAGCCATGAACTCCCGAGCTGTCTCTGAGGCACGTCCCAGGGAAGGCAGATTGAAGTCCCCCAGAACCATAAGTCTAGGGAACTCCACTGCCAACCCTGAGACAGCCTCCAACAACTCGGGCAGGGAGGTTGCTACGCAGCAGGGAGGCTGGTACAGCAACAACACTCCCAACTTCTCTCGAAAACCCAACTTGAAAAACAGGGTCTCACACCCGGCCACTTGTGGGGCAGGGCCCCTGAAGGCCACCAGAGATTCCCGGATTACAACCGCCACCCCTCCTCCCCTGCCCCGGGGTCTCGGCTGATGCCACACCTGAAACCCGGCTGGGCACATCTCCGAGAGCGCTACTCCTCCCTCTGTGCCCAGCCAGGTCTCAGTAATACACACCAGGTCTGCCCCCTCCTCTGTGATCAAGTCACATATAAGGGGAGCTTTATTATTGACAGACCTGGCGTTAAGTAGCAACAGTCGGAAGCCAGGACACTCGAGGATCCTTTGACCAGGGCCTGGGTCTGAACCTGAGGAGCCGGAACACGCCACCGATACCAAACATCGGGGGCATCTTCCCCGAAGATGGCCTGCCCCTCGGTTCCCGCCATAACATCCCCTACCTGTCACCACTTCGATGGGGCAACCTGCCCTACTGCCCCCAGATTTCCCAGGCCCAGATGCCTCCACTCCTGGCCCTCCGGAAACCCTGGTTTGATATAAGGGTCCCCTCCATGCACACATCTCTCATAAACACTCGCCCCTAGGTGGTGATAGGCCCCCCAGCGCACCAGCTTCCGCTCTCGGCACCAGGAGGGCCTCCCCACCTTCCAACATCCACTCTGCCCCTTTACCCCCTCTCACTAGTTGTAAGGGGGCACCATACACTCCTGCCCACCGTCTGTCTCTCACTCAGGGGTGGGCACTCTTCCATAAGTTCACACAATCTTGGGCTCCCCTTACTCTCTCACACTCAGGGAAAGCCCTCATTCACATACCCGGGGACCCTCTCACCTCTCTGCCGACTCTAAGTGAACAGGGGGAATATTAAAATTTTAAGTTGTTAAAGAGTTCTCCAGATGATAAAATTCATGGGAATTTCCCCCTACACCCAACTTCAGAGTTTCTCCAGAGATGCTGTAATATACAGTTCGTAAAGTCTATAGAGGAACACCATTGAAAATAGTACTCTTCTTTATTGGCGAAACACTCACACTCCGCTCTCTGCTCCGCGTCTCGTCGCTGCCTCGTTACTCTGGAGTTTTTTTCTCTAAGCCCTCCACACCATCCAGCACCGTTGTTATTGCACAATTGGGGTTCGTAGGCTCCAACACAGCAGGACCGGGACACCAGTCTCCCACTTCGCCAATTCTCCACACCAGGTTCCCGTCCAGGAAATCCCCCAAAGGGGTCTGCTGAAGAATGACCAAGTCCACAGTCGCAAAGGGCCATGAGCTCTGCCCAGTTCTCTATCCATGTGCTGCGAGAGCTACACTCCGTCCAGCCTACTCCAGATCGAATATCAAGCCAGAGGTACGGATTTCCGGAGTTCTAGGGCGCTCTCCAGTCGCCCCTACCCGTTGGTAAATAATTTGTAGGGGCAAGGGGTTCTTCACTCCGTATCTGAGCTCCCCCACAAAGATCTCTCAAAAGCAGCTCACGGCGTCTTTCCTCTGGTTGCCACTAAGCCACCACCTCCCGATCTTTCCCATGCGTCCGATAGGTCTTCCAGGTGGGGGTTCCGATGGCAACCAAAATTGGGTGGGTTCCTTCCTCTCTCCCCCCAACCCAGCAAGGTTTTAGGCTCACGGGGGGAGGCTCACAGGGGGGAGGCTCACAGGGAGAACTCACAGCGTCCCAAAAATCTCCAGGCCTTGGGCGTCTGCTGGGTCTGTTGTTAGTTCTGTCGCGTTCCCCAATCCATCCAGGGAACTCCGGCAAACTCCGGCAAACTCGTCCCAGGACCCCAACCAATAGATGATAGGGTTGGGGATCAGCACTCTCTAACTTTGAGCCTTCTGAGAGCTCAAAAAGGCCTGGGACTCCCTCCTTCAAAGCGGGAGCGATCGGCGTCTGCTTCCGATCGCCATCTTGGATTTTTTTTTTTTTTTGAAATTATAACTTTATTGGAAGTCTAACAATGCATTTGATTTTATTTTTTGTTAAACTGTAGCATTCAGTTTTAATTCTGTCAAAGCCATTTCTAAGTTGCTAATTTATTTTCTAGACATGGATGATTGTTTTCAGTGTCCAGAAGATCAGTATGCAAATATGAACCAGGATTTGTGTCTTCCAAAGATTATGACATTTTTGATGTATGATGAAACTTTGGGGATTGTATTGTCCAGTTCTACTCTTTTATTTTCTTTGGTCACAGTTGGAATCCTTTGGATCTTTATTAAGCATCAGGACACTCCCATAGTCAAAGCCAACAACCGGAATCTCACCTATGCTCTCCTTGTTGCTCTCTTGTTGTCTTTTCTTTGTTCTTTGCTATTCCTTGGAAAACCTGACAAGGTGACGTGTCTCCTTCGTCAAACTGCCTTTGGTATCATCTTCTCTGTGGCCATTTCTTGTGTGCTGGCCAAAACCATCATTGTGGTTCTGGCTTTCATGGCCACTAAGCCTGGGTCTAAGATGACCAAATGGGTGGGGAAAAGATTAGCCATGTCCATTGTGTTGGGCTGTTCCTTAATTCAATGAATTTTTTGCACTATATGGCTGACAACCTCTCCCCCATACCCAGATGTTGACACAAATTCAGTGGCAGAAGAAATCTTTTTGGAGTGTAACGAAGGATCTGCCTTCATGTTCTACTGTGTCTTGGGCTATATGTGCCTCCTTGCCATTATCAGCTTCTTGGTGGCTTTCCTAGCAAGAAAATTGCCTGATGTTTTTAACGAAGCCAAGTTTATCACCTTCAGCATGTTGGTCTTCTGCAGTGTTTGGCTGTCCTTTGTTCCAACGTACCTGAGCACAAAGGGAAAGTACATGGTTGCCGTGGAGATCTTCTCCATTATAGCTTCCAGTGTTGGGTTACTGACTTGTATTTTTTTCCCTAAATGCTACATCATTGTGTTGAGACCTGCTCTTAACAACAAAGAACAGCTAAGAAGACAAAACCACAGAAAAACATAGAATTATGTCTCTTTATTTCATATTGTCTATATGAAAACAGAATCATTTAATGGTCTTTTCCAGTATCACTTACCGAGTATTAAGCTCTGTCAAATCTTCAGATTTAACTCTCATTTTATAGGTAAAATAAAGTATCGCTATTTACTGTACATACCATCTACTTCGTTTGTACTGACCAGTCATTTTCTCAAAACATCTTTGATTGAAATCTATTATTTTATTCCATTATTTATTGCTTGCTCACTTAGTGTGATTTCTACAGACAAGGTGTGTATTACAACTGTGACATTGTCATAGGCAATTAAGATTGGACTTGTAAAAGCATATCCAAAAATTCAAATTGCAAATAATCTTTTCAATTTTTCCCGTAAGCATCTGAAGTTCAAATTATTAAAAAAGGGCATTAGAGTATGTTACAAAGCTGAAAGAATATAATGGGTGGATTCTAACACAATGGCAAAAACTGTACTATGGAGAAAGCCTAGAACTGAGCTATGAGAATTACTGAAAAAAATGGAGTACCAAGTGAGGTTCTGGAGCACAGCAGTTGCATTCTTTCCGAGTGCCTGTAGAATTCCACAGTATGCAATAATTAAAAAACCTTCCATTCAAATCATGGATGGAAACATGTGGCCATCTTATTCTGCAGAACCACATCACAAATACCCTTTGCTATCAGGTACACTTAGGGTGCTTCTGGAGTTTCAGTATCATCCAGAAAACATTTTTTGGATTTAAGTTTAGGGTGATAAGTTAAGAGTATGTCAGCCCTTCCAGGTAAACCAGATAGGAAACACAAATAGATGAACTAATGCTACTTTAATGTAAGGCTACATTAAAGAGTCTTGTAAGTACAAATCGCCCTCCCACCCTATTTATCTCTTGAGTGGTCATGGTGGGTCTTTCCTAGTTTTCTTCCTTAGACCGTTACCCTCTCTTGGGCTTCTTTTCTTTCTTTTTTTTTGATCAAAGTTATTATTCTTTAAAACAAAGACTAAAAACTACAAAAAACAAAAAAAGCCATTACAAACAAAAAAAGCTAAAAGTGTAAAAACACAAAAGAAAAGACATTTAGAAAGTTACATACATACAGGTGACTTCCAGCTTTCAACAGCAAGAATATACAGCAATTCCCATAAACAAACCCTTCCTCTATATCAAACCATAATCACATTATTTCTATAAATCCCTCCATTAACACATATACAAATCTCTAATACAATTGCTCCTTCTGTTTACATAAAATATATGTATACATATATTTAAATTTCTACTTCAAACTTCCCTTCCTCTTAAAAAGCAATCTATTTAATGTTTTTTTCTTTCTACTACTATTCTATATACTTCTGTCTACACAATAGGCATCAAATTATAGAAAAAAATAAATTGTCTGCCTTTATAATAAACAATCTTAATCCTATTAGACCTAAAAAACAGTATAAAACTTTATTATATCTTATCTATATCCCTTAAATTTTACAAAGTTATAATCCTATAAATCCTAATCCAAACCACTCGCTGGATCGTCACCTTGTTGTTTTGATCATGCCTCTCTTTTGTCATGGGTGGTGATTGGAACTTTTGTGTAGATACCGGTCTGTATGGGTGGGTTTTCTGTATACTTTGTGTCCTAGTTTGAGGTCTGGTTTGCGTATGACCAGCGTATCTAAAAATGGAAGTTTGCTGTCAGTTTCTTTTTCCATAGTGAATTGTATATTGGGGTGGATGCCGTTTAGATGGTCCAGAAATTTCTCCAGTTCTTCTTCAGCATGACTCCAAATTGCGAAGGTGGATCGTGCTAATCGAAACTGTGAAACCCAATTTCTCAACAATGAACTTAACCATCTGAATTGGGTCCTACAGGCGAATGGCTATTCCAAGAATGAAATAAAAAGAGCCATCAAACCAAGAAAACAACATCCAACTGAAGAAAAACAGCCCCACACAAACAAAATATTCCTGCCCTACATCAAAGGAGTCACTGACCGCATGGGAAAACTGATGGAAAAACACAACTTTCAAACAGTCTTCAGACCCACCAGGAAAATACAACAAATGCTAAAATCAGCAAAAGACAAAAGGGACCCCCGCACTGCTGCAGGAGTATACCGCATACCATGCAGCTGCGGACAAGTATACATCGGAACCACAAAATGAAGCCTTCACACTAGGATAAAAGAACATGAAAGACACTGCAGACTACAGCAACCGGAAAAATCTTCAGTAGCTGAACATGCTCTTAAGCAAATGGGACACAAAATCCTATTTGAAAACACAGAAATACTGGACAACACCAAAAGCCACTACACCAGATTATACAGAGAAGCCATTGAAATTCACAAACACCAGCACAGTTACAATAAAAAAGAAAAAAGTTTAAAAATTAGCAAAACCTGGCTACTAGTCCTGAAAAACACAGTCTGCAAAAGGTCAACGAACTCAGTCCAACCACCAGGTCATGGGAATACTTCTCACAATGAACATGCTAATCACGATCATCAGCCACTCATTAACATTTCAACACAACAAAAAACCCCACCTAATCTCCTATAATTTAGCTCTATAAATAGAACATTGCCACTCTACCTGGGCACAGAGATTTTGCTTCTATCTGTGCTCCTGCCCTCTGAAGATGCTGGCCACAGATGCTGGTGAAACGTTAGGAACCACAACTTCCAGAACACGGCCACACAGCCCGGAAGACCCACAACAGCTATGATTATACACCTTATTGAAGAGAAACTTCCTACTGGTGTAGAAATTATATATCGATCAGATGGAAAGATTTTTATTCTTAGTAGGCTGAAAAAAAATAAGGTAATTAAAACTTCTGTTATAGAACTTCAATATGCTGATGATAACGTAGTCTGTGCACACTCAGAGGAAGATCTTCAAACTATCCTAAACATCTTTGCAGAAGCATATGAAAAGCTCAGCCTCTCAATTAACATTAAAAAAACCAAAGTGCTTTACCAGCAAGTTCGAACCAATCCCTCTGCAGCACCATCAATCCAGCTTAAAGGTGTGTTACTAGAAAATGTCGACCACTTTTCTTATCTTGGCAGCCATCTATCTACAAAAGCCGACATTGACGCTGAAATTCAGCATCGTCTGAGCTCTGCGAGTGTAGCTTTCTCTCGAATGAAGTGTAGAGTGTTTGAGGATCAGGACATTCGCAGGGAGACCAAAATGCTTGTTTACAAAGCCATTGTACTACCAACCCTTTTTTATGCCTGTGAAACATCGACACTCTACAAACGCCACCTTCAACTTCTTGAAAGATTCCATCAACGCTGCCTCTGAAAAATTCTGCAAATGACTTGGGAAGATAGGTGGACTAATGTTAGCATATTAGAAGAAGTGAAAACTACCAGCATTGAAACAATGATAATCCAACATCAACTTTGCTGGACCGGCCATGTTGTTCGAATGCCTGACCTGTCAGGGTTTTCCTGTAAATTGCAAATCGCTTTCTTTACTTTCTGTTTCCCAAAACAACTTCACTGATAAGATGCAGGTGGCTGCCATCATGTGATGTTATGTCTAAGTCTGAAACTATCCCATGGGAACTCCCGGGGGGAGACAGTATGCTTGGTTAGATGCAACACTGCCATCTCATGGCGGTTTATACTATATGCAATCCTGTACGCTTTAGGTTTTGTAAATCTGAAAAGGCTTTGTGACCCATGATCCTAAGGTTCCACCAATCAGAAAGCTGTTTCAGCTGTGAACTATGGGTCTATGCTTCTTGACTTCTGTCCAGTCTTTTAGCCATGTTCATGTGTGTGTTCTACCTCTGAGGACTGGGAAGTGCGTAGCTATGCGTGGCTGTGTGTGTAGGCCATGGCATGGGCTCCTTCATGTCTGTCAATGGAAACAATACACGAAACTCTGCTTCTAAGGTTGTTTTTCCTTTTTGCAATAATGTAACTGTATATACATTTATTGCCTTTATTACAAGTAAACTATTTTAGCCATAAACCCTGCACTCTGTCTGTTTACTCTGCGCCTTAACCCTATAAGCCAGCATTATCCCACATGACCATCGTCTTCCAAAGCAGCTACTTTAGCCCCAACTTAAGAATGGAATACGGAATATTGGTGGACAGCAAAAGAGATTCAAAGATACTCTCAAAGCTAATTTTAAAAAATGTAATATCAGCATTGAGAACTGGGTAGCCCTAACTCATCAGCATTTCAATTGGAGGTCAGCCTTTATTAAAGGCACTACAGACTTTGAAGAAGCACGAGTACAGGACAAAAGGGAGAACCGAGCTAAGAGGAAGGCACGTCAAGCAAACCCTCATCATGACCATCTTCTACCCGGAAACCTTGGCCTTTACAGCCACTTACGGATCGACTGTTAAGATTTTACCCCTGGAAGACAATCTTACTTGGCTACGAGTGATCTCCAAGAAGAAGAAAAAAAACAAACCATAAGAAAAGAAAAAAGAAAAAGAAAAGAAAAGAAAATCACATTAGTTTCATTATCAATCCAATTAAATATTCTTAATTTTTATAAATTGTCTGCTTTATAATTAACAATCTTAACCCTAATTATGCTTAAAAACAGTATAAGATATTACCAGAAACTGTCAATACCTTTTAAATCTTAGAAATCAAAAATCCTGTAAATCATGTTAACCTCATTATTAGACCAATTAAATATTCTTAATTTTTTTACCCCTCCTCAAAATATACCAGGGAATTTAAATATTTCACCATTGCACCAAAAGCATTTTTTTACAAAGATCCAACAACCCAACAAATCCCAAAGACACAAACTTTCCAGTGAAAGAGAAAAAAAAAACTACCACATAACATACTCTTCTTTCCTGTAACATTGATTAAAATAGTCATAACATTTCCCCAGCTTGGCAGCTCCTTGTGCAGTCTTAAGGTTAAACAATCGTTTTAACCTCATAAACACCAATCAAGAGTTTTCAGCGGAGAATATTTCAATCTCCCTCACAGCAGTAAAATCGCCATCTTTTCCAAAGTCATCTTCTTCTTCCATCATCGTATTTTCATATAGTTGTTTCATTTTAGCTAGAATCTCATCTTGAATGTCCCAAACAGTCTGTATAATAACTTGACAACCCTTTGAAAAAATATTACGTTGCTGACAACGTAATTCTCTGAAATTTTCTTTAAAATCTTCCATTGTAAAAACAGTAAATTATAACACACCCTAAAGAGTTAACTCACAAAAATAGAGGTTAATGAATTAATCCAAAATTAATAATAAATTAATTAATAAAATATACTAGCAGACAGCTTGAAGAAAGTAAATAGAAAGCCAAAAGTTTAGAATGAGAAACCGAAAACAATGTGTAGCAATAACACTCCAACCTTCAAATTCAGCAACAAAGATAGCAGCGGAAAGGCAATGATACAGCTCTCAATATAACCCAGATGGGGTAAAAAGCCAAAACTTTTTTTTATAGTTAAAAGTCTCCAAAAATAACTATATTCACCAAGAGATTCCGCTTTTTCTTACTATAAAAAGCTTCTCTTACGGTACAAAACTTAAAAACACAAATTGGGTGCTTAAGAAATGGGAAGACAAGACCTATTTCCCCTTTAAGGGGGTGCATATGTGGGTCAGAAAGAGATGAAATCCCAGCCTCCCAGTGTAGTCTTACCGCTTGGTCACAGAATCTGTCCACAATCTCCTGGCTACAACTCACCATCTGGAGGACAGATGGGTTGATTCTCAGCATTTTCCTTAATCCAGAAAAACACTTGGGGCTACAGGAAAACCTGCCTGTGCCCAGAAAAAACTGCCACACTTCCAGCATTACCCATCGTAGGCAAAGTTGCTCAGTCCGCCATTTCCCACAGGAAGTCAGGCTCCTTTTCCTTTTATCTTATGGTTCCCTGGGCAGCATCTCTCCCTGTGTCCTCCAAGGTCACCCTCACATGTCATCACAGTGTTTCCCTATTTCCAGTCATTCTTTCAACATGAGGGAAATCAACTGAAGATATAGCTCAGGGAGGTGAATCAAGACTCTATTCTTATTCATGGTGATCACTCTTAGCCAAGTAACATTGTCTTCCAGGGGTAAAATCTTAACAGTGGATCCGTAAGTAGCTGTGTAGGCCAATTCTGGATCCGCAAAACCTCCCACAATGAGGGCATAGGTTTCCAGGTGGAAGACGGTCACGATGAGGGTTTGCTTGACGTGCCTTCCTCTTAGCTTGTTTCTCCCTTTCTCCCTGTACTCATGCTTCTTTAAAGTCCATAGTGCCTTTAATAAAGGCTGACCTCCAATTGAAATGCTCATGAGTTAGGGCTTCCCAGTTATCAATGCTGATATTAAATTTTTTAAAATTAGCTTTGAGAGTATCTTTGAATCTCTTTTGCTGTCCACCAATATTCCATTTTCCATTCTTAAGTTGGGAGTAAAGTAATTGCTTTGGAAGAAGATAGTTGAACTAATTCTACTTTACTGTAAGGCTACATTAACAGAGTCTTGCAAGTAAAAATCACCCTCCCTCCCTATTTATTGCTAGAATGGTCATGGTGGGTCTTTCCTCATCACATTGTTTCCCTATTTCCAGTCATTCTTTCAACATGAGGGAAATCAACTGAAGATATGGCTCAGGGAGGTGAATCAAGATTGCACCATTACAGCAGGGTGGCATCTCACCTGACCGCAAGAGGCATTAGCCAGCAACATAGACACACCTGGATGTTGAAAAGAGGCAAGCTTGGGTGTGGATCTATTCAAGAGATGGCCGAAAGTATACTACAGATCACCTTGTGCAAAAACTGAGAGTAAATAAAAGGACTTTATATAGATTTTAGAAACAGGAAGGCTGGGGCAAGCTAATTTGTTAATATACTATCAAGCAGTACATTTAGGGCATTTAATTCCATTTATTATGGAAGACTCTTCTAAACAATGGATTCAAGTTGACACAATGTTAGAGCCAGTTAAGTTTATAAAGCAATATATTTTTCACCGAAAATATTCTTCTAGAATAAAACAGATTGAAAAAGTTTTTACTAAAACAATGCTTCAAATTTAGATGAGTAAATACAGAGTTTTCATAAAGGATAGTTCCCCTTTCAGTTCTCTAGGGTCTAGGTCATTTTTCCAATCGGAATTAGTATATCCACCATATGGTTTAAAGGAAGCTTGGGATACTGATCGTGGTAATCCCACTGAGACTAATTGGCAGAAATTATGGAAACCGGGTGGATTCACTTCAGCTTCAATGCAAGAAATGCAGTGGAAGATTATACATTGTTGGCACTTGAGTCCACTTAGATTAGCACATATATATCAAAATTATTCTTCCTAATGTTGGAGAGGTTGTTAAAAAACAGGTCATTTTTCCATTTGTGGTGGTCATGCAATAAAGTTATACCCTTTGTACTGTCTTTGTGGAGATAAGTACTATTACTAATCAAATAAATTTCAGAGTAATCGGGAGCCAAATTCAGATTGAGCAACAAATAGGTGATAAGCTACAATGGCTCCTTTGGTATCAACCCAAATCTCCTCTGGGCAATGGAAATATTAGAGGTTCAACTACATGGCCCTATACCAATTTCAACAATTTAATACTTCATTATTTAGAACAACTAAAAGGACAGGGTTCCATATAGTTTGAGGTGGCTAAGTCACTCCTAGCAAAGTGGAAGCAAATTTGTAGAAGGTGTGTAGTAAGTACTTGCTCTGTAACTTAATTATCATGTTGCATAGTCTCTTTTCCTGTGCAAGACATGCAGGTTGGAAAGACATGCAGGTTGGAAAGACATGCAGGTTGGAAAGACATGCAGGTTGGAAAGACATGCAGGTTGGAAAGACATGCAGGTTGGAAAGATCTTACAGTGCTCTGCCACTTTGATGGAGATCAAAGTATATGCCTGCAAGTGAGTATTGCACGCATTTACCAATTCCATGCTCAGTGCATACGTCCAAACTTTAATGGATGAGTTATGCTAGATTGACGATTGCTCAGGGGTGTGTCAGAAACCATGCCTGGAGAGCTGTTGGAAGAAGTCTAAAAGTGAATCTAACCAAGTACAGATATGTGCTCATGTCCAAGCCGACAATTTGGCAATAATAGATGTGAAGCAAGCTTACTTCTCTCCCCCTCCCCCCTTCCATTTTATTGGTGGGATATTATCTGGCAGCCTCTTTTAGGGTGACCAACTCTATTTTAGGGAGCAGTCATTATAGAAATCTCTTTCCAGGCTTCTATGATTAATCTGCACAGCATTCTGCTGACCAAATTACTCAGACTCACCACAGTTTTGACTCCTCATGGGCAGAGTCTTTGAGGATAACCAGTACACTGTCTTGCATGTTATCTAGGACTCCTTATGAGGTGTTACCTCAGAGAAAGTAGATAGGGTACTGTTTGGATGATCTTCTGCCATAATTGCTATGAACCTGGACTATCCTGGTTGTTGTGAAGAGCAAGTGGAAAAGTGACCAGCTGCATCTGAGAGATTGTTAATGCCTCCCTGCATGAGGGGCAGCTGTCAGAAGCCCCTGAAGGAGGCTGTGATGTGCCCCCTTCTTGAAAAACCATCTATGCATCCTGCAGTCCTGGAAAACTAATAGCCAGTCTCCAACCTTCCCTTTTTGGAGAAAGATATCAAGAGAGTATAGGAAGATCAACTATGCAGCATCCTAAAAGAAATGGATTATCTGGACTCTTTTCATTCAGGGTTCAGACTTGGGTGTATGATTAAGACAGCTTTGATTACTTTCTTGGGTGACTTTATCAGAACCTGAATGGAGGGAGTGCACCACTCTTGGTCCATTTTGACCTCTTGGTGGCTTCTGACTATGGCATCTTCCTGGGCTGATGCAGAGGCTAGGGATAGGAGATACTGTTATAGAGTGGTTCCTCTTCTTCCTCAGTGGATGGTTGCAGTGTTGTGGTGGGAGAAGAGGAGTCAATTTGGTAGCCACAGTAATAATAATGAGTAAATCCTCATTATCACCTAGATTAGCTACTGCAATATTCCTTATATAGGGCTGCATTTAAAAACGACCCGGAAAATAGAACTCATCCAGAGTGCTGGAGTCTCTGTTTAAATGGAAGCCTATAGAACCAACTATCTATACTTGGCTTGAATTGTGTCAACTTGTCTTTGAGAACTTGAAACAAATTGAGGTGTTTTCATGATTCAAAAGATAAATATTAGGGAGAGCTTTTCCCCCAAGCATTTAGCTACCCCCATTCTATTCCTTTATGTAGGGAAGTGTGGGCAGTCAGAGAAGCTCCAGGATAAGATTAAGACATAGAAAAGAAATCAACAATACTAGGGGGACCATGTACAGGAGTAGGAGGAGTTGGAGTTGGAGTTGGAGGAGGAGGAGGAGGAGGAGGAGGAGGAGGAGGAGGAGGAAGCTGCCCTATCCATGGGAAGAAGACTCCCAAGAAATTGCAAGAGAAAATGCAGAAATAAATTACCAAGTCTTCTT
Source organism: Charina bottae (assembly GCA_023362775.1). Lineage (NCBI taxonomy): Eukaryota > Metazoa > Chordata > Lepidosauria > Squamata > Charinaidae > Charina > Charina bottae. Next base: position 13,582,152 of record JALMGJ010000011.1, read on the forward strand.
CCACCAACATTGTTGAGATGGGTTACTGTGTCCTACAACAGCCCTGTGTGAATACAGCAATAATCTTATACCAAAATCAGTCTGCAATGACTTCAATTAGACTTTTATTGCTATGGAAAATTTGCAGTACTAAATACATCATCAGTGACCCTCTGCCTTTTCTTAACAAGAAATATCAGTCAGGAGACTTCATTGTTGTGAATATGTTGTCTCAGATCTATCTCTTCCACGCAATGATAGACCTCAGCAAATTCCCCTCTAAGGAGCTGTTTGAGGATACTGTGTAAGGCTTTACAGAGAACAAATTAATTTGAACTGGGAGGTCTTTTCATATTCACACTAGCCTCACTTCCAATGATTGGCATCAAATCTTCTTTCGTGGATGGCGCCATCTTCATCCTCCCTCTCTTCCTCCTTTTCCAGAATCATCTTCTCCTCCTCTTCTCTTTCATAATCCTCATCCACAATCCATAAACATTATCTGATGACTATATCTTTAAGAAAAAAAAGTTGTTTCACTTTTTTTTCAAATTTCAAGTTTTCCACATTTTTTTTTCAAGTTTTCTCATAATTATGTGTACATACATACATACATACATACATACACCAAATATGGGAATAGGAGGAGGAAAAGATTAGCCAAGTTGTGTGATGGGAAGGTATTCCTACGGCAGAACGAACCTCATGGAGAATCCCTTTTTGAAAAATAGTTGGAGTATTCATATACTCCTGAAGTTGAAAGGGGTGATGTTCACTACTGAGTTGAGCTCCATGCTCAGTGTGTGAATCCGGTCTCTTGCAGTGGGTAACTCTAAGTGCTTTCCTGGGAAATGGATGGTTTACAATATATTGGCTCTTGCTCAGGTGTGAGTTTGATTTTGCAAAGGGGATGTTTTAGCAAACTGCACGTTGAGTCATCCTATGTATGTTGTCCTAGAAGCCTTAAAGCTTTTCCAACACTTTGTGTTTCCACTTGTTGTGCATGCAGTGATTGATTTTCTGTAAAGGAATCTTCCTGAGAGTCCTTTTCTTAAAATAATTTACACATAGAAGAGAAGGTAACTTCTCTTTCTGTGGATTCTTTATTGAAGAGCCAAGTTCCCAAACAATACATTACTGAAGTCTGAAATTTTTACCTTTTTCTAAAAATTGAGCAATTCATTTCCAAAGTTTGTCATGAGAATTTTTAACTTCACCTTCATCCCAAAATTTAAAAATTTGCTGTTTTTACAAACTCAGTTCTCTATAAAGTAGATGAAATTAGTATAATAACCAATTTATTAATTAGAATCTTAAAGAATTTTTTCTTAATTATTAGATTACATTAAATGCCCTTTCTGACATCATGGAAGAAGTTATGCTCCATTTCTTTGTCAAAATTTTCCTATATTTCTACTCTTTGTAACTGTAAGTTCTATTTAGGAAATAATGGGATGGAAGTACAATTTTGATCTTTATTACATAATAAAATGCATCAGTATCCTTTTGGAAATTAACAATAAGTGACTTCATTTTCTGAAATTATTACTGGGATTACTGAATACTGGATGATTGTTGGGGCAGAAATCATTTTCATAACAAATATTTTTCATAGGCTATGAAAACGTCACTTATGACGCTGCTGATTAAAATAAAAATGATTGCAATTCTGTTTTATCACACTCACTTTTAAAGAAGTATATGATATGCCCTCTTTTGAATTGAATGCATGGTGATAGAATATATAATTCCCGTTCCAGAGTCATGACTCCAATCTACAAGCACATCTTGGCCTTAGAATTTGCCATCAAGGAGATCAATAGAAATATCCAACTTTTACCCAATCACACCCTCGGCTTTCAGATCTATAATACCTACTTCACAACAAGTTGGACATACCGAGCCTCATTGGAACTTTTCTCTACAAAGGTCCAGTTGATCCCTAACTACAGCTGTGATAAGCAGCACAGACCAATAGCAGCCATTGTAGGACCTACCACTGAAATGTGTCTACACATGGCTACCATCTTGTCCATGTACAAGATGCCACAGGGATGAGCTTTGATGGAACCCAGACAAAGTAGATAACCATCCATGCACTCTTCCCTTCTTTTTATGGGAGTGTTAATGGCATAGGAAGGAAGGGGTTCTTCTTGAAATAAGGAGATAATTCTTAAGAAAACTGGTGCTTATACCTGTCCTCAAATTCACTAGGCATCTTTCTACTTCCTTCATTTCTCTTATCTCATTTGAATCCAGGAAGATTCCATAGATTGCTGAATTGCATCTACTGGCATCCTTCGCTGGAAGGACTGCTGAAAGTTTGACACAGCTATATCTGAGGAGAAAGATGTTGGTGAATCCATATCTTAAAGTAATAGTGTAAGACCTTTCTGATTTGCAATCACGTTATAACAATTCAGAAAATAACAAAAGATATGGCCTGGGGAGATGAATCAAGAGGGTCAGAAATATTTCTGGATTCTTTATTCAAATCAATTAGATCACTTTTTCTTCATTTAGAAGAATTAGACTTTGGAGTTTCAATCTAGGATATTTTTCCTGAATTCTTCAAAGCCCTTTGTGGCTACACAGAGTCTTCGTTTTGTGTACGGTTAGGTTTTGGACTTGCTTGAAGAATCTTTCAGTTCAGGAACAAGAATCTGGCACAAATGAAGCTCTGGCTGTATAATTTCATCTATCATGATTCAGAACGTGCTTAGAAAGTGAAGCAGAGAACTGCTACAAAGCAGATGTCTTCAAAGAACTCTGACATCTTTCTCTCTGATAAAAGATTTGATATTTTTTATACCATTCCTGGGGTATTGAGACTTTCATTCAATACCTGAATCTTGCTGGAAGAGGGGTGACTAATGATATGAATTCTCTGATGTTGACATGAGTAAGTGGCCAATGAATTTGATCAACAGATTAAACTATGTGACTATCTTGGCAGTTCTGAGTACAATGCAACAAAAATGGGTTCAAGGCTGGCTAGCATACTCAGAAGAATAAAAAAAATTAAGTCAAGTAAAGTGGTCACTTTGGAGTCCTCTGACTTGGGTGTGGGGACATGTTCCATCTAGCCACATTTCTTGCCCACCACAGAGACAAATAAGGAACTATCGTAGAAAAAAGGTGAAGTGGATAATCCCTAGGGCTGGAGGGAAGGGGCATGACAGAATTTAGTAGAGGTGGCCAGTAAGGCTAGGGGACTGTAGCTCGTAGGAGTAGCTCATAGGAGATCAGACTGTGCTATTTGGAGACTAATCCATGAAGCACATCACTTACAATGTCTGTCAAAGTCTCATTGCTTGCTGCCTGCTTTATCATTGGAACTTTTAAGGGTCATTTATTTTACTATTCCTGGGGACAGGAAGAAGTGAAGGTCAAGGGGACACACGAGAAAAACAAGGTTGCCTGGGTTAGGCACAAAGGGTAAAGGCCCATAGAATTGGGGAAAAGGCCCAAGTCTGTTGGTGGAGAGTTTAAAGGTTGCTGTGCTCTCCTTTCATCATCCTTCCATGTCTGCCTTCAAAGAGGGGCAGGGGTATTGCCAGCATTTATAGGGGATACAACTTAAAGATAGACATAGAAAAGAAAGTAACGATACTAGCAGGAACATATACCAGAGAAGGTGGTGGTGGTGGTGGTGGTGGTGGTGGTGGTGAGGAGGAGGAGGAGGAGGAGGAGGAGGAGGAGGAGGAGGAGGAGGAAACTACCTCTTTTCTTGGAAAGAAAGCTCCAAGAAATTGCAAGAGAAAATACAGAGATGCATTCTGTTTTGAAATAGGGATGAGTTACAAATGGTTGTGCCATCAGCAGTGTTGGGATGGGTTACCGTGTTTGGGTCCACAATGATTTTGTGTCTATTCAGCAATAATCTGATAGGCAAATCAGTCTGGACACATGGAAGAGAGACTTCGATCAGACTGTTATCCCAAAATAGAGTGTTTATGGGGAAGGGCATTGCTGCTCCTTTCACTCTGTTCAACCATTTTCTTGGTCTTATTCCATACTTTCCAAGTGATTCCAGGCATTAACAGAGAATTATTCTCAGAAGGGGCTGAAAGTCTTCCAAAATGAGTTTTGGAGTAAAAGCAGCTCTTTAATTTCACTATGGCCCCTGATATAACTCTTCTGTGAGTGAATATTAATCTACTCTTGTTTTTACATTTGGGAGTCATGAACTCTCTTCCTGTCCTTTTACAAATGCAGGAAAGGTTTAAAAGTCCTAATTAGAGTTAGGATTCGTCTCTTACTCTGAGTAATTTCAGGCATCTGTATCTCTTGCCACTACACTGTAGAAATGATCTCTACTGAGTTGGAAAAACATGTTTTCTTCTACAAGATTTCCTAAGACTTTGATTCTGAAATTGTTGACATTTCTTCTGCAATTATCAATCCCTCTATAATTATTTCAACTTCATCGCTAAGTCCTGGGGATGGCTGAGCCATTAGCTCAAGTAGAATTATACTTAATGAAAGAGAATGTTTGGACAGAGTAATTGGCTTACAGGAAAAAATGCTTCTGTTGAAGATGGTGCTATTTGCAGTATTGGTTATTGTGCTTTTACCTCATCTGGTGTGCAAGATTTGCAGTGCTAAATGCAACATCAGTGACCCTCTGCTTTTTCTTCACAAGAAATATCTGTCAGGAGACTTCATTGTTGTTAATATACTCTCTCAGATCTATCTCTTCCAGACAACGATAGACTTCACCAAACGTCCCTCTAGGGAGCTCTTTGAGGACACTGTGTAAGAGTTTACATGCAGAAACCAAATTAATTTTAACTGGGAGGTCAAATATTCATATTCATATTAGCCTCACTTCTAATGATTGGCATGAAATCTTCTTTGGTGGATGGCATCATCTTCATCCTCCCCTTCTTCCTCCTTTTCCATCATCATCTTCTCCTCTTCCTCTTCATAATCCTCATCCACAATCCCTAATTTTTATCTTATGATTATATCCTTAAGAAAAAAGTTATTTCAATTCTTTTTTCAAATTTTCTCATAATTATGTGACAAAAATCATGTTTTCCATATAAATAGAAATTTGTGTTAGGGAAAAAATATATAATAACAAATATGGGAAAAGGAGGAGGAAAAGCTTAGTCAAGCTGTATGATAGGGACATATTTCTAGGGTAGAATGTACCTCAAGTAAAATCCCTTTCCAAGCAATGGTTGGAATATACAGTACATGTACTCCTGAAGTTGAAAGGGGTAATGTTCACTACTGAGTTGAGCTCCATGCTTAGTGCATGAATCCGGTCTCTTGCAGGGGGTAACTGTCAGGGAGACAACGGGCGGCGAAGGAGGGGGCTCCCTCCAGGAAGGGAAATGCATTCGTAGTACTGAGTCTCTATGTTTCCCTCCCAAGAGGTTGAAGAAAGCCCCGCCTTGAGCTTCTGGACTATTTCTCTGGGCACTGCCAGTTCATGTTAGTCTAGCTGGATTCTGTTAAGGTTGTAGGATAAATAAACACTAGAGCTTTGATTCCAAGCCTCAGCATGTTATTTCTGCACCAAATATCAGGACAGTAACTCTAAGTGCTTTCCTGGGAAATGGATGAGTTATGATGATGTATTAGCTCTTGCTTAGATGTGAGTTGGATTTTGCAAAGGGGATATTTTAGCAAACTGCACATTGGGTCAACCTATGTTGTCCAAGAAGCCTTTATGCTTCTCCAACAGTTTGTGTTTCCACTTGTTCTACATGCATCAATTAAGTTTCTTTATTGGAATCTTCCTGAAAGTCTTCGCCTCAACGTAATTTACACATAGAAGAGAAAGTATCATATCCTTCTGTGGATTCTTTACTGAACAGCCAAGTTCCTGAATAATACATGGCTGAAGTCAGAAATGTTTACCTTTTTTCTCTATTGAGGATTTCTTTTTCAAAGGTTGTCATGAGAATTTTTCATTTTGCCTTCATTCCAGTATTAATAATTGGTAGTTTTTACAAGCTCAGTTCTTCTCCGTATATGACGTCAGTATAATAACCAATTTATTTAGTAGAATCTTAAAGTTTTTTTTCTTAATTATCAGATTAAATTAAATGCCCTCTCTGACATGATCGAAGAAGTAATCCTCTTTTTTGGGGGTCAATTTTAGAAAATATTGGGATGGAAGTATAAGTTTAATCTTTATCAGGCAATAAACCTATGGTTTGGGAAAATGCCTGTTTCAAAAAAATGCAAGTATTTTTTTTAATCCATTGGCTGATAGGTACCAATATATAACACGATTGCCAATCCAGTGTTTAAAGCACCGAGTTATTCCAAGATGAATTTGGATTGTCTAAACCTGTGCACTGTCAGTATATTGAACTAAACCCTCTGTTTCCCTATTTGCTATAGAGCCATCCATATTATCTAAACCTCCCAAATTACTATCAACAGTGGAACGTGTTTTGGAGGTTTTAAAGAAAATTGAGTGTCTTTTATCCTCCAAAAATGCATTAGTACCCTACTGAAAATCAACAATAAGTGACTTCAGTTTCTGAAATTATTATCCAGAGCAGGGTTTCTCAACCAGGGTTCCATGGAAACCTAGTGTTCTATGAGAGGTTCCCTGGGAGATCACAATTTATTTAAAAAAATATTTCAAATTTGGCCAAATTCACATAAAGACGTAAGTTTCATTCTTTATTTTTAGTTTAGGAACACCGTTAATGCATATATACAGGCCTACACATGAAACGAATATAATAATTTTGTAACTTGGGCGTATATTTGATCCTGAATGTGTAGGAGTTCCCTGAGGCCTGAAAAATATTTCAAGGGTTCCTCCAAGGTCAAAAGGTTGAGAAATGCTGACCCAGAGGGATGAACAATGGACGATTGTTGGGCAAAAATCATTTTCATAACCAGTATTTTTCAAAGTCTATGAAAACCTTACTTATGACACTGCTCATTAACATCAAAATGGTTGCAATGCTATTTTATCACACTCACTTGTAAAGATGTATATGATGTGACATCTTTTCAACTGAATGCCTGGTAATAGAGTATGTATTTCCCATTCCAGGGTCATGACTCCAATCTACCAGCACATCTTAGCCTTAGAATTTGCCATCAAGGAGATCAATATAAATCCCCATCTTTTACCCAATCACACCCTCGGCTTTCAGATCTATAATACCTATTTCAGAACAAGTTGGACATATTGTGCCTCACTGAAACTTTTCTCTACAAAGAGCCAGTTCATCCCTAACTACAAGTGTGATATGCAGCACAGGCCAATAGCAGTCATTGGAGGACCTACCTCTGATGTGTGTCTACACATGGCTACCATCCTGTCCATTTACAAGATGCCACAGGTATGAGCTTTGATGGAGCCCAGGCCAAGTACATAACCATCCATGCACTGTTCCCTTCTTTTTATAGGAGTGTTTATGGCATAGGAAGGAAGGGGTTCTTCTTGAAATAAGGAAATTATTCTTAACAAAACATATAACTTCTGTGGACTACAAGGGAATTCTGCTTTGGCGTCCTAATGTCTCCAGGCTTGTGTATGTCATTCTTCTGACATGTTATACTTTGAAAAGCCTAAAATTTATTGAGTGTGCTATACCTTACCAAGGATTAATTCTTTATGAATGCCTTATCTAAGAGAAACAAATGACTAAAAATATAAAGCATTCTCCAAAGTATAAAACATGAAAAAGTTTTTTAAGGGGCAATCTACCAATTTACGATTTCCAAATCCCTTAATTGTATTGAAGGAAAAGATAGAAATGAGGGAGGAATTGGAATAAAATAAGTTACAGAAAAGGACCACAATTGGTATTTGGGGGAATTGGAGATGCAGAAATGAGCTTAATCTAAATGGGAATTTTACATCAATAGCATCTGATATACTGTAGGGGGAATTCTTGTATTGTCTCTTGCAATATAAGATTAGAAAACCAAGCAGCAACATGTTATAAGCATTGTTTCAGTAATATAATATTCCATGTCTCATTTCCATGAAATACAAACTGTTAGGAAATTTTGGTGCAACAATGTGTCTTTGATCAAGTTTGCTGATGCCGCTCAGCCTTGGGAATAACGACTTAGCAATCTCCATGTAGCAGGGTCTGAATATGTAAGTTAAGTTTAGTAAAGGTAAAGGTTCTCCCCACATATTTGTGCAGTCGTGTCCGACTCTAGGGGCCGATGCTCATCTCCGTTTGTTAGCCGAAGAGCCAGCGTTGTCCAAAGACGCTTCCACGGTCATGTGGCCGCATGACGCACGCGGAACGCTGTTACCTTCCCACCGAAGTGGTACCTATTCATCTACTTGCATTTGCATGCTTTCGAATTGCTAGGTTGGCAAGAGCTGGAGCTAGTGCGGGAGCTCACTCCGCACCCAGGGCTAGGGATTCGAACCTCCAAACTTGCGATCTTCCAATCGACAAGTGTGGCGTCTTACCCACTGAGCCACTGCGCCCCTTATGTTAAGTATAGGTTAATATATGTTAAGTATAGGTGGCTTCAAATATGAAATATGTGTTGAGCTTTAATATCTATGCTGTAGCTTAAAAGGGTAAGTAATATCACAACACACTACATTTAGATAAAGAAGAAGAAGAGGAGGAGAAGTGTCCTGTTACCTATCTGCCTGTATTTTGCTTTTTTTTTTAAGTTAATGTATGGTTCCACTACCGAAAGCAGTACAAAAAAAGAGGCTGTTTTACATCAACAAATGTTTCCAAATATGGACCTTCAATATAAGGCAATTTTTCTATTACTCCTGCAATTCAAATGGACATGGATTGGGATCTTGTCAGCAAGAGATGACAATGGTGAGAAGTTTGTACAAAATGTGATTCCCATGTTTTCCCAGAGAGGAATCTGCCCAGCCTTCATTGAAACATTTCCAATCATTGATTATTCAAATAGCATTGTTGATGTGGTGGAAATGGGAGTTGAAATGTACATGGTGGTTATGAAAAGCACTGCTAATGTAGTAGTAGTTCATGGTGAAATTCATGGAATTTTAGTCCTGAGAATTCTTTCCAGCAATTTGAAATCGGAAGATGTACCATTATGGAAGAAAGGTAAAGTCTGGGTTATGACAGCTGAGATGGATTTCATGTCACTTCCCTTTCTAAGAAATGGTGATCTAGTCTTCCTCCATGGCGCTCTATCTTTTGCAATTCACTCAGAGAAGGTGTTAGGATTCCAGCAATTTATCCAGATGAGGAACCCTATCTTGGAAAAAGAAGACAGTTTTCTTAAGGTCTTCTGGGAAAATGCCTTTGAATGTTCCTTCTCCATCTCTGGAACGGAAGTGGAAAATGAGGTTTCTTGCACAGGAAAGGAGAAACTGGAAACTCTTCTTGCATCTGTGTTGGAAATGGACATGACTGGCCACAGCTACAGCATCTACAATGCCATCTATGTGGTGGCACATGCTTTGCATGACTTCCATTCATCAATGGTGGAATACAGAGCTAGAGGGCATGAAGACAAATTGAAACGTCTGGACCAAAAGCTGTGGAAGGTAAACCCGTGAGCAAACAAATTCCTTGCTGCTCACAAAATCTGCAACCCTCCAATCCTAAACCTAAATTGAATTCATCCTTCCAATGGGGATTTATCTAAGCATGTAGTTTTCCTAAATGTCATCTTTTCTCTAGCTGTAGCCAAAGAATATCTTTTATAAATTATTATGTTATCTTCATATTCATTAGGACAAGGGTGAACATTTTGTTATGCCCTTCATTGTTTGTTAATGGTATTCTTTATTTAGCATTACAATATCAAGATTTTCATGGTTTTCCTTGAACTTCCACATTTCAAGAACTTTCTCAGGTTTCAACATTCATTTCAGATGCAGTTTGTTTAGAAGGAAATCCATGAAGACTGATTTTATTTCTGTAATGGATGTCCTTAATACATACATACATACATACATACATACATACATACATACATACATACATACATGAAGAGAATAAAAGGAAGGATCTTATCATTAGCATTTTATTAAGTTTCCATTGATCTAAGTTATTGAAAGACTCCATATAACTTGATGCTTCCTACGCAACAGAGTTCAGAATCCTCCTTTTGTTACATGGAGGAAAAATACAAATTGTTTCTTTGGATTATCTATCTGCCCTTTCCATCCTTGAAATAAAACGAGGGCTATCATCTGCCAGGTCTGCAGAGGTATCATCTCAGGGGAGCCATTCTGATAGAAAACCTTCTCTGACGGAAGAATTTCTGACCCTGAAAGGGAAGTTGACACATTGATAGACCCCAAAACCTATATCAATACTTTATCCAGTCAGTTATTTTAATAATTTTGAAATGTACAAAAATTATTTCTCTTTTAATTTCAATTTTATTCTTCCTGGTATTTGGGTCTATTAAACATTTTATTTATTTATTGGCTCTTTGTGCTCTACATGATGCATCATTATAATGATGGTTTATAAGATGAAGTATTTAATAATGCTGTTATTATATTGCCCACTATCCTTCCTTAAAGTTTGAAAAAATATTACTGATATCTTTGAAAGGGGGAATGAATCTTATCACCTTGGACTACCAGATATACATATCTCTTCTCTTGGCTTCTTTTCTTTTCTTTTTAAAAATAATTTTATTAGATTTAAAGCAAAGATAAAAAGTACAAAAAAGCAAAAAACTACAAAAAGAAAAAAAGAAAACTAAAAAGATGTGATTTTTCTTCTTTTGTTTTCTTGGCTTCTTTTCCAATGTAGCTCAACCAATTTATGAGAGGGGTCTCATTCAATAATAGCGCTGGACAAAATATTTCTTTCAACCAAAATGGAGAACTGGAAACCGCATTGGATATTATGAATTGGATCACATTCCCAAATCTATCTTTTCTGAGAGTCAGAGTTGGAGGGGTGGACCCCATGGATTACCAAGAAGCATTTTTCACCATTGAGGAGGAGGGTATTGTATGGCCAGAGAGGTTTAACCAGGTATGGGCCAGTTCTATTTTGGCTTGTAGCCAAATATCTTTCTGCCATTCTTGGAGTTCCCTTAGATCCAATATTCCACATAGCAATTAGATTCAGGTACAGAACTTTTTTTTAAATTAAACTTGATTACATTTTTAAGGTAAAATGATAATAGCTGACAAGAAATGAAAAAAGTAAAGTAGGAAATCAAATCAGATAAAAGAACAAAGTCAAAAGTGCAGAAAAAGAAAAGGAAAATAAGGAAAGAAAATACAGAAAAAGAATGACTTCCGACTTTTTTTGCTACAGAGATAAGTATACATTTACATTAAACTCCTGATCTAATCTTACAAGATAGCTTGCATTAATTCTTTTATCCATTGTTATTTCTATAAATCAAATCCAGATATCATGATTTCATTTTTTTCGGTTTCACACAAAATGTCCAAAAGGGGTTTCCAGGTAAAATTAGTCTATGTCTTTTGTCTAATCAAAGCTGTCAATTTCATCATCTCAGCCATCCATTCTTCCATTGCAGGTAAGGTTAAATCTTTCCACCTTTGGGCATATAAAAGCCTTGCTGCTCTTACTATATACAAAAACAAAGCTTTAAGAGTTCTTTCTAACCATTTGTCCATCAGTCCCAAAGGAAAAGTCTCTGGTTTTGATTGAATATTAATCTTTAAGATCTTCTGAATTAAAACATGTATTTGATCTCAAAATTTCTTAGCTATTTTGCATGTCCACCAAAGATGATGAAAAGTCCCCTCTTGTTGTTCACACTTCGAACATACATTTGAAGACCCTTTGTACATTTTAGCCAATTTATCTGGTGACAAATACCAATGAATACCCAAAGTTTTTAGCCCATTTTACCATACAATCATTAATGTGTTCATCTTCTGTTTCTAATTTCCAAAAACGTTTATACAACTTAACAATAACATGTTCTTCATTTGTACAGAGTTCAACTTCAAATTCAGTTTTACTATATTCAGAATAAAAAATCATTTTATCTGCTTTAAATCTTTATAGTAAGTGGACGTATGGAAACCATTGACATGTGTAACATTCAGCTATCAAATTTTATCTTGACTTTAACTTTAAATCCCCCTGTGAAAAAGCCAATAATTTCACCATTTATGTTTAGTTATCATTTCTTTTCCATAAAATGCTTCTTGTGGTGACAACCATAAAGGAAGTTTTGGAGTCAACCTAGCTTTATATCTCTTCCATAAACTCAAGATGCCACATCTAATAAAATAATTCTTAAAATCTACATCAACCTTAACTTTATCATACCATAAATAGCCATGCCATCCAAATCTCAAATCCTGCCTTTCTAATTCCAAAATCTCCTGTTTCCCAAAGTCATGCAATTGTTCATCCATACTATTTAAGAAGCTGCAAAGTACAATTTCAAATCTGGTAAACCTAAACCTCCTCTTTCTTTAGCATCCAGTAACAGTTTGTACTTACTTCGTGGATTTTGTACCTTGCACACAACTTTGGAAATATCTTTCTGCCATTGTTTAAATGGTATATCAGTCCTCAAGGTGCAGAATATTTCAAATACTACAAGATTCCTAAATGCTCTCAAGACAAATCTGGGGACCCTTAGAAAGCCCCTGCACCTGGTGAACCCTTGGGTGTCTTCTAAGTTAGATGTGTGATTGGAGACATGGGGGTATCTAAGAAGGAGGATTGGTGTTTCTTAGCATATAGTATGTATGTTTTCCAATTCAGTAAAAGAAACACAGATGTGCAAAAGGAAGGATGTGCCAAGGATATTACAGACATTTTGGATTTTGTAGAAAAACTAAAGGTAATAATGTCTATCTGTCTTTCAAACATATCTACCTACCCACCTTATAATCCTTACTTAATGCTACGTAGTGCTGAAACATTATATGCTTGAGAACTTTCTCTAACTAAAATCATCCTTCTCTCTTGTGATTAAATTAAAAGAATACCTAACCATATATGAAGGCAGAGAAGCAAAGCATTATGATACTCCTTAGTGCTGTGCAACCACTAAGTACAGATTTGTCAAAGGCAAAGCATTTTCTCCTTTTTTCATGAACAGGTCCAACCTCTATCCTTGTGTAATAGCAAGTGCCAATCAGGTTATACAAAGAGCAAGATAGAAGGGAAGCCATTTTGTTGCTATGATTGTCTACGATGTCCACAAGGGAAGATTTCCAACCAAGAAGGTGAGTTTTTGCATATATTATCCTAGAAAATATACATAAATCAAACCATGAGTCAGAACTGCAATGGAAATTTTAGAATAATTCTCTACATCATTGGTTCCACTTGACGGATGTAGTAAAACATCAGATATTGACCAGCATTCAGTTTATTGAATCAATTTCAAGAGTGATACCAAGTAATGTGTTCTGGAGCAAAAGGTTTTTCAAATATAACTTTCTTGGAACTGTAGTGATGTGTTTGAATTTCACAAGTTAAAAAACAGGTCTTTTTTCTTAGCATCTAATGTTCAGTTTTGGTTCGTTCAATGCCATTGGTAAGTTGCTAATTTATTTTCTAGACATGGATGATTGTTTTCAGTGTCCAGAATATCAGTACGCAAATGGGAACCAGGATTTGTGTCTTCCAAAGATGGCAACATTTTTGATGTATGAAGAAACTTTGGGGATCGTTTTGGCCAGTTCTGCTCTTTTCTTTTCTTTGGTCACAGTTGGAATCCTTTGGATCTTTATTAAGCATCAGGACACTCCCATAGTCAAAGCCAACAACCGGAATCTCACCTATGCTCTCCTGGTGGCTCTCCTGTTGTCTTTTCTTTGTTCTTTGTTATTCCTTGGAAAACCTGACAAGGTGACCTGTCTCCTTCGTCAAACTGCCTTTGGTATCATCTTCTCCATGGCCATTTCTTGTGTGTTGGCCAAAACCATTATTGTGGTTCTAGCTTTCATGGCCACTAAGCCTGGGTCTTGGATGGTCAAATGGGTGGGGAAAAGGTTTGCCATGTCCATCATTCTGGGTTGCACCATAATTCAAGGAATTATTTGTGCTATATGGCTGACAACCTCTCCCCCATTCCCAGATGCTGACACAAATTCAGTGGCAGAAGAAATCTTTCTGGAGTGTAACGAAGGATCTGCCTTCATGTTCTACTGTGTCTTGGGCTATATGGGCTTCCTTGCTATTGTTAGCTTCACGGTGGCTTTCCTCGCAAGAAAATTGCCTGATGTTTTCAATGAAGCCAAGTTTATCACCTTTAGCATGTTGGTCTTCTGCAGTGTTTGGTTGTCCTTTGTTCCAACGTACCTGAGCACAAAAGGAAAATATATGGTTGCCGTGGAGATCTTCTCCATCATAGCTTCCAGTGTTGGGTTACTGATTTGTATTTTTTTCCCTAAATGCTACATCATTGTGTTGAGGCCTATTCTAAACAACAAAGAATGGCTAAGAAGACAAAACCACAGAAAAACATAGAATTATATGTGGTTAAGTCACCAGGCTAGAAACCAGGAGACTGAGTTCTGTTCCCTGCTTAGGCACGAAAGGCAGCTGGGTGACTTTGGGCCAGTCACTCTCTCTCAGCCAAACCCACCTCACAGGGTTGTTGTTGTGTGGAAAATAGGAGGGGGAAGGAGTATTAGGTATGTTCCTTGCCTTGAGTTATTTATAAAAATAATAAAGGAGGGAGAAAAATTTTAAAAATACAGAATCATTTAATGTTCTAATCAAGTATCATCAAAGTAGAATTCAGCTCTTTCTAATCTTCATGTTTAATTCTCATTTTATAGGTAAAATAAAGTACTGCTGTTTACATACCATCTATTTCATTTGTTTTGGCCATTTTCTCAAAACATCTCTGATTGAAATCTATGCTACTATTTCATTATTTATTGCATGGTAACATAGTGAGATTTCAATGAAGGAGGCATGTGTTCCAACCGTGACATTGTCCAAGGCCATTAAAATTGAATTGGTAAAAGGATATCCAAACATTCAAATTCCAAATCATATTTTCAAATTTGCCCCTAAACATCTGCATTTCAAATTTAAAAAATGGCATTAGGGTTGGTTACAAATCTGAAATAATATAACGGGTGTATCCTAAGCAGAATGGAAAAGCTGGAGAAAGCCTTGAAGTGACCTCTGACAATTACTGAAGAATACAGTTTTTCAGGTGAGGTTCTGTAGCACAGCAACTCCATTCTTTCCTTGAGGAATTGAGTTTTGATACAATACGACATTACACGATAATTAGAAAAACTTCAATTCAAGTCATGGGTGGAAACATGTGGCCATGTTATTCTGCTGAATCACATCACCATTACCCTTTGCTATAAGCCATGCTCAGAGTGTTTCTGGAGTTTCAGTTTCATCTAGAGAACATACAGTATGTTGTGAATTTATATTTAATGTGATAAGTTAAGTGTTTTCCCATTTCTAGTCATTCCTTCAACATGAGGGAAATCATCTGAAGGTATGGATCAGAGAGGTGAATCAAGATGACACCTGTACAGTAAAGTGGCATCTAACCTGACCCCAAGAGGTATTAGCCATCTCTTTGATCCAACAACATGTAGACACTTGGATGCCCAAAAGAGGCATGCTTGGGTACAGATCTATCCTAGAGATGGCAGAGCTCATGCTACAGATCTCCTTTAATACATCCCTGATTCCAAAGCTTCAATGAATCCCAACTCATGTTACAAGATGTCACCTGACTTAGCTCAAAAGCCTCTTTGTCCAATTGGCATATGTAATGGACTAGGATGGATCTTATCTTCAAAGAAACTCATGGAATTGAGTTCTGAACTCTCCCACCCTTTCTCTAAGAGTCTAGGTGACAGTGATCAAAGCCATTGGGCAGAAACTGGAGGCACAGTTTGAGCAGGCAAGTACACAGATGACAACTTGATAGATCTGAATCTGTGCTTATAAAGGTAAAGGTAAAGGTTCCCCTGCACAGTTGTGTCTGACTCTAGGGGGCGGTGCTCATATCTGTTTGTTAGCCGAAGATCCAGTGTAGTCCAAAGATGCTTCTATGGTCAGGTGGCCGGCATGACGCGCGTGGAAAGCTGTTACCTTCCCACCAAAGTGGTACCTATTTATCTACTTGCATTTGCATGCTTTCAAATTGCTAGGTTGGCAGGAGCTGGGGTGAGTGCTGGAGCTCACTCTGTCACACAGGGCTAGGGTCTCAAACCTCCGAAATTGCAACCTTCCAATCGACAAGCCTGGTGTCTTAACCGCTGAGCCACCGCACCCCCTTATCTGTGCTTATACCTGTCCTCAAATTCACTAGGCATCTTTCTGGTCCCTTCATTTCTCTTATCTCCTTTGAACACCAGGAACATCCCATATATTGCTGAATCACATCTCCAGGCATCCTTCTCTGGAAGGACTGCTGAATTTTTCTCTCAGGAATATCTGAGGGGCAAGATGTTGGTGAATCCATGCCTTAAAGAAATAGTGTAAGATCTTTCCAGTTTCCAGCCATGTTATAACAATTTAGGAAATAACAAAAGATATGGCCTGGGGAGATGGATCAAGAGGGTCAGCAATATTTCTGGATTCATTATTCTTTTCATTTTCCCAAAATCAACCAGATCACCTTTTGTTCATTCATAAGAGTTAATCTGTGGAGTTTCAATCTAGGATATTTTTCCTGAATCCTTCAAAGCCCTTTGTGGGTGCCCAGAGTCCTGACTTTTGTATACGATTGGGTTGGACTTGTTTGAAGGGTCCTTCAATTAGAGGAAATAGAGAACCTGCCAGAGCTGAAGGTCTGGTTATAGGATTTCATCAATCATGCATTGTTTATGCATATGTTTAGAAAGGGAAGCAGAGATAGGCTGACCATATTTCCTTGAGACAAAAATGGGACATTGGGATGGCAAAACGGGATGGGGTCTTATGTAATATTCTGTATTCATGAGAAAGACAGGGGTCCCTGCCCCCCGGTCTGCATGATTGGCTCCCGCCTGCAAACAACGCCCCCAGTGTGTGCGATTGGCTCCTGCCTGCAAACCCTGCCCCCAGTCCACACGATTGGCTCCCACCTGCAAACCCCGCCCTCCTTTGCCACGTGCTGATACGTGGAAGGGCTTCCTCTTTTGGGCTGCCTTCAATCGGCAGCTCTAGCTTGGATCCTCCTTCCGTGCCATTCCCGCTGGGTTTTAAAAATGGGACAAAATTGAGTGTTTTGTCAAAACGACGTGACGGTTGAAAAATGCTTAAAAAACGGAACTGTCCCATTCAAAATGGGACATATGGTCAGCCTAGTTCTTGCATATGTTATCCAAGCGAATATACCTAAATCAAACTCTGAGTGAGAACAGCAACGAAAAATCTAGAATAATGCTCTAGATCAAGGGTCGGAAATGGCGGCTCGCGAGCCAGATGCGGCTCTTTGGCCCCTTGAGTGTGGCTCTTCCGCAGCTGAACTCACCCCCGCCCCTTCCACGTGATAGGCCCCCCGCCCGCAAACCCCGCCCCCTGGCTCTCGCACTGAGTGAGGCCCGGCGCGGCAGGGAGGAGGCGCCATCTCCAGCCGCAGCAGCCCCTGCGCGGAGAGAGGCAAGCAGGCAGTTAAGCAGGCAGGCCTCGATTCCCGCCCCCCATCATCATCTTCGCTCAACGCGGGCGGGTGGAAGCGGCCGAGGGGGGCGGGCCCGGCGGCGGAGGCCAGGGCTGCCCGCTTACCTGCCTGCCTGCTTCTCTCCGCGAGGCCCCCGATCCGGCTTGGACCCCGGGAAGGCAGCGGAGGGCCTCGCGGAGGGAGGCAAGCAGGCAGGTAAGCGGGCAGGCCTCGTTTCCCACCCTCCATCATCTTCTTTCTTCAACGCGGGTGGGCGGAAGCGGCCAAGGGGGGCGGGCCCGGCGGCGGCGGCCAGGGCTGCCCGCTTACCTGCCTGCCTGCCTTTCTCCGCGAGGCCCCCGATCCGGCTTGGACCCCGGGAAGGCAGCGGAGGGCCTCGCGGAGGGAGGCAAGCAGGCAGGTAAGCGGGCAGGCCTCGTTTCCCACCCTCCATCATCTTCTTTCTTCAACGCTGGAGGGCGGAAGCGGCCGAGGGGGGCGGGCCCAGCGGCGGAGGCCAGGGCTGCCCGCTTACCTGCCTGCCTGCTTCTCTCCGCGAGGCCCCCGATCCGGCTTGGACCCCGGGAAGGCAGCGGAGGGCCTCGCGGAGGGAGGCAAGCAGGCAGGTAAGCAGGCAGGCCTCGTTTCCCACCCTCCATCGTCTTCTTACTTCAATGCTGGAGGGCGGAAGCGGCCGAGGGGGGCGGGCCCGTCGGCGGAGGCCAGGGCTGCCCGCTTACCTGCCTGCCTGCCTCTCTCCGCGAGGCCCCCGATCCGGCTTGGACCCCGGGAAGGCAGCGGAGGGCCTCGCGGAGGGAGGCAAGCAGGCAGGTAAGCAGGCAGGCCTCGTTTCCCACCCTCCATCGTCTTCTTACTTCAAAGCGGGCGGGCGGAAGCGGCCGAGGGGGGCGGGCCCGGCGGCGGAGGCCAGGGCTGCCCGCTTACCTGCCTGCCTGCTTCTCTCCGCGAGGCCCCCAATCCGGCTTGGACCCCGGGAAGGCAGCGGAGGGCCTCGCGGAGGGAGGCAAGCAGGCAGGTAAGCGGGCAGGCCTCGTTTCCCACCCTCCATCGTCTTCTTACTTCAACGCGGGCGGGCGGAAGCGGCCGAGGGGGGCGGGTCCGGCGGCGGAGGCCAGGGCTGCCCGCTTACCTGCCTGCCTGCTTCTCTCCGCGAGGCCCCCGATCCGGCTTGGACCCCGGGAAGGCAGCGGAGGGCCTCGCGGAGGGAGGCAAGCAGGCAGGTAAGCGGGCAGGCCTCGTTTCCCACCCTCCATCGTCTTCTTACTTCAACGCGGGCGGGCGGAAGCGGCCGAGGGGGGCGGGCCCGGCGGCGGAGGCCAGGGCTGCCCGCTTACCTGCCTGCCTGCTTCTCTCCGCGAGGCCCCCGATCCGGCTTGGACCCCGGGAAGGCAGCGGAGGGCCTCGCGGAGGGAGGCAAGCAGGCAGGTAAGCGGGCAGGCCTCGTTTCCCACCGTCCATCATCTTCTTTGTTCAACGCGGGCGGGTGAAGAGCGGCCGTGGGGGGGGCGGGCGGCAACGACAAGCGGCGCGCTTCAGGCTTTCAGCGCTGGAAGGCAGCCTCCTTCCAGCGCTGAAAGCCTGAAGCGCGTCGCTTGTCGCCGCCGCCCGCCCCCCCTCATGGCCGCTCTTCGCCACAGATCCCGCCGGAGCTGATCTCCCTGGACCCCGGGCAGCTGGGCCGGGTGGACGCCCTCTACCGCCCGCAAACCCCGCCCCCTTCCACGTGATTGGCCCCCGCCCGCAAACCTCGCCCCCTTCCATGCGAATGGCCCCCGCCCGCAAACCCCGCCCCCTTCCATGTGATTGGCCCCTGCCCGCAAACCCCGCCCCCTGGCTCTCTAGCATTTCAAAATGTGCACGAGCATGTCAAAATGGCTCCCGGCGTAAAAAGTTTGCCGACCCCTGCTCTAGATTAATGCTTCCAATTGATAGATGGATGGAGTAAATCAGTGGAAATTGACCAGCATCGTATTTAGTGAATGGATTTCAACAGTGAAACCAAGTTGTATGCCTTGGAGGAAAGGGTTTTTCTAATATAACTTTATTGGAAGTCTACCAATGTATTTGATTTTCTTTTTTGTTAAAGTGTATCATTCAGTTTTAATTCTTTCAATGCCATTTGTAAGTTGCTAGTTTATTTTCTAGACATGGATGATTGTTTTCAGTGTCCAGAAGATCAGTATGCAAATATGAACCAGGATTTGTGTCTTCCAAAGATTACAACATTTTTGATGCATGAAGAAACTTTGGGGATCGTATTGGCCAGTTCTGCTCTTTTATTTTCTTTGGTCACAGTTGGAATCCTTTGGATCTTTATTAAGCATCAGGACACTCCCATAGTCAAAGCCAAAAACAAGAATCTCACCTATGCTCTCCTTGTTGCTCTCCTGTTGTCTTTTCTTTGTTCTTTGCTATTCCTTGGAAAACCTGACAAGCTGACCTGTCTCCTTTGTCAAACTGCCTTTGGTATAATTTTCTCCATGGCCATTTCTTGTGTGTTGGCCAAAACCATCATTGTGGTTCTGGCTTTCAAGGCCACTAAGCCTGGGTCTAAGATCACCAAATGGGTGGGGAAAAGATTAGCCATGTCCATTGTGTTGGGCTGCTCCTTAATTCAAGGAATTATTTCCGCTATATGGCTGGCAACCTCTTCCTAATTCCCACATGCTGACACAAATTCAGTAGCTGAAGAAATTTTTCTGGAGTGTAACGAAGGATCTGCATTTATGTTCTACTGTGTCTTGGGCTATATGGGTCTCCTTGCCACTGTCAGCTTCTTGGTGGCTTTCCTAGCAAGAAAATTGCCTGATGTTTTCAATGAAGCCAAGTTTATCACCTTTAGCATGTTGGTCTTCTGCAATGTTTGGCTGTCCTTTGTTCCAACGTACCTGAGCACAAAGGGAAAGTACATGGTTGCCATGGAGATCTTCTCCATTATAGCTTCCAGTGTTGGGTTACTGATTTGTATTTTCTTCCCTAAATGCTACATCATTGTGTTGAGGCCTGCTCTAAACAACAAAGAACGGCTAAGAAGACAAACCACAGAATTATGTCTCTTTATTTCATATTGTCTATAGGAAAACAGAATCATTTAATGGTCTTTCCAGTATCACTTACCGAGTATTAAGCCGTGTCAAATCTTTTGATTTGATTCTCATTTTATAGGTAAAATAAAGTATTGCTATTTACTGTAAATACCATCTACTTCATTTGTACTGACCAGTCATTTTCTCAAAATATCTTTGATTGAAAACTATTCCTTTATTCCATTATTTATTGCTTGCTCACTTAGTGTGATTTCCACAGACAAGGTATGTATTGCAACTGTGACATTGTTATAGGCCATTATGATTGGACTTGTAAAAGCATATCCAGAAATTCAAATTGCAAATAATCTTTTCAATTTTGCCCCTAAACCTCTGCAGTTCAAATTATAAAAAAATGTCATTAGAGTAGGTTACAAAGCTGGAAGAATATAATGGGTGGATTCTAACACAATGGCAAAAGCTGGACTATGGAGAAAGCCTTGAACTGAACTATGAGGATTACTGAAAAAAATGGATTACCAGGTGAGGTTCTATAGTACAGCAGTTGCATTCTTTCCGAGTACCTGTACAATTCCACAGTATGCAATAATTAAAAAAAAAATCCATTCAAGTCATGGGTTGAAACATGTGGCCATCTTATTCTGCAGAACCACATCGCCAATACCCTTTGCTATCAGCTACGCTCAGGGTGCTTCTGGAGTTTCAGTATCATCCAGAAAACATGTTTTGAATTTGTGTTTAAGGTGATAAGTTAAGAGTATGTTAGCTCTTCTAGGTAAACCAGGCAGGAAACACGAATAGATGAACTAATTCTACTTTACTGTAAGGCTACGTTAACAGAGACTTGCAAGTATGAAAGTACAAATCAATCTCCCACCCTATTTATCACTTGGGTAGTCATGGTGGGTCTTTCCTAGGTTTCTTCTTTAGACCGTTACCGGCTCTTGGGCTCCTTTTCTTATATGTTATGATTCCCTGGGCAGCATCTCTCCCTGTGTCCTCCAAGGTCACCTTCACGTGTCATTACAGTGTTTCCCTATTTCCAGTCATTCTTTCAACCTGAGGGAAATCAACTGGAGATATGGCTCAGAGAGGTGAATCAAGATGGCACCATTACACCTGGGTGGCATCTCACCTGACCACAAGAGGCATTAGCCAGCAACATAGACACACCTTGATATCCAAAAGAGGCAAGCTTGTGTGTGGATCTATTCAAGAGATGGCCGAAAGTATATTACAGATCATCTTGTGCAAAAACTGAGAGTAAATAAAAGTATTTTTATATAGATCTTAAAACAATGCTTCAAATTTGGAAGAGTAAATACACAGTTTTGATAAAGGATACTTCCCCATTCACTTCTCTGGTAAAATATATTGATCAGGATAATTATTATGGTTTGGCTAAAAATAAAACTTTGAGACAATATAATCTTTATAGACTAAGAAATTTTGGAGTAATCGGGAGCCAAGATCAGATGCAAGAACAAAAAGGTGATAAGTTACAATGGCTCTTTTGGTATCAACTCAAATCTTTTTTGGGCAATAGAATTAATAGCATTTCAGCAACACGACCCTATACCAATTTAGAGAATTTAATACTTTATTATTTAGAACAAGAAAAAGGATTAATTTCAAAAATTTATGTTATTATTGCAATCGGAAATAGGAGATCCACCATATGGTTTAAAGAAAGCTTGGGATACTGATCTTGGTAATCCCACTGAGACAAATTGGCAGAAATTATGGAAACCGGGTGGATTCACTTCAGCTTCAATGCAAGAACTGCAGTGGAAGATTGTACATTGTTGGCACTTGATTCCACTTAGATTAGCACATATATATCAAAATTATTCTTCCAAATGTTGGATAGGTTGTTAAAAAAACAGGTAATTTTTTCATCTTTGGTGGTCATGTGATTAAGTTATACCCTTTTGGCGTAAAATCTTTGTGGAGATAAGTACTATCACTAATCAAGGAATTGAATGCTCCCCAAAGCTAGGCTTACTGTGTTTATTTACAGGACCAAACCATAAGCTTAAAAACTTATTAAGAACTTATTATTTACTTACTATTTACTTAATCTTAGCATCCAAAATAATAATTGTGCAACATTGGAAAACTCTAGATAACATAACAATTGAGTTATGAATTAACAAGGCCTCTTCAATTGCTGCATTAGAAAAAGGCACAGACAAAGTTAAATTAATGAGGCATCAGAGGCAGCAGCCACCATTTTATCAAACTTGACTTTTATGGATGTTATGGTTTATCTCAATAGCAATAGACTATAATCTGCTATATTTTATATAGATAGCAAATTTTCATATGGACGTTACCTCTCTCTTTATTCTCATTGCAGAAGATCACTTTTGTATTTTCTATATTTTTTCTTTTTTCTTTTTGTTTCCTTTTCTCTATATGTATCTTGGATTTATGTTAATGTTCTTACCTGATATTGTTTGTTAAAACTAATACTTTTTTTTAAAATGGAGCACATTAGTTACACTGTCTCTCAAAGTCTCATTGTTTGCTGCCTGCTTTATCATCAGAACATTTAAGGATGATTTTAAATTCTTCCATGTCTGCCTTCAAAGAGGGGCAAAGGGTATTACCAGCATTTATAGAGGACACACCTTGAAGATAGACATAGAAAATAAATCAACAATACTAGCTGGACCATATAGAGGAGGAGGAGGAGGAGGAGGAGGAGGAGGAGGAGGAGGAGGAGGAGACTGAGTCTTTTCATGGGAAGAAAGCTCTCATGAAATTGCAAGGGAAAATGCAGAGATGCATTCTATTTTGGTAAAGGGATGAATTACCAATGGTTGTGCCTGTGAGACTGTTAATGCCTCCCTGTATGTGCCACCAACCATGGTGGGATGGGTTACCATGTTTGTGTCCCACAACGGTCTTGTGTGTAATCAGCTGATACCCATTAATGGATGCCTATAGAACCATCTATCTATAGCTGGCTCCAATTGTGTCAACTTGTCTCTGAGAACTTGAACCAAATCATGGTGTTTTCATGATTCAAAAGATAAATATTGGGGAGAGCTTTTCCCCCTAGCATTTAGCTGTCCCCTTTTGATTTCTCTCATTAGGGAAGATACCTGTATAAGATTTCTCTCTTTACTTTTTGACTTAGCAACATCTGGGAAGATGTTGGTGAATCCATGCCTTAAAGTGATTGTATAAGATCTTTCCAATTTCCAGTCATGTTATAACAGTTCAGTAAATAACAAAAGATATGGCCTGGGGAGATGGATCAAGAGGGTCAGCAGTATTTCTGGATTCTTTACTTTTTATTTTATTTTATTTTATTTCTCGCAAGTCAACCAGATCAACTTTTGTTCATTTGGAAGAGTTAAACTTTGGAGTTTCAATCTAGGATATTTTTCCTGAATCCTTCAAAGCCCTTTGTGGTAGCCCAGAGTCTTCTCTGTGTATGGTTGGGTTTTGGACTTGTTTGAAGGGTCTTTCAGTTCAGGAAAGAGAACCTGCCAGAGCTGAAGCTCTGGTTGTAGGATTTCATCAATCATGCATCACAGCATGTTGAGAAAGTGAAGCAGAGACCTGCTACAAAGTAGATGTCTTCAAAGCACTCTATAATATTTCACCCTGATGAAAGATTTGATGTTTTTTCCACCATTCCTGGGGTTTTGAGATTTTCATTCCATATCTGCATCTGGCTGGAAGAGGGTTGACTAATGGCCAATGAATTTGACCAACAGATTAAACGATGTGATTATCTTGGCAGTTCTGAGTACAATGCTAACTTTTATTTTGATTACTTATGATAGTGGAATCCAACAAAATTGAGTTCAAGTCTGGCTAAAATATTCAGTAGAGTAAACAAAAAGAAGTCGGGAAAAGTGGTCACTTTGGAGTCCTCTGACTTGGGTGTGGGGTAATGTTCCATCTAGCCGCATTCCTTGCCCACCTCTTCAACCAGCCTGCTCACAGAGAGTCAAATTGGGAACTATCATAGAAAACTGGCCAAGTGGATAATCCCTAGGACTGGAGGGAAGGGGCATGATAGGAGATCTGACTGTGCCATAAGCAGAATAGTTCATGAAGCCTATCAGTTACACTGTCTGTCAGAGTCTCATCGCTTGCTGCCTTCTTTATCATCGGCAAATTTAAGGGTGATTTTAAACTGTTCGGGGGACAGAAAAAGGTGAAGGTCAAGGAGACATGGGAGAAAAACATGGCTGCCAGGGTTAGGCACAAGGGGAAAGGCCCATAGAGTTGGGAAAAAGGCAAAACTCTGTTGCTGGAGAGTTTAAACGTTGCTGTGCTCTCCTTTAATCATCCTTCCATGTCTGCCTTCCAAGAGGGGAAGGGGTATTCCCAGCATTTATAGGGGATACACCTTGAAGATCAACATAGAAAAAAAATCAACAATACTAGCAGTACCATGAGGAGGAGGAGGAGGAGGAGGAGGAGGAGGAGGAGGAGGAGGAGGAGGAGGAGGAGGAGGAGGAGGAAACAACTTCTTTTCTTAGGAAGAAAGTTCCCAAGAAATTACAAAAGAAAATGCAGAGATGTATTCTGCAAATAAAAACTATGACTAAAAGCAATCTCTGTGTTAATGGACACCTATAGAACCATCTATCTATAGCTGGCTTGAATTGTGTCAACTTATCTTTGAGAACGTGAACCAAATCATGGTGCTTTCATGATTCAAAAGATAAATATTGGAGAGAGCTCTTCCCCCAATCATTTAGCTGCCCCCTTTTTATTCCTTTATGTAGGGAAGGGTGGGCAGTCAGAGAAGTTTCAAGGTGGGATTAAGACACAGAAAAAGAAATCAATAATACTAGCAGGACCATCTACTGGAGGAGGAGGAGGAGGAGGAGGAGGAGGAGGAGGAGGAGGAGGAGGAGGAGGAGGGTAATGATCACTTGCAATAACTTCAAATAAAACACCTTCACTTGGTTTCTTTATAAGAAATGAAAGCAATGCTACATGACCACAGCAAAAGTTGGAACTGAAGGAAAAGGCGCAAAGCCTCTAATTAAAAGATACTTTTCGTTTGTTCTCATTCCCCCCTCCCCACACCTGGCACAGATAGTTGCAGATGACCTTGGCTCCCAGCATCTTCTGCTTGCTGTCTGGAATGCTCCCCCTCCCATCCTATAAACAATCTTGACAAGCGTCTAGCTGGTACCGCCGGCGGGAACTGCTGTGTGCAGGAATCGGTGAGCGGCTGATTCAAACAGCAAGCTGGAAAGTTTGACAGGGAGCAGCAAGCAAATATACTGAGTTCATTGAGTTGCACGATCCTGACAAGGATCCCTGTTTTTAGCTCTCTTCAACTATTTCTTAGGTCTTTTGTCCTACTTTCCATGTAATTCCAGGCGTTAACAGAGAATTATTCTCAGAAGGGGTTGAAGGACTTCCAAAATGAATTTTGGAGTAAAAGCTGCCCATTTTGGAGAAAGATATCAAGAGAGTACAAGAAGATCAACTTTCCAGCACCCTAAAAGAAATGGATTATCTGGACTCTTTTCAGTCAAGCTTCAGACTTGGGTGTATGATTAAGACAGCTTTGATTACTTTCTTTGGTGAGTTTATCAGGACCTGAATGGAGGGCCTGCACCACTCTTGGTCCTTTTAGACATCTTGGTGGCTTCTGACTATGGTATCTTCCTGGGCTGCTGCAGAGGCTAGGGATAGGAGATACTGTTTTAAAGTGGTTCCTCTTCTTCCTCAGTGGATGGTTGCAGTGTTGTGGCGGGAGAAGAGGAGTCAATTTGGTAGCCCCGACTTACAGGGTGACACAGTGATTGGTCTTCCTTCCCCTGCACTTTAACACCTATATGAATCTTCTGGCAGAGATCATCCAATAGTTTGGGGTGCTGTATCCTTAGTATGCTGATGGTTCCCAATTATACATAACCAGCCATGCTCTATTGGAAAAGCTTTCAATTTTCTACCCCAGTGCCAGGAGGGTATAAGAATCTGAATGGGAGAACAGGCTAAAGGTGAACTCCACAAGACAGTGTTGCATTTCTATATTGGGGTTTGCCATCAATAGCAATGTTGTCTCTGGATGGACAGAAACTACCTGTGAAAATGCAGGTTGGCCATTTGGGGGTCTTTCTGGACTCACGGCACCTGCTTCTGAACAGCAGGTAGAAACCATGACTCAAAAGGCTCAACTTCAGCTGGTCCCCAACTGCAGCTTTACCTCCTGTGAGAGGACCTGGCTACAGTAACTTACATGTAAATCCTCATTATCACCTAGATAAGATACTGCAATGTTTCTTATTTTGGGCTGCACTTAAAGATGACCCGGAAAATAGAACTCATCCAGAATGCTGGAGTCTCTCTGTTAATGGAAGCCTATAGAACCATCTATCTATAGTTGGCTTGAATTGTGTCAACTTGTCTTTGAGAACTTGAACCAAATTGAGGTCTTTTCATGATTCAAAAGATAAATATTGGGGAGAGATTTTATTTAATCATTAAAGCCAATCATTTAGCTGACCCTATTTTTATTCCTTTATGTATGAATGGGTGGGCAGTCAGAGAAGCTTCAAGATAAGATTTAGACGTATAAAAGAAATCAGCAATACCAGGCGGACCATGTACAGGAGGAGGAGGAGGAGGAGGAGGAGGAGGAGGAGGAGGAGGAGGAGGAGGAGGCGGCTGCCCCATCCATGGGAAGAAAACTCTTAAGAAATTGTAAGAGAAAATGCAGAAATATATTACCAAGTCTTCTTCCACCAACTTTGTTGAGGTTGGTTACTGTGTCCTACAACAGTGTCAGGAACAAAGCTGTTTTACGTTCTCGCATGGAGTCGGAAGATGAACTTGATGGGATATATGCTGGCTTAAAGGGGAAAAACCGAGGCTTGAGAATAAACAGACAAGAATGCAGCTTGTTAGGGCCAACAGTGTTTACTGATAGCATAAGGCAATAATGCAGATACAATCACATTATCGCAACAATGAAAAAGATGAATATACAGGATACATTATTGTAAAAGGAAAACAAAACAAACTTATAAGCAGAGTTCCGTGTATTGATCCCAGGGCCAGAGTTCCTGCCATGGCCTATACCCAAAGCCAGGCATAGCTCACTCTGCCCAGTCCACGGGAAGTGAACACGTGAAGAACTACATGGCTAAAAGACACTAGAAATCAAGAAGCATAGAACACCATTTTGCATGGTTGTATATTCAGTTCTTCTGCATTCTGATTGGCTGGAAGTTAGCTGTTACACACACTAGGCCTCAAAGCACACAGCATGGCCTGCTGCATCTAAGCACTGAGTTCCCCCCCTCCTTGTAAACCAGGGGGGCCTGGGCAAGGCTTCCCACAGAAGGAAATCAGGAGGATTAGTTCCCATGGGAAGATCCAGTGCTTGTGTGGGCACTAGTCATAACAATACACACGTGACAGTTGTTATCTTGCACCTGCACTTCACGTCACCATGAGAAGGCTGTGCTTTGTAAAAGATGCAATTTGCCAAGACACTTTTGCTTTGTAGAGAAACCCAATTTCCAATTTCATATAACCCAATAAGAAATCTGACAGAACTTACCCAGAGAGAGGATCGAACGTAGAAACAGAGAGAAGGGGAAAGCCCTGAAATGCCTCTGCCTCTCAATGCATGCGAACGAAGGGCTGACAGACGCGTGGAGCAGTGAAGAAACCAGGAAGTACCCGCACGCTGGCAGAGAGGCCAGCAGAGGGCGAGCATGCGGACAACAGGACCAGAGGCTATATAAGGAGGGCCCAGCTGAGGTAAACGTTGCCAGGGACAACCGATCCATTTGATAAGTGCCTGCTAATGTGAATCCTGAGAAGTTTACAAGCTGCCTCAAACTAAAGATATGAAACGTGAGCTTAGTAACTAATTTGAAGAAAGTGACTTTACACATAGCCACATGGTTACAAACAAACGTTTATTGTTGAGTTTTTTTAATAAGAAGATTTTATGAGGTAAAATAAATCAGTTCTTGTTAACAATAAATGATTTAATTACCAGTTCAGTTGAAAGTATTTTTTTGGGACATGACAGATTGTCCCTGGCCAAAACAAATCAGTGGAAAAACACTGACTACCATTAAAATGCCACAGAGGAAGAAAAGGGAGCAATTAATCCTAGAGAATGCTCAACTCCAACAACAAGTTGATGTACTAATGGTGCAAATGGCTCAAATCCAACTTTCTTTACCTAAAGTAACTGCATAAGTTACCTCACACCCCAAGTGCCCTGTTCTTGCACCAGAAAAAATTGATGGAATATTGACACAATTCCCAGCTTTTTTTGCTCAATGTCAATTATACATGAGTCTTCATCCTGAAGATTTCCCATCTGATAGGCATAAGGTGGGATTTTTGATCAGTTTATTAGCAGGTTCTGCGGCATGGTGGGCTGCTCCCTTAATAATACAGCAAAGCCCACTATTAGATAATTTTGAAGAATTTAGTAGGCAATTACAATTAATGTATCAAGATCCCGTGAAGACATAGACAGCTGACAGACGTATAAGAGGATTAAAACAAGGTAGACATCCTGTAGCCAATCACATAAGTGATTTCCGCTTATTGGCACAAGATTTAAAATGGAATGATGAGGCATTAACCTCGCAATTTCAGGATGGACTCTCTTCTGAAATATTAGACGAGTTAGCCAGAACTTAATGCCCTCAAACATTACAGTCATTAATCCAGTTATGTCTTCAAATTGATGGGAGATTACAACAAAGGAGAATGAGGTGGCATTCTTCCATGGCAGCCAACCCAAGACCAATTCCAGAAAATAGGGGTTATCCTGTAGAAGAAACCATGCAAATAGGGGGAGCCCGACCCCACATTATGCAGACAGAAAGGAATAGATGTAGAGGTGAAGGATTATGTTTATATTCTGGGGGTCCAGGTAATTTTGCAGCTACTTGCCCTATTAAGAAAGCCAAAATTTTCCATTCGGGAAACGAGATGGGCCCAGCCTAAAGGGGCAATTAGGTTGGGCAAAGAGGGCTACCAATCGGACAGAGGTAACCTGCATCATGCCTAACAAAAACTTTGTAGTAGTGGTGTGGTTAAAGATTCCAGGAATATCAGATCTAAAAGTTTCAGCAATGATAGACTCTGGGGCAACCACGAATTTCATGAATAAAGAATTTGCTCAAAAGTGGAAAATTCCACACAAATCAATAGGAACCCCATTATTGGTGGAAAAAATTGATGGAAGACCCTTATGTTCAGGTCCAGTCACTATAGCAACCAAAACCATACAAATGAAGATAGGCAACCATATTGAATGGATAGAATTTTATTTGGCAGATACACCACATTTTCCATTAGTGATAGGTCTGGAGTGGTTACAAACCCATGACCCTAACATAAAGTGGTCCTCAGGTATGATAACTTTTGAAAATCCTGACTGTAAAAAACATATGGTCTCTAACATTGCTGCTGGAACACATGAACCAACATTTTCCAACTTACCTCCACCATTTCGATATTTTGCAGATGTATTTAGCGAAAAAGAAGCAGATCAATTACCACCTCACAGATCATATGATTGTCCCATTGAACTAATTCCTAACGCCAAGCTTCCAGTAGGGCACATTTATTCGATGTCAGAACCTGAATTAGCAGCCCTCAAGGAATTTTATGAAACAAACCTAAAAAGAGGTTTTATCAGACCCTCATAACTTCCTGTAGCCGCTCCTGTGATATTTGTTAAGAAAAAGTCAGGAGAACAAAGACTATGCTGTGATTATCGGAAGCTAAATGAAATCACAATCAAAAATTGTTACCCATTACCACTGATATCTGAATTATTAGAATGGTTATGCAACGCCACAGTTTTCACTAAACTAGACTTATGGGGAGCATACAATTTAGTGAGAATCAAACCAGGAGACGAATGGAAAGCAGCATTCCGCACCCGTTATGGACATTATGGATATACAGTGATGCTATTTGGGTTAACCAATGCTCCTGGAGTGTTCATGCACCTTATGCACGATGTGTTCCATGATATGCTGGATCAATACATCATAGTTTATTTAGATGATATTTTAGTCTTTTCCTCCTCCACCACAGAACATATACAACATGTCCGAGCAGTATTACAATGCTTGAAAGAAAAAAGACTTTATGCCAAATTAGAAAAATGTCAGTTTTTGCAATCTACAATAGATTTCTTAGGACATCGAATTTCAGCTGATGGTATTGCGATGGAACAAAATAAAATCGAAGCATTGCAGACTTGGCAACTTCCATGTCGAGCCAAAGATGTTCAATGCTTGTTAGAATTTATGAATTATTACAGAGGATGTACACCCAGGTTTGCGGAGATTACTACTCCTTTAACTAATTTGCTCAGAAATCTACTTTCATTTGGGGTGATTTAGAACAACAGGCATTCGAGCAACTAAAAGTTGCATTTGCCTCAGAACATATCCTTACACATCCGGACCCTTCCAGACCATTCATAGTAGAAACAGATACATCTGATGTGGCTATAGGCGCAATATTATTGCAACTGGATCAAAAAACAGAAAAATTATTCCCATGTGCCTATTACTTAAAAAAATTGGCCAACACAGAAATAAATTATACAATATGGGATAAAGAACTTTTAGCTATCAAAGTAGCCTTTGAAATTTGGTGGCACCATTTAGAAGGAGCTTGACACTCAGTGGAGGTACACACTGATCATAGAAATCTGGAACATCTGAAAACCTCTAGAAAACTTAATCAATGACAAATTAGGTGGGCATTATTTTTTTCACGATTCGACTTCAAGATCACATACATCACATGAGGGCTGAACCAAAGTGCAGATACCCTTTCTCGGAAACCTGAATATAAATACTTAGAGCAACAACCACTAAAACAATCAGTTATTCCACTGGAAAGATTTGCAGCGACACATGTGCCAGTAGATTTCCTTCAACAAATTCGAAAACAACAACAACAAGATAACTTCGTTCAAACCAAGAGAAGAGAACTTTTGCAGCTACCAAAAAATTTAACCAATGTCTGGACTTAGAATAATGAGGCATTGTGCTATAGGGGGCGATATTATATACCAGCAAGAAAGTTAAGGGGAACCATTCTGAAATGGTGTCATGACAATCCAGCAGCTGGACATTTTGGGGTTTTCAAAACATTACATCTGATCTCCAGAACTTTTTGGTGGCCACGTATTCGTCAAGATGTACATCACTGTGTAACGTCTTGTCCTGATTGTCAAAGAAATAAGAACATTACCGGAAAGCCCACAGGATTATTATTACCACTTCCCACTCCAAGATCTCCTTGGGAATATGTATCCATGGACTTTATAAAAACTTCCAATGTTAAAAGGGGCCTCAACCATCTTGGTTGTAGTAGATATGTTTACTAAAATGGCACACTTTATTGCATGTTCCAGAATGCCTACAGCTCAGGAAACAGCAACGCTATATATTAATCACATTTTTAAAATCTATGGTTTGCCTAAACGAATAATATCAGACAGAAGTTCCCAATTCACAGCTCGATTTTGAAGAGCACTTCTTAAAAATTTAGGAATTCAAAGCCATCCATCATCTTCTTATCATCCGGAGACCGATGGGGGTATGGAGAGAGTGAATGCAATTTTAGAACAATATTTGAGATGCTACATAAATTTCCAACAGAATAACTGGACGGACCTCCTAGCATTGGCAGAATTTGCATACAATAACATGCAACATACCTCTACAAAAATGTCCCTCTTCTTTGCTAATTACGGATTTCACCCTTGACTATTTTCAATGACAGTTCCAAAGTCACCGGTACCAGCTGCTAATCAATTTGTTCAAGAAGTCCAAGCAATGCACAAAATACTGTACGAACAATTAGAAAAAGCAAAAGAGGATTATAAACATTTCACTGACCGTCATCGTCAAGCAGGAACACTGTTAAAGGTAGGGGATCAGGTTTGGCTATCAACTAAACATCTGAAAACCTTACGTCCCTCCAAGAAACTAGACTATCGTTTTTTAGGACCTTTTCCAGTGACAGCTGTAATTTACCCAGTAACATGTCTATGAAGGTTCTCAGTCATCCAGGTGGAATTGTCTGTAGCTTGAATCATGTCAACTAGATTTCTATTTTCTCAGTGGAAATGTTTCGCTCCTTATCCAAGGAGCTTCTTCAGTCTTACCAACTTTGCTCAGACTGAAGAAGCTCCTTGGATAAGGAGCGAAACGTTTCCACTGAGAAAATAGAAATCCAGTTGACATGATTTACCAAGTAACATTTTGTCTAAAATTACCATCTCACTTCAGAATACACCCAGTCTTCCACAGATCACTACTGGTGACTGCAAAAGAAAATAGTCCATATAGAACCAAGATATCACCAAACCCTCACATAGAGATAAACGGGGAACCTGAATATGAAGTAGCTAAAGTTTTGGACTCTAGAATTTGTCAGGGATGACTGCAATACCTATCTGGTTGGAAAGGTTATGGACCATAGGAATGTTCTTGGGAGAATGAAGATGATGTACATGCCCCTCTCCACACACAACAATTCCATCAACAAAATCCCTGGAAACCTAAACCAAGAACTGGGGGAGAGAGGGATCCTGGGGAGGGGGATAATGTCAGGAACGAAGCTGTTTTACGTTCTCACATGGAGTTGGAGGATGAACTTACCCAGAGAGAGGATTGAATGTAGAAACAGAGAGAAGGGGAAAGCCTGGAAATGCCTCTGCCTCTGAATGCATGCAAAAGCAGGACTGACAGACATGTGGAGCAACGAAGAAACCAGGAAGTCCCCACATGCTGGCAGAGAGTCCAGCAGAGGGTGAGCATGGGCACAACAGGACCAGAGGCTATATAAGGAGGGCCCAGCTGAGGTAAACGTTGCCAGGGACAACCAATCCATTTGAGAAGTGCCTGCTAATGTGAATCCTGAGAAGTTTACAAGCTGCCTCAAACCAAAGATATGAAACGTGAGCTTAGTAACTAATTTGAAGAAAGTGACTTTACACATAGCCACATGATTACAAACAAACATTTATACTTGAGTTATTTTAATAAGAAGATTTTATGAGGTAAAATACCTCAGTTCTTGTTAACAATAAATGATTTAATTACCAGTTCAGTTTAAAGTATTTGTTGGGACAGGACAAACAGTCCTGGGTGAATATAGCAATAATCTGATATCAAAATCAGTCTGCAATGACTTCGATTAGACTTTTAACCAAAAATAGAATGTGTTTATGGGAAAGTGCATCCCTGTTTTCGCTTTCTTCAACAGTATTCTATGACTTTTGTCATACTTCCCATGTGATTCCAGGCATTAACAGAGAATTATTCTCAGAAGGGGCTGAAGGGCTTCCAAAATGGATTTTAGAGTAAAAGGAGCTCTTTGACTTCACTTTGGCCCCCTCATATATCTCTTCTGTGAATGGATGTTAAGCTATTCTTGTTTTAACAGTTGAGAGACTTGAACTCTCTTCCTGACCTACAAATGCAGGAAAAGTTTCTGAAGTTCTCAGATTCTTCTGTTACTCTGAAAAATTACAAGCATGTGTATCTCTTGCCACCACACTGTAGAATAGTAAAAGTGATCTCTACTGAGATCACAAAAACATGTTTTCTTGTTCAAGGTTTCCCAAGACTTTGATTCTGAAATTGTTGACTACAATATTCTAGTGCAATTATCAATCCCTATATAATTATTTCAACTTCAACTCTAAATCCTGTGGGATGGCTGAGCCATTATCTGAAGTTGAATTATACTTAATGAAAGAGAATGTTTGGAGAGAGTAATTGGCTTACAGAAAAATTAACTCTTCTGTTGAAGATGGTGATATTTGCAGTATTGGTTATTGTGCTTTTACCTCAAGTGCTTTGCAAGGTTCGCAGTGCTAAATGCAGCATCAGTGACCCTCTGCCTTTTCTGCACAAGAAATATCAGTCAGGAGACTTCATTGTTGTGAATATGTTCTCTCAGATCTATCTCTTCCACGCAATGATAGACTTCAGCAAATGCCCCTCTAAGGAGCTGTTTGAGGACACTGTGTAAGATTTTACAGAGAACAAATTAATTTGAACTGGGAGGTCTTTTCATATTCACACTAGCCTTACTTCCAATGATTGGCATCAAATCTTCTTTCGTGGATGGCGCCATCTTCATCCCTGCCCTCTTCCTCCTTTTCCATAATCATCTTCTCATCCTCTTCCTTTTCATAATCCTCATCCACAATCCATAATCGTTATCTGATGATTATATCCTTAAGAAAAAAAGATCCATTTTTTTTCAAATTTTCTCATAATTATGTGAAAATAATCAAGCATTCCACACAAATAGAAATTGCATTATGGAATATATATATATGGGAAATATGGGAATAGGAGGAGGAAAAGCTTAGCCAAGTTGTGTGATTGGAATGTATTCCTACGGAAGAAAGAACCTCATGGAGAATCCCTTTTCGAAAAAATACTTGGAGTATTAATATACTCCTGAGTTGAAAGGTGTATTGTTCAGTACTGCGTAGAGCTCCATGCTTTGTGTGTGAATCCGGTCTCTTGCAGTGGGTAACTCTAAGTGCTTTTCTGGGAAATGGATGGTTTACAATATATTGGCTCTTGCTCACATCTTGATTTTGCAAAGGGGATGTTTTAGCAAACTGCACGTTGAGTCATCCTATGCATGTTGTCCTAGAAGCCTTAAAGCTTTTCCAACACTTTGTGTTTCCACTTGTTGTGCATGCAGTGATTGATTTTCTTTAAAGGAATCTTCCTGAGAGTCCTTGTCTTAAAATAATTTACACATAGAAGAGAAGGTAACTTCTCCTTCTGTGGATTCTTTATTGAAGAGCCAAGTTCCCAAACAATACATTACTGAAGTCTGAAATTTTTATCTTTTTCTAAAAATTGAGCAATTCATTTCCAAAGTTTGTCATGAGAATTTTTCATTTCACCTTCATCCCAGCTATTAACTCAGTCAATCAACCAAGCAGCAAACAACAGCCCAATCAAGGAACTACCAAGGAGAAAACAAGGAGAGAACATCACCCTCACCAACACAAGCAGGACAAGCCATGGTATATAAACAGAGAGCAAGTCCCATCCCCTTTTTGCACTGAAGATGTTCCCTGACCATAAAACGTCTGCAAGAAAACAACAAGGCTCAGA
Organism: Charina bottae; assembly: GCA_023362775.1. Classification (NCBI taxonomy): domain Eukaryota; kingdom Metazoa; phylum Chordata; class Lepidosauria; order Squamata; family Charinaidae; genus Charina; species Charina bottae. The sequence continues at coordinate 13,617,832 of JALMGJ010000011.1, forward strand.
GAGCACCAAGGACTCCACAAAATATTTTACATTGGAGTTTTAATTGATTATAATGTTAATCAAAAGTGCCATCTTGTATCTACAAATTGAGAAATTTTCAGTGTAGGGAGAACTTCATTCAGCTTCCATCTAGCAGTCATTTTCCATATGTTCTCCTTGATTCTCATGAATAATGACTCTCCTTTTTTTAATTTAGTTGACCTATGGCACTCTTTCTAATGAAGAGTTTCAGAGTACTAAGTTATCTAAAGTGTACTGCATGGTCCCAAATGAGGACCATCAGTACATTGGAGTTATACAACTTCTTCTCCGTTTTGGATGGATGTGGACTGGAGTATTTGTATTTGACAATAATAAGGGAGAACATTTCTTGCAGAAACTGCAGCCATTGCTTTCCCAGAATGGCATCTGTTTAGCTTTCACACAACAAATTCCACATCGAGTCAAATTTGAAACATTATCAGAATTTATTGATACACTGTCCATTACTTCTAATAATTTGATGGATCAGAAAGCAAATGTTTTTCTTGTCTATGGAGAATCATTCATAATTGTCTGGATCAGATATGTCATGTTGCTAAGGTTTTCTGAAAATGAAGAGAGCTCATCATTTAGAAAGATTTGGATCCTGATGAAACCGATTGATTTCATACTTTCGGGAATGCAAACCGGTTTGGATCTCCAGATGTTCCATGGGGCTTATTCCTTTACGGTTCATTCTAGAGAAGTTCCAGGTTTCAAAGAATTTGTTCAACTCATTAAGCCTTCAACCCACAAAGGTGGATTTCTTCAAGACGTTTGGGGACAATTGTTTGACTGTTCATTTTCAAATGCAGAATTACCCTCAATGGTCAATGAAAGCTGTAGTGGAGAAGAGAATTTGGATAATCTGCCTGGGCATCCATTTGAGTTGCAGATGACTGGTGAAAGCTACAGTATTTACAATGCTGTTTATGCAGTGGCACATTCTTTGCAGGAGATGGTGAGATCAAGATCCAAACCAAGGGAAATTCGAATGTTTAAATTTTCAGATCTGGAGCCTTGGCAGGTAATCTCTCCATGCTGTAGATATTGTTTATTTCAGGAATAGTAATTCTCGTCCACATCTAAATAGAGTTTTTTTCCCTGGGCTATGGCCACATATCAAAAGTTAGAGGCAAAAAAGTTAGAAGTGTAAGAAGTCATTCTATGATATAGAATAAAAGAGGATTAAACTGAAGTATGCATTTGCAAATTTCAGTCTAGTCAGTGGAATTGGTGGATCATCCTTGTTTGCCTAAAGAATCATTTCATCTCCTTGTAGAAATTGGCCCATTTGGTAAATTCATCCAGCCTGGTTCCAAGAACAATTCAATGATGATGTGTCTGAAGGCCGTCTTTCTTTGCTTTCTGCCCAGCATGCTTTTCTGAAATGTGGGCATTTCACATTTCTTATTAGCTATTTTCAATTTAGTCAAGTCAGGGTGCTTAGTGTGGGGATTTTGGGCTGATTTCAGTAGTTCTTTAGTAGGATAGGTGTATTATTTTCATGAAGTGATGTTGGTTTTTAGACTTAGGATAAATTACCAGGAGAGTTGGTGAGCCTGGTGCTTGGAAGTACTTGTAATTATTAAAGAATAAAATAAAAGTGAGTTGCATATATCTATGATTGATATTTCTTTGAGGGCTGACATGTTCTTCTCCCATACTTGAAGTCACCGAATCTTCTTTGGTCTCCCATGAAGTAGGAGAAAAACTAAGGGAGCCTTTAATCCTTTGATCCCTGATGCATTGTTTTCTTTTTGACTCCCTCTTTCTGATCCTCCTTCAAGTAGCTCCACAAGTTTCTTCAAGGGATTTCTTTTAACAACTCAGCTGGAGAAAGAGTCTTCTTTACAAACAAAAGGGAAGGTCGAGGTAGCTTTGACCTCCACAACGTGATCATTTTTCCAAACAGATCTTTCCAGAGACTTAGAGTTGGAAATTTAAACCCCAATGCTCCAAAAGGGAAAGAATTATTCATTGATGAAGATTTGATTGTCTGGCACCCAGCTTTTAACCAGGTATGGTCTTATTTATTGGACTATAACTTGATCAATTATGATCTCTTGAAAATGTCTTTATCTGTTAAACTATATTGTACATAGTCTCTTTATAAATCTGATATCTGTTTTTGAAAGAGAAAAAAGGCATATTCTATACAAATGCTGTCTATGATCAAGCATTTATCAAAGTGACAAAATGACATTATATTGTGAAAGGCAGGTTTTCATGTTTGGTTTGAATTCCTTTTCAAATCATGGGAGTGCCTTTCCATAATATTGTCATCATGAACATTTATTTATTTACTCTGGCCTTACCATTTTGCACATCCTTGGATTTTCAATGTCTTTTTAATATATAATAGAAATCCAACTAGATAAAATTCACCAGCCATTTCAGAAGTCAAGAATTTTTTCCTCTCATAAAGGAGAAAAAAATAGAAACTCTTTTACAAATCTCCATTTGAAAAAACCTTTCATGTTTATGACCAGGTTCTTCCACTTTCTCGGTGTAATGGCCATTGTGCCCCGGGATCCTGGAAGAAAGAGGTTGAAGGAAAACCATTCTGTTGCTATGACTGTGTTTCATGCCCAGAAGGGAAGATTTCAAATCAAAATGGTAGGTTAGACATTATTTTTCATTATATGCACTTATGTAAATTGTAATACATGACAGTAGGATGCATATAATTAGTGGATTTACCCTCAAACTCCCCAGCCTCTGGTAGAGATCCCGAGGTTGAGGAAGACACATACCACCCATAGGTTTGAGAAGGGGAAAAAATGCCTTCTCATCCTTCTTCCTGATGTTGCTCTCACTTGGCACCACTACGTCTATCACCACCGCCATCTTCTGATCCTTGTCTACTACCACAATGTCTGGCTGATGGGCCAGTACATGCCCGTCTGTCTGGATATGGAAGTCCCACAGGATCTTAGCCCTGTCATTCTCAATGACTTTCTGTGGAATCTTCCATCTGGACTTTGATGGTCTGTCCCATATGCTGTGCAGATGTTCCTGTACACAATGCTATCTACCTGGTTGTGCCGTTCAGTGTATGCTGTTCCTCCTGGCATCTTACACCCTGCCATTATGTTTTCAACTGTCTCTGATGCCAATCTGCACAGCCTGCACCTTGAGTCCTGTCGTCAGCTGCTGCTACTTAACACCAGGTCGGTTTGTAATAAGGCCACCCTCATCCATGATTTTTAATCATGGATGAGAAAGCTGACCTGGCTTGTTTTACGGGGACCTGGCTGGGAGAGGAGGTGGGAGTTCCCGTTTCTGAGATGTGCCCATGTGGTTTCCGGGTGTGGCACCAGCTTAGACAAAAGGGTAGCGTTGGTGGGTTGGCTGTGATCATCCAAGATACTTGGGTGGCATCCAGGGGCACTGCTCCTTAGATTAGACTCTACTTACGACCTTACGATTGACAAGCCTGGCATCTTAACCTCTGAGCCACCGCACCCCCATCTATATCTATATCTATATCTATATCTATATCTATATCTATATCTATATCTATATCTATATCTATATCTATATCTATATCTATATCTATATCTATATCTATATCTATATCTATATCTATATCTATATCTATATCTATATCTATCTATCTATATCATCTCTTTATATTAGATTTAATGTATTTTCTATGCTTTTAACTGACTGTACCCCACTCTCCTTATGCTGGTCTTCGACCGTAATAACGTTTTGATTGATTGATCCTAGAAAACATAGCAAAATTAAATGTTGAGTCAGAGCAGTAATGGAAAATTTAGAATAATGCTCTAAATTAATGGTTCCACGTGACTGATGAATGTAGTAAAAGATCAGAAATTTTCCACCTTTCAGTTTCCTGAATGGATTTCAACAATGATACCAAGTAGTGTGTCTTGGAGCAAAGGGATTTTCAAATATAATTTTATTGGTTGTCTACCGCTGTATTAAATTTTCACATGCTAAACGTTCTTCTTAACATGTAGTGTTCAGTTTTGATTCGTTCAATGCCATTGGTAAGCTGCTAATTTATTTTCCAGACATGGATGATTGTTTTCAGTGTCCAGAAGATCAGTACGCAAATGTGAACCAGGATTTGTGTCTTCCAAAGATTGCAACATTTTTGATGTATGAAGAAACTTTGGGGATCATTTTGGCCAGTTCTGCTCTTTTCTTTTCTTTGGTCACAGTTGGAATCCTTTGGATCTTTATTAAGCATCAGGACACTCCCATAGTCAAAGCCAACAACCGGAATCTCACCTATGCTCTCCTTGTGGCCCTCCTGTTCTCTTTTCTTTGTTCTTTGTTATTCCTTGGAAAACCTGACAAGGTGACCTGTCTACTTCGTCAAACTGCCTTTGGTATCATCTTCTCCATGGCCATTTCTTGTGTTTTGGCCAAAACGATCATTGTGGTTCTAGCTTTCATGGCCACTAAGCCTGGGTCTTGGATGATCAAATGGGTGGGGAAAAGATTTGCCATGTCCATCATTCTGGGTTGCACCATAATTCAAGGAATTATTTGTGCTATATGGCTGACAACCTCTCCCCCATTCCCAGATGCTGACACAAATTCAGTGGCAGAAGAAATCTTTCTGGAGTGTAACGAAGGATCTGCCTTCATGTTCTACTGTGTCTTGGGCTATATGGGCTTCCTTGCTATTGTTAGCTTCACGGTGGCTTTCCTAGTGTGAAAATTGCCTGATGTTTTTAACGAAGCCAAGTTTATCACCTTCAGCATGTTGGTCTTCTGCAGTGTTTGGCTCTCCTTTGTTCCAACATACCTGAGCACAAAGGGAAAATATATGGTTGCCGTGGAGATCTTCTCCATTATAGCTTCCAGTGTTGGGTTATTGATTTGTATTTTTTTCCCTAAATGCTACATCATTGTTTTGAGGCCTGCTCTAAACAACAAAGAACAGCTAAGAAGACAAAACCACAGAAAATCATAGTATATTATGTGGTTAAATCGCCAGGCTAGAAACCAGGAGACTATGAGTTCTATTCCCTCCTTCGGCACGAAAGCCTTTGGGCCAGTCACTCTCTCTCAGTACAGCCCACCTCCCAGGGTTGTTGTTGTGTAGAAAATAGGAGGAGGAAGGAGTATTAGGTATGTTCCTTGCCTTGAGTTATTTATAAAAATAATAAAGGCTGGAGAAAAATTTAAAAAATACAGAATCATTTAATGTTCTAATTGAGTATCATTGAACTAGAATTAAGCTCTTTCTAATCTTCACATTTAATTTTCATTTTATAGGTAAAATAAAGTCCTTCCGTTTACATACCATCTAGTTCATTTGTTTTGACCATTTTCTCAAAACATCTCTGATTGAAATCTATGCTACTATTTCATTATTTATTGCTTGCTAACATAGTGAGATTTCAACAGAGGAGGCATGTGTTCCAACCGTGACATTGTCCAAGCCCATTAAGATTAAATTGGTAAAACCATATCCTAAAATTCAAATTCCAAATCATGTTTTCAATTTTGCGCCTAAACATCTGGAGTTCAAATTTAAAAAATGGCATTAGGTTTGGTTACAAAGCTGAAATAATATAATGGGTGGATCCTAAGCAGAATGGAAAAGCTGGAGAAAGCCTTGAATTGACCTCTGACAATTACTGAAGAAAACGGATTTTCAGGTGAGGTTCTATAGCACAGCAACTCCATTCTTTCCTTGAGGAATTGAGTTTTGATACAGTACGACATTACACGATAATTAGAAAAACTTCAATTCAAGTCATGGGTGGAAACATGTGGCCATGTTATTCTGCTGAATCACATCACCATTACCCTTTCTATAAGCCATTCTCAGTGTTTCTGGAGTTTCAGTTTCATCAGTTTCAGTTTCATCATTACAAGATGTCACCTGACTTAGCTCAAAAGCCTCTTTGTCCAATTGGCATATGGAATGGACTAGGATGGATCTTATCTTCAAAGAAACTCATGGAACTGAGTTTTGAACTCTCCCACCCTTTCTCTAAGAGTCTAGGTGACAGTGATCAAAGCCATTGGGCAGAAACTGGAGGCACAGTTTGAGCAGGCAAGTACACAGATGACAACTTGATAGATCTGAATCTGTGCTTATAAAGGTAAAGGTTCCCCTGCACAGTTGTGTCTGACTCTAGGGGGTGGTGCTCATATCTGTTTGTTAGCCGAAGATCCAGTGTAGTCCAAAGATGCTTCCATGGTCAGGTGGCCAGCATGACGCGCGTGGAACACTGTTACCTTCCCACCAAAGTGGTACCTATTTATCTACTTGCATTTGCATGCTTTCAAATTGCTAGGTTGGCAGGAGCTGGGGCGAGTGCTGGAGCTCACTCTGTCACACAGGGCTAGGGTCTCGAACCTCCAAAATTGCAACCTTCCAATCGACAAACCTGGTGTCTTAACCGCTGAGCCACCGCACCCCCTTATCTGTGCTTATACCTGTCCTCATATTCACTAGGCATCTTTCTGGTCCCTTCATTTCTCTTATCTCCTTTGAACACCAGGAACATCCCATATATTGCTGAATTACATCTCCAGGCATCCTTCTCTGGAAGGACTGCTGAATTTTTCTCTCAGGAATATCTGAGGGGGAAGATGTTGGTGAATCCATGCCTTAAAGAAATAGTGTAAGATCTTTCCAGTTTCCAGTCATGTTATAACAATTTAGGAAATTACAAAAGATATGGCCTGGGGAGATGGATCAAGAGGGTCAGCAATATTTCTGGATTCATTATTCTTTTCATTTTCTCAAAATCAACCAGATCACCTTTTGTTCATTCATAAGAGTTAATCTGTGGAGTTTCAATCTAGGATATTTTTCCTGAATCCTTCAAAGCCCTTTGTGGGTGCCCAGAGTCCTGACTTTTGTATACGATTGGGTTGGACATGTTTGAAGGGTCCTTCAGTTAGAGGAAATAGAGAACCTGCCTGTCAGGGGAAGCAGAGAGGAGGGCGGAGCACTGGATAAGAAGCGAGCACGCAGCTCAGAGAGCCTAGCCTATTTCCCCAAACGTCAGAAGAAAGCTCCACCCTAGGTTGAGCTGATATACTTGGGAATCTTCAGGCACTGTTAGTTTAGCAGGATTTCTGCTTGTAGGTATGCAATAAACACTAGAGACTAGATTCCTGGCCTCGGCGTGTTATGTCTGCATCTACACACGACACTGCCAGAGCTGAAGGTCTGATTATAGGATTTCATTAATCATGCATTGTTTATTCATATGTTTAGAAAGTGAAGCAGAGATAGGCTGACCATATTTCCTTGAGACAAAAATGGGACATTGGGATGGCAAAACGGGACGGGGCCTTATGTAATATTCCGTATTCATGAAAAAGACAGGGGTCTCTGCCCCCCCGTCCACATGATTGGCTCCCGCCTGCAAACCCTGCTCCCAGTCAACGTGATTGGCTCCCGCCTGCAAACCCCGCCCCCCGGTCCAAGCAATTGGTTCCCGCCTGCAAACTCCACCCCCCCGGTCCACACAATTGTTTCCCGCCTGCAAACCCCACCCCCCAATCCACACGACTGGCTCCCGCCTGCAAACCCCATCCTCGTTTCCTATGCGCTAATAGGTGGGAGGGCTTCCTCTTTTGGGAAAAATGCTAAAAAAACAGGACTGTCCTGTTCTAAATGGGACGTATGGTCAGCCTAAGCAGAGACCTAATTTTGACTCTCTCAAATGTTTCTCATTCAGGTAGCTACATAAAGAAGGAGTTAGAAGTGGAATTTGCATAGGTCTTAGGTTTATCTGTTAATTTTCATAAATCACGTTTGATTTTTTTTCATATACCCCCCAACACTCAAAAGGAAATTTCTACAGTTTTAGGGATTCCAATAATATATAAATCTGTAAAATATTTAGGCATCATTGTTACTAAAAGTATTAATAAAATCTTTAAAATAATTTCCTACCAACCTGAAAGAGATTAAAGAAAGAAATGAAAAACTGGGCTTCAAAACATTTCCAATATTTTAGGGTGAATTGCAGTGGTTAAAATGAAAATTCTTGCACATCTTAAATTTTTATTTCAATGTCCATTAATGCTAATTCCTGAACATTGACAAAGAAAAATAGAAAGCTTCTGCTTCCTTGCACAAAAACTGAGAGTAAATAAAAGGATTTTATATAGACATTAGAAACAGGAAGGCTGGGGCATGCCCAATTTGTTAATCAAATCCAATATGTTAATCAAACTATCAAGCCGTACAGTCAAGGTATATGATTCCATTTATTATGGAAGACTCTTCTAAACAATGGATTCATATTGAAACTTCTTGGCGATCACTCGTAGCCGAGTAAGATTGTCTTCCAGGGGTAAAATCTTATCAGTGGATCCGTAAGTGGCTGTAAAGGCCAATTCTGGATGTGCACAACCTCCCACAATTAGGGCATAGGTTTCCGGGTGGAAGACGGTCATGATGAGAGTTTGCCTGACGTGCCTTCCTCTTAGCTCGTTCCTCCCTTTTGCCCTGTACTCATGCTTCTTCAAAGTCCATACTGCCTTTAATAAAGGCTGACCTCCAATTGAAACGCTCATGAGTTAGGGCTACCCAGTTCTCAATGCTGATATTACATTTTTTAAAATTAGCTTTGAGAGTGTCTTTGAATCTCTTTTGCTGTCCACCAATATTCTGTTTTCTTCTTTTTTTTTAAATATTTTATTGGGTTTTGAATATACATAGTTAAAAGTTGGAAACGGAAAAAGAAATAGAAATACAAATCAAAGAAAGAAGAAAAAAAGTGTAGTAAAGCAAAGAAAAAAAGAAAAAAAGATGAAACATAGAAAGTAATCAACTTCCGATTTATCTCTGGTCATAATATTTTACAAAATTTGTCATACATGCTAGGTCTATACATCACAATGAAAAACATTTCTTGTCTAATATATCAATTTATATATAATTTAATCTTCAAAACCTCATATAAGCTTTGCCCCTCCAGCATTTTCCAAATATTCCATTAATAGTTTCTACTCTTAAAAAAGTGATAGTTTGAATTTTCTTTTAATAAACATGTCAATTTATCCTTTTCTGCCAATCCATCAATTTTAGCAATAAAAAGCCCTTATAGGTCAGCCATTTATCTCTGTTCTTTACTTCTATTCTATTCTATGAAATGCTTCTTACATTCTCCTGGTGCCTCCCTCATGTCTGTCTTATATTTCTCTAAAAATGTTTTAACTTTTAAAGTAGAAATTATCCTTAACTTTTGTCCTTTAAACACTTTCTGTTCTCTAGCATACCATGAATCAGGTCTAAAGACTTTATCTATTTCAAAATCCAAATCTTGTATTCTCATTTCTATGAGTTCAGCTAGTTCAGAAACCATACTTTCTCTTATATTTTCGTTTAATTGTTCTTCTTCATTTGGTTGTTCTAAAGCTGCTCTCAAACTCAAAATATATTCCTTCTCTCTCATTTCTGCTGATTCTATAATATCTAAATTGTATTCTATTTCTTTAGTAACATCAAATTCCTTAGTAACATCTTCTGATTTAGCCTCTAATTTTTGCATCTGACCTTGCATATCTTTAAGTTCTCCTGACAAAATATTCACTATTTCCTTTACTGTCTGTACATCCTTTTTAAATTTTGTTTAATCTCTTGGGTTACCTGTTTCTTCATTTCTTCCATCTTCATATCATTTTATTTTATCTAAGAATTTGTTCTTCCATCTGTTTATTTGGTATCATTGAATCTTCCATTTTCTTATTTAATGATGCCATTGCCTCCAGAAGTTTTTTCACTTCTGATGGAGTGGGGCTCCATTGTTGCTCCAGGTGTTGAAAGATAAACAAATGTCCTTCCAATTTCTTTTTCTTTCTCCTTCCTCTTCAATGCCATAGTTGTCATAATGTAAATATTTTCCCTGTAAGAGAAAAAAAAAAAGAGAGGGGAGGGGGAAGACAAAAAACCAAAAAAAAAAAAGGCTACTATTTTTTTTAAGTAGGAATAAAAACTTCAAAAAATAAAAATAGTCCTTTAAATGTAATAATCAAAATAGCTCAAATATAGTCCATTAAAATTGTATATCCAAGTGTAAAAGTAAAAGATAAAAAGGAACAAAGAGGCTTCTATTATAGTCCACCACATGTCATTTAGATCCCTGCCCTTCCTGGCTGGTAAAATCGGCCAGGGAGGTGACATGTGGATGGGTCCAGGCTATGATTAATACATCCTTGTTGGAGGGGGTGGTTCCAACTGCCTTTAAGGAGGCATTGGTACACCCCCTCCTCAAGAAGCCATCCCTGGACCCTACCATCCTGGACAATTTTCGTCCAGTCTCCCACCTTCCCTTTTTGGGAAAGGTGGTTGAGAAAGTGGTGGCGTTGCAACTTCAAAGGACCCTGGATGAAGCGGATTATCTAGACACTTTTCAGTAAGGTTTCAGGCCGGGACATGGGACGGAGACTGCATTGGTCGTGCTTGCGGATGATCTCTGGCGGGAGTGGGATGGAGGTAGTGCATCCATCCTGGCTCTCTTAGATCTCTCAGCGGCTTTCGATACCATCGACCATGGTATCCTTTTGGGGCGGCTTAGGGAGTTGGGGGTGGGTGGCGTAGTTTTGTGCTGGTTCACCTCCTTCCTCCGGGGCCGCTCCCAGTCGGTGGTGATAGGAGAGTAGAGATCCGGCCCACGACTGCTCCTATGTGGGGTGCCGCAGGGGTTGGTTCTCTCTCCTCTCCTATTTAACATCTACATGAAACTGCTGGGCGAGATCATCTGTCACCATGGGATGAGGTATCATCAGTATGCGGATGATACTCAATTGTATATCTCCATCCCTGGTGAGGTAAGTGATGCAGTGTCCACCCTGTCCCAGTGCCTGGGGGCTGTGAGGGCCTGGATGGGGAACAACAGGCTTCAATTGAACCCTGGTAAGACCGAGTGGCTGTGGATTAATGGCTTAGCGTCTTCTGGGAAATTATCATCTTTGGTTCTCGATGGGGTAGCACTACCCCGTTCGGAACCGGTGCGTAATCTGGGGGTCCTTCTAGACTCACGACTCCTGCTCGAAGAGCAGGTGGCAGTCATGGCTAGGAGGGCTTTCACACAACTTCGGGTGGTGCACCAGTTACGCCCATTCCTGGATTGCGACGCCCTCCATACAGTCACTCATGCTCTCGTCATCTCCCATGTAGATTATTGCAATGCGCTCTACATGGGGCTACCCTTGAAGACTATCCGGAAGCTACAGCTGGTGCAGAATGTGGCCACGTGGACAGTTTTGGGTGCGTCAAGATCCGCACATGTAACACCTTTGCTCCGTGAGCTGCATTGGGTGCCGGTTTGCTTCTGGATACAATTCAAGGTCTTGGTTATCACCTTTAAAACCCTACATGGCATGGGGCCAGAATACCTGAGGGACCGTCTTATCCCCATGTTATCGACCCACCCCACCCGGTCATTCAGAGAGGGCCTGCTGCGAACCCCATCAATTAAAGAGTGTCATCTGATGGGGTCTAGGAGGCAGGCCTTCTCTGTGACAGTGCCCACTCTATGGAACATCTTGCCCCCAGAGCTGAGACAGATCTCCTCCCTCCCGACCTTAAGGAAAGAGCTGAAGACCTGGTTCTGCCGCCTGGCATGGGAAGGAGGAAGGGATAGTTCCTCATGGGGGTGGCTAATCCCCTAATTTTATAACTGTCCTTCTTTTAATTATTCCATTACCATCTGGATTTTTCAATGTATATTTATTGTATAATTGTGATTTTAACCTTATTTTAACTTATTTATTGTGAACCGCCCAGAGTTCCCCATGCGGGGAGATGGGCGGTTATAGAAGTTAAATAAATAAATAAATAAATAGTCAAAATAATAACAAAAAAGATAAACAATCCCAGGGTTTCTCACGCCAGCTTGTATCCACACAGTCCAGCCATGAATAAGTAATCCAATTTATATACAAAAGAGATCCAAAAAAATCATAAAAATTCTATAAAGCAACTTATATAATCCAAAAAATATTCAAACACTTGCAAAGAAAAAAAATTCTTTCATAATAAAAATCACAAACAAATAGAGTGTCAAATAATTAAAATTAATCCTTAAAAAATTAAAATCCAGGCCAGTTAGTCCCAGAAGAGAAATACTTTTAATTGCAATAAGAATAAAAACAAACCAAAATAGGAATAATAAAAATAAAAAGAGAAAATCACTCAATCCATTTCAGGCAGAGTCAATTAGATTTCCAGTCCCACCATTTAAACAATCCTTTGGCAAGAAATAAATAAAACACCAGCATTTATAAATCACAGTCGAGAGATAAATCTTAGATATTAATAGGCAAGTAATATTTAAAAAAGTAAAAATATGTGTCTAAAAGGTTGGGTGCTGTGCTACTTATCTTGTTCAGATTCGCTGTTTCCGCAGAGCTGTAATTGTCAGTTCCAGCCGTCCTTCACTGCTTCGATCTCCCTCTCCCTGTGGTGGATTTACGGGGGTCAGGAGAGAGGGGAGATCCGACGACCCTTCTGTGAGCAATCTTCTCCTCTCCCTCTCTTCGAGGGCGATTTTTCAGTGATTTTCTTTCCTTTTAAATCGCCGCAAACGGAAAAACAGCGGAGCTTTCGGCTCAGCACACCGGTCACCTCGACACCCAGAAGTCGAATCCATAATATTCCGTTTTCCATTCTTAAGTTGGGAGTAAAGTAGCTGCTTTGGAAGACGATGGTCAGGCATTCGAACAACATGGCCGGTCCAGCGAAGTTGATGTTGGATGATCATTGTTTCAATGCTGGTGGTTTCCGCTTCTTCTAATACACTAACATTAGTCCGCCTATCTTCCCAAGTAATTTGCAGAATTTTTCGGAGGCAGTGTTGATGGAATCTTTCAAGAAGTTGGAGGTGGTGTTTGTAGAGGGTCCATGTTTCACAGGCGTAAAAAAGGGTTGGTAGTACAATGGCTTTGTAAACAAGCATTTTGGTCTCCCTGCGAATGTCCCAATCCTCAAACACTCTACGCTTCATTCGGGAGAAAGCTACACTCGCAGAAACTACCTTAGAGCCAGGTAAGTTTATAAACCAACGGCTTTTTCACCTAAAATATTTTTCTAGAATAAAAGAGATTGAAAATATTTTTACAAAAACAATGCTTCAGATTTGTAACCGTGTAGTTAATACACAGTTTTGATAAAGGATACTTCCCCTTTCACTCCTCTCGTAACATATATCGATCAAGATAATTATTATGGCTGTTGTGGGTCTTCCGGGCTGTGTGGCCGTGTTCTGGAAGTTGTGGTTCCTAACGTTTCGCCAGCATCTGTGGCCAGCATCTTCAGAGGGCAGGAGCACAGATAGAAGCAAAATCTCTGTGCCCAGGTAGAGTGGCAATGTTCTATTTATAGAGCTAAATTATAGGAGATTAGGTGGGGTTTTTTGTTGTGTTGAAATGTTAACGAGTGGCTGATGAGCGTGATTAGCATGTTCATTGTGAGAAGTATTCCCATGTCCTGGTGGTTGGACTGAGTTCGTTGACCTTTTGCAGGCTGTGTTTTTCAGGACTGGTAGCCAGGTTTTGCTAATTTTTAAACTTTCTTCTTTTTTATTGTAACTGTGCTGGTGTTTGTGAATTTCAATGGCTTCTCTGTATAATCTGGTGTAGTGGCTTTTGGTGTTGTCCAGTATTTCTGTGTTTTCAAATAGGATTTTGTGTCCCATTTGCTTGAGAGCATGTTCAGCTACTGAAGATTTTTCCCGTTGCTGTAGTCTGCAGTGTCTTTCATGTTCTTTTGTCCTGGTGTGAATGCTTCGTTTTGTGGTTCCGATGTATACTTGTCCGCAGCTGCATGGTATGCGGTATACTCCTGCAGCGGTGCGGAGGTCCCTTTTGTCTTTTGCTGATTTTAGCATTTGTTGTATTTTCCTGGTGGGTCTGAAGACTGTTTGAAAGTTGTGTTTTTCCATCAGTTTTCCCATGCGGTCAGTGACTCCTTTGATGTAGGGCAGGAATACTTTGTTTGTGGGGGGCTGTTTTTCTTCAGTTGGATGTTTGTTTTGTTGGAGGTCTTTTCATATTCACACTAGCCTTACTTCCAATGATTGGCATCAAATCTTCTTTCATGGATGGCGCCATCTTCATCCTCCCCCTCTTCCTCCTTTTCCATCATCATCTTCTCCTCTTCTTCCTTTTCATAATCCTCATCCACAATCCATAATCGATATCTGATGATTATATCCTTAAGACAAAAACATCATTTTTTAAAAAATTTTCTCATAATTATGTGAAAATAATCAAGCATTCCACACAAATAGAAATTGCATTATGGAATGAATGAATGAATAAATGAATGAATGAATATATATATATATATATATATATATATATATATATCATACCAAATATGGGAATAGGAGGAGGAAAAGCTTAGCCAAGTTGTGTGATGGGAAGGTATTCCTATGGCAGAACGAACCTCATGGATAACCCCTTTTTGAAATAATAGTTGGAGTATTCATATACTCCTGAAGTTGAAAGGGGTGATGCTCACTACTGAGTTGAGCTCCATGCTCAGTGGGTGAATCCGGTCTCTTGCAGTGGGTAACTCTAAGTGTTTTCCCGGGAAATGGATGGTTTACAATATATTGGCTCTTGCTCAGGTGTGAGTTTGATTTTGAAAAGGTGATGTTTTAGCAAACTGCACGTTGAGTCATCCTATGTATGTTGTCCTAGAAGCCTTAAAGCTTTTCCAACACTTTGTGTTTCCACTTGTTGTGCATGATTGATTTTCTTTATAGGAATCTTCCTGAGAGATCTAGTCTTAAAATAATTTATTAATTCATTTCCAAAGTTTGTCATGAGAATTTTTAACTTCACCTTCATCCCAAAATTTTAAAAAATGCTGTTTTTACAAACTCAGTTCTAGATAAAGTAGATGACATTAGTATAATAACCAATTTATTAATTAGAATCTTAAAGAATTTTTTCTTTAATTATTAGATTACATTAAATGCCCTTTCTGACATCATGGAAGAAGTTATGCTCCATTTCTTGGTCAAAATTTTTCTATATTTCTACTCTTTGTAACTGTAAGTTCTATTTAGAAAATAGTGGGATGGAAGTATAATTTTGATCTTTATTACATAATAAAGTTATGGTTTGGCAGAATGCCTGTTTGAAAAATGCAAGTATTTCTTTTTAATCTATCAGCTAAGAGGCACTAATAATGTAATATCACCCTAATGCCAATTCAGTTTTTAAAACACCCGAATGATTTGAAGAGGAATTTGGATTATCTAAATCAATATATTGAGCTAAATCACCTTCTGTTTCTCTAACTCCCAAATTACTCTCAAGGGTGGAATGTGTTTTGGAGGTTTTAAAGAAAATTGGGTGACTCTTATCCTACAAAATGCATCAGCATCCTTTTGGAAATTAACAATAAGTGACTTCATTTTCTGAAATTATTACTGGGATTACTGAACACAGGATGATTGTTGGGGCAGAAATCATTTTAATAACCAATATCTTTCTTAGGCTATGAAAACGTCACTTATGACACTGCTGATTAAAATAAAAATGATTGCAATTCTGTTTTATCACACTGACTTTTAAAGAAGTATATGATATGCCCTCTTTTGAACTGAATGCAAGGTGATAGAATATATAATTCCCATTCCAGAGTCATGACTCCAATCTACCAGCACATCTTGGCTTTAGAATTTGCCATCAAGGAGATCAATAGAAATATCCAAATTTTACCCAATCACACCCTCGGCTTTCAGATCTATAATACCTACTTCACAACAAGTTGGACATATCGAGCCTCACTCGAACTTTTCTCTACAAAGGTCCAGTTCATCCCTAACTACAGCTGTGATAAGCAGCACAGACCAATAGCAGCCATTGGAGGACCTACCACTGAAGTGTGTCTACACATGGCTACTATCTTGTCCATGTACAAGATGCCACAGGTATGAGCTTTGATGGAGCCCAGACCAAGTAGATAACCATTGATGCACTTTTCCATTCTTTATGGGAATGTTTATGGCATAGGAAGGAAGGAGTTCTTCTCAAAATAAAGAGATAATTCTTAAGAAAACTGGTGACTTCTATGGACTATGAGGGAATTCTACTGTGGTGGACTCATGTCCCCAGGCTTACGGCTTGGGGCAGTAATTCTACTGACCTTTTATTGTTTGGAAGACCTAAAAGATTAATGAGTGTTCTATAGCTTCCTAAAGATTAATTCTATATGAATCCCTTATTTAAGATAAACAATGACTAAACATACAGAACATTCTCAGAGCTATAAAAACAGAAAAAACATTTTATGGTAGTCTTCCAATTTGCAATTCCTTGTTCTCCTCAATAATAATTGAGTATGTCTTGAGCCTTAATATCTATGTTGTAGCCTAAAAAGATCAATTGTATCACTAAATACAACCTTTTAAAAAAATAGTTCTTGTATTGCTAATTTGTCTGCATTTGTCTTTTTTCTTTTTTTAAAGTTAATATATGGTTCCATTACAGAAAGTGATACAAAAAAAGAGATTGATTTATATTGACAAATGTTCCCAAATATGGACCATCAATATAAAGGAATTTCTCAATTGTTGTTGCATTTCCAATGGACATGGATTGGGATCTTGTGTGGAAGTATTGATGAGAATTTTATACAAAATGTGGTTTCCATGTTTGCCCAGAGAGGGATCTGCTCAGCCTTCATTGAAAGATTTCCAATCATTGTGTATTCAAATACCATTCTTGACTTGGTAGAGATGGGATTTGAAATGTACATGGTGGTTATGAGAAGCACTGTTAATGTAGTACTAGTTCATGTTGAAATTCATGGAATTTTAGTCCTGAGAATTCTTTCCAGCAATTTGAAATTTGAAGATGTATCATTATGGAGAAAAGGTAAAGTCTGGGTTATGACAGCTAAGATGGATTTCACATCAAGTCCGCCTCTAAGCAATTCTGACCTAGTCTTCATCCATGGTGCTCTATCTTTTGCAATTCACTCAGAGAAGGTGTTAGGATTCCAGCAATTTGTCCAGATGAGGAACCCTCTCTTGGAAAAAGAAGATATTTTTATCAAGCTCTTCTGGGAAAATGCCTTTGAATGTTCCTTCTCCATCTCTGGAACGGAAGCGGAAAAAGAGGTTCCCTGCACTGGGAAGGAGAAACTGAAAGCTCTTCCTGCCTCTGTGTTGGAAATGGACATGACTGGCCACAGCTACAGCATCTACAATGCCATCTATGTGGTGGCACATGCTTTGCATGACTTCCATTCATCGATGGCAGAATACAGAGTTAGGGTGCATGAAGCCAAACTGAAGCTTCTGGATCAAAAATTGTGGAAGGTAAACCCTGGAGCAAACCAATTACTTGCTGCTCCTCATATCTGCAACCCCGATCCTAAAACTAAATTAAGTTCACTCTTCCAGGTGGAGTGTATCTAAGCATGTAGTTTTGCTAAATGTCATCTTCCTTCTAACTGTAGTAAAAATAATGTCTTTATAAATTATTTTGATGTCTGCATAATCATTAGGACAAGGTTGGATAATTTTTTATATATAAAGGTTTATTAAATTTTTTTCAACAAATACATAGAAACTAGAAGAAATGAAATAAAGTATACTGCAAGAAAAAAGAACTAAAAAGTGTGGGAAAGGCTAAAAGACCACTACATACTTCATAATACATATATACTGACTTCTGACTTTCTACAACAGACATAAATAAGTCAATATCAATCTCTCACTCTAATTCAAACTAGAATAAGCATTATTTTTATAAAGCATTTCCATTCTCAGTATAAAATTTGAAATTGACATATTGAAATATATCAGTATGTCTCTAGGTACTTTCTTTTCTCTAGCATAGCGTGAATTTACTCTGAAAATTTTATCTATTTCCAAATCCAAATCTTGTTCTTTTATCTCTAGAAATTTGGCTAAAATAGAAACAATCCTTTCTCTTACATTTTCATTTGATTGTTCTGGAACTGCTCTCAATCTCAAAATATATTATTTCTCTCTCATTTCTACTAATGCAGTAATATATAAGTTATATTCAAGTTCCTTAGTAACATCTTCTGATTTAGTCTCTAATTTTTGCATCTGACCTTGCGTATTTTCTAGTTCCCCTGACAAAGTGTTCACAACTTCCTTTACTATCTGCACTTCTTTTTTAAATTCTTGTTTTATTTCCTGAGCTAAATCATTTTTCATTTTTTCCATCTTCTTATCCATTTTTTATCTAAGGATGCAATTTGTTCTTCCATCTGTTTATTTTGTGCCCTTGAGTCTTCCATTTTCTTGTTTGATGATGCAATTGCATCCAGGATTTTTTTCATTTCTGATGGAGGGGCTTCCGTTGATGCTGCAGGAGTTGCAGAACCTATAGATGTTCTTCCAGTTTCTTTTTCTTTTTCTTTCTCTCTCCTCCTCAGTGCCATAGATGCCATAGTGTAAATAGTTTCCCTGCAAGAGAAAAAGAAAGAGGGAAGAAAGAGAAGTGAAAAAAAGGGAAGGGGATAATAATTGTTTTTTTAAAAAAGGAATAAAAAATACAAAAAGTAAAAACAATCCTTTAAAAATAGTTGTCAAAATAACTGAATTATAATCCATTAAATGTGTATGTCTATATAAATGTAAAAACAAAAGATAAAAAGGAAGGGAGAAACTTTTTTCTACTGTAGACAGAATAATAACAAAAATAATAAACAATCCCAAGTTTTCTCATGCCAGCTTGTGTCCACTCAGTCCAGCCATGAATAAGTAAAATGTTATCTATAAAAAAATAAAAAGAGAAGCTACCATGGTCTAAATAGTTTTTTCACCCAAAATAGACATTCAGCAATCAAATTTCTATACAAAGGGAATCCAGAGAAAACATAAAAAATCTAAAAAGCAATTTATATAATCCAGAAGATATTCAAACACTTTAAAAAAGAAGGAAAGGGAAAAATTCTATTGTAGTAAAAGTCACAAACAGATAAAAGAAAGGATGTTAAATCACTAGTTCATTATTCCATAAGAAATTAAAATTCAGGCAAGATAATTCCAAAAGAAAAATACTTCCAATTACAATAAGAATAAAAACAAGCCAATATAAGAATAAAAAAGAAAGTCACTCATTCCATTTCAGGCAAAGTCAATTAGCTTTCCAATCCCACCGTTTAAACAATCGTTTGGCAAGAAAGAAGTAAAACACCAGCATTTATAAATCAAGTCCAGAGATAAATCTTAGATGTTAATAAGGCAAATAATATTTAAAAAATAAAAAGTGTGTCTAAATTAAAAAATAAAAAGTGTATCTAAAATCAGTGATAGCAATAGGTTCCAAATGTACAAAATATTATCTTTATTTTATATATTTTTTTCCTGGTATTTAGATCTGTTCTCAGTTTTAGTTGCTTTAGTATCTCTTTGTGTTCTAAAGGATGTATGATTATAATGATGGTTTACAAGATGAAGTCTTTAATGTATTGCCTCTATAGTTTATCCTCCCATAAACTATGAAAAATATTATTGATATCTTTGAAAGGGAGAATGAAACTTATCACCTTGGTCTGTCTGTCTTTCTTTCTTTCTTTCTTTCTTTCTTTCTTTCTTTCTTTCTTTCTTTCTTTCTTTCTTTCTTTCTTTCTTTCTTTCTCCTGGCTTCTTCTCTAATGTAGCTGAACCAATTTATGAGAGGGGTCTCATTCAATAATAGCGCTGGACAAAAAAATTCTTTCAACCACAATGGAGAATTGGAGACTGGATTCGATATTATGAATTGGATCACATTCCCAAATCTATCTTTTCTGAGAGTCAAAGTAGGAGGGATGGACCACAGAGATTCTCAAGAAGCATTGTTCACCATTAATGAGGATGATATTGTATGGCCAGAGAGGTTTAACCAGGTACAGGACAGTTCCATTTTGCCTTGTAGCCAAATATCTTTCCCTTCTCTGAGATCTAAAATCCCACACAGCAATTAGATTCAGGTGCAGTATATTTCAAATACTCCAAGATTCCCAAATGCTCTCCTGACAAATCTGGGGACCCTTACTAAGTCACTCCACTTGGTGAAACTTTGGGTGTTTTCTAAGTTAGATGTGTTATTGGAGGGATGGGGGTATTTGAGAAGGAGAGTTGAGGTTTCTAGGCATCTTGGGATAAAAGATTATGTTTTCCCATTCAGTAAGAGCCACCCAGATGTGCAAAAGGAAGGATGTGCCAAGGATAAAGCAAACATTTTGGATTTTGTAGAAAAAACAAAATGTAATAATGGTCTATCTAGCTTTCAAGTATACCTAACTACACAAACTATAATCCTTCTTTAACGCTTCATACTGCTGAATGGTTCTGTGGTTGAGCACTTTCTCTAACTGAAATCATCCTTTTCACTTCTGATTAAATTAAAACAGAAGCTAACCACATAGGAAGCCAGAAAAGCAAAGCATTATGACAATCCATAGCACTGTGTAATCACAGTACAGATTTGTTAATGACAAAGCATTCTCTCCTTTCCTTCATGAACAGGTTCTACCTCTATCTTTGTGTAACAGTAAGTGTCATTCAGGTAATAGTAGGAGCAAGATAGAAGGGAAGCCATTTTGTTGTTATAATTGTCTGCGATGTCCACAAGGGAAGATTTCTGACCAAGAAGGTGAGTTCTTGCATATGTTATCCTAGAGAACATACCTAAATCAAACTGTGAGTCAGAACAGCAATGAAAAATTTAGAATACTGCTCTAGATTAATGCTTCCAATTGATAGATGGATGGAATAAATCAGTGGAAATTGACCAGCATTCAGTTTATTGAATGGATTTCAGCAGTGAAATCAAGTTGTATGCCTTGGAGGAAAGGGTTTTTCTATTATATTATTTATTATTATTTATTATTATTTATTAGACTTTTATCACCGCGCCATCTCCCCCAAAGGGGACTCTGGGCGGTTTACAAACATAAAAAATAAATTCTACTAAAAATATACAATACAATATATAATTACTTATTATTATAAATTAAATAGAAAATCCAAGAGGGCGATCTCAACCAACCTAGGACCCACATGATCTTAAAAGGGCTCTACGACACCAACCATAACCATGAGGAGCTATTCCTATTCCCGTCCCATGCGAGGCGGCAAAACCAGGTCTTTAAATTCTTCCGGAAGGACAGGAGTGATGGGGCCTGCCTCACCTCCGGGGGCAGAATGTTCCAAAGGGCAGGTGCCACTGCCGAGAAGGCATGCCTTCTGGACCCCGTCAACCGAAACTTCCTTACCGACCGGGTCCGAAGCATGCCCTCTCTACATAATCGAGTGGGACGGTTTGAAGTTATGGGGATGAGGCGGTCCCTCAGATACCATGGTCCCATGCCATGTAGGGCTTTAAAGGTCAAAACCAACACCTTGAATTGCACCCGGAAGCATACTGGCACCCAGTGCAGCTGGCGTAGCAGAGGTGTCACATGGGCCGATCTAGGGGCACCAATAACTGCACACGCTGCCGCATTCTGGACCAGTTGGAGCTTCCGGATACTCTTCAAGGGTAGCCCCATGTAGAGCGCATTGCAGTAGTCTATATGGGAGATGACCAGGGCATGAGTGACTGTACGGAGGGACTTCTGATCCAGGAAAGGGCGTAACTGGCGCACAACACGAAGTTGCGCAAAGCCCCTTCTGGCCACGGCTGCCACCTGCTCCTTGAGCAGGAGCCGTGAGTCCAGAAGGACCCCCAGGTTCCGCACTGGTTCTGAATGGGGAAGCGCAACCCCATCCAGAACCAAAGATGATAATTTCCCAGATCCAGAAGAACCATCAATCCACAGCCACTCTGTCTTACCAGGGCTCAGCTGAAGCCTGTTGTTCCCCATCCAGACCCCCACAGCCTCCAGGCACTGAGAGAGGGCGGCCACTGCATCACTTACTTCACCTGGGATGGAGATGTACAACTGTGTATCATCAGCATATTGATGATATCTCATCCCACGGTGACGGATGATCTCACCCAGCGGTTTCATATAGATATTAAATAGGAGAGGTGAGAGAACCGAACCCTGCGGCACCCCACAAACGAGGGGTCGAGAGTTGGATCTCTCATCTCCTATTACTACCGATTGGGACCGACCCCCGAGGAAGGAGGCGAACCAGCGCAAAACTACGCCAGCCACCCCCAACTCCTCGAGTCGTCCCAAAAGGATACCATGGTCGATGGTATCGAAAGCCGCTGAGAGGTCAAGGAGAGCCAGGATGGACGCACTTCCTCCATCCCGCTCCCGCCAGAGATCATCCATAAGCGCGACCAATGCAGTTTCCACCCCATATCCCAGCCTGAAACCCGACTGAAAGGGGTCTAGATAATCCGTTTCATCCAGAATCCTCTGGAGTTGTAACGCCACCACCTTCTCAACCACCTTCCCCAAAAAGGGGAGGTGGGAGACAGGACAAAAATTATCCAATATCGTAGGGTCCAGTGATGGTTTCTTGAGTAGGGGGTGCACCAGCGCTTCCTTGAAGGCATCCGGAAACACCCCCTCCCCCAGAGATATATTAACCATTGCCTGGACCCAACCACATGTCACCACCCTGACTGCTTGCACCAGCCAGGAAGGGCAAGGGTCTAGATGGCATGTGGTGGCCTTTACAGTCCGGAGGATCCTGTCCACTTTGTTAGGCCCAACAGGATCAAACCGATCCCAGATAACCGGGTAATGACGTTCCCTTGGCATCTCCCCAGACTCTGCTTCACGCTTGGAGTCCAACCTAGACCGAATCTGAGCGATTTTATTCTGCAGATGCTCAGAAAATTCTTCCGCATGGCCCTGCAGGTAGGTTACAGCCTCCACCTTACCCAGAAGAGATCGTGTTATCTTAAACAGGGCCGTCGGGCGGCATTCTGCGGATGCAATAAGAGCGGAGAAATATAGACGTTTCGCCGCTCTTACCGCCACAAGGTAGGCCTTTACCGCGGCTCTAGCTTGTGTTCGGTCGGATTCAGTCTTTGTTTTTCTCCAGCGACGCTCTAGGCGTCTCTTAGCCCTCTTTAAGACCCTCAACTCCTCCGTAAACCACGGGAAGTGTTGGGTCAGATGTGGCAAGAGAGGCCGCACAGGCGCGATCCTGTCCAAGGCCCCAGCCACCTCCCTATTCCAGGCTGCGGCCAGGACCTCCACTGGACCGTGCAGTAGATCCTTGGAAATAACCCCCAGCTCCTTCTGGAACCTCATTGGGTCCATTAGTTGCCGGGGGCGGACCAATCGAATGGGTCCTGCCTCCCTGCGGAGTGGGGCGGCATAGGAGAATCTCAAGGCCACCAGGGCGTGATCTGACCATGACAATGGGGATAGATCTAACTCTCCCTTCAGATCACTTTGCCACTGCTCCGACAAGAAAACTGCTCTGACAAGAAGACCGCCCAGAGTCCCCTTGTGGGGGGAGATGGGCGGTGATATAAGTTAGAAATAATAAATAAATAAATAAATAAAACTAAGTCCGGAGTGAGGCCACTGTCTCGAGTCGGGTTTTGAAGAATCTGAGATAGGCCCATGGCTGCCATGGTAGCCATGAACTCCCGAGCTGTCTCTGAGGCACGTCCCAGGGAAGGCAGATTGAAGTCCCCCAGAACCATAAGTCTAGGGAACTCCACTGCCAACCCTGAGACAGCCTCCAACAACTCGGGCAGGGAGGTTGCTACGCAGCAGGGAGGCTGGTACAGCAACAACACTCCCAACTTCTCTCGAAAACCCAACTTGAAAAACAGGGTCTCACACCCGGCCACTTGTGGGGCAGGGCCCCTGAAGGCCACCAGAGATTCCCGGATTACAACCGCCACCCCTCCTCCCCTGCCCCGGGGTCTCGGCTGATGCCACACCTGAAACCCGGCTGGGCACATCTCCGAGAGCGCTACTCCTCCCTCTGTGCCCAGCCAGGTCTCAGTAATACACACCAGGTCTGCCCCCTCCTCTGTGATCAAGTCACATATAAGGGGAGCTTTATTATTGACAGACCTGGCGTTAAGTAGCAACAGTCGGAAGCCAGGACACTCGAGGATCCTTTGACCAGGGCCTGGGTCTGAACCTGAGGAGCCGGAACACGCCACCGATACCAAACATCGGGGGCATCTTCCCCGAAGATGGCCTGCCCCTCGGTTCCCGCCATAACATCCCCTACCTGTCACCACTTCGATGGGGCAACCTGCCCTACTGCCCCCAGATTTCCCAGGCCCAGATGCCTCCACTCCTGGCCCTCCGGAAACCCTGGTTTGATATAAGGGTCCCCTCCATGCACACATCTCTCATAAACACTCGCCCCTAGGTGGTGATAGGCCCCCCAGCGCACCAGCTTCCGCTCTCGGCACCAGGAGGGCCTCCCCACCTTCCAACATCCACTCTGCCCCTTTACCCCCTCTCACTAGTTGTAAGGGGGCACCATACACTCCTGCCCACCGTCTGTCTCTCACTCAGGGGTGGGCACTCTTCCATAAGTTCACACAATCTTGGGCTCCCCTTACTCTCTCACACTCAGGGAAAGCCCTCATTCACATACCCGGGGACCCTCTCACCTCTCTGCCGACTCTAAGTGAACAGGGGGAATATTAAAATTTTAAGTTGTTAAAGAGTTCTCCAGATGATAAAATTCATGGGAATTTCCCCCTACACCCAACTTCAGAGTTTCTCCAGAGATGCTGTAATATACAGTTCGTAAAGTCTATAGAGGAACACCATTGAAAATAGTACTCTTCTTTATTGGCGAAACACTCACACTCCGCTCTCTGCTCCGCGTCTCGTCGCTGCCTCGTTACTCTGGAGTTTTTTTCTCTAAGCCCTCCACACCATCCAGCACCGTTGTTATTGCACAATTGGGGTTCGTAGGCTCCAACACAGCAGGACCGGGACACCAGTCTCCCACTTCGCCAATTCTCCACACCAGGTTCCCGTCCAGGAAATCCCCCAAAGGGGTCTGCTGAAGAATGACCAAGTCCACAGTCGCAAAGGGCCATGAGCTCTGCCCAGTTCTCTATCCATGTGCTGCGAGAGCTACACTCCGTCCAGCCTACTCCAGATCGAATATCAAGCCAGAGGTACGGATTTCCGGAGTTCTAGGGCGCTCTCCAGTCGCCCCTACCCGTTGGTAAATAATTTGTAGGGGCAAGGGGTTCTTCACTCCGTATCTGAGCTCCCCCACAAAGATCTCTCAAAAGCAGCTCACGGCGTCTTTCCTCTGGTTGCCACTAAGCCACCACCTCCCGATCTTTCCCATGCGTCCGATAGGTCTTCCAGGTGGGGGTTCCGATGGCAACCAAAATTGGGTGGGTTCCTTCCTCTCTCCCCCCAACCCAGCAAGGTTTTAGGCTCACGGGGGGAGGCTCACAGGGGGGAGGCTCACAGGGAGAACTCACAGCGTCCCAAAAATCTCCAGGCCTTGGGCGTCTGCTGGGTCTGTTGTTAGTTCTGTCGCGTTCCCCAATCCATCCAGGGAACTCCGGCAAACTCCGGCAAACTCGTCCCAGGACCCCAACCAATAGATGATAGGGTTGGGGATCAGCACTCTCTAACTTTGAGCCTTCTGAGAGCTCAAAAAGGCCTGGGACTCCCTCCTTCAAAGCGGGAGCGATCGGCGTCTGCTTCCGATCGCCATCTTGGATTTTTTTTTTTTTTTTGAAATTATAACTTTATTGGAAGTCTAACAATGCATTTGATTTTATTTTTTGTTAAACTGTAGCATTCAGTTTTAATTCTGTCAAAGCCATTTCTAAGTTGCTAATTTATTTTCTAGACATGGATGATTGTTTTCAGTGTCCAGAAGATCAGTATGCAAATATGAACCAGGATTTGTGTCTTCCAAAGATTATGACATTTTTGATGTATGATGAAACTTTGGGGATTGTATTGTCCAGTTCTACTCTTTTATTTTCTTTGGTCACAGTTGGAATCCTTTGGATCTTTATTAAGCATCAGGACACTCCCATAGTCAAAGCCAACAACCGGAATCTCACCTATGCTCTCCTTGTTGCTCTCTTGTTGTCTTTTCTTTGTTCTTTGCTATTCCTTGGAAAACCTGACAAGGTGACGTGTCTCCTTCGTCAAACTGCCTTTGGTATCATCTTCTCTGTGGCCATTTCTTGTGTGCTGGCCAAAACCATCATTGTGGTTCTGGCTTTCATGGCCACTAAGCCTGGGTCTAAGATGACCAAATGGGTGGGGAAAAGATTAGCCATGTCCATTGTGTTGGGCTGTTCCTTAATTCAATGAATTTTTTGCACTATATGGCTGACAACCTCTCCCCCATACCCAGATGTTGACACAAATTCAGTGGCAGAAGAAATCTTTTTGGAGTGTAACGAAGGATCTGCCTTCATGTTCTACTGTGTCTTGGGCTATATGTGCCTCCTTGCCATTATCAGCTTCTTGGTGGCTTTCCTAGCAAGAAAATTGCCTGATGTTTTTAACGAAGCCAAGTTTATCACCTTCAGCATGTTGGTCTTCTGCAGTGTTTGGCTGTCCTTTGTTCCAACGTACCTGAGCACAAAGGGAAAGTACATGGTTGCCGTGGAGATCTTCTCCATTATAGCTTCCAGTGTTGGGTTACTGACTTGTATTTTTTTCCCTAAATGCTACATCATTGTGTTGAGACCTGCTCTTAACAACAAAGAACAGCTAAGAAGACAAAACCACAGAAAAACATAGAATTATGTCTCTTTATTTCATATTGTCTATATGAAAACAGAATCATTTAATGGTCTTTTCCAGTATCACTTACCGAGTATTAAGCTCTGTCAAATCTTCAGATTTAACTCTCATTTTATAGGTAAAATAAAGTATCGCTATTTACTGTACATACCATCTACTTCGTTTGTACTGACCAGTCATTTTCTCAAAACATCTTTGATTGAAATCTATTATTTTATTCCATTATTTATTGCTTGCTCACTTAGTGTGATTTCTACAGACAAGGTGTGTATTACAACTGTGACATTGTCATAGGCAATTAAGATTGGACTTGTAAAAGCATATCCAAAAATTCAAATTGCAAATAATCTTTTCAATTTTTCCCGTAAGCATCTGAAGTTCAAATTATTAAAAAAGGGCATTAGAGTATGTTACAAAGCTGAAAGAATATAATGGGTGGATTCTAACACAATGGCAAAAACTGTACTATGGAGAAAGCCTAGAACTGAGCTATGAGAATTACTGAAAAAAATGGAGTACCAAGTGAGGTTCTGGAGCACAGCAGTTGCATTCTTTCCGAGTGCCTGTAGAATTCCACAGTATGCAATAATTAAAAAACCTTCCATTCAAATCATGGATGGAAACATGTGGCCATCTTATTCTGCAGAACCACATCACAAATACCCTTTGCTATCAGGTACACTTAGGGTGCTTCTGGAGTTTCAGTATCATCCAGAAAACATTTTTTGGATTTAAGTTTAGGGTGATAAGTTAAGAGTATGTCAGCCCTTCCAGGTAAACCAGATAGGAAACACAAATAGATGAACTAATGCTACTTTAATGTAAGGCTACATTAAAGAGTCTTGTAAGTACAAATCGCCCTCCCACCCTATTTATCTCTTGAGTGGTCATGGTGGGTCTTTCCTAGTTTTCTTCCTTAGACCGTTACCCTCTCTTGGGCTTCTTTTCTTTCTTTTTTTTTGATCAAAGTTATTATTCTTTAAAACAAAGACTAAAAACTACAAAAAACAAAAAAAGCCATTACAAACAAAAAAAGCTAAAAGTGTAAAAACACAAAAGAAAAGACATTTAGAAAGTTACATACATACAGGTGACTTCCAGCTTTCAACAGCAAGAATATACAGCAATTCCCATAAACAAACCCTTCCTCTATATCAAACCATAATCACATTATTTCTATAAATCCCTCCATTAACACATATACAAATCTCTAATACAATTGCTCCTTCTGTTTACATAAAATATATGTATACATATATTTAAATTTCTACTTCAAACTTCCCTTCCTCTTAAAAAGCAATCTATTTAATGTTTTTTTCTTTCTACTACTATTCTATATACTTCTGTCTACACAATAGGCATCAAATTATAGAAAAAAATAAATTGTCTGCCTTTATAATAAACAATCTTAATCCTATTAGACCTAAAAAACAGTATAAAACTTTATTATATCTTATCTATATCCCTTAAATTTTACAAAGTTATAATCCTATAAATCCTAATCCAAACCACTCGCTGGATCGTCACCTTGTTGTTTTGATCATGCCTCTCTTTTGTCATGGGTGGTGATTGGAACTTTTGTGTAGATACCGGTCTGTATGGGTGGGTTTTCTGTATACTTTGTGTCCTAGTTTGAGGTCTGGTTTGCGTATGACCAGCGTATCTAAAAATGGAAGTTTGCTGTCAGTTTCTTTTTCCATAGTGAATTGTATATTGGGGTGGATGCCGTTTAGATGGTCCAGAAATTTCTCCAGTTCTTCTTCAGCATGACTCCAAATTGCGAAGGTGGATCGTGCTAATCGAAACTGTGAAACCCAATTTCTCAACAATGAACTTAACCATCTGAATTGGGTCCTACAGGCGAATGGCTATTCCAAGAATGAAATAAAAAGAGCCATCAAACCAAGAAAACAACATCCAACTGAAGAAAAACAGCCCCACACAAACAAAATATTCCTGCCCTACATCAAAGGAGTCACTGACCGCATGGGAAAACTGATGGAAAAACACAACTTTCAAACAGTCTTCAGACCCACCAGGAAAATACAACAAATGCTAAAATCAGCAAAAGACAAAAGGGACCCCCGCACTGCTGCAGGAGTATACCGCATACCATGCAGCTGCGGACAAGTATACATCGGAACCACAAAATGAAGCCTTCACACTAGGATAAAAGAACATGAAAGACACTGCAGACTACAGCAACCGGAAAAATCTTCAGTAGCTGAACATGCTCTTAAGCAAATGGGACACAAAATCCTATTTGAAAACACAGAAATACTGGACAACACCAAAAGCCACTACACCAGATTATACAGAGAAGCCATTGAAATTCACAAACACCAGCACAGTTACAATAAAAAAGAAAAAAGTTTAAAAATTAGCAAAACCTGGCTACTAGTCCTGAAAAACACAGTCTGCAAAAGGTCAACGAACTCAGTCCAACCACCAGGTCATGGGAATACTTCTCACAATGAACATGCTAATCACGATCATCAGCCACTCATTAACATTTCAACACAACAAAAAACCCCACCTAATCTCCTATAATTTAGCTCTATAAATAGAACATTGCCACTCTACCTGGGCACAGAGATTTTGCTTCTATCTGTGCTCCTGCCCTCTGAAGATGCTGGCCACAGATGCTGGTGAAACGTTAGGAACCACAACTTCCAGAACACGGCCACACAGCCCGGAAGACCCACAACAGCTATGATTATACACCTTATTGAAGAGAAACTTCCTACTGGTGTAGAAATTATATATCGATCAGATGGAAAGATTTTTATTCTTAGTAGGCTGAAAAAAAATAAGGTAATTAAAACTTCTGTTATAGAACTTCAATATGCTGATGATAACGTAGTCTGTGCACACTCAGAGGAAGATCTTCAAACTATCCTAAACATCTTTGCAGAAGCATATGAAAAGCTCAGCCTCTCAATTAACATTAAAAAAACCAAAGTGCTTTACCAGCAAGTTCGAACCAATCCCTCTGCAGCACCATCAATCCAGCTTAAAGGTGTGTTACTAGAAAATGTCGACCACTTTTCTTATCTTGGCAGCCATCTATCTACAAAAGCCGACATTGACGCTGAAATTCAGCATCGTCTGAGCTCTGCGAGTGTAGCTTTCTCTCGAATGAAGTGTAGAGTGTTTGAGGATCAGGACATTCGCAGGGAGACCAAAATGCTTGTTTACAAAGCCATTGTACTACCAACCCTTTTTTATGCCTGTGAAACATCGACACTCTACAAACGCCACCTTCAACTTCTTGAAAGATTCCATCAACGCTGCCTCTGAAAAATTCTGCAAATGACTTGGGAAGATAGGTGGACTAATGTTAGCATATTAGAAGAAGTGAAAACTACCAGCATTGAAACAATGATAATCCAACATCAACTTTGCTGGACCGGCCATGTTGTTCGAATGCCTGACCTGTCAGGGTTTTCCTGTAAATTGCAAATCGCTTTCTTTACTTTCTGTTTCCCAAAACAACTTCACTGATAAGATGCAGGTGGCTGCCATCATGTGATGTTATGTCTAAGTCTGAAACTATCCCATGGGAACTCCCGGGGGGAGACAGTATGCTTGGTTAGATGCAACACTGCCATCTCATGGCGGTTTATACTATATGCAATCCTGTACGCTTTAGGTTTTGTAAATCTGAAAAGGCTTTGTGACCCATGATCCTAAGGTTCCACCAATCAGAAAGCTGTTTCAGCTGTGAACTATGGGTCTATGCTTCTTGACTTCTGTCCAGTCTTTTAGCCATGTTCATGTGTGTGTTCTACCTCTGAGGACTGGGAAGTGCGTAGCTATGCGTGGCTGTGTGTGTAGGCCATGGCATGGGCTCCTTCATGTCTGTCAATGGAAACAATACACGAAACTCTGCTTCTAAGGTTGTTTTTCCTTTTTGCAATAATGTAACTGTATATACATTTATTGCCTTTATTACAAGTAAACTATTTTAGCCATAAACCCTGCACTCTGTCTGTTTACTCTGCGCCTTAACCCTATAAGCCAGCATTATCCCACATGACCATCGTCTTCCAAAGCAGCTACTTTAGCCCCAACTTAAGAATGGAATACGGAATATTGGTGGACAGCAAAAGAGATTCAAAGATACTCTCAAAGCTAATTTTAAAAAATGTAATATCAGCATTGAGAACTGGGTAGCCCTAACTCATCAGCATTTCAATTGGAGGTCAGCCTTTATTAAAGGCACTACAGACTTTGAAGAAGCACGAGTACAGGACAAAAGGGAGAACCGAGCTAAGAGGAAGGCACGTCAAGCAAACCCTCATCATGACCATCTTCTACCCGGAAACCTTGGCCTTTACAGCCACTTACGGATCGACTGTTAAGATTTTACCCCTGGAAGACAATCTTACTTGGCTACGAGTGATCTCCAAGAAGAAGAAAAAAAACAAACCATAAGAAAAGAAAAAAGAAAAAGAAAAGAAAAGAAAATCACATTAGTTTCATTATCAATCCAATTAAATATTCTTAATTTTTATAAATTGTCTGCTTTATAATTAACAATCTTAACCCTAATTATGCTTAAAAACAGTATAAGATATTACCAGAAACTGTCAATACCTTTTAAATCTTAGAAATCAAAAATCCTGTAAATCATGTTAACCTCATTATTAGACCAATTAAATATTCTTAATTTTTTTACCCCTCCTCAAAATATACCAGGGAATTTAAATATTTCACCATTGCACCAAAAGCATTTTTTTACAAAGATCCAACAACCCAACAAATCCCAAAGACACAAACTTTCCAGTGAAAGAGAAAAAAAAAACTACCACATAACATACTCTTCTTTCCTGTAACATTGATTAAAATAGTCATAACATTTCCCCAGCTTGGCAGCTCCTTGTGCAGTCTTAAGGTTAAACAATCGTTTTAACCTCATAAACACCAATCAAGAGTTTTCAGCGGAGAATATTTCAATCTCCCTCACAGCAGTAAAATCGCCATCTTTTCCAAAGTCATCTTCTTCTTCCATCATCGTATTTTCATATAGTTGTTTCATTTTAGCTAGAATCTCATCTTGAATGTCCCAAACAGTCTGTATAATAACTTGACAACCCTTTGAAAAAATATTACGTTGCTGACAACGTAATTCTCTGAAATTTTCTTTAAAATCTTCCATTGTAAAAACAGTAAATTATAACACACCCTAAAGAGTTAACTCACAAAAATAGAGGTTAATGAATTAATCCAAAATTAATAATAAATTAATTAATAAAATATACTAGCAGACAGCTTGAAGAAAGTAAATAGAAAGCCAAAAGTTTAGAATGAGAAACCGAAAACAATGTGTAGCAATAACACTCCAACCTTCAAATTCAGCAACAAAGATAGCAGCGGAAAGGCAATGATACAGCTCTCAATATAACCCAGATGGGGTAAAAAGCCAAAACTTTTTTTTTATAGTTAAAAGTCTCCAAAAATAACTATATTCACCAAGAGATTCCGCTTTTTCTTACTATAAAAAGCTTCTCTTACGGTACAAAACTTAAAAACACAAATTGGGTGCTTAAGAAATGGGAAGACAAGACCTATTTCCCCTTTAAGGGGGTGCATATGTGGGTCAGAAAGAGATGAAATCCCAGCCTCCCAGTGTAGTCTTACCGCTTGGTCACAGAATCTGTCCACAATCTCCTGGCTACAACTCACCATCTGGAGGACAGATGGGTTGATTCTCAGCATTTTCCTTAATCCAGAAAAACACTTGGGGCTACAGGAAAACCTGCCTGTGCCCAGAAAAAACTGCCACACTTCCAGCATTACCCATCGTAGGCAAAGTTGCTCAGTCCGCCATTTCCCACAGGAAGTCAGGCTCCTTTTCCTTTTATCTTATGGTTCCCTGGGCAGCATCTCTCCCTGTGTCCTCCAAGGTCACCCTCACATGTCATCACAGTGTTTCCCTATTTCCAGTCATTCTTTCAACATGA
The DNA here is from genome assembly GCA_023362775.1 of Charina bottae. Classification (NCBI taxonomy): domain Eukaryota; kingdom Metazoa; phylum Chordata; class Lepidosauria; order Squamata; family Charinaidae; genus Charina; species Charina bottae. Next base: position 13,650,442 of record JALMGJ010000011.1, read on the forward strand.
GGGAAATCAACTGAAGATATAGCTCAGGGAGGTGAATCAAGACTCTATTCTTATTCATGGTGATCACTCTTAGCCAAGTAACATTGTCTTCCAGGGGTAAAATCTTAACAGTGGATCCGTAAGTAGCTGTGTAGGCCAATTCTGGATCCGCAAAACCTCCCACAATGAGGGCATAGGTTTCCAGGTGGAAGACGGTCACGATGAGGGTTTGCTTGACGTGCCTTCCTCTTAGCTTGTTTCTCCCTTTCTCCCTGTACTCATGCTTCTTTAAAGTCCATAGTGCCTTTAATAAAGGCTGACCTCCAATTGAAATGCTCATGAGTTAGGGCTTCCCAGTTATCAATGCTGATATTAAATTTTTTAAAATTAGCTTTGAGAGTATCTTTGAATCTCTTTTGCTGTCCACCAATATTCCATTTTCCATTCTTAAGTTGGGAGTAAAGTAATTGCTTTGGAAGAAGATAGTTGAACTAATTCTACTTTACTGTAAGGCTACATTAACAGAGTCTTGCAAGTAAAAATCACCCTCCCTCCCTATTTATTGCTAGAATGGTCATGGTGGGTCTTTCCTCATCACATTGTTTCCCTATTTCCAGTCATTCTTTCAACATGAGGGAAATCAACTGAAGATATGGCTCAGGGAGGTGAATCAAGATTGCACCATTACAGCAGGGTGGCATCTCACCTGACCGCAAGAGGCATTAGCCAGCAACATAGACACACCTGGATGTTGAAAAGAGGCAAGCTTGGGTGTGGATCTATTCAAGAGATGGCCGAAAGTATACTACAGATCACCTTGTGCAAAAACTGAGAGTAAATAAAAGGACTTTATATAGATTTTAGAAACAGGAAGGCTGGGGCAAGCTAATTTGTTAATATACTATCAAGCAGTACATTTAGGGCATTTAATTCCATTTATTATGGAAGACTCTTCTAAACAATGGATTCAAGTTGACACAATGTTAGAGCCAGTTAAGTTTATAAAGCAATATATTTTTCACCGAAAATATTCTTCTAGAATAAAACAGATTGAAAAAGTTTTTACTAAAACAATGCTTCAAATTTAGATGAGTAAATACAGAGTTTTCATAAAGGATAGTTCCCCTTTCAGTTCTCTAGGGTCTAGGTCATTTTTCCAATCGGAATTAGTATATCCACCATTTGGTTTAAAGGAAGCTTGGGATACTGATCGTGGTAATCCCACTGAGACTAATTGGCAGAAATTATGGAAACCGGGTGGATTCACTTCAGCTTCAATGCAAGAAATGCAGTGGAAGATTATACATTGTTGGCACTTGAGTCCACTTAGATTAGCACATATATATCAAAATTATTCTTCCTAATGTTGGAGAGGTTGTTAAAAAACAGGTCATTTTTCCATTTGTGGTGGTCATGCAATAAAGTTATACCCTTTGTACTGTCTTTGTGGAGATAAGTACTATTACTAATCAAATAAATTTCAGAGTAATCGGGAGCCAAATTCAGATTGAGCAACAAATAGGTGATAAGCTACAATGGCTCCTTTGGTATCAACCCAAATCTCCTCTGGGCAATGGAAATATTAGAGGTTCAACTACATGGCCCTATACCAATTTCAACAATTTAATACTTCATTATTTAGAACAACTAAAAGGACAGGGTTCCATATAGTTTGAGGTGGCTAAGTCACTCCTAGCAAAGTGGAAGCAAATTTGTAGAAGGTGTGTAGTAAGTACTTGCTCTGTAACTTAATTATCATGTTGCATAGTCTCTTTTCCTGTGCAAGACATGCAGGTTGGAAAGACATGCAGGTTGGAAAGACATGCAGGTTGGAAAGACATGCAGGTTGGAAAGACATGCAGGTTGGAAAGACATGCAGGTTGGAAAGATCTTACAGTGCTCTGCCACTTTGATGGAGATCAAAGTATATGCCTGCAAGTGAGTATTGCACGCATTTACCAATTCCATGCTCAGTGCATACGTCCAAACTTTAATGGATGAGTTATGCTAGATTGACGATTGCTCAGGGGTGTGTCAGAAACCATGCCTGGAGAGCTGTTGGAAGAAGTCTAAAAGTGAATCTAACCAAGTACAGATATGTGCTCATGTCCAAGCCGACAATTTGGCAATAATAGATGTGAAGCAAGCTTACTTCTCTCCCCCTCCCCCCTTCCATTTTATTGGTGGGATATTATCTGGCAGCCTCTTTTAGGGTGACCAACTCTATTTTAGGGAGCAGTCATTATAGAAATCTCTTTCCAGGCTTCTATGATTAATCTGCACAGCATTCTGCTGACCAAATTACTCAGACTCACCACAGTTTTGACTCCTCATGGGCAGAGTCTTTGAGGATAACCAGTACACTGTCTTGCATGTTATCTAGGACTCCTTATGAGGTGTTACCTCAGAGAAAGTAGATAGGGTACTGTTTGGATGATCTTCTGCCATAATTGCTATGAACCTGGACTATCCTGGTTGTTGTGAAGAGCAAGTGGAAAAGTGACCAGCTGCATCTGAGAGATTGTTAATGCCTCCCTGCATGAGGGGCAGCTGTCAGAAGCCCCTGAAGGAGGCTGTGATGTGCCCCCTTCTTGAAAAACCATCTATGCATCCTGCAGTCCTGGAAAACTAATAGCCAGTCTCCAACCTTCCCTTTTTGGAGAAAGATATCAAGAGAGTATAGGAAGATCAACTATGCAGCATCCTAAAAGAAATGGATTATCTGGACTCTTTTCATTCAGGGTTCAGACTTGGGTGTATGATTAAGACAGCTTTGATTACTTTCTTGGGTGACTTTATCAGAACCTGAATGGAGGGAGTGCACCACTCTTGGTCCATTTTGACCTCTTGGTGGCTTCTGACTATGGCATCTTCCTGGGCTGATGCAGAGGCTAGGGATAGGAGATACTGTTATAGAGTGGTTCCTCTTCTTCCTCAGTGGATGGTTGCAGTGTTGTGGTGGGAGAAGAGGAGTCAATTTGGTAGCCACAGTAACTTACATGTAAATCCTCATTATCACCTAGATTAGCTACTGCAATATTCCTTATATAGGGCTGCATTTAAAAACGACCCGGAAAATAGAACTCATCCAGAGTGCTGGAGTCTCTGTTTAAATGGAAGCCTATAGAACCAACTATCTATACTTGGCTTGAATTGTGTCAACTTGTCTTTGAGAACTTGAAACAAATTGAGGTGTTTTCATGATTCAAAAGATAAATATTAGGGAGAGCTTTTCCCCCAAGCATTTAGCTACCCCCATTCTATTCCTTTATGTAGGGAAGTGTGGGCAGTCAGAGAAGCTCCAGGATAAGATTAAGACATAGAAAAGAAATCAACAATACTAGGGGGACCATGTACAGGAGTAGGAGGAGTTGGAGTTGGAGTTGGAGTTGGAGGAGGAGGAGGAGGAGGAGGAGGAGGAGGAGGAGGAAGCTGCCCTATCCATGGGAAGAAGACTCCCAAGAAATTGCAAGAGAAAATGCAGAAATAAATTACCAAGTCTTCTTCCACCAACATTGTTGAGATGGGTTACTGTGTCCTACAACAGCCCTGTGTGAATACAGCAATAATCTTATACCAAAATCAGTCTGCAATGACTTCAATTAGACTTTTATTGCTATGGAAAATTTGCAGTACTAAATACATCATCAGTGACCCTCTGCCTTTTCTTAACAAGAAATATCAGTCAGGAGACTTCATTGTTGTGAATATGTTGTCTCAGATCTATCTCTTCCACGCAATGATAGACCTCAGCAAATTCCCCTCTAAGGAGCTGTTTGAGGATACTGTGTAAGGCTTTACAGAGAACAAATTAATTTGAACTGGGAGGTCTTTTCATATTCACACTAGCCTCACTTCCAATGATTGGCATCAAATCTTCTTTCGTGGATGGCGCCATCTTCATCCTCCCTCTCTTCCTCCTTTTCCAGAATCATCTTCTCCTCCTCTTCTCTTTCATAATCCTCATCCACAATCCATAAACATTATCTGATGACTATATCTTTAAGAAAAAAATGTTGTTTCACTTTTTTTTCAAATTTCAAGTTTTCCACATTTTTTTTTCAAGTTTTCTCATACTTATGTGTACATACATACATACATACATACACCAAATATGGGAATAGGAGGAGGAAAAGATTAGCCAAGTTGTGTGATGGGAAGGTATTCCTACGGCAGAACGAACCTCATGGAGAATTCCTTTTTGAAAAATAGTTGGAGTATTCATATACTCCTGAAGTTGAAAGGGGTGATGTTCACTACTGAGTTGAGCTCCATGCTCAGTGTGTGAATCTGGTCTCTTGCAGTGGGTAACTCTAAGTGCTTTCCTGGGAAATGGATGGTTTACAATATATTGGCTCTTGCTCAGGTGTGAGTTTGATTTTGCAAAGGGGATGTTTTAGCAAACTGCACGTTGAGTCATCCTATGTATGTTGTCCTAGAAGCCTTAAAGCTTTTCCAACACTTTGTGTTTCCACTTGTTGTGCATGCAGTGATTGATTTTCTGTAAAGGAATCTTCCTGAGAGTCCTTTTCTTAAAATAATTTACACATAGAAGAGAAGGTAACTTCTCTTTCTGTGGATTCTTTATTGAAGAGCCAAGTTCCCAAACAATACATTACTGAAGTCTGAAATTTTTACCTTTTTCTAAAAATTGAGCAATTCATTTCCAAAGTTTGTCATGAGAATTTTTAACTTCACCTTCATCCCAAAATTTAAAAATTTGCTGTTTTTACAAACTCAGTTCTCTATAAAGTAGATGACATTAGTATAATAACCAATTTATTAATTAGAATCTTAAAGAATTTTTTCTTAATTATTAGATTACATTAAATACCCTTTCTGACATCATGGAAGAAGTTATGCTCCATTTCTTTGTCAAAATTTTCCTATATTTCTACTCATTGTAACTGTAAGTTCTATTTAGGAAATAATGGGATGGAAGTACAATTTTGATCTTTATTACATAATAAAATGCATCAGTATCCTTTTGGAAATTAACAATAAGTGACTTCATTTTCTGAAATTATTACTGGGATTACTGAATACTGGATGATTGTTGGGGCAGAAATCATTTTCATAACAAATATTTTTCATAGGCTATGAAAACGTCACTTATGACGCTGCTGATTAAAATAAAAATGATTGCAATTCTGTTTTATCACACTCACTTTTAAAGAAGTATATGATAAGCCCTCTTTTGAATTGAATGCATGGTGATAGAATATATAATTCCCGTTCCAGAGTCATGACTCCAATCTACAAGCACATCTTGGCCTTAGAATTTGCCATCAAGGAGATCAATAGAAATATCCAACTTTTACCCAATCACACCCTCGGCTTTCAGATCTATAATACCTACTTCACAACAAGTTGGACATACCGAGCCTCATTGGAACTTTTCTCTACAAAGGTCCAGTTGATCCCTAACTACAGCTGTGATAAGCAGCACAGACCAATAGCAGCCATTGTAGGACCTACCACTGAAATGTGTCTACACATGGCTACCATCTTGTCCATGTACAAGATGCCACAGGGATGAGCTTTGATGGAACCCAGACAAAGTAGATAACCATCCATGCACTCTTCCCTTCTTTTTATGGGAGTGTTAATGGCATAGGAAGGAAGGGGTTCTTCTTGAAATAAGGAGATAATTCTTAAGAAAACTGGTGCTTATACCTGTCCTCAAATTCACTAGGCATCTTTCTACTTCCTTCATTTCTCTTATCTCATTTGAATCCAGGAAGATTCCATAGATTGCTGAATTGCATCTACTGGCATCCTTCGCTGGAAGGACTGCTGAAAGTTTGACACAGCTATATCTGAGGAGAAAGATGTTGGTGAATCCATATCTTAAAGTAATAGTGTAAGACCTTTCTGATTTGCAATCACGTTATAACAATTCAGAAAATAACAAAAGATATGGCCTGGGGAGATGAATCAAGAGGGTCAGAAATATTTCTGGATTCTTTATTCAAATCAATTAGATCACTTTTTCTTCATTTAGAAGAATTAGACTTTGGAGTTTCAATCTAGGATATTTTTCCTGAATTCTTCAAAGCCCTTTGTGGCTACACAGAGTCTTCGTTTTGTGTACGGTTAGGTTTTGGACTTGCTTGAAGAATCTTTCAGTTCAGGAACAAGAATCTGGCACAAATGAAGCTCTGGCTGTATAATTTCATCTATCATGATTCAGAACGTGCTTAGAAAGTGAAGCAGAGAACTGCTACAAAGCAGATGTCTTCAAAGAACTCTGACATCTTTCTCTCTGATAAAAGATTTGATATTTTTTATACCATTCCTGGGGTATTGAGACTTTCATTCAATACCTGAATCTTGCTGGAAGAGGGGTGACTAATGAGATGAATTCTCTGATGTTGACATGAGTAAGTGGCCAATGAATTTGATCAACAGATTAAACTATGTGACTATCTTGGCAGTTCTGAGTACAATGCAACAAAAATGGGTTCAAGGCTGGCTAGCATACTCAGAAGAATAAAAAAAATTAAGTCAAGTAAAGTGGTCACTTTGGAGTCCTCTGACTTGGGTGTGGGGACATGTTCCATCTAGCCACATTTCTTGCCCACCACAGAGACAAATAAGGAACTATCGTAGAAAAAAGGTGAAGTGGATAATCCCTAGGGCTGGAGGGAAGGGGCATGACAGAATTTAGTAGAGGTGGCCAGTAAGGCTAGGGGACTGTAGCTCGTAGGAGTAGCTCATAGGAGATCAGACTGTGCTATTTGGAGACTAATCCATGAAGCACATCACTTACAATGTCTGTCAAAGTCTCATTGCTTGCTGCCTGCTTTATCATTGGAACTTTTAAGGGTCATTTATTTTACTATTCCTGGGGACAGGAAGAAGTGAAGGTCAAGGGGACACACGAGAAAAACAAGGTTGCCTGGGTTAGGCACAAAGGGTAAAGGCCCATAGAATTGGGGAAAAGGCCCAAGTCTGTTGGTGGAGAGTTTAAAGGTTGCTGTGCTCTCCTTTCATCATCCTTCCATGTCTGCCTTCAAAGAGGGGCAGGGGTATTGCCAGCATTTATAGGGGATACAACTTAAAGATAGACATAGAAAAGAAAGTAACGATACTAGCAGGAACATATACCAGAGAAGGTGGTGGTGGTGGTGGTGGTGGTGGTGGTGGTGAGGAGGAGGAGGAGGAGGAGGAGGAGGAGGAGGAGGAGGAGGAGGAGGAAACTACCTCTTTTCTTGGAAAGAAAGCTCCAAGAAATTGCAAGAGAAAATACAGAGATGCATTCTGTTTTGAAATAGGGATGAGTTACAAATGGTTGTGCCATCAGCAGTGTTGGGATGGGTTACCGTGTTTGGGTCCACAATGATTTTGTGTCTATTCAGCAATAATCTGATAGGCAAATCAGTCTGGACACATGGAAGAGAGACTTCGATCAGACTGTTATCCCAAAATAGAGTGTTTATGGGGAAGGGCATTGCTGCTCCTTTCACTCTGTTCAACCATTTTCTTGGTCTTATTCCATACTTTCCAAGTGATTCCAGGCATTAACAGAGAATTATTCTCAGAAGGGGCTGAAAGTCTTCCAAAATGAGTTTTGGAGTAAAAGCAGCTCTTTAATTTCACTATGGCCCCTGATATAACTCTTCTGTGAGTGAATATTAATCTACTCTTGTTTTTACATTTGGGAGTCATGAACTCTCTTCCTGTCCTTTTACAAATGCAGGAAAGGTTTAAAAGTCCTAATTAGAGTTAGGATTCGTCTCTTACTCTGAGTAATTTCAGGCATCTGTATCTCTTGCCACTACACTGTAGAAATGATCTCTACTGAGTTGGAAAAACATGTTTTCTTCTACAAGATTTCCTAAGACTTTGATTCTGAAATTGTTGACATTTCTTCTGCAATTATCAATCCCTCTATAATTATTTCAACTTCATCGCTAAGTCCTGGGGATGGCTGAGCCATTAGCTCAAGTAGAATTATACTTAATGAAAGAGAATGTTTGGACAGAGTAATTGGCTTACAGGAAAAAATGCTTCTGTTGAAGATGGTGCTATTTGCAGTATTGGTTATTGTGCTTTTACCTCATCTGGTGTGCAAGATTTGCAGTGCTAAATGCAACATCAGTGACCCTCTGCCTTTTCTTCACAAGAAATATCTGTCAGGAGACTTCATTGTTGTTAATATACTCTCTCAGATCTATCTCTTCCAGACAACGATAGACTTCACCAAACGTCCCTCTAGGGAGCTCTTTGAGGACACTGTGTAAGAGTTTACATGCAGAAACCAAATTAATTTTAACTGGGAGGTCAAATATTCATATTCATATTAGCCTCACTTCTAATGATTGGCATGAAATCTTCTTTGGTGGATGGCATCATCTTCATCCTCCCCTTCTTCCTCCTTTTCCATCATCATCTTCTCCTCTTCCTCTTCATAATCCTCATCCACAATCCCTAATTTTTATCTTATGATTATATCCTTAAGAAAAAAGTTATTTCAATTCTTTTTTCAAATTTTCTCATAATTATGTGACAAAAATCATGTTTTCCATATAAATAGAAATTTGTGTTAGGGAAAAAATATATAATAACAAATATGGGAAAAGGAGGAGGAAAAGCTTAGTCAAGCTGTATGATAGGGACATATTTCTAGGGTAGAATGTACCTCAAGTAAAATCCCTTTCCAAGCAATGGTTGGAATATACAGTACATGTACTCCTGAAGTTGAAAGGGGTAATGTTCACTACTGAGTTGAGCTCCATGCTTAGTGCATGAATCCGGTCTCTTGCAGGGGGTAACTGTCAGGGAGACAACGGGCGGCGAAGGAGGGGGCTCCCTCCAGGAAGGGAAATGCATTCGTAGTACTGAGTCTCTATGTTTCCCTCCCAAGAGGTTGAAGAAAGCCCCGCCTTGAGCTTCTGGACTATTTCTCTGGGCACTGCCAGTTCATGTTAGTCTAGCTGGATTCTGTTAAGGTTGTAGGATAAATAAACACTAGAGCTTTGATTCCAAGCCTCAGCATGTTATTTCTGCACCAAATATCAGGACAGTAACTCTAAGTGCTTTCCTGGGAAATGGATGAGTTATGATGATGTATTAGCTCTTGCTTAGATGTGAGTTGGATTTTGCAAAGGGGATATTTTAGCAAACTGCACATTGGGTCAACCTATGTTGTCCAAGAAGCCTTTATGCTTCTCCAACAGTTTGTGTTTCCACTTGTTCTACATGCATCAATTAAGTTTCTTTATTGGAATCTTCCTGAAAGTCTTCGCCTCAACGTAATTTACACATAGAAGAGAAAGTATCATATCCTTCTGTGGATTCTTTACTGAACAGCCAAGTTCCTGAATAATACATGGCTGAAGTCAGAAATGTTTACCTTTTTTCTCTATTGAGGATTTCTTTTTCAAAGGTTGTCATGAGAATTTTTCATTTTGCCTTCATTCCAGTATTAATAATTGGTAGTTTTTACAAGCTCAGTTCTTCTCCGTATATGACGTCAGTATAATAACCAATTTATTTAGTAGAATCTTAAAGTTTTTTTTCTTAATTATCAGATTAAATTAAATGCCCTCTCTGACATGATCGAAGAAGTAATCCTCTTTTTTGGGGGTCAATTTTAGAAAATATTGGGATGGAAGTATAAGTTTAATCTTTATCAGGCAATAAACCTATGGTTTGGGAAAATGCCTGTTTCAAAAAAATGCAAGTATTTTTTTTAATCCATTGGCTGATAGGTACCAATATATAACACGATTGCCAATCCAGTGTTTAAAGCACCGAGTTATTCCAAGATGAATTTGGATTGTCTAAACCTGTGCACTGTCAGTATATTGAACTAAACACTCTGTTTCCCTATTTGCTATAGAGCCATCCATATTATCTAAACCTCCCAAATTACTATCAACAGTGGAACGTGTTTTGGAGGTTTTAAAGAAAATTGAGTGTCTTTTATCCTCCAAAAATGCATTAGTACCCTACTGAAAATCAACAATAAGTGACTTCAGTTTCTGAAATTATTATCCAGAGCAGGGTTTCTCAACCAGGGTTCCATGGAAACCTAGTGTTCCATGAGAGGTTCCCTGGGAGATCACAATTTATTTAAAAAAATATTTCAAATTTGGCCAAATTCACATAAAGACGTAAGTTTCATTCTTTATTTTTAGTTTAGGAACACCGTTAATGCATATATACAGGCCTACACATGAAACGAATATAATAATTTTGTAACTTGGGCGTATATTTGATCCTGAATGTGTAGGAGTTCCCTGAGGCCTGAAAAATATTTCAAGGGTTCCTCCAAGGTCAAAAGGTTGAGAAATGCTGACCCAGAGGGATGAACAATGGACGATTGTTGGGCAAAAATCATTTTCATAACCAGTATTTTTCAAAGTCTATGAAAACCTTACTTATGACACTGCTCATTAACATCAAAATGGTTGCAATGCTATTTTATCACACTCACTTGTAAAGATGTATATGATGTGACATCTTTTCAACTGAATGCCTGGTAATAGAGTATGTATTTCCCATTCCAGGGTCATGACTCCAATCTACCAGCACATCTTAGCCTTAGAATTTGCCATCAAGGAGATCAATATAAATCCCCATCTTTTACCCAATCACACCCTCGGCTTTCAGATCTATAATACCTATTTCAGAACAAGTTGGACATATTGTGCCTCACTGAAACTTTTCTCTACAAAGAGCCAGTTCATCCCTAACTACAAGTGTGATATGCAGCACAGGCCAATAGCAGTCATTGGAGGACCTACCTCTGATGTGTGTCTACACATGGCTACCATCCTGTCCATTTACAAGATGCCACAGGTATGAGCTTTGATGGAGCCCAGGCCAAGTACATAACCATCCATGCACTGTTCCCTTCTTTTTATAGGAGTGTTTATGGCATAGGAAGGAAGGGGTTCTTCTTGAAATAAGGAAATTATTCTTAACAAAACATATAACGTCTGTGGACTACAAGGGAATTCTGCTTTGGCGTCCTAATGTCTCCAGGCTTGTGTATGTCATTCTTCTGACATGTTATACTTTGAAAAGCCTAAAATTTATTGAGTGTGCTATACCTTACCAAGGATTAATTCTTTATGAATGCCTTATCTAAGAGAAACAAATGACTAAAAATATAAAGCATTCTCCAAAGTATAAAACATGAAAAAGTTTTTTAAGGGGCAATCTACCAATTTACGATTTCCAAATCCCTTAATTGTATTGAAGGAAAAGATAGAAATGAGGGAGGAATTGGAATAAAATAAGTTACAGAAAAGGACCACAATTGGTATTTGGGGGAATTGGAGATGCAGAAATGAGCTTAATCTAAATGGGAATTTTACATCAATAGCATCTGATATACTGTAGGGGAAATTCTTGTATTGTCTCTTGCAATATAAGATTAGAAAACCAAGCAGCAACATGTTATAAGCATTGTTTCAGTAATATAATATTCCATGTCTCATTTCCATGAAATACAAACTGTTAGGAAATTTTGGTGCAACAATGTGTCTTTGATCAAGTTTGCTGATGCCGCTCAGCCTTGGGAATAACGACTTAGCAATCTCCATGTAGCAGGGTCTGAATATGTAAGTTAAGTTTAGTAAAGGTAAAGGTTCTCCCCACATATTTGTGCAGTCGTGTCCGACTCTAGGGGCCGATGCTCATCTCCGTTTGTTAGCCGAAGAGCCAGCGTTGTCCAAAGACGCTTCCACGGTCATGTGGCCGCATGACGCACGCGGAACGCTGTTACCTTCCCACCGAAGTGGTACCTATTCAACTACTTGCATTTGCATGCTTTCGAATTGCTAGGTTGGCAAGAGCTGGAGCTAGTGCGGGAGCTCACTCCGCACCCAGGGCTAGGGATTCGAACCTCCAAACTTGCGATCTTCCAATCGACAAGTGTGGCGTCTTACCCACTGAGCCACTGCGCCCCTTATGTTAAGTATAGGTTAATATATGTTAAGTATAGGTGGCTTCAAATATGAAATATGTGTTGAGCTTTAATATCTATGCTGTAGCTTAAAAGGGTAAGTAATATCACAACACACTACATTTAGATAAAGAAGAAGAAGAGGAGGAGAAGTGTCCTGTTACCTATCTGCCTGTATTTTGCTTTTTTTTTTAAGTTAATGTATGGTTCCACTACCGAAAGCAGTACAAAAAAAGAGGCTGTTTTACATCAACAAATGTTTCCAAATATGGACCTTCAATATAAGGCAATTTTTCTATTACTCCTGCAATTCAAATGGACATGGATTGGGATCTTGTCAGCAAGAGATGACAATGGTGAGAAGTTTGTACAAAATGTGATTCCCATGTTTTCCCAGAGAGGAATCTGCCCAGCCTTCATTGAAACATTTCCAATCATTGATTATTCAAATAGCATTGTTGATGTGGTGGAAATGGGAGTTGAAATGTACATGGTGGTTATGAAAAGCACTGCTAATGTAGTAGTAGTTCATGGTGAAATTCATGGAATTTTAGTCCTGAGAATTCTTTCCAGCAATTTGAAATCGGAAGATGTACCATTATGGAAGAAAGGTAAAGTCTGGGTTATGACAGCTGAGATGGATTTCATGTCACTTCCCTTTCTAAGAAATGGTGATCTAGTCTTCCTCCATGGTGCTCTATCTTTTGCAATTCACTCAGAGAAGGTGTTAGGATTCCAGCAATTTATCCAGATGAGGAACCCTATCTTGGAAAAAGAAGACAGTTTTCTTAAGGTCTTCTGGGAAAATGCCTTTGAATGTTCCTTCTCCATCTCTGGAACGGAAGTGGAAAATGAGGTTTCTTGCACAGGAAAGGAGAAACTGGAAACTCTTCTTGCATCTGTGTTGGAAATGGACATGACTGGCCACAGCTACAGCATCTACAATGCCATCTATGTGGTGGCACATGCTTTGCATGACTTCCATTCATCAATGGTGGAATACAGAGCTAGAGGGCATGAAGACAAATTGAAACGTCTGGACCAAAAGCTGTGGAAGGTAAACCCGTGAGCAAACAAATTCCTTGCTGCTCACAAAATCTGCAACCCTCCAATCCTAAACCTAAATTGAATTCATCCTTCCAATGGGGATTTATCTAAGCATGTAGTTTTCCTAAATGTCATCTTTTCTCTAGCTGTAGCCAAAGAATATCTTTTATAAATTATTATGTTATCTTCATATTCATTAGGACAAGGGTGAACATTTTGTTATGCCCTTCATTGTTTGTTAATGGTATTCTTTATTTAGCATTACAATATCAAGATTTTCATGGTTTTCCTTGAACTTCCACATTTCAAGAACTTTCTCAGGTTTCAACATTCATTTCAGATGCAGTTTGTTTAGAAGGAAATCCATGAAGACTGATTTTATTTCTGTAATGGATGTCCTTAATACATACATACATACATACATACATACATACATACATACATACATACATGAAGAGGATAAAAGGAAGGATCTTATCATTAGCATTTTATTAAGTTTCCATTGATCTAAGTTATTGAAAGACTCCATATAACTTGATGCTTCCTACGCAACAGAGTTCAGAATCCTCCTTTTGTTACATGGAGGAAAAATACAAATTGTTTCTTTGGATTATCTATCTGCCCTTTCCATCCTTGAAATAAAACGAGGGCTATCATCTGCCAGGTCTGCAGAGGTATCATCTCAGGGGAGCCATTCTGATAGAAAACCTTCTCTGACGGAAGAATTTCTGACCCTGAAAGGGAAGTTGACACATTGATAGACCCCAAAACCTATATCAATACTTTATCCAGTCAGTTATTTTAATAATTTTGAAATGTACAAAAATTATTTCTCTTTTAATTTCAATTTTATTCTTCCTGGTATTTGGGTCTATTAAACATTTTATTTATTTATTGGCTCTTTGTGCTCTACATGATGCATCATTATAATGATGGTTTATAAGATGAAGTATTTAATAATGCTGTTATTATATTGCCCACTATCCTTCCTTAAAGTTTGAAAAAATATTACTGATATCTTTGAAAGGGGGAATGAATCTTATCACCTTGGACTACCAGATATACATATCTCTTCTCTTGGCTTCTTTTCTTTTCTTTTTAAAAATAATTTTATTAGATTTAAAGCAAAGATAAAAAGTACAAAAAAGCAAAAAACTACAAAAAGAAAAAAAGAAAACTAAAAAGATGTGATTTTTCTTCTTTTGTTTTCTTGGCTTCTTTTCCAATGTAGCTCAACCAATTTATGAGAGGGGTCTCATTCAATAATAGCGCTGGACAAAATATTTCTTTCAACCAAAATGGAGAACTGGAAACCGCATTGGATATTATGAATTGGATCACATTCCCAAATCTATCTTTTCTGAGAGTCAGAGTTGGAGGGGTGGACCCCATGGATTACCAAGAAGCATTTTTCACCATTGAGGAGGAGGGTATTGTATGGCCAGAGAGGTTTAACCAGGTATGGGCCAGTTCTATTTTGGCTTGTAGCCAAATATCTTTCTGCCATTCTTGGAGTTCCCTTAGATCCAATATTCCACATAGCAATTAGATTCAGGTACAGAACTTTTTTTTAAATTAAACTTGATTACATTTTTAAGGTAAAATGATAATAGCTGACAAGAAATGAAAAAAGTAAAGTAGGAAATCAAATCAGATAAAAGAACAAAGTCAAAAGTGCAGAAAAAGAAAAGGAAAATAAGGAAAGAAAATACAGAAAAAGAATGACTTCCGACTTTTTTTGCTACAGAGATAAGTATACATTTACATTAAACTCCTGATCTAATCTTACAAGATAGCTTGCATTAATTCTTTTATCCATTGTTATTTCTATAAATCAAATCCAGATATCATGATTTCATTTTTTTCGGTTTCACACAAAATGTCCAAAAGGGGTTTCCAGGTAAAATTAGTCTATGTCTTTTGTCTAATCAAAGCTGTCAATTTCATCATCTCAGCCATCCATTCTTCCATTGCAGGTAAGGTTAAATCTTTCCACCTTTGGGCATATAAAAGCCTTGCTGCTCTTACTATATACAAAAACAAAGCTTTAAGAGTTCTTTCTAACCATTTGTCCATCAGTCCCAAAGGAAAAGTCTCTGGTTTTGATTGAATATTAATCTTTAAGATCTTCTGAATTAAAACATGTATTTGATCTCAAAATTTCTTAGCTATTTTGCATGTCCACCAAAGATGATGAAAAGTCCCCTCTTGTTGTTCACACTTCGAACATACATTTGAAGACCCTTTGTACATTTTAGCCAATTTATCTGGTGACAAATACCAATGAATACCCAAAGTTTTTAGCCCATTTTACCATACAATCATTAATGTGTTCATCTTCTGTTTCTAATTTCCAAAAACGTTTATACAACTTAACAATAACATGTTCTTCATTTGTACAGAGTTCAACTTCAAATTCAGTTTTACTATATTCAGAATAAAAAATCATTTTATCTGCTTTAAATCTTTATAGTAAGTGGACGTATGGAAACCATTGACATGTGTAACATTCAGCTATCAAATTTTATCTTGACTTTAACTTTAAATCCCCCTGTGAAAAAGCCAATAATTTCACCATTTATGTTTAGTTATCATTTCTTTTCCATAAAATGCTTCTTGTGGTGACAACCATAAAGGAAGTTTTGGAGTCAACCTAGCTTTATATCTCTTCCATAAACTCAAGATGCCACATCTAATAAAATAATTCTTAAAATCTACATCAACCTTAACTTTATCATACCATAAATAGCCATGCCATCCAAATCTCAAATCCTGCCTTTCTAATTCCAAAATCTCCTGTTTCCCAAAGTCATGCAATTGTTCATCCATACTATTTAAGAAGCTGCAAAGTACAATTTCAAATCTGGTAAACCTAAACCTCCTCTTTCTTTAGCATCCAGTAACAGTTTGTACTTACTTCGTGGATTTTGTACCTTGCACACAACTTTGGAAATATCTTTCTGCCATTGTTTAAATGGTATATCAGTCCTCAAGGTGCAGAATATTTCAAATACTACAAGATTCCTAAATGCTCTCAAGACAAATCTGGGGACCCTTAGAAAGCCCCTGCACCTGGTGAACCCTTGGGTGTCTTCTAAGTTAGATGTGTGATTGGAGACATGGGGGTATCTAAGAAGGAGGATTGGTGTTTCTTAGCATATAGTATGTATGTTTTCCAATTCAGTAAAAGAAACACAGATGTGCAAAAGGAAGGATGTGCCAAGGATATTACAGACATTTTGGATTTTGTAGAAAAACTAAAGGTAATAATGTCTATCTGTCTTTCAAACATATCTACCTACCCACCTTATAATCCTTACTTAATGCTACGTAGTGCTGAAACATTATATGCTTGAGCACTTTCTCTAACTAAAATCATCCTTCTCTCTTGTGATTAAATTAAAAGAATACCTAACCATATATGAAGGCAGAGAAGCAAAGCATTATGATACTCCTTAGTGCTGTGCAACCACTAAGTACAGATTTGTCAAAGGCAAAGCATTTTCTCCTTTTTTCATGAACAGGTCCAACCTCTATCCTTGTGTAATAGCAAGTGCCAATCAGGTTATACAAAGAGCAAGATAGAAGGGAAGCCATTTTGTTGCTATGATTGTCTACGATGTCCACAAGGGAAGATTTCCAACCAAGAAGGTGAGTTTTTGCATATATTATCCTAGAAAATATACATAAATCAAACCATGAGTCAGAACTGCAATGGAAATTTTAGAATAATTCTCTACATCATTGGTTCCACTTGACGGATGTAGTAAAACATCAGATATTGACCAGCATTCAGTTTATTGAATCAATTTCAAGAGTGATACCAAGTAATGTGTTCTGGAGCAAAAGGTTTTTCAAATATAACTTTCTTGGAACTGTAGTGATGTGTTTGAATTTCACAAGTTAAAAAACAGGTCTTTTTTCTTAGCATCTAATGTTCAGTTTTGGTTCGTTCAATGCCATTGGTAAGTTGCTAATTTATTTTCTAGACATGGATGATTGTTTTCAGTGTCCAGAATATCAGTACGCAAATGGGAACCAGGATTTGTGTCTTCCAAAGATGGCAACATTTTTGATGTATGAAGAAACTTTGGGGATCGTTTTGGCCAGTTCTGCTCTTTTCTTTTCTTTGGTCACAGTTGGAATCCTTTGGATCTTTATTAAGCATCAGGACACTCCCATAGTCAAAGCCAACAACCGGAATCTCACCTATGCTCTCCTGGTGGCTCTCCTGTTGTCTTTTCTTTGTTCTTTGTTATTCCTTGGAAAACCTGACAAGGTGACCTGTCTCCTTCGTCAAACTGCCTTTGGTATCATCTTCTCCATGGCCATTTCTTGTGTGTTGGCCAAAACCATTATTGTGGTTCTAGCTTTCATGGCCACTAAGCCTGGGTCTTGGATGGTCAAATGGGTGGGGAAAAGGTTTGCCATGTCCATCATTCTGGGTTGCACCATAATTCAAGGAATTATTTGTGCTATATGGCTGACAACCTCTCCCCCATTCCCAGATGCTGACACAAATTCAGTGGCAGAAGAAATCTTTCTGGAGTGTAACGAAGGATCTGCCTTCATGTTCTACTGTGTCTTGGGCTATATGGGCTTCCTTGCTATTGTTAGCTTCACGGTGGCTTTCCTCGCAAGAAAATTGCCTGATGTTTTCAATGAAGCCAAGTTTATCACCTTTAGCATGTTGGTCTTCTGCAGTGTTTGGTTGTCCTTTGTTCCAACGTACCTGAGCACAAAAGGAAAATATATGGTTGCCGTGGAGATCTTCTCCATCATAGCTTCCAGTGTTGGGTTACTGATTTGTATTTTTTTCC
Organism: Charina bottae; assembly: GCA_023362775.1. NCBI lineage: Eukaryota > Metazoa > Chordata > Lepidosauria > Squamata > Charinaidae > Charina > Charina bottae. The sequence goes on from JALMGJ010000011.1 coordinate 13,668,208, forward strand.
CTAAATGCTACATCATTGTGTTGAGGCCTATTCTAAACAACAAAGAATGGCTAAGAAGACAAAACCACAGAAAAACATAGAATTATATGTGGTTAAGTCACCAGGCTAGAAACCAGGAGACTGAGTTCTGTTCCCTGCTTAGGCACGAAAGGCAGCTGGGTGACTTTGGGCCAGTCACTCTCTCTCAGCCAAACCCACCTCACAGGGTTGTTGTTGTGTGGAAAATAGGAGGGGGAAGGAGTATTAGGTATGTTCCTTGCCTTGAGTTATTTATAAAAATAATAAAGGAGGGAGAAAAATTTTAAAAATACAGAATCATTTAATGTTCTAATCAAGTATCATCAAAGTAGAATTCAGCTCTTTCTAATCTTCATGTTTAATTCTCATTTTATAGGTAAAATAAAGTACTGCTGTTTACATACCATCTATTTCATTTGTTTTGGCCATTTTCTCAAAACATCTCTGATTGAAATCTATGCTACTATTTCATTATTTATTGCATGGTAACATAGTGAGATTTCAATGAAGGAGGCATGTGTTCCAACCGTGACATTGTCCAAGGCCATTAAAATTGAATTGGTAAAAGGATATCCAAACATTCAAATTCCAAATCATATTTTCAAATTTGCCCCTAAACATCTGCATTTCAAATTTAAAAAATGGCATTAGGGTTGGTTACAAATCTGAAATAATATAACGGGTGTATCCTAAGCAGAATGGAAAAGCTGGAGAAAGCCTTGAAGTGACCTCTGACAATTACTGAAGAATACAGTTTTTCAGGTGAGGTTCTGTAGCACAGCAACTCCATTCTTTCCTTGAGGAATTGAGTTTTGATACAATACGACATTACACGATAATTAGAAAAACTTCAATTCAAGTCATGGGTGGAAACATGTGGCCATGTTATTCTGCTGAATCACATCACCATTACCCTTTGCTATAAGCCATGCTCAGAGTGTTTCTGGAGTTTCAGTTTCATCTAGAGAACATACAGTATGTTGTGAATTTATATTTAATGTGATAAGTTAAGTGTTTTCCCATTTCTAGTCATTCCTTCAACATGAGGGAAATCATCTGAAGGTATGGATCAGAGAGGTGAATCAAGATGACACCTGTACAGTAAAGTGGCATCTAACCTGACCCCAAGAGGTATTAGCCATCTCTTTGATCCAACAACATGTAGACACTTGGATGCCCAAAAGAGGCATGCTTGGGTACAGATCTATCCTAGAGATGGCAGAGCTCATGCTACAGATCTCCTTTAATACATCCCTGATTCCAAAGCTTCAACGAATCCCAACTCATGTTACAAGATGTCACCTGACTTAGCTCAAAAGCCTCTTTGTCCAATTGGCATATGTAATGGACTAGGATGGATCTTATCTTCAAAGAAACTCATGGAATTGAGTTCTGAACTCTCCCACCCTTTCTCTAAGAGTCTAGGTGACAGTGATCAAAGCCATTGGGCAGAAACTGGAGGCACAGTTTGAGCAGGCAAGTACACAGATGACAACTTGATAGATCTGAATCTGTGCTTATAAAGGTAAAGGTAAAGGTTCCCCTGCACAGTTGTGTCTGACTCTAGGGGGCGGTGCTCATATCTGTTTGTTAGCCGAAGATCCAGTGTAGTCCAAAGATGCTTCTATGGTCAGGTGGCCGGCATGACGTGCGTGGAACGCTGTTACCTTCCCACCAAAGTGGTACCTATTTATCTACTTGCATTTGCATGCTTTCAAATTGCTAGGTTGGCAGGAGCTGGGGTGAGTGCTGGAGCTCACTCTGTCACACAGGGCTAGGGTCTCAAACCTCCGAAATTGCAACCTTCCAATCGACAAGCCTGGTGTCTTAACCGCTGAGCCACCGCACCCCCTTATCTGTGCTTATACCTGTCCTCAAATTCACTAGGCATCTTTCTGGTCCCTTCATTTCTCTTATCTCCTTTGAACGCCAGGAACATCCCATATATTGCTGAATTACATCTCCAGGCATCCTTCTCTGGAAGGACTGCTGAATTTTTCTCTCAGGAATATCTGAGGGGCAAGATGTTGGTGAATCCATGCCTTAAAGAAATAGTGTAAGATCTTTCCAGTTTCCAGCTATGTTATAACAATTTAGGAAATAACAAAAGATATGGCCTGGGGAGATGGATCAAGAGGGTCAGCAATATTTCTGGATTCATTATTCTTTTCATTTTCCCAAAATCAACCAGATCACCTTTTGTTCATTCATAAGAGTTAATCTGTGGAGTTTCAATCTAGGATATTTTTCCTGAATCCTTCAAAGCCCTTTGTGGGTGCCCAGAGTCCTGACTTTTGTATACGATTGGGTTGGACTTGTTTGAAGGGTCCTTCAATTAGAGGAAATAGAGACCCTGCCAGAGCTGAAGGTCTGGTTATAGGATTTCATCAATCATGCATTGTTTATGCATATGTTTAGAAAGGGAAGCAGAGATAGGCTGACCATATTTCCTTGAGACAAAAATGGGACATTGGGATGGCAAAACGGGATGGGGTCTTATGTAATATTCTGTATTCATGAGAAAGACAGGGGTCCCTGCCCCCCGGTCTGCATGATTGGCTCCCGCCTGCAAACAACGCCCCCAGTGTGTGCGATTGGCTCCTGCCTGCAAACCCTGCCCCCAGTCCACACGATTGGCTCCCACCTGCAAACCCCGCCCTCCTTTGCCACGTGCTGATACGTGGGAGGGCTTCCTCTTTTGGGCTGCCTTCAATCGGCAGCTCTAGCTTGGATCCTCCTTCCGTGCCATTCCCGCTGGGTTTAAAAAATGGGACAAAATTGAGTGTTTTGTCAAAACGACGTGACGGTTGAAAAATGCTTAAAAAACGGTACTGTCCCATTCAAAATGGGACATATGGTCAGCCTAGTTCTTGCATATGTTATCCAAGCGAATATACCTAAATCAAACTCTGAGTGAGAACAGCAACGAAAAATCTAGAATAATGCTCTAGACCAAGGGTCGGAAATGGTGGCTCGCAAGCCAGATGCGGCTCTTTGGCCCCTTGAGTGTGGCTCTTCCGCAGCTGAACTCACCCCCGCCCCTTCCACGTGATAGGCCCCCCGCCCGCAAACCCCGCCCCCTAGCTCTCGCACTGAGCGAGGCCCGGCGCGGCAGGGAGGCAGCGCCATCTCCAGCCGCAGCAGCCCCTGCGCGGAGAGAGGCAAGCAGGCAGGTAAGCGGGCAGGCCTCATTTCCCGCCCCCCATCATCATCTTCGCTCAACGCGGGCGGGCGGAAGCGGCCGAGGGGGGTGGGCCCGGCGGCGGAGGCCAGGGCTGCCCGCTTACCTGCCTGCCTGCTTCTCTCCGCGAGGCCCCCGATCCGGCTTGGACCCCGGGAAGGCAGCGGAGGGCCTCGCAGAGGGAGGCAAGCAGGCAGGTAAGCGGGCAGGCCTCGTTTCCCACCCTCCATCATCTTCTTTCTTCAACGCGGGTGGGCGGAAGCGGCCGAGGGGGGCGGGCCCGGCGGCGGCGGCCAGGGCTGCCCGCTTACCTGCCTGCCTGCCTTTCTCCGCGAGGCCCCCGATCCGGCTTGGACCCCGGGAAGGCAGCGGAGGGCCTCGCGGAGGGAGGCAAGCAGGCAGGTAAGCGGGCAGGCCTCGTTTCCCACCCTCCATCGTCTTCTTTCTTCAACGCTGGAGGGCGGAAGCGGCCGAGGGGGGCGGGCCCGGCGGCGGAGGCCAGGGCTGCCCGCTTACCTGCCTGCCTGCTTCTCTCTGCGAGGCCCCCGATCCGGCTTGGACCCCGGGAAGGCAGCGGAGGGCCTCGCGGAGGGAGGCAAGCAGGCAGGTAAGCAGGTAGGCCTCGTTTCCCACCCTCCATCGTCTTCTTACTTCAACGCGGGCGGGCGGAAGCGGCCGAGGGGGGCGGGCCCGGCGGCGGAGGCCAGGGCTGCCCGCTTACCTGCCTGCCTGCCTCTCTCCGCGAGGCCCCCGATCCGGCTTGGACCCCGGGAAGGCAGCGGAGGGCCTCGCGGAGGGAGGCAAGCAGGCAGGTAAGCGGGCAGGCCTCGTTTCCCACCCTCCATCGTCTTCTTACTTCAACGCGGGCGGGCGGAAGCGGCCGAGGGGGGCGGGTCTGGCGGCGGAGGCCAGGGCTGCCCGCTTACCTGCCTGCCTGCTTCTCTCCGCGAGGCCCCCGATCCGGCTTGGACCCCGGGAAGGCAGCGGAGGGCCTCGCGGAGGGAGGCAAGCAGGCAGGTAAGCGGGCAGGCCTCGTTTCCCACCCTCCATCGTCTTCTTACTTCAACGCGGGCGGGCGGAAGCGGCCGAGGGGGGCGGGCCCGGCGGCGGAGGCCAGGGCTGCCCGCTTACCTGCCTGCCTGCTTCTCTCCGTGAGGCCCCCGATCCGGCTTGGACCCCGGGAAGGCAGCGGAGGGCCTCGCGGAGGGAGGCAAGCAGGCAGGTAAGCAGGCGTTTCCCACCATCCATCATCTTCTTTGTTCAACGCGGGCGGGTGAAGAGCGGCCGTGGGGGGGGCGGGCGGCAACGACAAGCGGCGCGCTTCAGGCTTTCAGCGCTGGAAGGCGGCCTCCTTCCAGCGCTGAAAGCCTGAAGCGCGTTGCTTGTCGCCGCCGCCCGCCCCCCCCCACGGCCGCTCTTCGCCACAGATCCCGCCGGAGCTGATCTCCCTGGACCCCGGGCAGCTGGGCCGGGTGGACGCCCTCTACCGCCCGCAAACCCCGCCCCCTTCCACGTGATTGGCCCCCGCCCGCAAACCTCGCCCCCTTCCATGCGAATGGCCCCCGCCCGCAAACCCCGCCCCCTTCCACGTGATTGGCCCCCGCCCGCAAACCCCGCCCCCTGGCTCTCTAGCATTTCAAAATGTGCACGAGCATGTCAAAATGGCTCCCGGCATAAAAAGTTTGCCGACCCCTGCTCTAGATTAATGCTTCCAATTGATAGATGGATGGAGTAAATCAGTGGAAATTGACCAGCATCGTATTTAGTGAATGGATTTCAACAGTGAAACCAAGTTGTATGCCTTGGAGGAAAGGGTTTTTCTAATATAACTTTATTGGAAGTCTACCAATGTATTTGATTTTCTTTTTTGTTAAAGTGTATCATTCAGTTTTAATTCTTTCAATGCCATTTGTAAGTTGCTAGTTTATTTTCTAGACATGGATGATTGTTTTCAGTGTCCAGAAGATCAGTATGCAAATATGAACCAGGATTTGTGTCTTCCAAAGATTACAACATTTTTGATGCATGAAGAAACTTTGGGGATCGTATTGGCCAGTTCTGCTCTTTTATTTTCTTTGGTCACAGTTGGAATCCTTTGGATCTTTATTAAGCATCAGGACACTCCCATAGTCAAAGCCAAAAACAAGAATCTCACCTATGCTCTCCTTGTTGCTCTCCTGTTGTCTTTTCTTTGTTCTTTGCTATTCCTTGGAAAACCTGACAAGCTGACCTGTCTCCTTTGTCAAACTGCCTTTGGTATAATTTTCTCCATGGCCATTTCTTGTGTGTTGGCCAAAACCATCATTGTGGTTCTGGCTTTCGTGGCCACTAAGCCTGGGTCTAAGATCACCAAATGGGTGGGGAAAAGATTAGCCATGTCCATTGTGTTGGGCTGCTCCTTAATTCAAGGAATTATTTCCGCTATATGGCTGGCAACCTCTTCCTAATTCCCACATGCTGACACAAATTCAGTAGCTGAAGAAATTTTTCTGGAGTGTAACGAAGGATCTGCATTTATGTTCTACTGTGTCTTGGGCTATATGGGTCTCCTTGCCACTGTCAGCTTCTTGGTGGCTTTCCTAGCAAGAAAATTGCCTGATGTTTTCAATGAAGCCAAGTTTATCACCTTTAGCATGTTGGTCTTCTGCAATGTTTGGCTGTCCTTTGTTCCAACGTACCTGAGCACAAAGGGAAAGTACATGGTTGCCATGGAGATCTTCTCCATTATAGCTTCCAGTGTTGGGTTACTGATTTGTATTTTCTTCCCTAAATGCTACATCATTGTGTTGAGGCCTGCTCTAAACAACAAAGAACGGCTAAGAAGACAAACCACAGAATTATGTCTCTTTATTTCATATTGTCTATAGGAAAACAGAATCATTTAATGGTCTTTCCAGTATCACTTACCGAGTATTAAGCCGTGTCAAATCTTCTGATTTGATTCTCATTTTATAGGTAAAATAAAGTATTGCTATTTACTGTAAATACCATCTACTTCATTTGTACTGACCAGTCATTTTCTCAAAATATCTTTGATTGAAAACTATTCCTTTATTCCATTATTTATTGCTTGCTCACTTAGTGTGATTTCCACAGACGAGGTATGTCTTGCAACTGTGACATTGTTATAGGCCATTATGATTGGACTTGTAAAAGCATATCCAGAAATTCAAATTGCAAATAATCTTTTCAATTTTGCCCCTAAACCTCTGCAGTTCAAATTATAAAAAAATGTCATTAGAGTAGGTTACAAAGCTGGAAGAATATAATGGGTGGATTCTAACACAATGGCAAAAGCTGGACTATGGAGAAAGCCTTGAACTGAACTATGAGGATTACTGAAAAAAATGGATTACCAGGTGAGGTTCTATAGTACAGCAGTTGCATTCTTTCCAAGTACCTGTACAATTCCACAGTATGCAATAATTAAAAAAAAAATCCATTCAAGTCATGGGTTGAAACATGTGGCCATCTTATTCTGCAGAACCACATCGCCAATACCCTTTGCTATCAGCTACGCTCAGGGTGCTTCTGGAGTTTCAGTATCATCCAGAAAACATGTTTTGAATTTGTGTTTAAGGTGATAAGTTAAGAGTATGTTAGCTCTTCTAGGTAAACCAGGCAGGAAACACGAATAGATGAACTAATTCTACTTTACTGTAAGGCTACGTTAACAGAGACTTGCAAGTATGAAAGTACAAATCACCCTCCCACCCTATTTATCACTTGGGTAGTCATGGTGGGTCTTTCCTAGGTTTCTTCTTTAGACCGTTACCGGCTCTTGGGCTCCTTTTCTTATATGTTATGATTCCCTGGGCAGCATCTCTCCCTGTGTCCTCCAAGGTCACCTTCACGTGTCATTACAGTGTTTCCCTATTTCCAGTCATTCTTTCAACCTGAGGGAAATCAACTGGAGATATGGCTCAGAGAGGTGAATCAAGATGGCACCATTACAGCTGGGTGGCATCTCACCTGACCACAAGAGGCATTAGCCAGCAACATAGACACACCTTGATATCCAAAAGAGGCAAGCTTGTGTGTGGATCTATTCAAGAGATGGCCGAAAGTATATTACAGATCATCTTGTGCAAAAACTGAGAGTAAATAAAAGTATTTTTATATAGATCTTAAAACAATGCTTCAAATTTGGAAGAGTAAATACACAGTTTTGATAAAGGATACTTCCCCATTCACTTCTCTGGTAAAATATATTGATCAGGATAATTATTATGGTTTGGCTAAAAATAAAACTTTGAGACAATATAATCTTTATAGACTAAGAAATTTTGGAGTAATCGGGAGCCAAGATCAGATGCAAGAACAAAAAGGTGATAAGTTACAATGGCTCTTTTGGTATCAACTCAAATCTTTTTTGGGCAATAGAATTAATAGCATTTCAGCAACACGACCCTATACCAATTTAGAAAATTTAATACTTTATTATTTAGAACAAGAAAAAGGATTAATTTCAAAAATTTATGTTATTATTGCAATCGGAAATAGGAGATCCACCATATGGTTTAAAGAAAGCTTGGGATACTGATCTTGGTAATCCCACTGAGACAAATTGGCAGAAATTATGGAAACCGGGTGGATTCACTTCAGCTTCAATGCAAGAACTGCAGTGGAAGATTGTACATTGTTGGCACTTGAGTCCACTTAGATTAGCACATATATATCAAAATTATTCTTCCAAATGTTGGATAGGTTGTTAAAAAAACAGGTAATTTTTTCATCTTTGGTGGTCATGTGATTAAGTTATACCCTTTTGGCGTAAAATCTTTGTGGAGATAAGTACTATCACTAATCAAGGAATTGAATGCTCCCCAAAGCTAGGCTTACTGTGTTTATTTACAGGACCAAACCATAAGCTTAAAAACTTATTAAGAACTTATTATTTACTTACTATTTACTTAATCTTAGCATCCAAAATAATAATTGTGCAACACTGGAAAACTCTAGATAACATAACAATTGAGTTATGAATTAACAAGGCCTCTTCAATTGCTGCATTAGAAAAAGGCACAGACAAAGTTAAATTAATGAGGCATCAGAGGCAGCAGCCACCATTTTATCAAACTTGACTTTTATGGATGTTATGGTTTATCTCAATAGCAATAGACTATAATCTGCTATATTTTATATAGATAGCAAATTTTCATATGGACGTTACCTCTCTCTTTATTCTCATTGCAGAAGATCACTTTTGTATTTTCTATATTTTTTCTTTTTTCTTTTTGTTTCCTTTTCTCTATATGTATCTTGGATTTATGTTAATGTTCTTACCTGATATTGTTTGTTAAAACTAATACTTTTTTTTTAAATGGAGCACATCAGTTACACTGTCTCTCAAAGTCTCATTGTTTGCTGCCTGCTTTATCATCAGAACATTTAAGGATGATTTTAAATTCTTCCATGTCTGCCTTCAAAGAGGGGCAAAGGGTATTACCAGCATTTATAGGGGACACACCTTGAAGATAGACATAGAAAATAAATCAACAATACTAGCTGGACCATATAGAGGAGGAGGAGGAGGAGGAGGAGGAGGAGGAGGAGGAGGAGGAGGAGGAGGAGGAGGAGGAGGAGGAGGAGGAGGAGGAGGAGGAGACTGAGTCTTTTCATGGGAAGAAAGCTCTCATGAAATTGCAAGGGAAAATGCAGAGATGCATTCTATTTTGGTAAAGGGATGAATTACCAATGGTTGTGCCTGTGAGACTGTTAATGCCTCCCTGTATGTGCCACCAACCATGGTGGGATGGGTTACCATGTTTGTGTCCCACAACGGTCTTGTGTGTAATCAGCTGATACCCATTAATGGATGCCTATAGAACCATCTATCTATAGCTGGCTCCAATTGTGTCAACTTGTCTTTGAGAACTTGAACCAAATCATGGTGTTTTCATGATTCAAAAGATAAATATTGGGGAGAGCTTTTCCCCCTAGCATTTAGCTGTCCCCTTTTGATTTCTCTCATTAGGGAAGATACCTGTATAAGATTTCTCTCTTTACTTTTTGACTTAGCAACATCTGGGAAGATGTTGGTGAATCCATGCCTTAAAGTGATTGAGGGTCAGCAGTATTTCTGGATTCTTTACTTTTTATTTTATTTTATTTTATTTTATTTCTCGCAAGTCAACCAGATCAACTTTTGTTCATTTGGAAGAGTTAAACTTTGGAGTTTCAATCTAGGATATTTTTCCTGAATCCTTCAAAGCCCTTTGTGGTAGCCCAGAGTCTTCTCTGTGTATGGTTGGGTTTTGGACTTGTTTGAAGGGTCTTTCAGTTCAGGAAAGAGAACCTGCCAGAGCTGAAGCTCTGGTTGTAGGATTTCATCAATCATGCATCACAGCATGTTGAGAAAGTGAAGCAGAGATCTGCTACAAAGTAGATGTCTTCAAAGCACTCTATAATATTTCACCCTGATGAAAGATTTGATGTTTTTTCCTCCATTCCTGAGGTTTTGAGATTTTCATTCCATATCTGCATCTGGCTGGAAGAGGGTTGACTAATGGCCAATGAATTTGACCAACAGATTAAATGATGTGATTATCTTGGCAGTTCTGAGTACAATGCTAACTTTTACTTTGATTACTTATGATAGTGGAATCCAACAAATTTGAGTTCAAGTCTGGCTAGAATATTCAGAAGAGTAAACAAAAAGAAGTCGGGAAAAGTGGTCACTTTGGAGTCCTCTGACTTGGGTGTGGGGTAATGTTCCATCTAGCCGCATTCCTTGCCCACCTCTTCAACCAGCCTGCTCACAGAGAGTCAAATTGGGAACTATCATAGAAAACTGGCCAAGTGGATAATCCCTAGGACTGGAGGGAAGGGGCATGATAGGAGATCTGACTGTGCCATAAGCAGAATAGTTCATGAAGCCTATCAGTTACACTGTCTGTCAGAGTCTCATCGCTTGCTGCCTTCTTTATCATCGACATATTTAAGGGTGATTTTAAACTGTTCGGGGGACAGAAAAAGGTGAAGGTCAAGGAGACATGGGAGAAAAACATGGCTGCCAGGGTTAGGCACAAGGGGAAAGGCCCATAGAGTTGGGGAAAAGGCAAAACTCTGTTGCTGGAGAGTTTAAACGTTGCTGTGCTCTCCTTTAATCATCCTTCCATGTCTGCCTTCCAAGAGGGGAAGGGGTATTCCCAGCATTTATAAGGGATACACCTTGAAGATCAACATAGAAAAAAATCAACAATACTAGCAGTACGAGGAGGAGGAGGAGGAGGAGGAGGAGGAGGAGGAGGAGGAGGGGGGGGGAAACAAACTCTTTTCTTAGGAAGAAAGTTCCCAAGAAATTACAAAAGAAAATGCAGAGATGTATTCTGCAAATAAAAACTATGACTAAAAGCAATCTCTGTGTTAATGGACACCTATAGAACCATCTATCTATAGCTGGCTTGAATTGTGTCAACTTATCTTTGAGAACGTGAACCAAATCATGGTGCTTTCATGATTCAAAAGATAAATATTGGAGAGAGCTCTTCCCCCAATCATTTAGCTGCCCCCTTTTTATTCCTTTATGTAGGGAAGGGTGGGCAGTCAGAGAAGTTTCAAGGTGGGATTAAGACACAGAAAAAGAAATCAATAATACTAGCAGGACCATCTACTGGAGGAGGAGGAGGAGGAGGAGGAGGAGGAGGAGGAGGAGGAGGAGGAGGAGGAGGAGGAGGAGGAGGAGGAGGGTAATGATCACTTGCAATAACTTCAAATAAAACACCTTCACTTGGTTTCTTTATAAGAAATGAAAGCAATGCTACATGACCACAGCAAAAGTTGGAACTGAAGGAAAAGGCGCAAAGCCTCTAATTAAAAGATACTTTTCGTTTGTTCTCATTCCCCCCTCCCCACACCTGGCACAGATAGTTGCAGATGACCTTGGCTCCCAGCATCTTCTGCTTGCTGTCTGGAATGCTCCCCCTCCCATCCTATAAACAATCTTGACAAGCGTCTAGCTGGTACCGCCGGCGGGAACTGCTGTGTGCAGGAATCGGTGAGCGGCTGATTCAAACAGCAAGCTGGAAAGTTTGACAGGGAGCAGCAAGCAAATATACTGAGTTCATTGAGTTGCACGATCCTGACAAGGATCCCTGTTTTTAGCTCTCTTCAACTATTTCTTAGGTCTTTTGTCCTACTTTCCATGTAATTCCAGGCGTTAACAGAGAATTATTCTCAGAAGGGGTTGAAGGACTTCCAAAATGAATTTTGGAGTAAAAGCTGCCCATTTTGGAGAAAGATATCAAGAGAGTACAAGAAGATCAACTTTCCAGCACCCTAAAAGAAATGGATTATCTGGACTCTTTTCAGTCAAGCTTCAGACTTGGGTGTATGATTAAGACAGCTTTGATTACTTTCTTTGGTGAGTTTATCAGGACCTGAATGGAGGGACTGCACCACTCTTGGTCCTTTTAGACATCTTGGTGGCTTCTGACTATGGTATCTTCCTGGGCTGCTGCAGAGGCTAGGGATAGGAGATACTGTTTTAAAGTGGTTCCTCTTCTTCCTCAGTGGATGGTTGCAGTGTTGTGGCGGGAGAAGAGGAGTCAATTTGGTAGCCCCGACTTACAGGGTGACACAGTGATTGGTCTTCCTTCCCCTGCACTTTAACACCTATATGAATCTTCTGGCGGAGATCATCCAATAGTTTGGGGTGCTGTATCCTTAGTATGCTGATGGTTCCCAATTATACATAACCAGCCATGCTCTATTGGAAAAGCTTTCAATTTTCTACCCCAGTGCCAGGAGGGTATAAGAATCTGAATGGGAGAACAGGCTAAAGGTGAACTCCACAAGACAGTGTTGCATTTCTATATTGGGGTTTGCCATCAATAGCAATGTTGTCTCTGGATGGACAGAAACTACCTGTGAAAATGCAGGTTGGCCATTTGGGGGTCTTTCTGGACTCACGGCACCTGCTTCTGAACAGCAGGTAGAAACCATGACTCAAAAGGCTCAACTTCAGCTGGTCCCCAACTGCAGCTTTACCTCCTGTGAGAGGACCTGGCTACAGTAACTTACATGTAAATCCTCATTATCACCTAGATAAGATACTGCAATGTTTCTTATTTTGGGCTGCACTTAAAGATGACCCGGAAAATAGAACTCATCCAGAATGCTGGAGTCTCTCTGTTAATGGAAGCCTATAGAACCATCTATCTATAGTTGGCTTGAATTGTGTCAACTTGTCTTTGAGAACTTGAACCAAATTGAGGTCTTTTCATGATTCAAAAGATAAATATTGGGGAGAGATTTTATTTAATCATTAAAGCCAATCATTTAGCTGACCCTATTTTTATTCCTTTATGTATGAATGGGTGGGCAGTCAGAGAAGCTTCAAGATAAGATTTAGACGTATAAAAGAAATCAGCAATACCAGGCGGACCATGTACAGGAGGAGGAGGAGGAGGAGGAGGAGGAGGAGGAGGAGGAGGAGGAGGAGGAGGAGGAGGAGGCTGCCCCATCCATGGGAAGAAAACTCTTAAGAAATTGTAAGAGAAAATGCAGAAATATATTACCAAGTCTTCTTCCACCAACTTTGTTGAGGTTGGTTACTGTGTCCTACAACAGTGTCAGGAACAAAGCTGTTTTACGTTCTCGCATGGAGTCGGAGGATGAACTTGATGGGATATATGCTGGCTTAAAGGGGAAAAACCGAGGCTTGAGAATAAACAGACAAGAATGCAGCTTGTTAGGGCCAACAGTGTTTACTGATAGCATAAGGCAATAATGCAGATACAATCACATTATCGCAACAATGAAAAAGATGAATATACAGGATACATTATTGTAAAAGGAAAACAAAACAAACTTATAAGCAGAGTTCCGTGTATTGATCCCAGGGCCAGAGTTCCTGCCATGGCCTATACCCAAAGCCAGGCATAGCTCACTCTGCCCAGTCCACGGGAAGTGAACACGTGAAGAACTACATGGCTAAAAGACACTAGAAATCAAGAAGCATAGAACACCATTTTGCATGGTTGTATATTCAGTTCTTCTGCATTCTGATTGGCTGGAAGTTAGCTGTTACACACACTAGGCCTCAAAGCACACAGCATGGCCTGCTGCATCTAAGCACTGAGTTCCCCCCCTCCTTGTAAACCAGGGGGGCCTGGGCAAGGCTTCCCACAGAAGGAAATCAGGAGGATTAGTTCCCATGGGAAGATCCAGTGCTTGTGTGGGCACTAGTCATAACAATACACACGTGACAGTTGTTATCTTGCACCTGCACTTCACGTCACCATGAGAAGGCTGTGCTTTGTAAAAGATGCAATTTGCCAAGACACTTTTGCTTTGTAGAGAAACCCAATTTCCAATTTCATATAACCCAATAAGAAATCTGACAGAACTTACCCAGAGAGAGGATCGAACGTAGAAACAGAGAGAAGGGGAAAGCCCTGAAATGCCTCTGCCTCTCAATGCATGCGAACGAAGGGCTGACAGACGCGTGGAGCAGTGAAGAAACCAGGAAGTATCCGCACGCTGGCAGAGAGGCCAGCAGAGGGCGAGCATGCAGACAACAGGACCAGAGGCTATATAAGGAGGGCCCAGCTGAGGTAAACGTTGCCAGGGACAACCGATCCATTTGATAAGTGCCTGCTAATGTGAATCCTGAGAAGTTTACAAGCTGCCTCAAACTAAAGATATGAAACGTGAGCTTAGTAACTAATTTGAAGAAAGTGACTTTACACATAGCCACATGGTTACAAACAAACGTTTATTGTTGAGTTTTTTTAATAAGAAGATTTTATGAGGTAAAATAAATCAGTTCTTGTTAACAATAAATGATTTAATTACCAGTTCAGTTGAAAGTATTTTTTTGGGACATGACAGATTGTCCCTGGCCAAAACAAATCAGTGGAAAAACACTGACTACCATTAAAATGCCACAGAGGAAGAAAAGGGAGCAATTAATCCTAGAGAATGCTCAACTCCAACAACAAGTTGATGTACTAATGGTGCAAATGGCTCAAATCCAACTTTCTTTACCTAAAGTAACTGCATAAGTTACCTCACACCCCAAGTGCCCTGTTCTTGCACCAGAAAAAATTGATGGAATATTGACACAATTCCCAGCTTTTTTTGCTCAATGTCAATTATACATGAGTCTTCATCCTGAAGATTTCCCATCTGATAGGCATAAGGTGGGATTTTTGATCAGTTTATTAGCAGGTTCTGCGGCATGGTGGGCTGCTCCCTTAATAATACAGCAAAGCCCACTATTAGATAATTTTGAAGAATTTAGTAGGCAATTACAATTAATGTATCAAGATCCCGTGAAGACATAGACAGCTGACAGACGTATAAGAGGATTAAAACAAGGTAGACATCCTGTAGCCAATCACATAAGTGATTTCCGCTTATTGGCACAAGATTTAAAATGGAATGATGAGGCATTAACCTCGCAATTTCAGGATGGACTCTCTTCTGAAATATTAGACGAGTTAGCCAGAACTTAATGCCTTCAAACATTACAGTCATTAATCCAGTTATGTCTTCAAATTGATGGGAGATTACAACAAAGGAGAATGAGGTGGCATTCTTCCATGGCAGCCAACCCAAGACCAATTCCAGAAAATAGGGGTTATCCTGTAGAAGAAACCATGCAAATAGGGGGAGCCCGACCCCACATTATACAGACAGAAAGGAATAGATGTAGAGGTGAAGGATTATGTTTATATTCTGGGGGTCCAGGTAATTTTGCAGCTACTTGCCGTATTAAGAAAGCCAAAATTTTCCATTCGGGAAACGAGATGGGCCCAGCCTAAAGGGGCAATTAGGTTGGGCAAAGAGGGCTACCAATCGGACAGAGGTAACCTGCATCATGCCTAACAAAAACTTTGTAGTAGTGGTGTGGTTAAAGATTCCAGGAATATCAGATCTAAAAGTTTCAGCAATGATAGACTCTGGGGCAACCACGAATTTCATGAATAAAGAATTTGCTCAAAAGTGGAAAATTCCACACAAATCAATAGGAACCCCATTATTGGTGGAAAAAATTGATGGAAGACCCTTATGTTCAGGTCCAGTCACTATAGCAACCAAAACCATACAAATGAAGATAGGCAACCATATTGAATGGATAGAATTTTATTTGGCAGATACACCACATTTTCCATTAGGGTTAGGTCTGGAGTGGTTACAAACCCATTACCCTAACATAAAGTGGTCCTCAGGTATGATAACTTTTGAAAATCCTGACTGTAAAAAACATAAGGTCTCTAACATTGCTGCTGGAACACATGAACCGACATTTTCCAACTTACCTCCACCATTTCGATATTTTGCAGATGTATTTAGCGAAAAAGAAGCAGATCAATTACCACCTCACAGATCATATGATTGTCCCACTGAACTAATTCCCAATGCCAAGCTTCCAGTAGGGCACATTTATTCGATGTCAGAACCTGAATTAGCAGCCCTCAAGGAATTTTATGAAACAAACCTAAAAAGAGGTTTTATCAGACCCTCATAATTTCCTGTAGCCGCTCCTGTGATATTTGTTAAGAAAAAGTCAGGAGAACAAAGACTATGCTGTGATTATCAGAAGCTAAATGAAATCACAATCAAAAATTGTTACCCATTACCACTGATATCTGAATTATTAGAACGGTTATGCAACGCCACAGTTTTCACTAAACTAGACTTATGGGGAGCATACAATTTAGTGAGAATCAAACCAGGAGACGAATGGGAAACAACATTCCGCACCCGTTATGGACATGATGGATATACAGTGATGCTATTTGGGTTAACCAATGCTCCTGGAGTGTTCATGCACCTTATGCACAATGTGTTCCATGATATGCTGGATCAATACATCATAGTTTATTTAGATGATATTTTAGTCTTTTCCTCCTCCACCACAGAACATATACAACATGTCCGAGCAGTATTACAATGCTTCAAAGAAAACAGACTTTACGCCAAATTAGAAAAATGTCAGTTTTTGCAATCTACAATAGATTTCTTAGGACATCAAATTTCAGCTGATGGTATTGCGATGGAACAAAATAAAATCGAAGCATTGCAGACTTGGCAACCTCCATGTCGAGCCAAAGATGTTCAATGCTTGTTAGAATTTATGAATTATTACAGAGGATGTACACCCAGGTTTGCGGAGATTACTACTCCTTTAACTAATTTGCTCAGAAATCTACTTTCATTTGCGGTGATTTAGAACAACAGGCATTCGAGCAACTAAAAGTTGCATTTGCCTCAGAACCTATCCTTACACATCCGGACCATTCCAGACCATTCATAGTAGAAACAGATACATCTGATGTGGCTATAGGCGCAATATTATTGCAACTGGATCAAAAAACAGAAAAATTATTCCCATGTGCCTATTACTTAAAA
Source organism: Charina bottae (assembly GCA_023362775.1). Classification (NCBI taxonomy): domain Eukaryota; kingdom Metazoa; phylum Chordata; class Lepidosauria; order Squamata; family Charinaidae; genus Charina; species Charina bottae. The sequence goes on from JALMGJ010000011.1 coordinate 13,684,769, forward strand.
AAATTGGCCAACACAGAAATAAATTATACAATATGGGATAAAGAACTTTTAGCTATCAAAGTAGCCTTTGAAGTTTGGTGGCACCATTTAGAAGGAGCTTGACACTCAGTGGAGGTACACACTGATCATAGAAATCTGGAACATCTGAAAACCTCTAGAAAACTTAATCAATGACAAATTAGGTGGGCATTATTTTTTTCACGATTCGACTTCAAGATCACATACATCCCAGGAGGGCTGAACCAAAGTGCAGATACCCTTTCTCGGAAACCTGAATATAAATACTTAGAGCAACAACCACTAAAACAATCAGTTATTCCACTGGAAAGATTTGCAGCGACACATGTGCCAGTAGATTTCCTTCAACAAATTCGAAAACAACAACAACAACAAGATAACTTCGTTCAAACCAAGAGAAGAGAACTTTTGCAGCTACCAAAAAATTTAACCAATGTCTGGACTTAGAACAATGAGGCATTGTGCTATAGGGGGCGATATTATATACCACCAAGAAAGTTAAGGGGAACCATTCTGAAATGGTGTCATGACAATCCAGCAGCTGGACATTTTGGGGTTTTCAAAACATTACATCTGATCTCCAGAACCTTTTGGTGGCCACGTATTCATCAAGATGTACATCACTATGTAACGTCTTGTCCTGATTGTCAAAGAAATAAGAACATTACCGGAAAGCCCACAGGATTATTATTACCACTTCCCACTCCAAGATCTCCTTGGGAATATGTATCCATGGACTTTATAAAAACTTCCAATGTTAAAAGGGGCCTCAAGCATCTTGGTTGTAGTAGATATGTTTACTAAAATGGCACACTTTATTGCATGTTCCGGAATGCCTACAGCTCAGGAAACAGCAACGCTATATATTAATCACATTTTTAAAATCTATGGTTTGCCTAAACGAATAATATCAGACAGAAGTTCCCAATTCACAGCTCAATTTTGAAGAGCACTTCTTAAAAATTTAGGAATTCAAAGCCATCCATTATCTTCTTATCATCCGGAGACCGATGGGGGTATGGAGAGAGTCAATGCAATTTTAGAGCAATATTTGAGATGCTACATAAATTTCCAACAGAATAACTGGACGGACCTCCTAGCATTGGCAGAATTTGCATACAATAACATGCAACATACCTCTACAAAAATGTCCCCCTTCTTTGCTAATTACGGATTTCACCCTTGACTATTTTCAATGACAGTTCCAAAGTCACCGGTACCAGCTGCTAATCAATTTGTTCAAGTCCAAGCAATGCACAAAATACTGTACGAACAATTAGAAAAAGCAAAAGAGGATTATAAACATTTCACTGACCGTCATCGTCAAACAGGAACACTGTTAAAGGTAGGGGATCAGGTTTGGCTATCAACTAAACATCTGAAAACCTTATGTCCCTCCAAGAAACTAGACTATCATTTTTTAGGACCTTTTCCAGTGACAGCTGTAATATACCCAGTAACATTTCGTCTAAAATTACCATCTCACTTCAGAATACACCCAGTCTTCCACAGATCACTACTGGTGACTGCAAAAGAAAATAGTCCATATAGAACCAAGATATCAACAAACCCTCCCATAAAGATAAACGGGGAACCTGAATATGAAGTAGCTAAAGTTTTGGACTCTAGAATTTGTCAGGGATGACTATAATACCTAACTGGTTGGAAAGGTTATGGACCAGAGGAATGTTCTTGGGAGAATGAAGATGATGTACATGCCCCTCTCCACACACAATTCCATCAACAAAATCCCTGGAAACCTAAACCAAGAACTGGGGGAGAGGGGGATCCTGGGGAGGGAGATAATGTCAGGAACGAAGCTGTTTTACGTTCTCACATGGAGTTGGAGGATGAACTTACCCAGAGAGAGAATCGAATGTAGAAACAGAGAGAAGGGGAAAGCTTGGAAATGCCTCTGCCTCTGAATGCATGCAAAAGCAGGGCTGACAGACATGTGGAGCAACGAAGAAACCAGGAAGTCCCCACACGCTGGCAGAGAGGCCAGCAGAGGGTGAGCATGGGCACAACAGGACCAGAGGCTATATAAGGAGGGCCCAGCTGAGGTAAACGTTGCCAGGGACAACCAATCCATTTGAGAAGTGCCTGTTAATGTGAATCCTGAGAAGTTTACAGGCTGCCTCAAACCAAAGATATGAAACGTGAGCTTAGTAACTAATTTGAAGAAAGTGACTTTACACATAGCCACATGATTACAAACAAACATTTATACTTGAGTTATTTTAATAAGAAGATTTTATGAGGTAAAATACCTCAGTTCTTGTTAACAATAAATGATTTAATTACCAGTTCAGTTTAAAGTATTTGTTGGGACAGGACAAACAGCCCTGGGTGAATATAGCAATAATCTGATATCAAAATCAGTCTGCAATGACTTCGATTAGACTTTTAACCAAAAATAGAATGTGTTTATGGGAAAGTGCATCCCTGTTTTCGCTTTCTTCAACAGTATTCTGGGACTTTTGTCATACTTCCCATGTGATTCCAGGCATTAACAGAGAATTATTCTCAGAAGGGGCTGAAGGGCTTCCAAAATGGATTTTAGAGTAAAAGGAGCTCTTTGACTTCACTTTGGCCCCCTGATATATCTCTTCTGTGAATGGATGTTAAGCTATTCTTGTTTTAACAGTTGAGAGACTTGAACTCTCTTCCTGACCTACAAATGCAGGAAAAGTTTCTGAAGTTCTCAGATTCTTCTGTTACTCTGAAAAATTACAAGCATGTGTATCTCTTGCCACCACACTGTAGAATAGTAAAAGTGATCTCTACTGAGATCACAAAAACATGTTTTCTTGTTCAAGGTTTCCCAAGACTTTGATTCTGAAATTGTTGACTACAATATTCTAGTGCAATTATCAATCCCTATATAATTATTTCAACTTCACCTCTAAATCCTGGGGGATGGCTGAGCCATTATCTGAAGTTGAATTATACTTAATGAAAGAGAATGTTTGGACAGAGTAATTGGCTTACAGAAAAATTAACTCTTCTGTTGAAGATGGTGATATTTGCAGTATTGGTTATTGTGCTTTTACCTCAAGTGCTTTGCAAGGTTCGCAGTGCTAAATGCAGCATCAGTGACCCTCTGCCTTTTCTGCACAAGAAATATCAGTCAGGAGACTTCATTGTTGTGAATATGTTCTCTCAGATCTATCTCTTCCACGCAATGATAGACTTCAGCAAATGCCCCTCTAAGGAGCTGTTTGAGGACACTGTGTAAGATTTTACAGAGAACAAATTAATTTGAACTGGGAGATCTTTTCATATTCACACTAGCCTTACTTCCAATGATTGGCATCAAATCTTCTTTCGTGGATGGCGCCATCTTCATCCCTGCCCTCTTCCTCCTTTTCCATAATCATCTTCTCATCCTCTTCCTTTTCATAATCCTCATCCACAATCCATAATCGTTATCTGATGATTATATCCTTAAGAAAAAAAGATCATTTTTTTTTCAAATTTTCTCATAATTATGTGAAAATAAACAAATAGAAATTGCATTATGGAATATATATATATATATATATATATATATATATATATATATATATATATCACGAAATATGGGAATAGGAGGAGGAAAAGCTTAGCCAAGTTGTGTGATTGGAAGGTATTCCTACGGCAGAAAGAACCTCATGGAGAATCCCTTTTCGAAAAAATACTTGGAGTATTAATATACTCCTGAGTTCAAAGGGGTATTGTTCAGTACTGCGTAGAGCTCCATGCTTTGTGTGTGAATCCGGTCTCTTGCAGTGGGTAACTCTAAGTGCTTTTCTGGGAAATGGATGGTTTACAATGTATTGGCTCTTGCTCACATGTGAGTTTGATTTTGCAAAGGGGATGTTTTAGCAAACTGCACATTGAGTCATCCTATGTATGTTGTCCTAGAAGCCTTAAAGCTTTTCCAACACTTTGTGTTTCCACTTGTTGTGCATGCAGTGATTGATTTTCTTTAAAGGAATCTTCCTGAGAGTCCTTGTCTTAAAATAATTTACACATAGAAGAGAAGGTAACTTCTCCTTCTGTGGATTCTTTATTGAAGAGCCAAGTTCCCAAACAATACATTACTGAAGTCTGAAATTTTTACCTTTTTCTAAAAATTGACGAATTCATTTCCAAAGTTTGTCATGAGAATTTTTCATTTCACCTTCATCCCAGCTTTAAAAAAATTGCTGTTTTTACAAACTCAGATCTAGATAAAGTACAGGACATAAGTATAATAACCAATTTATTAATTAGAATCTTAAAGATTTCTTTCTTCAATTATTAGATTACATTAAATGCTCTTTCTGACATCATGGAAGAAGTTATGCTCCATTTCTTGGTCAAAATTTTCCTATATTTCTAATCTTTGTAACTGTAAGTTCTATTTGGAAAATAGTGGGATGGAAGTATAATTTTGATCTTTATTACATAATAAACTTATGGTTTGTGAGAATGCCAGTTTGAAAAATGCAGGTATATATTTTTTAAATCTATCGGCTAAGAGGCACTAATAATGAAATATCACCCTAATGCCAATTCAGTTTTTAAAACACCCGAATGATTTCAAGATGAATTTGGATGGTCTAAAAAATATATTGAGCTAAATCACCTTCTGTTTCTCAAACTCCCAAATTACTCTCAAGAGTGGCATGTGTTTTATCTCTAAGATAATAATAATAAATAATAATAATAATAATAATAATAATAATAATATTAAGAGATATTAGACAAGATGATGGTATTCAGGGTATTAGAGTTAAAAAAGAAGTTTATAAATTAAGAGCCTTTGCTGATGACCTAGTCATTACTTTGGAGAATCCACTAGATGGAATTGAATTACTGATACAGAAATTAAAAGACTGGGTCATTAGCAGGGTTTAAAGTGAATTTACAGAAAACTAAAGTCGTGACCAAAATCATGGATCACCATCAACAAGAGAAATTGAAAGAAATAACGGGATATTCAATGGAAGAAAAAGTAAAATATTTGGGAGTATATTTGACATCTAAAAATGTTAAGTTGTTTAAGAATAACTATATTCCACTTTGGATAGATATTAAAAAATACTTGGATCAATGGAAAAAACTACAATTATCATTGATAGGTAGAATTTCAGTAATTAAAATGAACATTTTGCCACGAATTTTATATCTTTTTCAAACACTACCTATATTAGCATCAGAAGACCCTTTTAAACAATGGCAATGGGATATTTCCAATTTATTTGGCAAGGAAAGAAACCAAGAATAAAATATAAAGTCTTGCAAGACTCAAAAGAAAGAGGCGGACTCGGTCTACCGGATTTGAAGTTATACTATGCTGCTTGTTGCTTGGTATGGATTAAAGAATGGATAGTCTTGAAGAATGAAAAACTATTGAACTTGGAAGGTCATGAATTAAGATATGGATGGCATGGATATTTGTGGTACGACAAAGTTAAAGTTAATGTGGACTTTAAAAACCAGTATATTAGAAGATTATTGTTAAGAATTTGGAATAAATATAAACTAACTTTATGTTATAAAAGACCTTTATGGATTTCCACACAAGAAGCATTTCATAGAACAGAAGTAAGAAATAAAGATAAATGGCTGACTTATAAAGACTGTTTAAAGAAAGAACAAGGACAATATATAATTAAAACAAAAGAAGAACTTGCTCTAGAAGGATATACATTCCAATGGCTCTCCTATATGCAACTTATAGAGAAATTTAAATTAGACAAAAAAAAATTAGAATTTGAACAAACTAAATCGGAATTTGAGATACAATTATGTGAGGCAGATGACCATTTAATTGCTAAAATGTATAAATTATTGTTAAAAGGAGAAATGGTAGAGGAACAAGTTAAAGATTGTATGATAAAATGGGCAAAAAATATTGGACATAATATACAAATGCAGCAATGGGAAGACATGTGGAACAAAGGGTTAAAATTTACTTTGTGCTATAATTTGAAGGAAATTTTTTATAAGATGATGTATAAATGGTATATGACCCCACAAAAACTTGCTAAAATGTATGGGAATGTTTCCAACTTGTGTTGGAAATGTAAAAAAAAAAGAGGGGTCTTTTACCATATGTGGTGGACATATGAAATTGCAAAGAAGTTTTGGACTCAGATACATTAATTGATGCAAAATATTTTACACATTCAAGTCCCATTTAAACCGGAATTATTTTTATTGGGAATATGGGAAGAAGAAATGGGAAAACAATTTGTAAGAATTATGCAATATATGATTACAGCAGCATGACTTGTATATGCCCAAAATTGGAAAAATCAGGTTTTACCTACGATACAAGATTGGATGTTAACATTGATGGATATGGCAGATAATGACAAATTGACATGCTTATTAAAAGAAAACTCAAACTCAAACTGTTACTATCTTAAAGAATGGAAACCATTAATGGACTATTTGCAACATGCAGGAGGGGCGAAGCTTATCTGGGGCTTTGAAGACTAAAATATATATAAATTGATATATTAGACAGGAAATGTTTTTGTATGTTATATATAGAGCTAGCATGTAAGATAAATTTTTTTTAATTACTTAGACCAGAGATAAATCGGAAGTTGATTATATCTATGCTTTATCTTTTTTCCTTTTTTTCTTTACTTTTCTATACACCTTTATTTATTTCTTTTATTTGTATTTGTATTTCTTTTTCATTTTCACCCTTTTAACTATGTATATTCAAAATTCTAATAAAAAATTGAAAAAAAAAAGAGTGGAATGTGTTTTGGAGTTTATAAATAAAATTGGGTGACTCTTATCGTAAAAAATACATCAGTATCCTTTTGGAAATTAACAATAAGTGACTTCATTTTCTGAAATTATTACTGGGATTACTGAATACTGGATGATTGTTGGGGCAGAAATCATTTTCATAACCAATATGTTTCATAGTCTATGAAAATGTCACTTTTGACACTGCTGATTAAAATCAAAATGGTTGCAATGATATTTTATCACACTCACTTGTAAAGATGTATATGATGTGACTTCTTTTCAACTGAATGCCTGGTGATAGAGTATGTATTTCCCATTCCAGGGTCATGACTCCAATCTACCAGCACATCTTGGCCATAGAATTTGCCATCAGGGAGATCAATAGAAGTCCCCATCTTTTACCCAATCACACCCTCGGCTTTCAGATCTATAATACCTACTTCACAACAAGTTGGACATATCGAGCCTCACTGGAACTTTTCTCTACAAAGGGCCAGTTCATCCCTAACTACAGCTGTGATAAGCAGCACAGACCAATAGCAGCCATTGGAGGACCTACTGCTGAAGTGTGTCTACACATAGCTACCATCCTGTCCATGTACAAGATGCCACAGGTATGAGCTTTGATGGAGCCCAGGCCAAGTACATAACCATCCATGCACTTTTCCTTTCTTTTTATAGGATTTTTATGGCATATGAAGGAAGGGGTTCTTCTTGAAATAAGGAAATTATTCTTAACAAAACAGAAGGAATTCTTCTCAAAGAAGGGGTTCTTCTCGAAATAGAGAGGTAACTCTTAAGAAAACTGATGAATTCTGTGGACTATAAGGGAATTCTACTGTGGCGAACTCATGTCCCCAGGCTTACGGCTTGGGGCAGTAATTCTACTGAGCTTTTATTGTTTCTAGACCTAAAGACCTAAAAGATTAATTAGCGTTCTATAGCATCCTAAAGATTAATTCTATATGAATCCCTTATTTAAGAGAAATAATGACTAAACATAAAAGAGAGCCAGTTTGGTCTAGTGGTTAAGGCAATGGGCTAGAAACCAGGAGTCTAAGAGTTCTACTCCTGCCTTAGGCATGAAAGCCGGCTGGGTGACCTTGGGCCAGTCCCTCTCTCTCAGCCCTAGGACGGAGCCAATGGCAAACCAGGAGTCTGTGAGTTCTAGTCCCGCCTTAGGCATGAAAGAAGGCTGGGTGATCTTGGGACAGTCCCTGTCTCTCAGCCCTAGGAAGGAGCCAATGAGAAACCAGGAGTCAGAGTTTTAGTCCCGCCTTAGGCATGAAAGCTGGCTGGGTGACCTTGGGCCAGTCACTCTCTCTCAGCCCAACTCACCTCACAGGGTTGTTGTTGTGGGGAAAATAGGAGGAGGAAGTAGTATTTGGTATGTTTGCCGCCTTGAGTTATTTATAAAAATAATAAAAGCAGGATATATAATAAATAAAATAATAATAATAATAATAATAATAATAATAATAATAATAAACATATAGAACATTCTCAGAGCTATAAAAACAGAAAAACACTTTATGGTAATCTTCCAATTTACAATTCCTTTTTCTCCTCAATGATAATTAAGCAAAATAAAGGAATGAGAGAAAAAATGTGCAAAATAAATTATAGAATATGAAATCAATTGGGGCAACAGAGATGGAGAAATGAGATGAATCTTAATGGGAATTAAGCATCAATAGCATCTGATGTACTATAGGACAAATTCTTCTATTGGCTGTTGAAATATAAAGTTATGTCTAGTTTCCATAAAATACAAACTGTTATGAAATTCTGATACAACCATTTGTCTTTGATCAATTTTGCTGATGTCTCTCAATCTTTGGAATTACGACATAGTAATCACCACATAGCACACTATGAATATATATGTGAAGTATAGGTGGATTCAAAACATAAACTATGTGTTGAGCCTTAATATCTTTGTTGTAACCTAAAAAGATAAATTATATCACTAAATACAACCTTTTAATAAAATCATTGTTGTATTGCTTATTTGTCTGTATTTGTCTTTTTTCTTTTTTTAAAGTTAATATATGGTTCCATTACAGAAAGTTATACAAAAAAAGAGATTGATTTATATCGACAAATGTTCCCAAATATGGACCATCAATATGAAGGAATTTCTCAATTACTGTTGCATTTCCAATGGACATGGATTGGGATCTTGTGTGGAAGTAATGATAATGATGAGAAGTTTTTACAAAATGTGGTTCCCATGTTTGCCCAGAGAGGGATCTGCTCAGCCTTCATTGAAAGATTTCCAATCATTGAGTATTCAAATAGCATTGTTGATTTGGTGGAAATGGGACTTAAAATGTACATGGTGGTTATGAATAGCACTGTTAATGTAGTACTAGTTCATGTTGAAATTCATGGAATTATAGTCTTGAGACTTCTTTCCAGCAATTTGAAATTTGAAGATGTATCATTATGGAGAAAAGGTAAAGTCTGGGTTATGACAGCTAAGATGGATTTCACGTCACTTCCGCATCTAAGTAAAACAGACCTAGTCTTCCTCCATGGTGCTCTATCTTTTGCAGTTCACTCAGAGAAGGTGTTAGGATTCAAGCAATTTGTTTGGATGAGGAACCCTATCTTGGAAAAAGAAGACAGTTTTCTTAAGGTCTTCTGGGAAAATGCCTTTGAATGTTCCTTCTCCATCTCTGGAATGGAAGCGGAAAATGAGGTTCCCTGCACTGGGAAGGAGAAACTGGAAGCTCTTCCTGCATCTGTGTTGGAAATGGACATGACTGGCCACAGCTACAGCATCTACAATGCCATCTATGTGGTGGCACATGCTTTGCATGACTTCCATTCATCAATGGCAGAATACAGAGTTAGGGTGCATGAAGCCAAACTGAAGCTTCTGGATCAAAAATTGTGGAAGGTAAACCGTGGAGCAAACCAATTACTTGCTGCTCCCCATATCTGCAACCCCGATCCTAAAACTAAATTAAGTTCACTCTTCCAAGTGGAATGTATCTAAGAATGTACTTTTGCTAAATGTCAACTTCCCTCTAACTTTAGTAAAAATAATGTCTTTATAAATTATTATGCCATCTGCATAATCATTAGGACAAGGTTGGACAATTTTTTATATATAAAGATGTATTATTATTTTTTCAACAAATACATAAAAACTACAAGAAATGAAATAAAGTATACTGCAAGAAAAAAGGAACTAAAAAGTGTGAGAAAGGATAAAAGACCACTACATACTTCATAATACATATATACTGACTTCTGACTTTCTACAACAGACATAAATAAGTCAATATCAATCTCTTACTCTAATTCAAACTAGAATAAGCATTACTTTTATAAAGCATTTCCATTCTCAATATAAATTTCTTCTAAAACAGTATTTCCCCTCAAAATGGATATATAAAAAAGCATTTTTATAACATAATAATTTTCCCCTTAATAGACAATTAATCAAATTTTATCCTTCTTCATTACAATTTTACTCCTGACCTAAACATTTATATAATTAAACATATTATTTTTCCTCATTACAATCTTACTCCTAACCAAATCATTTATATAGTTAGATATTATATCTCCACCATTAGATATTTAAACAATAACCTTATTAATATCCTTTTACCCAAAAGAAATTCATTATCCCAAAAGCAAAAACATCAGCCTACACCTTAAAAGACTGTCCTAGTAAACACAATTAAACAGTTAACCCACTTTAAAATAAACTAAAACATTTACATATATTAATGTTACAGATACACAGTAGCTTTCTCCTTGCAATCGTCGATCTGCCTTGTAAAATCCAACTCATCTTCAAAGACCTTCCATCCCTTGAGGCTTAAATCTTGTCTTTGGTCTCAATATTCCAGGAATGCAGCCATTTCCGTTCCATTTACACCCAAAGCTTTTCCTTCTTCAGAATTGACATTCCAGAGGTGAATCTTCTTCCCTTCACTTTTTGGCTTTACGACGTTACTTCTCATTTTTTTTCTCTGAAATAGGGACATTAATTTTGAGATAACTTTCTAAAATATGATCCTACACATAAGTAACTTTAAGGTACAGCTCCTTAAATATATCTTTAAAATCTTCCATGTCCCTCCACAGAACGTTAGTACCTCAGGATGTTAGACAAAAGGCTCTTTTTATGAGAGGAAGTGTTAATCAGCGGGGCTGGGAAATTGAAAATAAACAAAGACGTTCTCACGGGAACAAGAGCAGATAGATCAAAGCTCAGCTCTGCAAATTCAATGAAGTGGGTAATTTTTTTGTAATCCTTCGAATTTTGGAAATAATACCTTTAAAGAGACAAAAGTCTTTAAATCCAACATTACAGTTTAAAAAGAAAAAAGAGAAAAAATATACATTTATTTTTTTTAAAAACCCAAATTAAAAAATTTATAACTTCCAAAAGTAATGAAAAACACTGAGAGGTTTCACATATCTTTCTTGCAAAGAGCCTCTAAAAAATGTTGTTTTAGAAATGGGGTGGGCATATTTTAGTCGGTTTAAGGCTTCAGGGAAAAGATGGCAACTCCCGTGTCCGTGTGCTGCTAGCTTACCAGACAATTGCGAAACATTGTTTTGCGGACTTTTGGCTGCTCCGAGCTGCCCGGAGAGTAGATGGAGCGATTCCTGGGTTTCTCCTAAATCTGGAGAACACTTTTGGGCTATAGGAAAGGTGAAAGGCATAAAAATACAAAAAAAGGTGGACAATTTTTTATGCCCTTCATTTTATGTTAAAAGGATTCTTAATTTGACCTTACGATATCTAGGTTTTCTATGGGTTCCCTTCACTTCACCTTTCGAAGAGCTTGCAGCAGTTCTTTCCAAGAACAGATTGCAGCAGTTATTCCAGATACCATTTGTTTCAAAAGAAGTCCATGGAGACTGATTTTATTTCCGTAATTGATGTCTTTAGTATAGATATATGAAGGCTAAAGATAAAAGGAGGACTCTTATCATGACCATTCTAATAAATTTCTGTTGCTGTAATTGAGGGACTCCATAAAACTTGATACAGCACAGATTTCAATTATTTATTTGTTTAATCACATGTCCAATTCTTGTTCTACACATCTTAATCCCCATTCCTGGACTTATATCAATATTCCATCCAATCAGTGATAGAAATAGGTTCCAAATGTACAAAACATTATCTTTATTTTATATTTTCTTTTCTTCCTGGTATTTAGGTCTGTTATACATTTTAGTTGCTTTAGTATCTCTTTGTGTTCTAAAGGATGCATGATTATAATGATGGTTTACAAGATGAAGTATTTAATGTATTGCCTAGTATCCTCCCTAAAACTATGAAAAATATTATTGATATCTTTGAAAGGGAGAATGAAACTTATCACCTTGGTCTGTCTGTCTGTCTGTCTGTCTGTCTGTCTGTCTGTCTGTCTGTCTGTCTGTCTGTCTGTCTGTCTATCTATCTATCTATCTATCTATCTATCTATCTATCTATCATATATTATTCTCCTGGCTACTTCTCTAATGTAGCTGAACCAATTTATGAGAGGGGTCTCATTCAATAATAGCGCTGGACAAAAAATTTCTTTCAACCAAAATGGAGAATTGGAGACTGGATTCGATATTATGAATTGGATCACATTCCCAAATCTATCTTTTCTGAGAGTCAAAGTAGGAGGGATGGACCACAGGGATTCTCAAGAAGCATTGTTCACCATTAATGAGGATGATATTGTATGGCCAGAGAGGTTTAACCAGGTACGGGACAGCTCCATTTTGCCTTATAGCTAAATATGTTTCCCTTCTCTGATATCTAAAATCCCACACAGCAATTAGATTCTGGTGCAGAATATTTCAAATACTCCAAGATTCCTAAATGCTCTCCTGACAAATCTGGGGACCCTTACAAAGTCACTCCACTTGGTGAAACTTTTGGTGTTTTCTAAGTTAGATGTGTTATTGGAGGGATGGGGGTATTTGAGAAGGAGAGTTGAGGTTTCTAGGCATCTTGGGATAAAAGAATATGTTTTCCCATTCAGTAAGAGCCACCCAGATGTGCAAAAGGAAGGATGTGCCAAGGATAAAGCAAACTTTTTGGATTTTGTAGAAAAAACAAAATGTAATAATGGTCTATCTAGCTTTCAAGTATACCTAACTACACAACCTATAATCCTCCTTTAACGCTTCATATTGCTGAATGGTTCTGTGGTTGAGCACTTTCTCCAACTGAAATCATCCTTTTCACTTGTGATTAAATTAAAAGAGAAGCTAACCACATAGGAAGCCAGAAAAGCAAAGGATTATGTCAATCCATAGCACTGTGTAATCACAGTACAGATTTGTCAATGACAAAGTATTCTCTCCTTTCCTTCATGAACAGGTTCTACCTCTATCTTTGTGTAACGGCAAGTGTCATTCAGGTTATAGTAGGAGCAAGATAGAAGGGAAGCCATTTTGTTGCTATAATTGTATGCGATGTCCACATGGGAAGATTTCCGACCAAGAAGGTGAGTTCTTGCATATGTTATACTAGGGAATATACATAAATCAAACAGTGAGTCAGAACAGCAAAGAAATATTTAGAATAATGCTCTAGATTAATGCTTCCAATTGATAGATGGATGGAATAAATCAGTGGAAATTGACCAGCATTCAGTTTATTGAATGGATTTCAGCAGTGAAACCAAGTTGTATGCCTTGGAGGAAAGGGTTTTTCTAATATAACTTTATTGGAAGTCTACCAATGTATTTGATTTTCATTTTTGTTAAAATGTAGCATTCAGTTTTAATTCTTTCAATGCCATTTGTAAGTTACTAATTTATTTTCTAGACATGGATGATTGTTTTCAGTGTCCAGAAGATCAGTACGCAAATGGGAACCAGGATTTGTGTCTTCCAAAGATTGCAACATTTTTGATGTATGAAGAAACCTTGGGGATCGTTTTGGCCAGTTCTGCTCTTTTCTTTTCTTTGGTCACAGTTGGAATCCTTTGGATCTTTATTAATCATCAGGACACTCCCATAGTCAAAGCCAACAACCGTAATCTCACTTATGCTCTCCTTGTTGCTCTCCTGTTGTCTTTTCTTTGTTCTTTGCTATTCCTTGGAAAACCTGACAAGGTGACCTGTCTCCTTCGCCAAACTGCCTTTGGTATCATTTTCTCCATGGCCATTTCTTGTGTGTTGGCCAAAACCATCATTGTGGTTCTGGCTTTCGTGGCCACTAAGCCTGGGTCTAAGATCACCAAATGGGTGGGGAAAAGATTAGCCATGTCCATTGTGTTGGGCTGTTCCTTAATTCAAGGAATTATTTGCGCGATGTGGTTGACAACCTCGCCCCCATTCCCAGATGCTGACACAAATTCAGTGGCTGAAGAAATCTTTCTGGAGTGTAATGAAGGATCTGCCTTCATGTTCTACTGTGTCTTGGGCTATATGGGCTTCCTTGCCTTTATCAGCTTCACGGTGGCTTTCCTCGCAAGAAAATTGCCTGATGTTTTCAACGAAGCAAAGTTTATCACCTTCAGCATGTTGGTCTTCTGCAGTGTTTGGCTTTCCTTTGTTCCAACGTACCTGAGCACAAAGGGAAAGTACATGGTTGCCGTGGAGATCTTCTCCATTATAGCTTCCAGTGTTGGGTTACTGATTTGTATTTTCTTCCCTAAATGCTACATCATTGTGTTGAGGCCTGCTCTAAACAACAAAGAACGGCTAAGAAGACAAAACCACAGAAAAACATAGAATTATGTCTCTTTATTTCGGATTGTCTATAGGAAAACAGAATCATTTAATTGTCTTTTCCAGTATCACTTACTGATTATTAAGCTCTGTCAAATCTTCAGATTTAATTCTCATTTTATAGGTAAAATAAAGTATTGCTATTTACATACCATCTACTTCATTTGTACTGACCAGTCATTTTCTCAAAATAACTTTGATTGAAATCTATTCTTTTATTCTGTTATTTACCGGTTGCTCACATAGTGTTATTTCCACAGACAACGTATGTATTGCAACTGTGACATTGTTATAGGCCATTAAGATTGGACTTGTAAAAGCATATCAAAAAATTCAAATTGCAAATAATCTTTTCAATTTTTCCCATAAGCATCTGCAGTTGAAATTTAAAAAAATGGCATTAGGGTAGGTTACAAATCTGAAAGAATATAATGGGTGGATTCTAACAAAATAGCAGTAGCTGGACTATGGAGAAAGCCTTGAACTGAACTATGAGAATTACTGAAAAAAAATGGATTACCAGGTGAGGTTCTGTAGCACATCAGTTGCCTTCAACTGTGAAATCAACTGAAGATATGACTCACGGAGGTGAATCAAGATGGCACCATTACAGCTGGGTGGCATCTCACTTGACCCCAAGAGGCATTAGCCAGCAACATAGACACACCTGGATGTCTAATAGAGGCAAGCTTGGGTGTGGATCTATTCAAGATATGGCCTAAGGTATACTACAGATCACCTTGAGCAAAAACTGAGAGTAAATAAAAGGATTTTTATATAGATCTTAAAACAATGCTTCAAATTGTTTGATATTCAATATGTAGGATATATGGAAACCAGGCTACCAGTAACTTGTGCTTATCCTAAAGTAACCAGGTTCAGATGAAAAAAACAATGCTTCAAATTTGGAAGAGTAAATACACAGTTTTGATAAAGGATACTTCCCCTTTCACTTCTCTAATAACATATATTGATCAGGTGTGAGATGCCGCCCATGCAAGCTACGCTCGTTTCTCCCAAAATGACTTCAGCTCCACCAAGAAAGACTTCAGCTCAGGTGTTGGGAAGTAAACGGTTTATTGCTAGTCATGGGTAGGCAAGTAAAGGCACGAATGGTTCCCGAGTGTCCGGCTTGGCTTTTTAAACCCTCCCACCAGAGTGCCCGCCCCCTCCTTGTTGAAGGCTTCCCTCTGGTCCGCTTCTGGTCATTGACCTGGAGTACCCTTCACTGGGAGGTGTGGTTGATGTTTCTCATCCGGCCGCGCTGTGGTTCTATTGTCCTTTTTGTTTAGTATTAATGGTCCCTTAATGGCAGGGCTCTGAGTGCTTGCCAGAGTCCTGACATGCCTCCCGCCCAAGATTTTCCTCCCCCTCCCTCTCTTTCGCCTGTGTGGGTGTGGTCGCTTTTCTTGGTGTTCGTCACGGTATCTGTGAAAATACAAAGAAAATTTTAGTGTGTGTTTCATTGGGGTTTTTCGGGGAATTTGCGGTGAAACCGTCTAATTAGGTCAGGGGCTTGCATGTGTCGCACCGCCACCCATTCTTTGAACCCGACGGGTAGGTGTTGCCATTTGACTAAGTATTGCAGTTGTCCTCTGTGCCACCGTGAGTCGAAGATGTCACCAATTTCGAAGTGCGGTTCTCCATTTACGACGGTAGGTGTTGGTTCTGGGGTTACTGGGTGCCATTGGTCCGACGGTTGGTACTGTTTCAGTAAACTAATGTGGAATACTGGGTGTACCTTTTTTAGTGTTTTCGGAAGTTGGAGTTTTGCTGTTACTGGGTTAATTACTTTCGTTATAGGGAATGGTCCGATGAACCTTGGGGCCAGTTTCTGCGATGCTTGTGTTGATCTGAGGTTTTTTGTTGAAAGGTAGACCTTGTCCCCTTCTCTGAGTTCCCATTCGGTTGTTCTTTTCTTGTCTGCGTACTTTTTGTACGCGGCCTTTGCTTCTTGTAGTGTTTGCAACATCACTGGCCAGTTGCTGGTTATTTTGGTAATCCACGCCTCTGCTTGTAATGGGCCTTGCGTTTTGTCTCTGTTGATCATGGCCACCTCTGGTATGGTGGCAAAGTCTTGTCCGGTGGCTATTTTAAAAGGTGTAAATCCAGTGCTTTGGTGTATGGCGTTATTATATGCCACTTCTGCGAATGGTAGTAAGTCTACCCAGTCATCTTGCTGATAACTTATATAGCACCGGAGGTATTGTTCTAGTATGGATACCAATCGTTCTGATGCCCCGTCTGTGCACGGGTGGAATGCACTGCTCAGCCCTTGTTCTGATCCAATAAGCTTGAGGAATTCTTTCCAGAATTTTGATGTAAATGTGCTTCCACGATCGCTGATGATGCGTTCAGGTGTACCGTGTATTCGGTAGATGTTTTGTATGAACAGTTTTGCCATCTTTGGTGCAGTCGGTATGCCGTGGCATGCGATGAAGTGGGCTTGTTTGGAGAAGAGATCTGTTATCACCCAAATTGCTGTTTTGTTTTTGCTCGCGGGGAGGTCCACTACGAAGTCCATGGCGATTTGTTTCCATGGTTGGGTGGGGCTCGCGACATTTTGTAGTAAACCCGTGGGTTTCCCTATTGTGCGTTTCGCTGTGGCGCAAACCGGGCAGGACTTTACGTACTCTTTTACGTCTCTGCGTAACGTGGGCCACCAGAACTTACGTCTTACGAGGTGGATGGTCTTGACAAACCCGAAGTGCCCCGCTGCTTTGTGGTCATGGCAATTCTCGAGCACTCGTTTCCGGATTTTGTCGGGTACGTACAATTTGTCGTCTTTCCACCACTCCCCCTCGTGTTCTTGTAACATTTCTTTGTTTTCGCCCCACCATGTGTCATCTAAAATTGCTGTTTGTATGTCTCTTTGTAGTACTGACTTTTCCGTTTGTTTCTCGTCTTGCTTCCGTGTGACTTCCGTGTTTCCCTCTTGTACATTCTGTGTTAATTGTTCTGTTGTAGTGGGTGTCGGTTTGCTAGGAAAGAGTGCTTCCGTGACTTCTTCAGGCTTTTCTTCGTGTTGCGGTAGTCGTGACAGTGCATCCGCTAAGTGGTTTTTCCCCCCTGGGAAGTACTTCAGTGAAAAGTTGAATCTGCTGAAGAACTCGGCCCAGCGCAGTTGTTTGGGGTTCAGTTTTCTAGGCGTTTTGAGTGCCTCCAGGTTTTTATGGTCGGTCCATACCTCAAACGGTGCGGATGATCCCTCTAATAGGTGTCTCCAAGTGGCTAGTGCATGTCGTACTGCGAACGCTTCCTTCTCCCATACATGCCAGCGTCTTTCCGTGTCGCTGAACTTTTTGGATATGTAAGCGCAGGGTCTCAGTTTGTTTTCTTCGTCTGCCTGTAGGAGGATTGACCCTACTGCATAATCGGAGGCATCCGTGTGTATTATAAACGGTTTGTCGACTTCGGGGTGCTTTAATATGGGCTCCGCTGTGAACAGGGCCTTGAGTTTGTCGAAGGCTTCCTGGCATTCGGGTGTCCACTTAATTTTCGCGCTCGCTTGTCGCGTCGTTGGTTTAGCCCCTTTTGTTTTTGTTTTCAATAAGTCTGTTAATGGCAGAGCGATCTGCGCAAATTTTTTTATAAATTCCCTGTAGAAGTTAGCAAACCCTATGAAGGCCTGCAGTTGTCTTCTGGTTCGCGGGGGTTCCCACCCTAGGACTGCCTGTACCTTGGCAGGGTCCATTTCAATGCCCTTCTGTGATATGCGAAAGCCAAGGAAGTCTAGTTTGTCTTTATTGAATTCACATTTGCTCAGTTTGACATATAGTTTAGCCTCTAATAGTTTTTTGAGCACTGCCAATACTAATTGTTCGTGTTCCTCTTTGTTTTCTGAGAATATGAGGATGTCGTCTAAGTAGACGATGACACCCTGGTATAGGAAGTCGTACAGGACCTCGTTGATTAATTTCATGAAAATGCCTGGTCCTCCCGCAATGCCGAATGGGAGAACGCGATATTGGAATGACCCCAGCGGGCAGTTGAACGCTGTTTTCCATTCATCCCCCTCCCGTATTCTTACCCGATAATATGCTTCCCTAAGGTCCAATTTGGTAAAGATTTTCCCTTTTGCTAATTGTGCCAACATGTCTTTCAGTAGCGGTAGGGGGTATTGGTTTGTGACAGATATAGCATTAAGTCCCCTGTAGTCGGTGCACAGCCGTAGGGATCCATCTTTCTTCTTCCTAAACAGGACCGGAGCTGCTAGGGGGGAGTTGGCAGGTTCAATGAAGCCTCGTGCCAGATTCTTGTCTATAAATTTGCGTAGTTCCTGTAGTTCCTTTTGGGTCATCGCATACATCTTTGGTTTAGGGAATGTGGCCCCCGGTATGAGCTCTATGGCACAGTCTGTTTGCCGGTGGGGGGGTAGTTGATCGCATTCTTGTTCGTTGAAAATCTCTCTTACTGGGTTGAAACGTTTTGGGAACGCTGTTGTCCCTTCTTGTTGTGTTTCCTCCCTCTGCATAGTCCCTGCTGCCCCAATTTCCGTTATGTAGTTAGTTTCGGTGTGATAGCTCCCATCTACAAACTCCATATCACCCGACACCCAATCTATTTGAGGGTTTCTTTCCCTCGGCCATTTGAGTCCGAGCACAATGAGTTGTGTTGATATTGGGGCTACGATAAATCGAAGGGTCTCTATGTGTGAGCCGATTGACATTTTTACAGCCTCTGTGAAGTGTCCCACCGGCCCCCCTTTCATTTCTGACCCATCTAGTTGGCAGAACGTAATGGGTGATTTTAGTTTGAATAATTTTAGTCCCAATTCGATTGCTATTGATGGGTGCATTAGGCATCTCGAACACCCAGAGTCTAACATGGCTACCCCACTGAATTGTTCTTTCCCATTTAAGGTTTCTAATTTTACCTTGACTTCCATGGTGGGGCAGTGTTCGGTTTTCAAGGTGTCGTTGCGCCCCTGTTGAAGGCCTGTCCCGCGGCGCACTTTAGGGCAGGCCGTTGTCGTTTCCCGCTGGTACGAATTCTTCATCTGTTGATTCGTCCGTGGTCAACTCAGGTTTCACGTATTTTCGCCTTTCCGTCGCTGCCTTTGCCGTTGTTTGCTTGTAAGGTGGCGCTCTGTTGTGCCTTTCCCCTGTCTTGTTTTTGTCCGCAGGTTGTTTGCACTCCTGTATTCTGTGTCCTACTCTCCCACACTTGAAGCACAGGTTATGCTTCGCCCGTCGTTCTTTTTCCTCCGCCCACTGTTTTTTGTCATAGTCCTTTTTGTTGTATGGGCTTGTGTGCTGGCTTTTCCCTGCATATTGCAGTTGGCGGTAGGAACGTATTCGCAGTTTCATGTTCTCCACCTGTCCCGCCAGTTGAATCCATTCCTCGAGGGTTTTTGGGTCCCCTCTCCCTGCTGCCGTGTCCAACAACTCCAGCCGCAAGCCCATTTGGAAGTATTCCACTTTGAATGACTCGGGCCAGTTGGGTAGGCGGCTGACAAGTTTTTTGAATTCGAGGGCGTATTCTGCCACTGTGCGGTGGCCTTGTCTCAGTCTCTGTATCTCTGTCTTAGCCGACATGCGAGACAGGGTGTCTTCAAACCGTTTCCGCAGCGCCCTCATGAACAGTTCAAAATTGTGGAGTTCTTTAGCTCTTGTCTCATGTAGCACGGCCAGCCACTTCGCCGCTTCTCCAATCAAGAAGTTGGATACGTAGCGAATTTTGGCTTCTTCATTGAGGAAGAAGCGCTCTGACTCCTCCATGAACCCTCTGACGTGGTTCAGGAAGCATGCCAGCTGTTCAGGGTCCCCATCAAATTTAGTTTTAAGTTTAGTTGTTATGATGGGTTTATTATACTGGTAGACTGGTGCATTCCTCTCGAGGTATGCTTGAGTCATTGGGTCGTCGGATTCCTCCCCTTCTTCGTCTTCCTCATCATCATTTTCTTCAGCGCTTTCCAATTCAGATGGGCCTGTGGGGGAGCTATCTTCCTCATCATCGTTTATGTCTCTTCCACTGTTCTGTGGCTGTTTCAGCAGCCTTTCTAGTGCAGCTTGGATCGCTGTTAATTTCATGTCCATGTTATCTAGCCCTGTTTCCACGCGGGCTGCTCTTGCTTCTAAAGCCGCGATGCGTTGCCCCTGGGAGACCCGTGATTTAGCCGTCTGCTTGCTCGGCCTCAGGATCATGCCCTCCCCTACCCCGAGTGACCATTCCGCCGTTTGCTTTTGTGTGCGTTTGGTGGGGGTTTGGGGGTGGGGTTGGCTTTCCTCCCGCTTGTTGGGCTTCTTTACCTTCCGCTGTGCGCCGCTCTCACGGTGGGTGCTTGCTGCCGCTTGTGTTGTCGCCCCTGCTGTTGCCCTGGCTGACGTGCTGGGTGCGTGATCCTCGTGCAGGTCTCCACTTTGTTCCATGGTTTGCCAGTCGCACGTGGTGAGTACTCCTCTCGGGTAGTCGTCCCGGCCTTCAGCTGCTTTTGACGTTCCTGCCGCCGATCAGCTGGTTCACTCCCTGAGCGGTGTGGTCTGGTCTCTGTCGTAGGGCTTTCTAGCGCTTTTAAATTTTTCCCGCCGGATGATCAGCTGGGTAGTGCACCGCCGCTGTTGCGCGCTGCTGGGGGGCGCCGATCGCTCCGGTCACCGCTGCCTCATCGCCAGACGCTTCTCGCCGCCTCGAGTTGCTGGGGCCTGCCGCCGCTGCGTGCTGCTGGGGAGCGCCGATTTGGCCGGTCTCCGCCTCTCCGTCGCCGGGCGCCTGCTGCTGCCGGAAGTTGCTGAAGTCCGCCGCCGCCGCGAGCTGCTGGGGAGCGTTGGTCACTGTTATCACGCTGCCTCCGCCTCTCCGCCGCTGGGGATCGCCGCTCGGTCCCTGCTGCTGCTGCGCCGTCGCTGCCTCTCAGCTGGGGGAGCCGGTCTTTGCTGCCGTGCTGCCGCCGCCTCTCAGCTGTTGGGGGGGGAAGAACCGCTCCTGCTGCTGCGCTACCGCCGCCTCTCAGCTGCTGGGGAGATCCAGCTTCCGCTGCTGCGCGCTGCCGCCGCCTCTCAGCTGTTGGGGGGGAAGAACCGCTCCTGCTGCCGCGCTGCCGCCGCCTCTCAGCTGTTGTGGGGGGGAAGAACCGCTCCTGCTGCTGCGCTACCGCCGCCTCTCAGCTGCTGGGGAGATCCGGCTTCCTCTGCTTCGCTGCCGCTGTCTCTCAGCTCCGCCGCCAATTCTCTGCCTCCGCGGGTTGCTGCTTGCGATTCTCGGCCTCTGCTTCTCTCCTGTAAGCCGATCTCAACCGTGGAGTTTCCCGAAGTTTTTTCGGTTTGCTCCCGGGAAAATCGGCTGGTACTGATTCGTGCCTTTCTGTGAGATGCCGCCCATGCAAGCTACGCTCGTTTCTCCCAAAATGACTTCAGCTCCACCAAGAAAGACTTCAGCTCAGGTGTTGGGAAGTAAACGGTTTATTGCTAGTCATGGGTAGGCAAGTAAAGGCACGAATGGTTCCCGAGTGTCCGGCTTGGCTTTTTAAACCCTCCCGCCAGAGTGCCCGCCCCCTCCTTGTTGAAGGCTTCCCTCTGGTCCGCTTCTGGTCATTGACCTGGAGTACCCTTCACTGGGAGGTGTGGTTGATGTTTCTCATCCGGCCGCGCTGTGGTTCTATTGTCCTTTTTGTTTAGTATTAATGGTCCCTTAATGGCAGGGCTCTGAGTGCTTGCCAGAGTCCTGACATCAGGATAATTATTATGGTTTGGCTAAAAATAAAACTTTGAGAGAATATAATCTTTATAGACTAAGAAATTTTAGAGTAATCGGGAGCCAAGATCAGATGCAGGAACAAAAAGGTGATAAGATACCATGGCTCTTTTGGTATCAACTCAAAACTTTTTTGGGCAATAGAATTAATAGCATTTCAGCAACACAACCTTATACCAATTTAGAGAATTTACTTCTTTATTCTTTAGAACATCGAAAGGGAATAATTTCAAAAATGTATAGGTTATTATTGCAATCGGAAATAGGAGATGCACCATATGGTTTAAAGGAAGCTTGGGATACTGATCTTGGTAATCCCATAGAGGAGACAAATTAAAGCCCAAGAAGAAAAAACAGGAGTTATCCACAACATACAGCGTAAGGACTGTAACAGCCACTATGTAGGGCAGACTGGCAGAAGACTAGCAGAACGCATCCATGAACACCAACTAGCAGTCAGAAGACATGATGAAAATTCCTTAATCTCACAACACATGGACAGACTGAACCATACTTTCAACTGGGAAACTGTGAGCATATTAAACCAAGCCAAATCCAAAAATGCTAGAGAATTCCTGGAAGCTTGGCACTCAGACAAAGGAGCCATCAAGAGACACATAGAGGTAGACAACATTTGCATACCATTCATAAGAGACAATAGAAAAGCCAGAAGACCAGAATACCTCCTTTCCAGCAATCAACACCCAGATAGGCAAAGATTAACAGCAAGATTAGCAGCAGAGGAGCAATCAAACAACACAATAGACCCTAATCAAGGAACTATTAACTCAATCATTCAACCAAGCAGCAAAAAACAACCCAATCAAGGTACTACCAAGGAGAGTACAACACCCCCACCAACACAGGCAGGACAAGCCAGGGTATATAAACAGAGAGCAAATTCCACTCCCTTTTCGCACTGAAGATGTTGCCTAGCCTGGCAATGAAACGTCTGCAAGAAAACAACAAGGCTCGAAGAGCACCATGGACTCCACAGGAGACAAATTGGCAGAAATTATGGAAACCGGGTGGATTCACTTCAGCTTCAATGCAAGAACTGCAGTGGAAGATTATAAATTGTTGGCATTTGATTCTGCTTAGATTAGCACATATATATCAAAATTGTTCTTCCAAATATTGGATAGGTTGTTAAAAAAACAGGTCATTTTTTCATCTGTGGTGGTCATGTGATTAAGTTATACCCTTTTGGTGAAAAATCTTTGTGGAGATAAGTACTATCACTAATCAAGGAATTGAATGCTCCCCAAAGCTAGGCTTCCTGCATTTATTTACAGGACCAAACCATAAACTTAAAAACTTATTAAGAACTTATTATTTACTTATTATTTACTCAATCTTAGCACCCAAAATAATAATTGTGCAACATTGGAAAACTCTAGATAACATAACAATTGAGTTATGAATTAACAAGGCCTCTTCAATTGCTACATTAAAAAAAGTCACAGACCAAGTTAAATTAATGAGGTATCAGAGGCAGCTACCACAATTTTATCAAACTTGGATTTTATGGATGTTATGGTTTATCTCAATAACAATAGACTATAATCTGCTATATTTTATATAGATGGCAAATTTTCATATGGACTTTACCTCTCTCTTTATTCTCATTGCAGTATATCTCTTTTGTATTTTCTATATTTTTTTCTGTTTTCTTTTTGTTTCCTTTTCTCTATATGTATAGGTTGACCATATTTCAGGATGGCAAAATGGGACGGGGTCTTATATGTAATATTCCGTATTCATGAAAAAGAAAGGGGTCCCCGCCCCCTGCTCTGTGCAATTGGCTCCCGTCTGCAAACCTGCCCCCAGTCCGTGCAATTGGCTCCTGTCTTTAAACCCCACCCCCTAGTCCACGCTACAGCTCAGATCCTCCTTCCGGGCCATTCCCACCAGGTTTGAAAAATGGGACAACACTGAGATTTTTATGAAAACGACAGGACGGTTGAAAAATGCTTAAAAAATGGGACTGTCCCATTCAAAATGGGACGTATGGTCAGCCTATATATGTATCTTGGATTTATGTTGATGTAGTTTACCTGATATTGTTTGTTAAAAAGTAATAAAAATATATATTTTTAAAAATGAAGCCAATCTGTCAAAGACTCATTGTTTGCTGACTGCTTTATAATAAGAATATTTAATGATGATTTAAAATTCTACAAGGGCACAGGAAGAAGTGAAGGCCAAGGGGACATAGGAGAAAAACATGGTGGCCAGGTTAGGCACAAGCTGGAAAGGCCCATAGAGTTGGGGAAAAGGCCCAACTCGCTTGCTGGAGAGTTTAAAGATTGCTGTGCTCTCCTTTAATCATCCTTCTATGTCTGCCTTCAAAGAGGGGCAAGGTGTATTACCAGCATTTAATAGGGGATACACCTTGAAGATAGATATAGAAAATAAAGCAACAATACTAAAAGTACCATATGGAGGAGGAGGAGGAGGAGGAGAAGGAGAAGGAGGAGGAGGAAACTTCCTCCTTTCATGGGAAGAAAGCTCCCAAGAAATTGCAAGAGAAAATGCAGAGATGCATTCTGTTTTGGAAAAGGTATGAATTATTCTGACCCTGGAGATGAGGCAGGCTCCATCGCTCCTGACCTTCCGGAAGAACTTAAAGACCTAGTTCTGCCGCCTCGCTTGGAATGTGAATGGGAACTGCTCCTCCTGTGGATGGCTAGTGCCATAGAGCCCTTTTAAAATACTATCTTATCGCCTCCTGGATTTTATATTTAATTTTTTAGTAATTTTGATGATTGCACATTTTTATGTGACAACAAAGGTCCACATAGTTAAAGCAATGGTATTCCCTGTAGTAACCTATGGCTGTGAGAGCTGGACCATAAGGAAGGCTGAGCGAAGGAAAATAGATGCTTTTGAACTGTGGTGTTGGAGGAAAATTCTGAGAGTGCCTTGGACTACAAGAAGATCAAACCAGTCCATACTCCAGGAAATAAAGCCAGACTGCTCACTTGAGGGAATGATATTAAAGGCAAAACTGAAGTACTTTGGCCACATAATGAGAAGACAGGATACCCTGGAGAAGAAGCTGATGCTAGGAAAAGTGGAAGGCAAAAGGAAGAGGGGCCGACCAAGGGCAAGATGGATGGATGATATTCTGGAGGTGACAGACTCAACCATGGGGGAGCTGGGGATGGTGACAGCCGACAGGAAGCTCTGGCGTGGGCTAGTCCATGAAGTCACGAAGAGTCGGAAGTGACTGAATGAATAAACAACAACAAACATTTTTATGGTTTTATATTTATCCATATTTTTAAATTATATTTATTTTAACTGTTATATTCTGTAAACCGCCCAGAGTCCCCTTCAGGGGAGATGGGGCGGTAATAGAAATTGAAAAATAAATAAATAAAAATAAATTACCAATGTATAGTCAAAGGCTATGCCAGCTACAGCTACTGGCAAAAAGTTAGGGGGAAAAAACTGCCAGAACATGGCCACAAAGCCCGGAAAACCCACAACAACCATTAAATTACCAATGGTTGTGCCTGTGAGAGTGTTAATACCTCCCTGCATGTGCCACCAACCATGGTGGGATGGGTTACCATGTTTGTTTCCCACAACAGTCTTGTGTGTAATCATGTGTGTAATATCCCTGGGAAGCATTATGCGGCATTAATTCTAAAATCCAAGATGGCGACCGCAAGCTGCAAGAGTTGGAGCTGGTGGAGTTGGTGGCAAACCCTGCGGGCCTGGGAGACATGGACGACGCGGAGGCTGTGGAAGTGTGGAAGCATCAAGGAAGGCCGGGCATTGTTCTTCTGCGACGGGAATGGTAGACCCTTGGGGGGGATTGATAGACCCCTGAGGGTGATAGGTGTCAATCCCTTGACATGACTGGTTGACTTTGGCGACGCAGCAGAGCCAGGAGGCACAGTGGACTGATAGCCCAGTAGACCAGGACATAACAACAACACAGACAAACCCCGAATTAACTTGGCTGAGGCTTGTGGCTTGGTGACCTGACAACCCCCGAATTTGAACTGGGCAAGGACATATAGACCTGGATACAATCTTTTAATGGTGTTGTGGAATCTTGCAATAACATCTTTTACATCGGAATCCGGCAATAATAGAGGTGAGCTCTGGAATTTTGATTCCTTTTTCTAGAGCCCCCTGGCCGTTAGTCGCCCCCTGGGTAAAGATCCGGACTCTGGGAGGGGGCAGGGAACCTTTAGGGTTTCAACACCCTCCCAAGAGCCCTCTGGATATAGAGGGCAGTCTACAGGGTATACGATTGGAGGACCTAGGTATAAGGGGAGCAATAGAGTGCGTGCCCCTTGACCGGAGAGATTCACCACCCAAATTGGTCTAGTCGTCCCACTTGATCTAAGGCGGCAGAGGGTTTTTAGGGGTCCCTTGACATGAATGTGGTACCCCCCCCCGGGTGAGTGACAAGGGGAGGGGATTCAAGAGTGTATGGGTATGTAAGAGTATCCCCCTGGGTGAGAGTCAGGTGGGGTAGGAGTGGTTGTTGATGATTGTTGGTACCTCTCCCTGACCAGTGAGAGAAGTTGAGGGGGAGGTACAGAGTGTGAGTGGGGGTAGTGCTAGGCCCTACCAGTGCCGAGAGAGAGAGCTGGTGCACTGGGGAGTCTTGTCACCGCCCAGGGTTGTTTGGTATCGGATGATGGATGAATGGGATAAGGGACCCTTGGTTAAGCCCAGAAATTCCAGAGGCCTGGGAGTGGAGGCTACTAGGCCAGAGCCAGGAATCTCTGGGGGCTGTATGGCGGGCTATGCGATTCAAGTGGTGACGGGAAGGGGATGGTATGACAGGAACCGGAGGGCAAGCCATCGTTGGGGAAGGCGCCCCTGGTGTTTGTTACCGGTGGTGCGTTCCGGCCCTCCGTGTTCACACCCAGGCCCTGGTAAGCAGATCCTTGAGGGCTCCGGTCTCCGACTGCTGCTGATGAACGCCAGGTCGGTGAACAACAAGGCCCCCCTTATAGGTGACTTGATCACAGAGGAGGGGGCCGACCTGGTGTGTATTACCGAGACCTGGCTGGGTCTGGGGGGGAGTAGCTCTCTCGGAAATGTGCCCAGCTGGGTTTCAAGTGTGGCATCAGCCGAGACAGCGGGGCAGGGGAGGGGGGGTGGCAGTTGTCATCCGAGAGTCCCTTGTGGCCTTCAGGGGCGCTGCTCCACAAGTGGCCGGGTGTGAGACCTTATTTTTCAAGTTGGGTTCACGAGAACAGTTGGCGGTGTTGCTGCTGTACCAGCCTCCCTGCTGTGTGGCAACCTCCCTGCCTGAGCTGCTTGAGGCTGTCTCGGGGTTGGCAGTGGAGTTCCCCAGACTTATGGTTCTGGGGGACTTCAATCTGCCATCTCTGGGATGAGCCTCGGAGGCGGCCCGGGAGTTCGTGGCTACCATGGCAGCCATGGGCCTGTCTCAGATTATTCGTGACCCGACTAGGGACAGTGGTCTCACCCCGGACTTAGTTTTCTTCTCTGAGCAGTGGCAATGTGATGTGAGGGGAGAGCTACATCTTTCCCCATTGTCATGGTCAGACCACACCTTGGTGACCCTGAGACTCTCTTGTGCTGCCCCACTCCGCAGGAAGGCGGGACCCATTCGATTGGTCCGCCCCTGGCGACTGATGGTCCCATTGAGGTTTCAAAAGGAGCTGGGGGTTATTTCCGAGGACTTGCTTCACGGTCCAGTGGAGGTCCTGGCCGCAGCCTGGAATAGGGCAGCGGCCAGAGCCTTGGACAAGATCGCGCCTATGCAACCTCTCCAGCCCTGCTCGGCCCGTCACTCTCCGTGGTTTACGGAAGAGCTAAGAGCTTTGAAGAGGGTTAAGAGACATCTAGAGTGTCGCTGGAGAAAGACGAAGACTGAATCTGACCAAACACAATCTAGAGCCGCAGTTAAAGCCTACCTTGTGGCGGTAAGAGCGACGAAACGTGAATATTTCTCCGCTCTTATTGCATCTGCAGAATGCCACCCGACGGTCCTTTCTAAGATTACAAGATCACTCTTGGGTCGGGAGGAGGTGGTGACCCATTTACAGGGCCATTCGGAAGAGTTTTCTGAGCATCTGCAGGACAAAATCGCTCAGATTCATTCCAAGTTGGACTCCAAGCGTGAGACAAGATCTGGGGAGATGCCAGAGCACCGTACTTACCATGTTATCTGGGAACAGTTTGATCCTGTTGGACCTGATGAAGTAGACAGGATCCTCCAGATTTTAAATGCCACCACATGTCAGCTTGACCCGTGTCCCTCCTGGCTGGTGAAATCAGCTAGAGAGGTGACATGCGGCTGGATCCAGGTGATGATTAATTCTTCCTTGAGTGAGGGGGTGTTCCCAGCTGCCTTTAAGGAGCCGCTGGTGCACCCACTCCTGAAGAAACCATCCCTGGACCCCACCATCTTGGGCAATTTTCGCCCAGTCTCCCACCTTCCCTTTTTGGGAAAGGTGGTTGAGAAGGTGGTGGTGTTGCAACTCCAGAGGATCCTGGAGGAAACGGATTATCTGGACCCCTTTCAGTCTGGTTTCAGGCCGGGATATGGGATGGAGACCGCATTGGTCGCTCTTATGGATGATCTCTGGCGGGAGCGGGATGGAGGGAGTGCGTCCATCCTAGCTCTCTTAGATCTCTCAGCGGCTTTCTATACCGTCGACCACGGTATAATTTTGGGGTGGCTCAGGGAGTTACAGAGCTACTTGTGGCAATAAAAATACAGGATTCGTTCTTCACAAGGGAAAAGGGAAATGCTTGTTTGAGCTGTTACAGTTAATAGCTGCCGCTCCTCTGAGACCAGGGCTGCAGCTTCAGCCCAGTGTTTGTTTCACCTTGAAATTGGAACACTCCATTTTCTTCCATTTGACAAACTGATGCCTAATCTATCCGTGTTGTGAGGAAGCCAAAATATGAAGTACATTGGCACAGACTTGCGAAGTCAGGGTTATATTCGTGGCTGAAACATTTTTTCAGGGTTATATTCCTGGCTGAAACATTAGGATGCATTTTTGATCTACCCAATCTAACCTGCAGCCCTGGGATACCCAGGTGGTCCCTCATCCAAGAACAGGCCAGGAGAGCTGTGCAGCTCTTTGGATTTAAGCACAAAAAAGTGCTTCCAAGTGAGCAGGAATGCTCATGTAGCACCTGTCTTCCTAGTTGTGTGTTTCTTATCACAAAGATGCCAAAGTAATAAAATGTAAGTCATGATGTCACAGTGAAAGCTACACTATTTTGTAGTTGTGTTGTAATGTTACACACATGTATATGAGGGGTGGAGTTTTGTCCACAACACAGGTGTCATGGAGTGTGAGAAGTTTTATGATAAGTTATTGAAAGACTGAAATTTGCTGCATAAGATTACTTCATCGGAGAAATATTCATGGTACGATTGTGGTGAAATACAGTTCCCCTCTACGTGTACCTAAATTTTTTTATGAGTTCTGTCACTGAAGAATAATTGTTAGCTCAATATGTTAATGTAATAAAACTTTTTCATATTAATGAAAACAAAAACCTTTTTATATAAACAGTAATCTGTTTAAGCAGGGGTACCCAACCTTTTTGGCACGAGGGACCAGTTTTGTGGAAGACAATTTTTCCACAGACTGAGGGGGGCAAGGTTTGCAGGCGGGAGCCAACTGCATGGACTGGGGAGCGGAGTTTGCACGCGGGAGCCAATTGCGCAGTCTGGGGGCAGGGTTTGCAGGCGGGAGCCAATTGCGCTGACTGGGGGTGGGGTTTGCAGGCGGGAGCCAATCGTGTGGACTGGGGGGCGGGATTCCGAGACCGGCTTGGCAGCATAAGATCCTGTCCCATTTTGCCATCCCACTGTCCCGTTTCTGTCTCAAGGAAATATGGTCAGCATATGTTTGGATGGTCTTTGGCTTACATGCTCTGATCCTAGACCATCCTGGCTGTTGTGAAGAGCAAGTGGAAAAGCAACCAGCTGCATCTGAGAGACTGTTAATGCCTCCCTGCATGAGGGGCAGCTGTCAGGAGCCCCTGAAGGAGGCTGTGATGTGCCCCCTTCTGAAAAACAAATATATGGGTCCTGCAGTCCTGGATTACCATCAGCCAGTCTCCAACCTTTCCTTTTTGGAGAAAGATATCAAGAGAGTACAAGAAGAACAACCATGCAGCACCCTAAAAGTAATGGATTATCTGGACTCTTTTCAGTCAGGGTTCAGACTTGGGTGTATGATTAAGACAGCTTTGTTTACTCTCAGGGATGATTTGTCAGGAGCTGAATGGAGGCAGTGCACCACTCTTGGTCCTTTTAGACCTCTTGGTGGCTTCTGACTATGTTTTCTTCCTGATCTACTGCAGAGGCTAGGGATAGGAGGTATTGTTTTAAAGTGGTTCCTCTCCTTCCTCAGTGGATGGTTGCAGTGTTGTGGTGGGAGAAGAGGAGTCAATTTGGTTGCCCCAACTTACAGGGTGCCACAGTGATTGGTCCTCTTTCCCCTGCTCTTCAACACCTATAGGAATCTTCTGGGGGAGATAGTTTGGGGTGCAGTGTTACCATTATTTATTTTATTTTTATCTCGCCTTAATAATTTTTTTATAAATAACTCAAGGCAGTGAACTTACCTAATACTCCTTCCTCCTCCTATTTTCCCCACAACAACAACCCTGTGAGGTGAGTTGGGTTGAGAGAGAGTGACTGGCCCAAGGTCACCCAGCTGGCTTTCATGCCTAAGGCAGGACTAGAACTCTCAGTCTCCTGGTTTCTAGCACAGCACCTTAGTCAATACACCAAACCGGCTCTATGCTGATGGTTCCCAGTTATACATCATCAGACTCTAGTGGAGAAACTGTCAATATTCTATCCCTGTGCCAGGAGGCTGTAAGAATTTGCATGGGGGAACAGGCTAAAGTTGAACTCCAGCAAGACAGCGTTGCATTTTTATATTGGGGTTTGCCATTAATAGCAGTGTTGTCTCTGAATGGACAGAAACTACCTGTGAAAAAGCAGGTTGGCAATTTGGGTGTCTTTCTGGACTCATGGCACCTGCTTCTGAACAGCAGGTAGAAACCATGACTAAAATGGCCCAGCTTCAGCTGGTGCCCAACTGCAGTTTTACCGGTGCACAGTAACTTACATGTAAATCATCATTATCACCTAGATAAGCTAGTGCAATGTTCTTAATAGAGGGCTGCAATTAAATACTATCCAGAAAATAAAACTTGTCCAGAATGCATCAGTGTCTATGTTAATGGACGCCTATTGGACCATCTATCTATAGTTGGCTTGTATTGTGTCAACCTGCCTTTGAGAACTTGAACCAAATCATCGTGTTTTCAAGATTCAAAAGATAAAATTTGGGGAAAGCTTCCCCCCAACCATTTAGCTGTTTCCTTTTGATTCCTTAATGTAGGGAAGGGTGGGTAATCAGGGCAAGTTTCGAGATGAGGTTAAGACATAGAAAAGAAATCAACAATACTAGCAGGACCATCTAGACAAGGAGGAGGGGGAGGAGGGGGAGGTTATCCCTGTTTTTAGCTCTCTTCAACTATTTTTTAGGTCTTTTGTCCTACTTTCCATGTGATTCCAGGCATTAACCAAGAATTATTCTCAGATGGGGCTCAAGGGCTTCCAAAATGGGTTTTGGAGTAAAAGCAGATCTTTAACTTCATTTTGGCCCCTGATATAACTCTTCTGTGAATGAATATTAAACTATTTTTGAACTCCATTTCTCTCATCCTGCAAATGCAGGAAAAGTTTATGAAGTTCTCATTAGAGTTAGGATTCTTCGGTTGCTCTGAATAATTACAAACATTTGTGTCTCTTGCCACCACACTGTAGAATACTAAAAGTGATCTCTACTGAGATCACAAAAACATGTTATTTTCTTAAAGGTTTCCCATGACTTTCATTCTGAAATTGTTGACTTTTCTATTGCAATTATCAATCCCTATATAATTATTAAAACGCCACCTCTAACTCTTGGGTGTGGCTCATCCATTAGCTCAAGTAGAATTATCCTTATTGATAGAGAATTTTGGGACAGAGAATTTGGCATACAGAAAAATAAACTCTTCTGTTGAAGATGGTGATATTTGCAGTATTGGTTATTGTGCTTTTACCTCAAGTGCTTTGCAAGGTTCGCAGTGCTAAATGCAGCATCAGTGACCCTCTGCCTTTACTTCACAAGAAATATCAGTCAGGAGACTTCATTGTTGTGAATATGCTCTCTCAGATCTATCTCTTCCACGCGATGATAGACTTCAGCAAACGCCCCTCTAAGGAGCTCTTTGAGGGCACTTTGTAAGATTTTACAAACTGAAAACAAATTAATTTGAACTGGGAGGTCTTTTCATATTCATATTTCATATTAGCCTCACTTCCAATGATTGGCATCAAATCTTCTTTTGTGGGTGGCACTATCTTCATCCCTGCCCTCTTCCTCCTTTTCCATCGTCATCTTCTCCTCCTGTTCCTTTTCGTAATCCTCATTCATAATATATAATTGCTATGTGATGACTATATACTGTAGAAATAAGATATTTCATTTTTTTCAAGTTTTCTCATAATTATGAGAAAATAATCAAGCATGCCACACAAATAGAAATTGTATTAAGGAAAAATATATGTAATGCCAAACATGGGGAAATGAGGAGAAAAAGCTTAGCCAAGTTGCCTGATGGGAAGGTATTTCTAGGGTAGAATGAACCACAAGTAGAATTTTTTCCAAGGAATGGTTGAAATATTCATATCCTCCTAAAGTTGAAAGCGGTGATGTTCACTAGTGAGTTAGAATCTGGTCTCTTGCAGGGGCTAACTCTAAGTGCTTTCCTGGGAAATGAATGAGTTATGATGATGTATTAGCTCTTGCTTAGATGTGAGTTGGATTTTGCAATGGGGATGTTTTAGCAAACTGTACATTGGGTCATCCTATGTTATCCAAGAAGCCTTATAGCTTCTCCAACAGTTTGAGTTTCCATTTGTTATTCACCTGCTGATTGAAGTTCTTTATAGGAATCTTCCTGAGAGTCCTCATCATAAAATAATTTACACTTAGAAGAGAAAGTATCATGTCCTTTTATGGATTCTTTAATGAACAGCCAAGTTCCCAAATAATACATTACTGAAGTCTGAAATATTTACCTATTTTTTTTAATTGAGGATTTATTTTCCAAAGATTGTCATGATATTTTCCACTTCGTCTTCATTTCAGCATTAAAAAATTTCTAGTTTTTACAAACTCAGTTCTTGGTACAGTACATGACATCAGTATAATAACCAATTTATTAAGTAGAATCTTAAAGGCTGTTGTGGGTCTTCCGGGCTGTGTGGCCGTGTTCTGGAAGTTGTGGTTCCTAACGTTTTGCCAGCATCTGTAGCCAGCATCTTCAGAGGGCAGGAGCACAGACAGAAGCGATCTCTCTGTGATCTCTCTCTTCTGTCTGTGCTCCTGCCCTCTGAAGATGCTGGCCACAGATGCTGGCGAAACGTTAGGAACCACAACTTCCAGAACACGGCCACACAGCCCGGAAGACCCACAACAGCCATTGAACTCCGGCCGTGAAAGCCTTCGACAATACATAGAATCTTAAAGGTTTTTTCTTCAATTATCAAATTAAATTAAATGACCACCCTGAGATCATGGAACAAGTTACGCTTCTCTTTTTGGTCACAATTCGTCTATATTTCTACTCTTTCTATCTGTAAGGTCTATTTAGAAAACAATGGGATGGAGGTATAGTTTTGATCTTTATCACATAATAAACTTATGGTTTGGGAGAATGCCTGTTTGAAAAATGCAAATAATATTTTTAATTCATCAACTAATAGGTACTAATATGTTAGATCACCCTATTGCCAATCCAGTTTTTAAAACACCTGAGTTATTTCAAGATGAATTTGGATTGTCTAAATCTGTATATTGAGCTTAATCATCTTCTGTTTCCCTGTTTGCTATAGAGCCATCAATACTGTCTCAAAATCCCAAATTACTATCAATAGTGGAATGTGGTTTGGAGGTTTTAATGATAATTTGGTAATTCTTATCCTCCAAAATGCATCAACACCCTTCCGGAAATAAACAATAAGAGACTTCACTTTCTGAAATTATTACCCGGAGGGATGAATACTGGAAGGTTGTTGGGACAAAAATCATTTTCATAACCATTATTTTTCAAAGGCTATGAAAACCTCACCCATGACACTGTTCATTAACATCAAAATGATTGCAATGTGATTTTATCACACTCACTTGTAAAGAAAGAAGCATATGAAGTGCCTCCTTTTTAACTGAATGCATGGTTATAAAATATATAATTCCCATTTCAGGGTCATGACTCCAATCTACCAGCACATCTTGGCCATAGAATTTGCCATCAAGGAGATCAATATATATATCCAACTTTTGCCCAATCACACCCTTGGTTTTCAGATCTATAATACCTACTTCATGACAGGTTGGACATATCGTGCCTCACTGGAACTTTTCTCTACAAAGGGCCAGTTCATCCCTAACTACAGATGTGATAAGCAGCACAGACCAATAGCAGTCATTGGAGGACCTACCACTGAAGTGTGTCTACACATGGCTACCATCCTGTCCATGTACAAGATGCCACAGGTATGAGCTTTGATGGAGCCCAGACTAGGTAGATAACCATCAATGCACTGTTTCCTACTTTTTATGGGAGCATTCATGGCATAGGAAGGAAGGGGTTCTTCTTGAAATAAAGAGATTATTTTTACAAAACTTTTTTTATTATTAAAGGTTTATTAATATTTTTCAAAGTATAATTAAAATACAAAATATAAAACAGAATACAGATCTAGAAAGAAACAAGAAAAACTAAAACAGTGTAAGAATAGATAGAAAAATATAAGAGATGTGACTTCCAACCTTCATCACAGATATAAAAGCATATGAAAAAGTTAATCTCTTAGTCTTAATTAAACTTTTAGTAACATTATTTCTCTAGAATCAAAGCTTTTAATCATCAAAACCCAAAATCAAAACTTCATTTTTCCCTGTTACAAGCAAATAGTCCAAAAGTGGCTTCCAAGTAGAAACAAATCCAGTTACGGTATTTTCTTTTATCAATGCTGACAGTTTGGCCATTTCCACCAGTTCCACTAATTTAATCATCCAGTCCTCCATTGAAGGGATTGGTAAGTCCTTCCATCGTTGAGCGTATAAGTGTCTTGCTGCTGTTATCATATGTAAAAACAAAATCCCATGCTGCTCCTCAAACTGTTGATCCATCAGACCCCAGAGAAACAGCTCCGGTTTCAGTTGTAAGTCCCCTTTGAGAATCTTTTGAATAGTAATACATATTTGATTCCTGAATTTTTTGGCTTTTCCACAAGTCCACCATAAATAATACAAAGTTCCTTCACCCTTTAAACATTTCCAACAAACATTTGATACCCCATTTTACATTTGTGACAACTTACCAGGAGTTAAATACCAACGGTACATCATTTTATAAACATTCTCTTTCAAATTATAATTCAAAGTAAATTTCAAACCTTTATTATAATATTCTCCCATTGTTCACGCATAATATTATATCCAAAATTCTTAGCCCATTTAATCATACAATCTTTGTCATATTCATCTTCTAAATTCAATTGCAACAATATTTTATACATTTTCTTAATAAGATGGACATCATTTGTACAAAGTTCCATTTCAAACTGTTTTTTTATTAATAAAATTATATACCTTCTTATCCAAATTGAACCATTCTGAAAGTTGTACAAAATTAAACCAGTGACAGGTATCACCTTCCAATTCTAGTTGTTTCCTTGTTTTAAATTTAAGTATGCTTTCCACAAAATTCAACAGGTCTTCATAACTCAACCAACTTGATTTGCTTGCCATCTCTCTTCTAAAAAAAGCTTCTTGAGCGGACAACCACATAGGTACATTAGAAGAGAGTATTGGTTTATATTTGTTCCAAATCCTCAGTATGGCATGCCTTACAAAATGATTTTTAAAATCCTTATTAACTTAACAAAACTGATGAAATCTGTGGACTATAAGGGAATTCGACCGTGGCGTACTCATGTCCCCAGTCTTGGGGCCGTAATTCTTCTGAACTTTTATTGTTTGGAAGACATAAAAGATTAATGAGTGTCCTATACCTTCCAAAGGATTAATTCTCTATGAATGCCTTATTTAAGAGAAGCAATGACTAAATATATAGAGCATTCTCAGCACTACAAAAACAGAAAAAAAATTATGGGGTAATCTTTCAATTTACAATTCATTGTTCTCCTTAATGATAATGAAGGAAAAGAAAGGAAAGAGAGAAGTGTGCAAAAATAAATTATCAAAATTGACAGCAATTGAGGCAACAGAGATGGATGGAGAAATGACATGAATCTTAATGGGAATTAAGCATCAATAGCATTTGATGTACTGTAGGACAAATTCTTGTATTGTCTGTTGGAATATTAAATCACATCCCATGTCAATAAAATACAAACTGTTTTGAAGTTCTGGTGCAACAATTCGTATTTTTTGCTGATGTAGCTCAATCTTCGGAATTATAACATAGTAGCCATCATATGGCACGCTCTGAATATGTAGGTGAATTCAAAATATGAAATATGTGTTGAGCCTTAATATCTGTGTTGTAACCTAAAAGGATAAATTATATCACTAAATACAACCTTTTAAAAAAATCATGGTTTTGTTCCTAATTTCTCTGTATTTTTCTTTCATTTTTTTTAAAGTTTATATATGGTTCCATTACAGAAAGTTATAAAAAAAAAGAGATTGATTTATATCAAAAAATGTTCCCAAATATGGACCATCAATATAAAGGGATTTCTCAATTACTGTTGCATTTCCAATGGACATGGATTGGGATCTTGTCTGTGAATAATGAGAATGGTGAGAAGTTTGTACAAAATGTGGTTTCCATGTTTGCCCAGAGAGGGATCTGCTCAGCCTTCACTGAAACATTTCCAATCATTGATTATTCAGATGGTATTGTCAACTTGGTGGAAATGGGACTTCAAATGTACATGGTAGTTATGAAAAGTGCTGTTAATGTCATAGTAGTTCATGGTGAAATTTATGGATTTATAGTTCTGAGACTTCTTTCTAGCAATTTGAAATTTGAAGATGTACCATTATGGAGAAAAAGTAAAGTCTGGGTAATGACAGCTGAGATGGATTTCACATCACTTCCGCATCTAAGCAGTACTGACCTAGTCTTCCTCCATGGTGCTCTATCTTTTGCAATTCACTCAGAGAAGGTGTTAGGATTCCAGCAATTTGTCCAGGTGAGGAACCCTATCTTGGAAAAAGAAGATAGTTTTCTCAAGGCCTTCTGGGAAAATGCCTTTGAATGTTCCTTCTCCATCTCTAGAACGGAAGCGGAAAATGAGGTTCCCTGCACAGGAAAGGAGAAACTGGAAGCTCTTCCAACATCTGTGTTGGAAATGGACATGACTGGCCACAGCTACAGCATCTACAATGCCATCTATGTGGTGGCACATGCTTTGCATGACTTCCATTCATCAATAGTGGAATACAGAGTTAGGGGGCATGAAGTGAAAGTGAACCTTCTGGATCAAAATCGTTGGAAGGTAAACTCTTGAGGAAACCTATTACTGGCTGCTCACTATATCTGTAACCCCGATCCAAAACTTAAATTAAATTCATTATCCAAGTGGAACACATGTAGCTTTGCTAAATGTCATCTTCTCTCTACCTGTAGTCCAAATAATGTCTTTATAAATTATGACATCTCCATAATCATTAGGACAAGGGTGGAGAAGTTTTTATGCCCTTCATTTTATGAGAAAGGAGTTCTTTATTTGACCTTACAATATCTAGGTTTTCTAGGGGTTCCCTTAACTTCACATTTTCAAGACCTTTTTCACGTTGCAGCAGTTATTCCAGATATCATTTGTTTCAAAAGAAGTCCATGAAGACTGATTTTATTTCTGTAATTGATGTCAACACCAAAATATATATCAATATTTCATCCAATACGTTATTGCAATAAGTTCCAAATATACAAAACATTATCTTTATTTTATATTTTTCTCCTCCTGGTATTTAGGTCCGTTATACATTTTAGTTGCTTTATTATCTCTTTGTGCTCTAAGGGATGCATGTTATAATGATGGTTTACAAGATGAAGTATTTACTAATGCTGTTACTGTATTGCCTAGTATCCTCCCTGAAACTTTGAAAAAAAATATCCTTGATATCTTTGAAAGGGAGAATTAAACTAATCACATTGGTCTACCTGATCTATCTATCTATCTATCTATCTATCTATCTATCTATCTATCTATCTATCTATCTATCTATCATACTCCTGGCTTCTATTCCAATGTAGCTGAACCAATTTATGAGAGGGGTCTCATTCAATAATAGCGCTGGACAAAAAATTTATTTCAACCAAAATGGAGAATTGGAGACTGGATTGGATATCATGAATTGGATCACATTCCAAAATCTATCTTTTCTGAGAGTCAGAGTTGGAGGTGTGGACCCCATGGGTTCCCGAGAAGCATTGTTCACCATTGATAAGGATGATATTGTATGGCCAGAGAGGTTTAACCAGGTATGGGCCAGTTCCATTTTGCCTTGTAGCCAAATATTTTTGTGCCATTCTTGGAGTTTTCTTAGATCCAAAATCCCATACAGCAATTACATTCAGGTGCAGAATATTTCAAATACTCCAAGATTCCTAAATGCTCTCCTGACAAATCTGGGGACTCTTACAAAGTCACTTCACTTGGTGAAACTTTGGGTGTTTTCTAAGTTAGATGTGTTATTGGAGGGATGGGGGCATTTGAGAAGGAAAGTTGAAGTTTCTAGGCATCTTGGGATAAAAGAATATGTTTTCCCATTCAGTAAGAACCACTCAGATGTGCAAAAGGAAGGATGTGCCAGGGATATTGCAAACATTTTGGATTTTGTAGAAAAAACAAAAATGTAATAATGGTCTATCTAGATTTCAAATATAACAAACAACACAACCTATAATCCTTCTTTAATACTTAATACTGCTGAATGGTTCTGTGGTTTAGCACTTTCTCCAACTGAAATCATCCTTTTCACTTCTGATTAAATTAAAACAGAAGCTAACCACATAGGAAGCCAGAAAAGCAAAGCATTATGACAATCCATAGCACTGTGTAATCACAGTACAGATTTGTGAATGACAAAGCATCCTCTCCTTTCCTTTATGAACAGGTTCTACCTCTATCTTTGTGTAACAGCAAGTGTCATTCAGGTTATAGTAGGAGCAAGATAGAAGGGAAGCCATTTTGTTGCTATAATTGTCTGCGATGTCCACATGGGAAGATTTCCGACCAAGAAGGTGAGTTTTTGCATATGTTATCCTAGAAAATATACCTAAATGAAAGTCAGAACAGCAATGAAAAAATTAGAATAATGCTCTATATTAATGCTTCCATTTGATAGATGGATGGAATAAATCAGTGGAAATTGACCAGCATTCAGTTTATTGAATGGATTTCAACAGTGATATCAAGTAGTGTGTCTTGGAGGAAAGGGATTTTTGAAATATAACTTTGGAGACCTTGGTGCTCTCTGAGCCTTGTTGTTTTCTTGCAGATGTTTCATTGCCAGGCTAGGCAACATCTTCAGTGCGAAGAGGGAGTGGGACTTGCTCTCTGTTTACATACCATGGCTTGTCCTGCCTGTGTTGGCGGGGGTGTTGTTCTCTCCTTGGTAGTTCATTGATTGGGTTGTTGTTTGCTGCTTGGTTGATTGCCTGAGTTAATAGTTCCTTGATTAGGGTATATTGTGCTGTTTGATGGTTTCTCTGGTGCTACTCCTGGTGTTAATCTTTGCATATATGTGTGTTGATTACTGGCAAGGAGGTGTTCTGGTCTTCTGGCTTTTCTATTGTCTCTTATGAATGGTATGTAAATGTTGTTTTCCTCTATGTGTCTGTTGATGGCTGCTTTGTCTGAGTTCCAAGCTTCCAGGAATTCTCTAGCATTTTTGGATTTGGCTTGGTTTAAGATGCTCACAGTTTCACAATTGAAAGTTCGGTTGAGTCTCTCCATGAGTTGTGTGATTAGGGAGTTTTCATTGTGTCTTCTGAAAACAGCCCAATCAAGCAACTCCTAAGGGGAGAACAACACCCCCACCAACACAAGAAGGACAAGCCGTGGTATATAAACAGAGAACAAGTCCCATTCCCTCTTCGCACTGAAGATGTTGCCTAATGTTGTTTCCTAACCTGGTAATGAAACGTCTGCAAGTATACAAGGCTCAGAGAGCACCAAGGAGTGCACAGTTCAAATCTGAGATACAAATAATCTCTTCGATTGGTACCACATATGGGCGTCAAACACTGCAGATAGCACACAAATAGGAAATATAACTTTATTGGAAGTTTTCCAGAGTATTTGATTTTCACATTTTCAACAAGAGGACTTTTTTCGTAGCATGTAGTATTCATTTTTGATTCTTTCAATGCCATTTGTCAGTTATTAATTTATGTTCCAGACATGGATGTTTGTTTTCAGTGTCCAGAAGATCAGTATGCAAATGTGAACCAGGATTTGTGTCTTCCAAAAATTGCAACGTTTCTAATGTATGAAGAAACTTTGGGGATCATTTTGGCCAGTTCTGCTCTTTTCTTTTCTTTGGTCACAGTTGGAATCCTTTGGATCTTTATTAAACATCAGGACACACCGATAGTGAAAGCCAACAACCGGAATCTCACCTACATTCTCCTTGTTGCTCTCCTGTTGTCTTTTCTTTGTTCTTTGTTATTCCTTGGAAAACCTGACAAGGTGACCTGTCTCCTTCGTCAAATTTCCTTTGGTATCATCTTCTCCATGGCCATTTCTTGTGTGCTGGCTAAAACCATCATTGTGGTTCTGGCTTTCATGGCCACTAAGCCTGGGTCTAAGATGACCAAATGGGTGGGGAAAAGATTCACCATGTCCATTGTTTTTGGCAGCACCTTAATTGAAGGAATTATTTCCACTATATGGCTGTCAACCTCTCCCCCATTCCCAGATGCTGACAGAAATTCAGTGGCAGAAGAAATCTTTCTGGAGTGTAACGAAGGATCTTCCTTCATGTTCTACTGTGTTTTGGGCTATATGGGATTCCTTGCCATTGTTAGCTTCACGGTGGCTTTCCTAGCGAGAAAATTGCCTGATGTTTTCAACGAAGCCAAGTTTATTACCTTCAGCATGTTGGTCTTTTGCAGTGTTTGGCTGTCCTTTGTTCCAACATACCTGAGCACAAAGGGGAAGTATATGGTTGCTGTGGAGATCTTCTCCATTATAGCTTCCAGCGTTGGGTTACTGATTTGTATTTTTTTCCCTAAATGCTACATCATTGTGTTGAGGCCTGCTCTAAACAACAAAGAACAACTAAGAAGACAAAACCACAGAAAAACATAGAATTATGTCTCTTTATTTCAGATTTTCTATAGGAAAACAGAATCTTTTAATGTTCTAATCCAGTATCACTTACCGAATATTAAGATCTTTCAAATCTTCCAGTTTAATTCTCATTTTATAGGTAAAATAAAGTATTGCTATTTACATACCATCTACTTCATTTGTACTGACCAGTCATTTTCTCAAAACATCTTTGATTGAAATCTATTCTTTTATTCCATTATTTATTGCTTGCTCAGATAGTGTTATTTCCACAGACAACGTATGTATTGCAACTGTGACAGTTGGCATCTGGAATGGAAGGACTAGGATTGATCTTATCTTCAGAGGATCTCATGGAAGTGAGTTGTAAACTCTCCCACCCTTTCCCTAAGAGTCTGGGTGACGCTGGTCAAAGCCACTGGGAAGAAACTGGGGACATAGTATGAACAGACAAGTCCACAGATGACAACTTGATAGATCTGAATCTGTGCTTATAACTGTCCTCAAATTCACTAGGCATCTTTCTACTTCCTTAATTTCTCTTACCACCTTTGCACACCAGGAACATCCCATATATTGCTCAATTACATCTCCAGGCATCCTTCTCTGGAATGACTGCTGAAATTTTGAGGGGATTGATGTTGGTTAATCCATTCCTTAATTTTTTATTTTATTTATTATTCAGATTTATCACCGCCCATCTCTACAGCAGTAGACTCTGGGCAGTTTACAACAATAATATTAAAATTAAAAACCTATACACTTTAAAATACAATATAATAATATATTTAAAAAATCCAGAGGATAGTAGAATCTTTAAAAGGAGGATATCACGGGGCTAACCACCCCCAGGAGGAACTATTACCTCCTTCATCCCAAGCAAGGCAGCAGAACCAGGTCTTTAAAGACTTCCAGAATGCTAAGAGCGAGGGTGCCCGCCTCACCTCCGGTGGCAAGATATTCCACAGGGCGGGTGCTGTCACAGAGAAGGCATGCCTCCTGGACCCCGCTAGATGAAATTCTTTTATTGATAGGGTAAAAAGCATGCCCTCTCTGCATGACCGGGTGGGGTGGGCAGATGTAGTCGGGATGAGATGGTCCCTCAGGTACCCTGGCCCCATGCCATGTAGGGCTTTAAAGGTGATAACCAACACCTTGAATTGGACCCGGAAGCAAACTGGTACCCAATGCAGCTCGCGGAGCAGTGGTGTTACATATGCTGATCTTATAGCACCTGTGACTGCCTGCACGGCCGCATTCTGGATGAGCTGAAGCTTCCGGATACTCTTCAAGGGTAGCCCCATGTAGAGTGCATTGCAATAATCTATATGGGAGATGGCAAGGGCATGAATGACTGTTCGGAGGGCCTCTCGATCCAGGAAGGGGCGCAACTGGCACACAACCTGAAGCTGTGCAAAGACCCTCCTGGCCACGACTGCCACCTGCTCTTCAAGCAGGAGTCGTGAATAGAGGAGGGCCCCCAAGTTCTGCACTGGATCTGAATGGGGCAGTGCCACCCCATCCAGAGTTAAAGATGACAACTTCCTGGAAGCCGAGAGGCCATCAATCCATAGCCACTCCGTCTTACCAGGGTTCAGTTGAAGCCTGTTGTTCCCCATCCAGGCCCCTACAGCCCCCAGGCACTGAGATAGGGTGTCGACCGCATCACTTACTTCACCCGGGATGGAGATATACAACTGAGTATCATCCGCATATTGGTGATACCTCATCCCGTGGTGATGGATGATCTCGCCCAGCGGCTTCATGTAGATGTTAAATAGGAGGGGAGAGAGAACCAAACCCTGCGGCACCCCAGACAAGAGGGGTCGAGGGTCAGATCTCTCCCCTCCTACTAACACCAATTGGGAATGGCCCTGGAGGAAGGAGGTGAACCAGCGCAAAACTACGCCACCCACCCCCAACTCCCTGAGCCGCCCCAGAAGGATACCATGGTCGACAGTATCAAAAGTCTCTGAGAGGTCCAAGAGAGCAAGAATGGATGCACTCCCTCCATCTCACTCCCGCCAGAGATCATCCATAAGCATGACCAATGCAGTCTCTGTCCCATATCCCGGATTGAAACCTGACTGAAAGGGGTCTAGATAATCCATTTCATCCAGAATCCTCTGGAGTTGTAGTGCTACCCTCTTCTCAACCACCTTTACCAAGTAATAGTGTAAGATCTTTAAGTAATAGTGTAAGATCTTTCCAGTTTCCAGTCATGTTATAACCATTCAGGAAATAACAAAAGATATGGCCTGGGGAGATGGATCAAGAGGGTCTGCAGTATTTCTGGAGTCTTTATTCTTTTCATTTTCCCGAAATCAACCAGCTCACCTTTTGTTCATTGGGAAGAGTTAATCTGTGGAGTTTCAGTCTAGGGTATCTTTCCTGAATCCTTCAAAGCCCTTTGTGGGTGCCCAGCATCCTGCCTTTTGTATATGATTGGGTTTTGGACTTGTTTTAAGGGACCTTCAGTTCAGGAAAGAGAACCTGCCAGAGCTGAAGTTCTTGTTGTAGGATTGCATCAATAATGCATCAGAACATGCTTAGAAAGTGAAGCAGAAACCTGCTACAAAGCAGATGTCTTCAGAGAACTCTGTAATATTTCACCCTGATAAAAGATTTGATGTTTTTTCTGCTATTCCTGGGGTTTTGAGATGTTTGTTCCTTATCTGCATGTGGCTGGAAGAGGGTTGACTACTGGGATGAGTCCTCTGATGTTGACATGAGTAAGTGGCCAATGAATTTATTTATTTATTTATTAAATTTCTATGACCGCCCATCTCCCCCTCAAAGAGGGACTCTGGGCGGTTTTGAGTTTGATCAACATATTAAACTATGTGATTCAAATAAAATCAAATAAAAACTTTATTATGGTCTTTGACCAGCCTTTACAGTAGAAAAAGAAGTAGTTTAGTACAACAATTCATTATCAGGGGAAAAAAGAAAACAAGAAAACAGTAAAACAACATAACTACTTAAAGGTTTTCTCCAATTGTATGACTTCTTAAAGATATTGAACTACCTGGTGTGTGAGTGTAGGGTTAGCATCCCTTAAAAAGTAATCAACATAAAATCTGTAAGGATGACCATCAAATTTAGAGATTATTAGGAAGATCAAAGCAAGTCTTGGGGTGCTATGAAAGAACACCATATGAGGACATGGGTAAGAGTTTCTACCTCCCTGGATCCACAAGGACATAGTCTCTGTAAATAAGGAGTCCCATGAAATCATCCCGCCAGCTATGCTGATGGGAGGGCATCAAAGTAGGCTCTGGAAAAGGTCCATCTATATTTGCTTAGGGTTAGATTGT
Organism: Charina bottae; assembly: GCA_023362775.1. Taxonomy (NCBI): domain Eukaryota; kingdom Metazoa; phylum Chordata; class Lepidosauria; order Squamata; family Charinaidae; genus Charina; species Charina bottae. The sequence goes on from JALMGJ010000011.1 coordinate 13,729,622, forward strand.
ATAGATACCCCACAATTGAGGGTTTGCGTCTATCTAACACAGAGCTTTCCAAACTTTTCACGTTGGTGACACACTTTTTAGACATGCATCATTTCTCGACACACTCTTACAGCAAGGCATCATTTCGCAACACAATCTTACAGCAGGGCATAAATCAGGCACTAGGACCTGCACGGAATCATAGCAGGTTTGGAGGCAGCAAGGCAGAAGGCAGGCACTAGGACCTGCATGTAATCCTGGCAGGGCTCGGAGGCAGCAGCAGCCGCGACACACCCAGACACTGCAGCCAACACACTAACGTGTCCTGACACACAGTTTGGAAAGCTATGATCTAACATTTGGCGATAGAATTCGGGAGCACTAGTGAGACTGTTTTTGAGATCAATGTCCCTTATTTATTTGTTTGTTTGTTTGTTTGTTTGTTTATTTATTTGATTTATATTACCGCCCATCTCCTCCCACAGAGGAATCTGGGCAGTTCACAATAAAAACCATGATAAAACACAATAATAGTCAAAACATCAATAAAAAATATATAAAATCCAAGTGCAAAGATGTTAATACTAAAAAGGGTTTCATGGGATCAACCAGCCCCAGGAGGAACTGTTAGCATTCCCCTCCCATGCAAGACGGCAGAACCAGGTCTTTAAATTTTTCAGGAATTCTTTTACTATTGATTTGGCCTTCTCCAGGGTTGATTGGCCTAAATATCCAGGAGGCCAAGTGTGATGGTCCCGGGCATTATGTCCCAATAAAGGCTCCTCACACAAAACTATGCAGAATGATCTTTAATAAGGAAACATACAAACCCTAACATCGGTGAAGGTCTGAATGCCCCTTCCCGTCAAACAATTGAGTTTTATGAGGTTTCCTCCCCTTAGTTCAACTTGTGTTGCCCATAATGTCAGTTTCCTTCTCGGCGCCTCTCCCATCTCGCCTGTGAATGGTTGTGGTTCTTGATACTGGAAGGTGTTAACGATTGGCCTCCGTCTGAGTGAATTCCCCCTCACTGTCTCCTGTGGCTGGTATCTCGATGTGTATTGTCTGGCATACGTGTCTGGGTGGAAGGTTCCGATGAGGAACCTTACATGCCGCTCCTCCAAAATACCTTACAATCTAAACTACATTTTAAGAACTACATTTTTTGATACTGGAAGGTGTAAACGATTGGCCTCCGTCTGAGTGCATTCCTCCTCATTGTCTCCTGTGGCTGGTATCTCGATGTGTATTGTCTGGCATACGTGTCTGGGTGGAAGGTTCCGATGAGGAACCTTACATGCCGCTCCTCCAAAATACCTTACAATCTAAACTACATTTTAAGAACTACATTTTTTGATACTGGAAGGTGTAAACGATTGGCCTCCGTCTGAGTACATTCCTCCTCATTGTCTCCTGTGGCTGGTATCTCAAGGTGTATTGTCTGGCATATGTGTATGGGTGGAAGGTTCCAATGGGGAACCTTGCACCAAGACTGAAAAGTTCTTCTATACAGGTACAGTGCCAATGAGATTGGTAGCTCTCTGACAAAATTAGAGGCATCAGGCCAGGAGGGTCAATTATGATTCTGAGTTCTGAGATGAGAATTTATTTTATTTATTTATTTATTTATAATTCGATTTGTATTGGACCAGAATGCTGGTCCAGGCTTGGGCCTTAATACTTGGTGTGTTAGTTTCAAGCCTCAAGACTGCATTAATGGCACAGTTTAGGGTACCAAACAAAGTCCTAAGGAAATTCGACTGAATGGTTTCATAAACCCTTAGGTTCGTATATGGGCCAAGTTGTATCCCATATAATAGTTGGGCAACTGTTTTACCAACAAAGAGTTTAATTGCTGCTGGGATGTAATTTGCCCCCTGCTGCCTATACATTTAAACTATTACTTCAGACATTTTTTGGGCAGTGGAAGCGGCATAATTTACCTGGGCTGTTAATTTCCTAGAGTTCTGAAATATTATGCCTCAGTACTGAAAACATTTAACTTGTTCTAATTCATGGGAATCAATTGTCCACTTATGCCTTTCTTTGTGCCCACTTTGTGGCTACAGAAGATGAGGAGAGAAGAACTGCATCATCTGGGTAGAGAAGAGTTGGGAGATGTCTGTAGGCTAATTATGTGCATGGATATCAACTTTCTGAAGGGTTTTAATCAGAGAGTTGATATATACTGTAAGTTTAAAAGCAATGGTGCTTGTTTCACCCCCTTAACAGTCTGAAAAAAGTCAGAAAGTAAAGCAGAGACCGGCTAGAAAGCAGATGTCTTCAAAGAACTCTGTAATCTTTCACACTATAAAAGAGCTCATGATTTCGCACCATTCCTGGGGTTTTGACATTTTAATTCCATATCTGCATCCAGCTGCAAGAGGGTTGACTAATGGGATGAGTTCTCAGTAACTGGCCAATGAATTTGACCAACACATTAAAATATGTGACTATGTTAGCAGTTCTGAATATAATGCTAAATTCTCATTTTATTACTCATGAGCATGGAATCCAACAAAAATGGGTTCAAGGCTGGCTAGAATATTCAGAAGAATAAACAAAATGAAGTCAGGTTAAGTGGTCACTTTGGAGTCCTCTGACATAAGGGTGTGGTAATGTTCCATATAGCCACATTACTTGCTCACCTCTTCAACAGTCCTGCTCCCACCGAGCCAAATTGGGAACTATCGTAGAAAATTGGCCAAGTGGATAATCATTAGGACTATAGAGGCAGTGCACCACCCTTGGTACTTTTAGATGTCTTGGTGGCTTCTGATTACGTTATCTTCCTGATCCACTGCAGAGGCTAGGGATAGGAGGTAGTATTTTAAAGTAGTTCCTCTTCTTCCTCAGTGGATGGTTGCAGTGTTGTGGTGCGAGAAGAGGAGTCAATTTGGTAGCCCAAACTTATAGGGTGCCCAAGTGATTGCTCCTCTTTTCCCTGCTCTTTAACACCTATATGAAACTTCTGGGGGAGATCATCCAATTGTTTGGGCTGCTGTGTCATCAGTATGCTGAGGTTTCCCAGTTATAGGTCACCACCAATGTCTAGAGGAGAAGCTGTCAATGTTCCATCCCAGTTTGAGGAGGCTGTAAGAATCTGGATGGGAGAACATGCTAAACTTGAACTCCAGCAACACAGTGTTGCATTTCTATATTGGGGTTTGCCATCAATAGCAGTATTGTCTCTGGATGGACAGCACTACCTGTGAAAAAGCAGGTTGGCAATTCAGTGTCCTTTCTGGACTAATGGCACCTGCTTCTGAACAGCAAGTAGAAACAATGACTAAAATGGGCCAGCTTCAGCTGATGCCCAAAGCAGCTTTTTCTGGTGCAAGAAGACCTGGCAACAGTAACTTACATGTACGTCCTCATTGGCACAAGATAAGCTTCTGCAATTTTCCTTAAATAGGGCTGAATTTAAAGAATACCCGGAAAATACTATTTGTCCAGAATGCAGGAGTCTCTGTATTAATGGAGGCCTGAATTGTGTCAACTTGTCTTTGAGAAGTTGAACCAAATCGAGGTGTTTTCAGGATTCAAAAGATAAGAATTATGGAGAGCTTCCCCAACAATACTAGCAGGACCTTGTACAGGAGGAGGAGGAGGAGGAGGAGGAGGAGGAGGAGGAGGAGGCGGCCCCCCTATCCACGGGAAGAAGTCTCCCAAGGAATTGCAAGAGAAAATGCAGAAATCAATTACCAACTCATGTGCCACCAACAATGGTGGGATGGGCTAATATTTCCTACAGAAGTCCTGTGTGAATTCCAGAATAAGCTGATACCCAAGTCAATCTGAAAATATGGAAGACAGAGTTTGATTAGACTTTTATCCAGAAATAGAGTGTGTTTATGGGGAAGGGCATCACTGATTTTCACTCTGTTCAACAACTTTCTAGATTTTTTTCTAATACTTTCCATGTGATTCCAGGCATTAACAAAGAATTATTCTCAGAAGTGGCTGAAGGGTGTAAAAGGAGCTACATAGAATACTAAAAGTGATATAAGAAAACATTTTTTCTTCTTCAAAGTTTCCCAGGACTTTGATTCTGATATTGTTGACTTTTCTACTGCGATTATCAATGCCTATATAATTATTTCAACTTCACCTCTAACTCCTGGGGTGTGGCTGAGCCATTAGCTGAAGTTGAATTATACTTAATAAAAGAGCATCTCGGGACAGAGTAATTGGCTTAAAGAAGAAATGCCTGTTTTGAAGATGGTGATATTTGCCGTATTGGTTATTGTGCCTTTACCTCAAGTGGTGTGCAAGATTCGCAGCGCTAAATGCAGCATCAGTGACCCTCTGCCTTTTCTTCACAAGAAATATCAGTCAGGAGACCTCATCATTGTGAATATGCTCTCTCAGATCTATCTCTTCCAGACAATGATAGACTTCACAAAACGTCCCTCTAGGGAGCTCTTTGAGGACACTGTGTAAGATTTTACACGCAGAATCCAAATTCATTTGAACTGGGAGGTTCAACTGGATTCATGACTAAGCATGGAGCTCAACTCAGTAGTGAACATCACCCCTTTCAACTTCAGGAGTATATGAATATTCTAACCGTTCCTTGGAAAGGGATTCTACTTGAGGATCATTGTACCCTAGGGATACCTTCCCATCATGCAACTTGGCTAAGATTTTCCTCCTCCTTTTCCTATATTTGGTATTAGGGTTCACTACTGAATTGAGCTCCATGCTTAGTGCATGAATCCGGTCTCTTGCAGTCGGTAACTCTAAGTGATTTCCGGGAAATGGAGGGGTTAAGATGTGTTAGCTCTTGGTCAGGTGTGAGTTGGATTTTGCAATGGGGATGTTTTAGAGAACTGCACATTGGGTCATCCTATGCTGTCCAAGAAGCCTTAGAGCTTCTCCAACAGTCTGTGTTTCCACTTGTTATTCACACAATGAGTGAGGTTCTTTATAGGAATCTTCCTGAGAGTCCTTGTCTTAAAATAATGTACACACAGAAGAGAAAGTATCATGTCTTTCCGTGGATTCTTTGTTGAAAAGCCCAGTTCCCAAATAATACATTACTGAAGTCTGAAATGTTTACCTTTTTTCTCTACTGAGGATTTCTTTTTCAAAATTGCCATAAAATTTTTTCACATCGCATTAAAAAATTGCTAGTTTTTACAAGTTCACTTCTTGGTACAGTACATGACATCAGTATAATAAGAAATTTAATAAGTAAAATCTTAATGATTTTCTTATTTATTTATTTTATATCCCGCCTTTAATACTTTTATAAATTACTCAAGGCGGCGAACATACCTAATACTCCTTCCTCCTCCTATTTTCCCCACAAAAACATCCCTGTGAGGTGATTTGGGCAGAGAGAGGGACTGGCCCAAGGTCACCCTGCTGGCTTTCATGCCTAAGGTGGGACTAGAACTTTCAGTCTCCTGGTTTCAAGCCCAGCACCTTAACCACTAGTCCAAACTGGATCTCATCTGATCTAATTATCAGATTAGATTAAATACCCTCTCTGATATCACGGAAGAAGCTATGCTCATTTCTTTCATCAAAATTCTTCTATATTTCTACTCTTACGAGTTGTAAGTTCTATGTGTTCTGGAGGTTTTAAAGAAAATTTAGTGTCTTTTATCCTCCAAACTGCATCAGTACCCTATTGAAAATAAAAAATAAGTGATTTCAGTTTCTGAAAATATTACCCAGAGCAGGGTTTCTCAACCAGGGATCTTTGGAAACCCCGGGTTCCATGAGGGGTCTCTAGAGTTCCCTGGGAGATCACGATTTATTTATAAAAATTATTTCAAATTTGGGCAACTTCACATTAAAGAGGTAAGTTTCATTTTTTTATTTTTAGTTTAAGAACACTGTTTTTATTTATTTATTTATTTATTATTTCTAACTTATATCACCGCCCATCTCCCCCCACAAGGGGACTCTGTTAATGCGTATATACAGGCCGACACATGAAATAAATATAATAATTTTTTAACTTGTGGCCTATATTTGAGCATGAACATGTAGAGGTTCCCCGAGGCCTGAAAAATATTTCAAGGGTTCCTCCAGGGTCAAAAGGTTGAGGAACACTGACCCAGAGGGATGAATACTGGAAGATTGTTCATCATTTTTGTAACTAGTATTTTTCAAAGATTATGAAAACCTCACTTTTGACACTGCTTAATAAAAACAAAATGGTTGCAACTCTATTTTGTCACAGTCACTTGTAAAGGAGTATATGATGTGCCTTCTTTTCAACTGAATGCCTGGTGATACAGTATGTATTTGCCATTCCAGGGTCATGACTCCAATCTACCAGCACACCTTGGCCTTAGAATTTGCTATCAAGGAGATCAATAGAAATCCCCATCTTTTACCCAATAACACGCTTGGTTTTCTGATCTATAATACCTACGTCATGACAAGTTGGACATATCGTGCCTCACTGGAACTTTTCTCTACAAAGGGCCAGTTCATCCCTAACTACAAGTGTGATATGCAGCACAGGCCAATAGCAGTCATTGGAGGACCTACCTCTGACGTATGTCTACACATGTCTACCATCCTCTCCATGTACAAGATGCCACAGGTATGAGCTTTGATGGGGCCCAGACCAAGTAGATAACCATCCATTCAATTTCTCCTTCTTTTTTTGTCATAGGAAGGAAGGGGTTCTTCTTGAAATAAGGAGATTATTCTTAAGGAAACTGATGAATTCTGTGGTAAAAGGTAAATGTTCCCCCTGCACATTTGTGCAGTCGTGTCTGACTCTAGGGGCCGGTGCTCATCTCCGTTTGTTAGCCGAAGAGCCAGCGTTCTCCGAAGACACTTCCACGGTCATGTGGCTGGCATGACGTGCGCAGAACGCTGTTACCTACCCACTGAAGTGGTACTTATTCATCTACTTGCATTTGCATGCTTTCGAATTGCTAGGTTGGCAAGAGCTGGGGCAAGTGCGGGAGCTCACTCCGCATGCAGGGCTAGGGATTCGAACCTCCGAACTTGCGATCTTCCAATCGACAAGCCTGGTGTCCTACCCACTGAGCCACCATGCCCCTGATGAATTCTGTGGACTACAAGGGAATTCTGCTCTGGCATATTGATATCCACAGGCTTGTCTCTGTAATTCTTCTGACCTTTTACTGTTTGAAAGACCCAAAATATTAATGAGAGTGCTATGCCTTTCCAAGGATTAATTCTCCAATAATGAAATATTTAAGAGAAATAATCTCTAACAATATACAGTGTTCTCATAACTATAAAAACAGAAAAAGTATTTTAAGGAGCAATATTCCAGTTTACAATTCCCAGTTCTTCCTAATGATATTGAAGGAAAAGTATGGAATGAGAGAGGAATTGGGGGAAAATAAATTATAGAAAATGCCAGCAATTGGGGCAACAGAGACGGAGAAATGAGATGAATCTTAATGGAAATTTTGCATCAATAGTTTCTCATGTACTGCAGGAAAAATTCTTGTATTTTCTGTTGCAATACAAAATTATGTCTCATTTCCATAAAATACAAACTTTTATGAAGTTCTGCTGATTTTGCTGATGTTGCTCAGTTTTTGGAATTATGACATAGTAATCAGCACATAGCATGCTCTGAGTATGTATGTGAAGTGTAGGTGAAATCAAAATATGAAATATCTGTTGAGCCTTAACATCTATGTTGTAGCCTAAAAAGATAAATTATATCACTAATACAACCTTTAGAAAAATCACTGTTTTGTTGCTAATTTCTATTTTTCTTTTTTTTAAGTTCATATATGGTTTCATTACAGAAAGTTATTCAAAAAGAGAGATTAATGTATATCAACAAATGTTCCCAAATATGGACCATCAGTATAAAGGGATTTTTCAATTACTGTTGCATTTCCAATGGACATGGATTGGGATCTTGTCTGTGAATAATGAGAATGGTGAGAAGTTTGTACAAAATGTGGTTCCCATGTTTGCCCAGAGAGGGATCTGCTCAGCCTTCATTGAAACATTTCCAGTCGTTGAGTATTCAAATAGTATTGTTCAGTTGGTAAATATGGGACTTGAAATGTACATGGTGGTCATGAGAAGCACTGTTAATGTAGTACTAATTCATGGTGAAATTTATGGAATTATAGCTCTGAGACTTCTTTCCAGCAATTTGAAATATGAAGATGTACTATTATGGAAAAAAGGTAAAGTCTGGGTTATGACAGCTGAGATGGATTTCACATCACTTCCCTTTCTAAGAAATGGTGATCTAGTCTTCCTCCATGGTGCTCTATCTTTTGCAATTCACTCAGAGAAGGTGTTAGGATTCCAGCAATTTGTTCAGATGAGGAACCCTACCTTCGAAAAAGAAGATAGTTTTCTCAAGGTGTTCTGGGAAAATGCCTTTGAATGTTCCTTCTCCATCTCTGGAACGGAAGCAGAAAATGAGGTTCCCTGCACTGGAAAGGAGAAACTGGAAGCTCTTCCTACATCTGTGTTGGAAATGGACATGACTGGCCACAGCTATAGCATCTACAATGCCATCTATGTGGTGGCACATGCTTTGCATGACTTCCATTCATCGATGATGGAGTACAGAGCTAGAGGGCATAAAGAGAAAGTGAATCCTCTGGATCAAAAACTATGGAAGGTAAACCCTTGAGCAAACCAATTACTGGCTGCTCACCATATCTGTAACCCCGATTCAAAACTTAAATTAAATTCACTATCCAAGGGGAAAGTATCTATCCATGTAGTTTTGCTAAATGTCATCTTCTCTGTACCTGTAGTCCAAGTAATGTCTTTATAAATTATTATATCTGAATATTCATTAGGAAAAGTGTATACAATTTGTTATGCCCTTCTTTTTACGTTAAAGGAGTTCTTTATTTGTCCTTACAATATCTAGGTTTTCTATGTCTTTCTTAAACTTCCACATCTCAAGACCTTTCTCAGGTTGCAGCATTTATTTCAAATCCAATTTGTTTCAAAGGAAGTCCATGAAGACTGATTTTATTCCTGTAATTGATATTTTTAATACACATATATGAAGGCTAAAGATAAAAGCAGGGCTCGTCATTCACATTTTAACAAATTTCTGTTTCTATAAGTTATTGAAGGACTCCATATAACACGATGTTTCCTACAGCACAGAATTCAGTTGTTCACTCCAGTCTAATCATAGATCCAGTTACTGTTCTAGTCATCAGAGTCCTCCTTTTAATACACGGAGGAAAAAAGACAAATTATTTATGTGGATTATCTTTCTGTCCTTTCCATCCTTGAAATAAAATGAGGGCTATCATCTGCCATGAAAACTAAATGGATCAGTACAACCAGAGATATGTAGGTATACCATCAGAAGATGGGACTCCCAGGTCAGAAGATGGTCAAAATGCTACTGGTAAGGAACAGAGGATAAGATCAACTAGCCCCAGATGTGATGACGCAGCTAGCTCAAAGCTGAAAGGATGGCTAATGGCCGATGGTGCTGGTGGTCAACGACGAATACAATGTTCTAAAGATCTACACACCATAGGTACCTGGAATGTAAGATCTATGAGCCACGGCAAATTGGATGTGGTTATTGGTGAGATAGCAATACTAAATATAGACATTTTGGGTGTCAGTGAACTGAAATGGGCCACTTCACATCAGATGACCACCAGATCTACTACTGTGGACAAGAGGACCACAGAAGAAATGGAGTAGCCTTCATAATTAATAATAAAATGGCTAAAGCAGTGCTTGCATACAATCCAAAAATGATAGAATGATCTCAATTCGAATTCAGGGTGAGCCATTTAACATCACAGTGATCCAAATATACGCCCCAACCACAGATGCTGAAGAAGCAGAAGTAGATCAGTTCTATGAGGATCTGCAGCACCTACTGGATAATACGCCAAAAAGAGATGTTATTTTCATTACAGGAGACTCGAATGCTAAGGTGGGTAGTCAAATGACACCTGGAATTACAGGTAAGCATGGTCTTGGAGAACAAAATGAAGTGGGACATAGGCTGATAGAATTTTGCCAAGACAATTCACTGTGTATAACAAACACTGTCTTCCAGCAACCTAAAAGACGACTTTATACATGGACTTCACCAGATGGTCGACACCGAAATCATATTGACTACATCCTTTGTAGGCAAAGGTTACAGACATCTATACAGTTGGTAAAAAGAAGACCTGGAGCTGACTGTAGTTCAGATCACGAACCTCTTAGTGAACAATTTAGAATCAGATTAAAGAGAATAGGGAAGACCTACAGATCTGTTAGATATGAGCTCACTAATATTCCTAATGAATATTCAGTGGAGGTGAAGAATAAATTTAAGGGACTAGATTTAGTAGATAGGGTCCCGGAAGAACTATGGACAGAAGTTCGCAACATTGTTCAGGAGGCAGCAACAAAAAACGTCCCAAAGAAAAAGAAAACCAAGAAGGTAAGATGGCTGTCTGCTGAGACACTGGAAGTAGCCCAAGAAAGAAGGAAAGCAAAAGGCAACAGTGATAGGGGGAGATATGCCCAATTAAATGCAAAATTCCAGAGGTTAGCCAGAAGAGATAAGGAATTATATTTAATCAAGCAATGCGTGGAACTGGAAGAAGATAATAGAATAGGAAGGACAAGAGACCTCTTCCAGAAAATTAGAAACATCGGAGGTAAATTCTAGGCAAAAATGGGTATGATCAAAAACAAAGATGACAAGGACCTAACAGAAGCAGAAGAGATGAAGAAAAGGTGGCAAGAATATATGGAAGATCTGTATAGGATGGATAATAATATCAGGAATAGAGGAAAGGAGGAGGAAGGAAGGAGAGAAAGAAAGAATGAGAAGAAGAAAGAAGGAAGATGGTTATTAACAAATATTAAAATAGAAAGTGAAAAGGATGGATTGTTTAGTTAGACAGGGTTTTAAACAAATTAGCCTAACTGATTTCTTTTTTTGTGTGTGTGGTTGTTTTGTTTGTCCTTGTCAGGTTAGATTAGGTTAGATTAGATTAGGCTAAGTTTATGAATGTAAGGTTATAGAATGTTATGTTATGTAACGCTGCGTTCATGTTATGTTATATTATATTCTGTTATGTATTGTTTTTTTTTCATAATGTATTGTAAATAAATAAAGATACAATTTAAAAAAAAAGATGGCAAGGACCTAACAGAAGCAGAAGAGATGAAGAAAAGGTGGCAAGAATATATGGAAGATCTGTATAGGAAGGATAATAATATCAGGAATAGATTTGACGTTGTGGTCAGTGAGTTAGAGCCAGACTTCCTGAAGAGTAAGGTTGAATGGGCCTTAAGAAACATTGCTAATAACAAGGCAGCAGGAGATGATGGTATCCCAGCTGAACTGTTTAAAATCTTGCAAGATGATGCTGTCAAGGTGATGCATGTCATATGCCAGCAAATTTGGAAAATACAAGAATGGCCATCAGATTGGAAAAAATCAACTTATATCCCCATACCCAAAAAGGGAAACACTAAAGAATGTTCAAACCATCAAACAGTGGCACTTATTTCACATGCCAGTAAGGTAATGCTCAAGATCTTGCAAGGTAGACTCCAGCAATTCATGGAGCGAGAATTGCCAGATGTACAAGCTGGGTTTAGAAAAGGCAGAGGAACTAGAGACCAAATTGCCAATATCCATTGGATAATGGACAAAGCCAGGGAGTTTCAGAAAAAAAAACATCTATTTCTGTTTTATTGACTATTTTAAAGCCTTTGACTGTGTGGATCATAACAAATTGTGGCAAGTTCTTGGGGGTATAGGGATACCAAGTCATCTTGTCTGCCTCCTGAGGAATCTGTATACTCTCACCCTACCTATTCAACCTGTACACAGAACACATCATGTGACATGCTGGGCTTGTAGAATCCAAGGCTGTAGTTAAAATCGCTGGAAGAAACATTAATAATCTCAGATATGCAGATGATACCACTTTGATGGCTGAAAGCGAGGAGGAGCTGAGGAGCCTTATGACGAAGGTGAAAGAAGAAAGTGAAAAAGCTGAGTTGCAGTTAAACCTCAAAAAAATCAAGATTATGGCAACCAGCTTGATTGATAACTGGCAAACAGAAGGAGAAAACGTGGAGGCAGTGACAGACTTCATATTTCTAGGTGCAAAGATTACTGCAGATGCTGACTGCAGGCAGGAAATCAGAAGACATTTACTTCTTGGGAGGAGAGCAATGACAAATCTCAATAAAATAGTTAAGAGCAGAGACATCACACTGACAACAAAGGTCTGCATAGTAAAAGCAATGGTATTCCCCGTAGTAACCTATGGCTGTGAGAGCTGGACCATAAGGAAGGCTGAGCGAAGGAACATAGATGCTTTTGAACTGTGGTGTTGGAGGAAAATTCCTCCAACTGTGATTTAACATTCTGAGAGTGCCTTGGACAGCATGAAGATCAAACCAGTCCATACTCCAGGAAATGAAGCCAGACTGCTCACTTGAGGGAAAGGTATTAAAGGCAAAACTGAAGTACTTTCTGCTGCGATCGTGAGCTCTGCTGTTCACAGAGCCGTGCTCAGTCAGCCATGTCTTCCCTGGAAGTCCCAGGTATTGCTGTACCTTCCAAAGGTGCAAAAATGACATTTCTTTAATTTTCTATTTTATTCTTCCTGGTTTTTGGATCCGTTATGTGTTTCAGTTGTTTTATTTTTTCTTTGTGCTCTAAATGATGCATCATTATAATTATGGTTTACAAGGTGAAGTATTTACTAATCCTGTTATTGTATTGCCTACTATCCTCCCTTAAATTTTGAAAAATGTATTATTGATATCTTTGAAAGCGGGAATAAATCTTATTACCCTGGGCTACCTCATATGTCTGTCTGTCTGTCTGTCTGTCTGTCTTTCTACCTTTCTACCTTTCTACCTTTCTACCTTTCTACCTTTCTACCTTTCTACCTTTCTATCTTTCTATCATCTTCTCTTGGATTCTTTTCCAATGTAGCTCAACCAATTTATGAGAGGGGTCTCATTCAATGCTAGCGCTGGACAAAAAATTTCTTTCAACCAAAATGGAGAATTGGAGACTGGATTGGATATTATGAATTGGATCACATTCCCAAATCTATCTTTTCTGAGAGTCAGAGTTGGAGGGGTGGACCCCATGGATTCTGAAGAAGCATTGTTCACCATTGAAGAGGATGATATTGTATGGCCAGAGAGGTTTAACCAGGTACGGGACAGTTCCATTTTGGCTTGTAGTCTAATATCTTTCCACCATTTTTGGGGTTCTCTTAGATCCAAAATCCCACACAGCAATTACATTCAGGTACAGAATATTTCAAATACTCCAAGATTCCTTTGTGCTCCCCAGGAAAATCTGGGGACCCTTATGTCTATGAAGGTTCTCAGTCATCCAGGTGGAATTGTCTGTAGCTTGAATCATGTCAACTGGATTTCTATTTTCTTAGTGGAAACGTTTCACTCCTTATCCAAGGAGCTTCTTCAGTCTGAGTAAAGTTAGTAAGGGAATCCTTAAATATGTTTCTAGGCTGGCTGTGTGACCTTGCACCTGGGGCTAGGTCATGGTTATTTTTGAGATGTTTGTTTCTAAGTCCCTTTATCATCTAAAGGAGGATCGTTAAGATTACCCTGCTGCTGTTGAGCTTGCGAAATGGTCTTAATCTTCCTAGGCACAGAAGACAAAGCAGGAAGGAAGATAGGGGAAAGGTTATGCCTGAGGCCCCCACCTCTATTCAAGGAAGGATTTTCCAAGTTGGCATGAATGGATTCCTTGACCCCTCTCTCAAACCACCTATCTTCTCTGTCTAAAATGTGAACATTAATGTCCTCAAATGAGTGTCCTTTTTCCTTTAGATGAAGATAAACTGGGGACCCTTACAAAGTCCCTACAACTGGTGAACCCTTGGTGTCTTCTATGTTAGATGTTTGCATGGAGGAATGGGTGTATTTAAGAATGAGAGTTGATGTTTCTTGGCATATTGAAATAAAGGAGTATGTTTTCCAATTCAGATGTGCAAAAGGAAAGATGTGCCGAGGATAATGCAGGTTTAACCAGGTATGGGCCAGTTCCATTTTGGCTTGTAGTCTAATATCTTTCCACCATTCTTGGGGTTCTCTTAGATCCAAAGTCTCACGCAGCAATATTTCTTTTTTATTAATTAAAATTTATTAAAAATTTAAGATAAAATGATAAAAGCTAACAAGAAATGCAAAAAAGTAAAGTAGGAAAGCAAAATAGAAAAAAGACAAAGTCATAAGTGCAGAAAAAGAAAAGGAAAAAAAAGAGACAATAAAAAAGAATGACTTCTGACTTTCTTTGCTACATATATAGGTATGCATTTACATTGAACTCTTGCTCTAAACTTACAACATACAGTAGCTGTTGTTAATTCTATTATCCATTGTTATTTCTATAGATCAAATCCAGATATCTTGAATTCATTTTTTTTCTGTTTCACCCAAAAAATCCAAAAGAGGTTTCCAGGTAACATTAAAATTAATCAATGTCTTTCTCTCATCAAAGCTGTCAATTGCACCATCTCAGTCAACTCCATCAACCTCACCATCCATTGTTCCATGGTTAAATCTTTCCACCTTTGTGCATATAAAAGCGTCGCTGCTGTTACCATATACAAAAAAAAAAGTTCCATGAGTTTTTTATGTTTGTCCATCAGTCCCAGAAGAAAATTTTCTGGTTTCAATTGTAGTACTGTAGTAGTAATTTATTAATTGATTAGTCCTGTGACCTTATAAATAAAATCAAATAAATACAATACAAAGATAAAAATACAATAATAAAATACATATGTGATAATACATAGAGTCAGAAATCAGATATATGAATCTCCCTTACAGGATACCACAATTTGTTCAGTGTATTGAGTTCTAATGACCGTTGCGTTAGTTATAAACTTAGCAGTCCTACGTACAATATGCACATTTGAGACCAGGAGGAAATAAGACAGTCTATGGTTTGGATCCCAGTGTGCTGTTCTTTCTAATAAAGATGATAGATATTTATGCCTAATGGATGCATATAATTGGCAATTGAACAAAATATGAAAAATATTTTCAGAGAACTGCATATGCAGGTTCTCTCATGATATGGCAAGTGGTGGAAACGCCCATATTTGGCCATGGAATCCAGCAGCTCAAATCTAGCTCTAGAATAGGCCCTTCTTAAAGTTTGTGGAATACTCATTGATAGATACTTTTCAGTGAGCATTGCCTCTTCTTCCTTCTTCCTTTTCCCATGGTAGAGATAATAAAAATACCAGTCTTCAATAAAATAGTAATAAAATCAAATTCAGTTTTACCATATTCAAAATAAAAAATCCTTTTATCTGCTTTAAATCTTTATATTAAGTATACATATGGAAACCATTGACATGTGTAACATTCAGCTATCAAATTTTCTCTTGATTTTAACGTTAAATTCCCCTGCGAAAAAACCAATAAGTTAACCATTTATGTTTAGTTATCATTTTTTTTCCATAAAATGCTTCTTGTGGTGACAACCATAAAGGAATTGTTGAAGACAACATAGTTCTATATCTATTCCATAACCTCAATATGCCAAATCTAATAAAATTATCCTTAAAATCTACATTAACCTTAACTTTATCAATACATAAATAGCCATGCCATCCAAATCTCAAATCCTGCCTTCTAATTCCAAAATCTCCTGTTTCCCAAAGTCATGCAATCTTTCATCCATCCAAGTAATAACCTGCAAAAGTACAATTACAAATCTGGTAAACCGAAACCTCCTCTTTCTTTAGCATCCAGTAAGTTTGTACTTACTTTGTGGATTTTGTACCTTGCACACAACTTTGGAAATATCTTTCTGCCATTGTTTAAATGGTATATCAGTCCTCAAGGTGCAGAATATTTCAAATACTCCAAGATTCCTAAATGCTCTCCAGACAAATCTGGAGACCCTTAGAAAGTCCCTACACCTGGTGAACCCTTGGGTGTCTTCTAAGTTAGATGTGTGATTGGAGACATGGGGGTATTTAAGAAGGAGAGCTGAAGTTTCTTAGTATATAAACATAAAGGAGTATGTTTTCCTATTAAGTAAGAGCCACCCATATGTGCAAAAGGAAGGATGTGCCAAGGATATTGCAGACATTTTGGATTTTGTGGAAAAACCAAATGTAATAATGGTCTGTCAAGCTTTCAAGCATGCCAACTACCTACCTTATAATCCTTATTCAATGTTATATTGTGCTGAATGATTGTATGGCTGAGCATTTTCTCCAAGAAAAATCATCCTTCTCTCCTGTGATTAAACTAAAACAAAAGCCAACCACATATGAAGGCAGAGAAGCAAAGTGTGATGACACTCCTTACTGCTGTGCAACCACTAAGTACAGATTTGCCAGAAGCAAAGCATTCTCTCCTTTCCTTCATGAACAGGTCCAACCTCTATCTTGGTGTAACAGCAAGTGCCAGTCAGGTCATACTAGGAGCAAGATTGAAGGGAAGCCGTTTTGTTGCTATGATTGTCTACAATGTCCACACGGGAAGATTTCCAACCAAGAAGGTGAGTTCTTGCATATTTTGTCCTAGAAAATATAACTACAGTAAATCAAACTGGGAGTCACAACAGCAATGGAAATTCTAGAATAATTACTTGACAAATGGATGTAGTAAAACATTGGAAATTGACCAGTATTCAGTTTATTGAATGGATTTCAACAGTGATTCCAAGTAATATGTCTTGGAGGAAAGGGTTTTTCAAATATAACTTTATTGGAAGTCTACCGGTGTATTTAATTTTAACATGTTAAACAAGAAGTCTTTTTTCTTAATGTGTAGTGTTCAGTTTCGACTCTTTCAATGCCATTTGTCAGTTGTTAATTTATGTTCCAGACATGGATGATTGTTTTCAGTGTCCAGAAGATCAGTATGCAAATGTGAACCAGGATTTGTGTCTTCCAAAGATTGCAACATTTCTGATGTATGAAGAAACCTTGGGGATTGTTTTCACCAGTTCTGCTCTTTTCTTTTCTTTAGTCACAGTTGGAATCCTCTGGATCTTTATTAAGCATCAGGACACTCCCATAGTCAAAGCCAACAACCGGAATCTCACCTATGTTCTCCTTGTTGCTCTCCTGTTGTCTTTTCTTTCTTCTTTGTTATTCCTTGGAAAACCTGACAAGGTGACCTGTCTCCTTCGTCAAACTGCCTTTGGTATCATCTTCTCCGTGGCCATTTCTTGTGTGTTGGCCAAAACCATCATTGTGGTTCTGGCTTTCATGGCCACTAAGCCTGGGTCTAAGATGACCAAATGGGTGGGGAAAAGACTTGCTATTTTCATAGTTTTGGGCTGTTGCCTTATTCAAGGTATTATCTGTGTGACATGGTTAACAACCTCTCCCCCATTCCCAGATGCTGACACAAATTCACTGGCAGAAGAAATCTTTCTGGAGTGTAACGAAGGATCTGCCTTCATGTTCTACTGTGTCTTGGGCTATATGTGCCTCCTTGCCATTATCAGCTTCCTGGTGGCTTTCCTAGCAAGAAAATTGCCTGATGTTTTTAACGAAGCCAAGTTTATCACCTTTAGCATGTTGGTCTTCTGCAGTGTTTGGCTCTCCTTTGTTCCAACGTACCTGAGCACAAAGGGGAAATATATGGTTGCCGTGGAGATCTTCTCCATCATAGCTTCCAGTGTTGGGTTACTGATTTGTATTTTTTTCCCTAAGTGCTACATCATTGTGTTGAGGCCTGCTCTAAACAACAAAGAACAGCTAAGAAGACAAAACCGCAGAAAAAGATAGAATTAGATGTCTCCTTATTTCATATTATCTATAGGAAAACAGCATCATTTAATATTCTAATCCAGTATCACTTACCTAGAATTACGCCCTTTCAAATCTTCAGCTTTTATTCTCAGTTTATAGGTAAAATAAAGTATTCCCATTTACATAACTGCTATTTCATTTTTGTTGACCATTTTTTCAAAAAATATAATTGATTGAAATCTACACTACTAGTAGTATAACTTGATTGATTAGTCAATTGGCCATATGAAAAAAAGTGGGCATCAGCCACAATAAAATACAGTAACAAAGGGCAGGTAAAATACTGTAAGGTAAGATAAAATAGACTAGAGTGAGATAAAATAAGATAAAAAATAATAAGGTGAAATAGAGGTCAAAGTGTGAGATAAAAGAGTATAAGATAATGCAGAGGCTTATAATAAAATGAATAATAAAATACAAAAGCAATATGTGTTTAGGTGAATTCATCACCTTTGCATGCCACCCCAATGTGTTCTATAAATTGTGTTCTCTTTTTTTTTTTATCAAATTTTATTAGATTTTAATTTTACATAGATAAAAGTTTGAAACAGAAAAGAAAATGGAAATACAAATCAAGAAAAAAGAAAAGATAAAAAAGTGTAGTAAAGTAAAAAAGGAAAAAAGATAAAGCTGAAACAGAATTTAGTCAACTTCCGATTTGTATCTGGTCATGGTATTTTAAAAATTTTATCTTACATGCTAGGTCTATATAAAACATTAAAGAATATTTCTTGTCTATTACATCAATATATATATATATGTATGTATATTAATCTTCAAATCCCCATATAAGCTTTGCCCCTCCCGCATCTTGTAAATAGTCAGTTAATGGTTTCCACTCTTTAAGAAAATAATAATTTGGATTTTCTTTTAATAAACATGTCAGTTTATCATTCTCTGCCATATCCATCAATTTTAACATCCAATCTTGTATCGTAGGGGATATCTGGTTTTTCCAATTTTGTGCGAAAATAAGTCTTGCTGCTGTAATCATGTATTGCATAATCCTTGTAAATTGCTTCCCAGGTTGTCCATCAATTATTCCCAGTAAAAAAAATTCCGGTTTAAATGGAACTCGAATTTGTAATATATTTTGCATCAATGCATGTATTTGAGTCCAAAATTTCTTTGCGATCTCACATGTCCACCACATATGGTAAAAAGACCCCTCTTTTTTTTTACATTTCCAACATAAGTTGGAAACATTTCCATACATTTTAGAAAGTTTTTGTGGGGTCATATACCATCTGTACATCATCTTATAAAAGTTTTCTTTTAAATTATAGCACAAAGTAAATTTTAACCCTTTGGTCCACATATCTTCCCATTGTTGCATTTGAATATTATGGCCAATATTTTTAGCCCATTTAATCATACAATCTTTAACTTGTTCCTCTACCATTTCACCTTTTAACAATAATTTATACATTTTTGCAATTAGATGATCATCTGTCTCACATAGTTGTAACTCAAATTCCCATTTGGTTTGTTCAAATTCAAAGTCTTTCTTATCTAATTTAAATTTCTCTACGAGCTGCATATATGAAAGCCATTGAAAGCTGTATCCCTCTGATACCAATTCTTCTATTTAATTAATTAAATAGAATAATTTAATTAATTAAATTATATAATTTAATTATATATTGTCCTTGTTCTTTCTTTAAAAAGTCTTTGTAGGTTAACCATTTATCTTTATTTCTTACTTCTGTTCTGTAGAATGCTTCTTGTGTAGAAATCCATAAAGGTCTTTTATAACATAAGATTAATTTATATTTATTCCAGATTCTTAACAAGGATCTTCTAATATAATGGTTTTTTAAAGTCCACATTAACTTTAACTTTATCATACCACAAATATCCATGCCATCCATATCTTAATTCATGTCCTTCCAAATTCAATAATTTTTCATTTTTCAAAACTATCCGTTCTTTAATCCAAACCAAGCAACAAGCAGCATAATATAATTTCAAATCTGGCAGACCTAGTCCTCCTCTTTCTTTAGAGTCTTGCAAGACTTTATATTTTACTCTTGGTTTTTTCCCTTGCCAAATAAACTTAGAAATATCTCGCTGCCATTGTTTAAAAGGTTCTTCTGATGCCAATATAGGTAGTGTTTGAAAAAGATATAAAATTCTTGGCAAAACATTCATTTTGATTGCTGAAATTCTACCTAATAATGATAATTGCAGTTTTCCCAATGTTCCAAATCTTTTTTAATATCCATCCAAAGTGGAATATAGTTATTCTTAAACACTTAACATTTTTAGTTGTTAAATATACTCCCAAATATTTTACTTTTTCTTCCATTGAATATCCTGTTATTTCTTTCAATTTCTCTTGTTGGTGGTAATCCATATTTTTGGTCAAAACTTTTGTCTTCTGTAAATTCACTTTGAACCCTGCTAACGACCCAAAGACTTTTAGTTTCTGTATTAATATTTCAATTCCTTCTAGTGGATTCTCCAAGGTAATGACTAGGTCGTCAGCAAAGGCTCTTAGTTTATAAACTTCTTTTTTAACTTTGATACCATGGGTGCCATCATCTTGTCTAATACCTCTAAGTAAAACCTCTAATACCAATATAAACAAAAGTGGAGATAATGGACAACCTTGTCTAGTACCTTTTTGTATTTCACATGGCTTACTAAATTCTCCATTAACAATTATTTTGGCAAATTGTGGAGTATATATTGATTTAATCCATTTTATAAAATTTCCTCCAAAATTCATATTTTGGAGTGTATAAATTGTGTTCTCAATTGGACAGTCCTGAGTATGAATGTAACAGTTCTAGTGACTACATACATTATGTGTTTGTGCCCTGAAGGAAGTAACATAGTCGTTTGTTGCAGTCCCAATATATGGTTCTGTCAAATAGTGTCTGTAGGTACTGAGCCCTTGCTGGGGCATATAATTGGCAGTTAAATAGCATGTGTGCAATGTCTTCCATTTCAGATGCTCCACAAAGACATGTTCTCTCAGAGTATGGCACTTGGTGGAATTGGCCCTATTTGACCATAGAATCTAGCTGCTCAAACCTTGCTCTGGTAAGAGCTATCCTATGGTATTGAGTCAAACCCATTGTCAGGTATTTTTCTGTTGGAAAAGACATTTTATTCTTAGCCAGCCATTTCAACGACCTAATGTTTGCAAATGACTCAATTTTGGTTTGGGTGTTAACATCCAAGACTCTTTGTTTAAATATTGTCTTGGCCTGAAGTCTGGCTGAAAGTAAATATTGTGTTGAAAAGCCGAGGTGTGAGATGGTTTGGAAAAGTTGATTGATCCATGTGGTGGGTTGAAGTGTGCCCATCTGTTTTTCAAGGCACATTTTGGGTAGTCTATCAGGTTCCATTGAGAGAATCCTCCACCAGTAGTTGAAGAGTTTAATTACTGCTCGACTGTAAATGGAATGGGTGCCTGATTCAGCTCTTATTGCTGCTGCAGGTGTATTCCTGTCAGTCCCCAGAATAGTTCTTAAAAAGTGTGCTTGATTTTGTTTGAGTGAGGAGGCCTTTGATAGGCCCCACAGTTCGGCACCATATGTTAACACCGGTACAATTTTTGCCTTGTGGACCTTTAAAATGGAGAGCAGAGTACTTGGGTGGTTGTAACTAAGTAGTTTGGTTAGCGTTTTAGACCTTGCTGTGGCCTTTATAGAGCTTCGTTTGAAGTGATTGACCCAAGGCCCTGTATCTGTAAAAACCACCCCTAAATATGAGAAAGAATCTATTTGTTTTATAAGCTCCCGATCCAAGTGCCAGTTGTATTTGGGCCATCTTTTTCCGAAAACCACCACTTTGGATTTAGACTTATTAATATTCAAAATGTTAGAGGCGCAGTAAGCACCAAATTTCCCCATCAAACTTCTCAGGCCTACTTTGGAGTGTGCCATCAGAACCATGTCATTTTGAGTTGACATGGAGTCAATCTGGTAGCCCAAACTTACAGGGTGGCCAAGTTATTGCTCCTCTTTTCCCTGCTCTTTAACACCTATAGGAATCTTCTGGGGGAGATCATCCAATAGTTTGGGGTGCTTTGTCATCAGTCTGCTGATGTTTCCCAGTTATATATCATCACCTAGGCTCTAGGGGAATAGCTGTCAATGTTCCATCCCAGTTTGAGGAGGCTATAAGAATCTGGATGGGAGAACATGCTAAAGTTGAACTCCAGCAAGACAGTGTTGCGTTTCCATATTGGGGTTTGCCATCAATAGCAATATTGTCTCTGGATGGACAGCACTACCTGTGAAAAAGCAGGTTGGCAATCTGGGGTTCTTTCTGGACTCATGGCACCTGCTTCTGAACAGCAGGTAGAAACCATCACTTGAAAGGCCCAGCTTCAGCTGGTGCCCAACTGCGGCTTTACCTGGTGCCGGAAGACCTGGCCACAGTAACTTACATGTACATCCTCATTGTCACTAGATAAGCTAGTGACAATGTTCCTTATATAGGGCTTCATTTAAAGACTACCCGGAAAATACTACTTGCCCAGAATTCATGAGTCTCTGTGTTAATGGAGGCCTGAATTGTGTCAACTTGTCTTTGAGAAGTTCAACCAAATCATGGTGTTTTCATGATTCAAAAGATAAGTATTGGGGAGAGCTTTCCCCCCAATCATTTAGCTGTCCCCTTTTGATTCCTTTCTGTAGGGAAGGGTGGGTAGTCAGAGAAGTTTCAAGATGAGATTAAGACACAGAAAAGAAATCAGTGATACTAGCAGGACAATGAAGAGGAGGAGGAGGAGGAGGAGGAGGAGGAGGAGGAGGAGGAGGAGGAGGAGGAGGAGGAGGAGGAGGAGGAAGCTGCCCTATCCATGGGAAGAAGACTCCCAAGAAATTGCAAGAGAAAATGCAGAAATCAATTACCAACTCTTATTCCACCAGCAATATTGGGATGGCCTACTGTCTTTTACTGTCTGCAATAGTCCTGTTTGTATTCAGCAATAATCTGAAACCCAAATCAATCTGAAAATATGGAAGATAGACTTTGATTAGACTTTTATCCAAAAATAGAGTCTGTGATGGGCATGGGGATTGCTTTTATCTCTGTTCAACACCTTTCTTGGTCTTTTGTCATACTATCCATGTGATCCCAGGCATTAACAGAAAATTATTCTCAGAAGGATCAGAAGGGCTTCCAGAATGAATTTGGAGTGAAAGCAGCCCTTAAAATTCACTATGGCCCCTGATATAACTTTTCTGTGAATGAATATTAAGCTATTTTTCTTTAAAAAATAGTTGGGAGACATGAAGTCTTTTCCTGTCCTTCTACAAATGCAGGAAACTTTTATGAAGTTCTCATTCAGGTTAGGATTCCTCTGTTGCTCTGAAGAATTGCAAGCATCTGTGTCTCTTGCCACCACACTGTATAATTCAAAAAGTGATCTCTACTGAGATGGCAAATACATGTTTTCTTGTTCAAGGTTTCTGAAGACTTTGATTCTGAAATTGTTGACTTTTTTACTGCAATTATCAATCCCTATATAATTATTTCAACTTCGCCTCTAAGTCTTGGTGGGTGACTGAGTCATTAGCTCAAGTAGAATTATACTTAATGATAAAGAATGTTGGGTCAGAGTAATTGGCTTACAGAAAAAATGCTTCTCTTGAAGATGGTGATATTTGTAGTATTGGTTATTGTGCCTTTATCTCAAGTGGTGTGCAAGATTCGCAGGTCTAAATGCAGCATCAGTGACCCCCTGCCTTTACTTCACAAGAAATATCACTCAGGAGACGTCACGGTTGTGAATATGCTCTCTCAGACATATGTCTTCCACGCAATGATAGACTTCACCAAACGTCCCTCTAAGGAGCTCCTTGAGGACACTGTGTAAGATTTTACAGACAGAGAACAAATTAATTTGAACTGGGAGTTGTATTCATATTCATATTAGCTTCACTTCCAATGATTGGCATCAAATCTTTTTTGGTTGATGGCGCCATCTTCATCCTCCCCCTCTTCCTCCTTTCCCATCATCATCTTCTCCTCCTGTTCCTTTGTATACTGCTCCATCACAATCCATAATAGTTACTTGATTATTTTATCCTGCAGAAAAAATATCATGTTTGTTTTAAAATTTTCCCATAATTATGTGAAAATATTAAAGCATTCCACACAAATAGATATTTGTATTAGGGGAAAAATATATAATACCAAATATGGGAAAAGGAGGAGGAAAAGCTTAGCCAAGCTTTATGATGGGAAGGTATTACTAGGGTAGAATGAACGTCAAGTAAATCCTTTTCGAAGGAATGGTTGGAATATTCATATACTCCAGAAGGTGAAAGGGGTATTGTTCAGTACTGCGTAGAGCTCCATGCTTTGGGTGTGAATCCGGTCTCTTGCAGTGGGTAACTCTTAGTCCTTTCCTGGGAAATAGATGGTTTACAATGTATTAGCTCTTGCTCAGGTGTGAATTGGATTTTGCAAATGGGATGTTTCAGCAAACTGCACATTGGGTCGTGCTATATTGCCCAAGAAGCCTTAGCGCTTCTCCACTCTTTTTGAACACACTAAGTGGAGTTCTTTATAGGAATCTCATCTCAAAATAATTTACACATAGAAAGTATCATGTCTTTCTGTGGATTATCTATTGAATAGCCAAGTTCCAAAATAAAACATTACTGAAGTCTGAAACGTTTACCTTTTTTTTTAATTGAGAATTTCTTTTTCAAAGTTGTCATAAGAATTTTTCACTTCGCCTTCATTCCAGGATTAAAAAATTGCTAGTTTTTACAAACTCCATTCATGGTACAGAACATAAGATCAGTATAAAAAACAATTTATTAAATAGAATCTTAAAGGTTTTTTTCTTTAATTATCAAATTGAATTAAATTCCCACTCTGACATCATGGAAGAAGTTATGCTCATCTTTCTGATCAAAATTCTTCTGTATTTCTACTCTTTCAAGTTGCAAGTTCTATTCTGACAATGCTGGGATGGAAGTATAATTTTATTCTTTATCACCTAATAAAAGTATGGTTTGGGAGAATGCCTCTTTGAAAAATAGAAATAATTCTTTTTAATCTATTGGCTTGTAGGTACTAATATGTTAGATCACCCTATTGCCAATCCCGTGTTTGAAACACCCGAGTTATTTTAGGATGAATTTGGATTGACTGAAACTGTGCACTGCCACTATATTAAACTAAACCAACTTCATTTCCTTTTTGGCTATACAGACATACATACTATCTCAAACTCCAGAATTACTGTCAACACTGGAATGTGTGTTGAAGGTTTTTACGAAAATTGAGTGACTCTTTAAAATGCATCAGTACCTTTTTGAAAATCAACAATAAGAGACTTCCATTTCTCAAATTATTACCCAGAGGGATGAATACTGGAAGATTGTTGAGGCAAAAATGATTTTCATAACCAATATTTTTCAAAGGCTATGGAAACCTCATTTATGACACTGCTAATTAAAATCAAAATGGTTGCAATGCTATTTTATCACACTCTCTTGTAAAGAAGTATATGATGTGCCTTCTTTTCAATGGAGTGCCTGGTGATAGAATTTGTAATTCCCATTCCAGGGTCATGACTCCAATCTACCAGCACATCTTGGCCTTAGAATTTGCCATCAAGGAGGTCAATAGAAGTCCCCATCTTTTACCCAATCACACCCTCGGCTTTCAGATCTATAATAACTACTTCATGCGAACTTGGACTTATCGTGCCTCACTGGAGGTTTTCTCTACAAAGGGCCAGTTCATCCCTAACTACAAGTGTGATAAGCAGCACAGACCAATAGCAGTCATTGGAGGACCTACCACTGAAGTGTGTCTACATATAGCTACCATCCTGTCCATTTACAAGATGCCACAGGTATGAGCTTTGATGGAGCCCAGGCCAAGTACATAACCATCAGTCCACTGTTCCCTTGTTTTTATACGATCGTTTATGGCATAGTAAGTAAGGGATTCTTCTTCAAATAAAGAGATAATCTAAACAACCCTGTTGTCTTCTGGGGAATACAGGGGAATTCTGCTGTGGTGTACTAATGTCCCTGGGATTGTGACCATCATTCTTCTGACGTTTTATTATTTGAAAGAGCTAAAAAATTAATGAATGTACAATGGCTAACCGAGGATTAATTCTCCAACTTTATGCCTTATTTAAGAGAAACAATGACTAAAATTGTAGAGAATTCTCAGAAATATAAAAATAGAAAAAGTTTTTTAAAGAACAGTCTTCCAATTTACAATTCCCAGATCTCTTTAATTATATTGAAGGAAAAGAAAGGAATGAGAGAGGAATTGGGAAAAAATAAATTATAGAAAATGACAGCAACTAGGGCAACAGAGAAAGAGAAATGAGATCTCATGTACTGTACAACAACTTCTTGTGTTCTTGTATTGTCCGTTTGAATATTAAATCACATCTCATTTTGATAAAATGCAAACTGTTATGAAGTTCTGGTGCAACAATTTGTCTTTGATCTATTTTTCTGATTTAGCTCAATCTTCGGAATTATGACATAGTAGCCATCATATGGCACGCTCTGAATCTGTAGGTGAATTCAAAATATGAAATATGTGTTGAGCCTTAATATCTGTTTTGTAGCCTAAAAGGATAAATTATATTACTACATACAACCTTTAAAAGAAAAAATAAGTGTTTGGTTGCTAATTCTTCTGTATTTTTCTTTTTACTTTTTGAAAAGTTGATATATGGTTCCATTACAGAAAGTTATACAAAAAAGGAGATTGATTTATATCAACAAATGTTCCCAAATATGGACCATCAATATAAAGGGATTTTAAAATTACTGTTGCATTTCCAATGGACCTGGATTGGGATCTTGTCTGGAAGTAATGATAATGATGAGAAGTTTGTACTAAATGTGGTTCCCAGGTTTGCCCAGAGTGGGGTCTGCTCAGCCTTCATTGAAAGATTTCCACTCATGGATTATTCAAATAGCATTGTTGATTTGGTGGAAACGAACCTTGTAATGTACCTGGTGCTTATGAGAAGCACTGTTAATATAGTACTAATTCATGGTGAAATTTATGATATTATGGTCCTGAGACTTCTTTCCAGCAATTTGAAAACTGAAGATGTGCAATTATGGAGAAAAGGTAAAGTCTGGGTTATGACAGCTAAGATGGATTTCACGTCATTTCCCTTTCTAAGAAATGGTGACCTAGTCTTCCTCCATGGTGCTCTATCTTTTGCAATTCATTCAGAGAAGGTGTTAGGATTCCAGCAATTTGTACAGATGAGGAACCCTCTCTTGGAAAAAGAAGATATTTTTATCAAGCTCTTCTGGGAAAATGCCTTCGAATGTTCCTTCTCCATCTCTGGAACGGAAGCGGAAAAAGAGGTTCCCTGCACTGGAAAGGAGAAACTGGATGCTCTTCCTACATCTGTGTTGGAAATGGACATGACTGGCTACAGCTACAGCATCTACAATGCCATCTATGTGGTGGCACATGCTTTGCATGACTTCCATTCATCAATGGTGGAATATAGAGCTAGAGGGCATGAAGACAAATTGAAATGTCTGGACGAAAAGCTGTGGAAGGTAAACCCTTGAGCAAACAAATTCCTGGCTGCTCACCATATCTGCAACCCTGATCCTAAACCTAAATTGAATTCATTCTTCCAAGGGGGATTTATCTAATTAACCAATAACTTGCTGCTCACCATATCTGTAACCCCGATTCAAAACTTACATTAAATTCACTATCCAAGGGGAAAGTATCTACGCATGTAGCTTTGCTAAATGTCCTCTTCTCTCTACCTGTGGCAAAATAATATCTTTATAAATTATTATGATATCTGCATATTCATTAGGACAAGGGTGGACCATTTTTATGCCCATCATTTTACGTTAATGGAGTTCTTTATTTGTCCTTACAATATCTTGGTTTTCTATGGGTTCCCTGAATTTCCACGTTTCAAGAACTTTCTCAGGTTGGAGCATTTATATCAGATCCAATTTGTTTCAAAGGTAGTTCATCAAGACTTATTTTATTTCTTTTTTTTTTAAGACTTATTTTATTTCTGAAGTTGACATCTTTAGTAAACATATGTGAAGAAGATAAAAGGAAGGATCTTGTCATTAGCATTTTAACAAGTTTCTGTTGCTGTAACTTATTGAAGGACTCCCTATAACTTGATATTTTCTTGCATACTTTGTTCAGTTGTTGACCCCAGCTTAATCACAGGTCCAGTTCCTGTTCTAGACATCAGAATCCTCCTTTTGATACTTGGAAGAAAAAATACAAATTATTTCTCTGGGTTATCTATCTGCCTTTTTACTCCTTGAAATAAAACGAGGGCTATTATCTGCCAGGTCTGCAGAGGTTTCATGTCAGGACACCATCGTGATAGAAAACCTTCTCTGACTGAAATGTTTTTGACTTTGAAAGGGAACTTGAGATATTGGTCAACAACCAAACCTTATATCGTTGTTTTTTTCCATTTGTTAAACTTTATTAATTTTTTTCAACATATAGTTAAAAAGTTAAAAGGATGAAACAAAAAACCTACAAAGAAAGGAAAACTAAAAGGTGTGAAAATAGAAAGAAGACTAGGACAGAGTGACTTCTGACTTTCCACAGCAAAGATATACAAAATCAATATCAATCCCTTATTCCAATGTAAACTATAAGAATAATGATTACTATAAAGCATTTAAATTCTCAAAACAACATTCCACTCTAAAACAAATTTTCCTTCCCACTTAGAAAACATAAAAAGTCCCCTTCAAACATAGATTTTGACCTAATAAGCAAACAAATATTATCCTTCTTCACTATAATTTACTCCTCTCTGACAACTAAACTAACAAAAAATGTCTCATTACTAATAGATATAAAAAACAGTACCTTTATTAATATCCTTTTACCAAAAATAAAGGTATTATCCAAAACCCAAAAGCATCCCTCTAAACTCTTAAAAAACCTTCCTGATAAACCTATTTAAGCAATTATCCCACTTTGAAATAAGCCAAGGCATTTGCATATCTCAATATTATTCACAGAGCTTTCCCCTTAGAAATCTCAAATTTTGCAGCCTGCCTTGAAAACTCCAAATATTCTTCAGAAACCTTCCAGCCTTTGAAGCCTAATTCTCTTTCTTGATCTTGATGTTCCAGCAACACAACTTTTCCCAACTCTCCTTTTAAGTCCAAAACTCCTTCTTCATCAAATCTCCAAAGGTCAATGTTTCTCCATTCACTTTTTGACTCCAAGTCATTAATCATCATCTTCTTTGGAGAAGTAGCTTTATGTTTGGGGTGTTTCTCAACCTTGTCAGCTTCTTCCAATTGTTGGCACAATTTGAACTCCACAAGTTCTGAGAGATGATCCAGAACTTGAGTGACTTCAAGGTAAAATTCTTTAAAAATCGCTTTAATTTCCTCCATGTCTCTCCACAGTACATTTTGTCGCCCTCTAGTGACTCAAGAAGGTAGAGTCCATTCAGGCAGTTGTATTGAAAGTATCCTCCAGCTCCTTTTCATCTGAAGTAGCCAATCAGCATAGTAACACGTGAAAACAAAGCCCGTTCTCACAGGAAGGTAGAGGTAGATAGTTCAAAATTCAGGTCTGCAGATTCATCAAAGTATAAAAATATTTTATAATCCTCAAAACCTACTTGGTTAAAAAAAATGGCAATAGAAAAACAAAGATCTTTAATTCTCAGTGCTACATTTTATATAGATAAAAAGCCAAATTTCCAAATTAATAAATCCCAAAAATAATGAAAATCACCAAGTGATTATGCATTTCTTTGTTGTAAAAAGCCTCTCTTACGTAACAAATATACAAAGAAAACCCAAAAAGCTTGGTGTTTTAGAAATGGGGTGGCCAGATTTAGTTTCTGTTTTTCAGCTTCAGTGCAGCCCCAAACTTGATGGTAGCCCTGACTGCCAGCAGTCTCAGTCACGGATTGATCACAGGAAGTCCGTTCCATGACACCGCCACAAGAAACTGCTGTCTGGAGAACAAAAAGGGTAATTTCCCGGATTCTCCTAACCTCTGGAGATTTCTTCAGGCTGCAGGAGTCCAGACTGCGCCCAGAAAATACTGCGCCACTGTCGCTGCTTAAAAAAAGTGGTACCGATCAGTCTGCCATATCCCACCGGAAGTCAACCAAAACTGATATCAATACTTCATCCAATCATTTACTGGATTTCAATACTTCCCAAATATAAATAAGGGTTTTCTTTTATTTTCTCTTTTATTCTTCCTGATATTTGGTCAGTTATGCATTTTATTTGCTTTATTGTCTCTTTGTGATCTACAGAATGCATCATTTTAATGATTGTTTACAAGATGAAGTATTTATGAATGCTGTTATTGTATTGCCTACTATCATCCCTTAAAACATTGTTGATATCTTTGAATGAATCTTTTCACCATGGACTACCTGATATACAAATCTCTTCTCTTGGCTTCTTTTCCAATGTAGCTCAACCAATTTATGAGAGGGGTCTCATTCAATAATAGCGCTGGACAAAAAATTTCTTTCAACCAAAATGGAGAATTGGAGACAGGATTTGATATTATGAATTGGATCACATTCCCAAATCTATCTTTTCTGAGAGTCAGAGTTGGAGGGGTGGACCCCATGGGTTCCCAAAAAGCATTGTTCACCATTGAAGAGGATGATATTGTATGGCCAGAGAGGTTTAACCAGGTATGGGCCAGTTCCATCTTGGCTTGTAGTCTAATATCTTTCCACCATTCTTGGGGTTCTCTTAGATCCAAAATACCACACAGCAGTTACATTCAGGAACAGAATATTTCAAATACTCCAAGATTCCTTAATGCTCTCCAGAAAAATCTGGGGACCTTTACAAAGTCCCAACATCTGTTGAACCCTTGGTGTCTTCTATGTTAGATGTTTGAATGGAGGAATGGGGGTATTTAAGAAGGAGAGCTGATGTTTCTTGGCATATTGACATAAAGGAGTATGTTTTCCCATTCAGCAAGAGCCACCCAGATGTGCCGAGGATATTGCAGATATTTTGGATTTTGTAGAAAAATCAGAAGTAATAATGGTCTATCAAGCTTTCAAACATACCAACTACCTACCTCATAATCCTTATTCAATGTTACTTAGTGCTGAATGGTTGTATGGCTGATCACTTTCTCCAGCTGAAATCATTCTTCTCTCTTGTGATTAAACTAAAAAAATTCTAACCACATATGAAGGCAGAGAAGCAAAGCATGATGACACTCCTTACTGCTGTGCAACCACTAAGTACAGATTTGCCAGAAGCAAAGCATTCTCTCCTTTCCTTCATGAACAGGTCCAACCTCTATCTTGGTGTAATAGCAAGTGCCAGTCAGGTCATACTAGGAGCAAGATTGAAGGGAAGCCATTTTGTTGCTATGATTGTCTACGATGTCCACATGGGAAGATTTCCAACCAAGAAGGTGAGTTCTTGCATATGTTATCCTAGAAAAGCAATCAAGTATTCGAAGTCAAGCCAATAGCACAGCTTCTCTTTGGTGCCCAATTTGGCCCCTTTTCCAATTTTGCACCATTCGAACTTGTGCAATCCAAATTTCTAAGATCAGCCCTTCAAATCACAAAATGTGTCCATAATTTATTTTTTTTTATTTTTTTTATTTTTATCCCACCTTTATTATTTTTATAAATAACTGAGGGTTGCAAACATATCTAATACTCCTTCCTCCTCCTATTTTCCCCACAACAACAACCCTGTGAGGTGAGATTGGGCAGAGACAGAGTGACTGGACCAAGGTCACCCAGCCGCCTTTCATGCCTAAGGCGGGACTAGAACTCACAGTCTCCTGGTTTCTATCCTGGTGCCTTAACCACAAGACAAAACTGGCTAATGCCTCCCTGAGACTAGAGACAGGCCTCATGAAAGTGGAGGCTAGGGTGTGGGGGATCATTCGCAACTATTGGCTCAGATTATCCCTTTTTCCCCTTGGCCTTGCCCAATTAACAATGGGGGATGACTTTCAGTCCACATGGAAACAGGCAGTGGCATCTAGACTCTCATCCCTGGGCTTCTCTCCAGGTCTACTACTCAGCATGGATTACGGTCAGGCCAAAGCTTCCATGAAATAGCATGTAGCAGACACAGAGCACCAATTAGATTTAGCCAGGTCCCCAAGCTTTTTTGTCGGTGAATCCAGCAGGTATCCTGCCTCGCCTATGACATGCTTAATTGAAATCGAGGCACCTAACCGTAGGAGGTCCTTTTCTCTGGCACAATGTCATGCCCTCCCCTCAGGTGTCCTTGAAGGCCGATACAAACAGGTAACTTGCCTAGAGAGACAATGCCCCTGTGACTCTGGTCACAAAGAAACAACAGAGCATGTGCTCCTCCAGGGCCTGTATCATAGAGACATTCGGACTAGCCTCATCCTACCATTACTGTATAAATAACCAGGGTGCTCAGGACAATTTTACACCTCCCTGTTACTGTCGGATACCAACCCTGCTACAACATACAATGTTGCCAGGTTCTGTGCAGCAGCGCTTAAAATTCACCATATCATGACCAGTGTCATAAACTAATCCATCACATTAGAGTACTGTATTTTCAGATATATTAACCTTTATGCTCCCCTACATCCATTATATTCTCCTATTCCCCCTTTTATATTTGTTCTGCACAGCAGCGCTTAAAATTCGCCAGATGGTCACTGGTGTCATAAACTAAATGTAATGAGCATCTAATCCATCACATTAGAGTACACTTTTTACAGATATACTAACCTTTATGCTCCCCTACATCCATCAAATTCTCCTACTCCCCCTTTTATATTTGTTCTGCGCAGCAGCGCTTAAAATTCGCCAGATGGTCACTGGTGTCATAAACTAAATGTAATGAGCATCTAATGCATCACATTAGACTACACTTTTTACAGATATACTAACCTTTATGCTACCCTACATCCACCTAGTGCTCCTACGCCCCCCCCCCCTTTAGATTTGTTTTCCTTTCCTTTTCTTTGGTATTAATATCTATCTCTATCTCTATCTCTATTATCTCTTTATATTAGACTTTAATGTATTTTCTATGCTTTTAACTGACTGTACACCATTTTCTTTATACTGGTCTTTGATTTGATTGATTGATCCTTGAAAATATACCAAAATTAAATGGTGAGACAGAGCAGCAATAGAAATTTTAGAATAATGCTCTAGATTAATGGTTCCACCTGACTGACAAATGTAGTAAAAGATTGGAAATTTTCCACCTTTCAGTTTAGTGAATGGATTTTCAAATGTAAATTTATTGGAAGTCTGCCGGTGTATAAAATTTTCACATGTTAAACAAGAAGTCTTTTTTCTTAAAATATAGTAATCAGTTTTGATTCTTTCAATGCCATTTGTAAGTTTCTAATTTATGTTCTAGACATGGATGATTGTTTTCAGTGTCCAGAAGATCAGTACGCAAATGTGAACCACGATTTGTGTCTTCCAAAGATTGCAACATTTCTGATGTATGAAGAAACTTTGGGGATCGTTTTGGCCAGTTCTGCTCTTTTCTTTTCTTTGGTCACAGTTGGAATCCTTTGGATCTTTATTAAGCATCAGGACACTCCCATAGTCAAAGCCAACAACCGGAATCTCACCTATGTTCTCCTTGTTGCTCTCTTACTGTCTTTTCTTTGTTCTTTGTTATTCCTTGGAAAACCTGACAAGGTGACCTGTCTCCTTCGTCAAACTACCTTTGGTATCATCTTCTCTGTGGCCATTTCTTGTGTGTTGGCCAAAACCATCATTGTGGTTCTGGCTTTCATGGCCACTAAGCCTGGGTCTAAGATGACCAAATGGGTGGGGAAAAGATTAGCCATGTCCATTGTGTTGGGCTGCTCATTTATTCAAGGAATTATTTGTGCTATATGGCTGACAACCTCTCCCCCATTCCCAGATACTGACACAAATTCAGTGGCAGAAGAAATCTTTTTGGTGTGTAATGAAGGATCTGCCTTCATGTTCTACTGTCTCTTGGGATATATGGGCTTCCTTGCCTTTATCAGCTTCACGGTAGCTTTCCTAGCAAGAAAATTGCCTGATGTTTTCAATGAAGCCAAGTTTATCACCTTCAGCATGTTGGTCTTCTGCAGTGTTTGGCTCTCCTTTGTTCCAACATACCTGAGCACAAAGGGAAAATATATGGTTGCCGTGGAGATCTTCTCTATTATAGCTTCCAGCATTGGGTTACTGACTTGTATTTTCTTCCCTAAATGCTACATCATTGTGTTGAGGCCTGCTCTAAACAGCAAAGGAGAGCTAAGAAGACAAAACCACAGAAAAACATAGAATTATGTCTCCTTGTTTCATATTGTCTATAGGAAAACAGAATAATTTAATGTTCTAATCCAGTATTACTTACCGAATATTTAGCCCTTTCAAATTTTCAGGTTTAATTCTCTTTTATAGGTAAAATAAAGTATTGCTGTTTACATAGCATCTACTTCATTTGTACTGACCAGTCATTTTCTCAAAATGTCTTTGATTGAAATCTGTTCTATTATTCCATTTTTTACTCCTTACTCACATAGTGTGATTTCGAGAGAAAAGGTATGTGTTACAAATGTGACATTTGTAGAGGCCATTAAGTTTGGACTTGTAAAAGCTTATCCAAAAATTCAAATCTGAAATAATCTTTTCAATTTTGCCCCTATGCATCTGCAGTTCAAATTTTAAAAAATGGCATTAAAGTAGGTTACAAAGGTGAATAATATAATGGGTTGATTCTAATGCAATGGCAAAAGCCTTGAACTGAACTATGAGAATTACTGAAAAAAAATGGATTACCAGGTGAGGATCTGTAGTACAGCAGTTGCATTCTTTCTGAGTACCTGTACAATACCAAAGTATGCAATAATTAATAAACCTTCCGTTCAAGTCATGGGTGGAAACATGGGACAATCTTATTCTGCAGAACTACATCACAAATACCCTTTGCTATGAGCCATGCTCAAGGTGCTTCTGGAGTTTCAGTATCATCCAGAAAATATGTTTTGAATGTATTTTTAATTTGATAATTTAAGAGTATGTCAGCCCTTCCAGGTAAACAAGACAGGAAACACGAATCAATGAACTAATTCTACTTTACTGTAAGGCTACATTAACAGAGTCTTGCAAGTAAAGATCACCCGCCCTCCCTATTTATCGCTAGAGTGGTCATGGTGGGTCTTTCCTAGGTTTCTTCTTTAGACCGTTACCCTCTCTTGGGCTCCTTTTCCTTTTTATCTCATGGTTCCCTGGGCAGCATCTCTCCCTGTGTCCTCCAAGGTCACCCTCACATGTCATCACATTGTTTCCCTATTTCCAGTCATTCTTTCAACATGATGGAAATCAACTGAAGATATGGCTCAGGGAGGTGAATCAAGATTCTATTCTTATTCTTGGCGATTACTCATAGCCGAGTAACATTGTCTTCCAGGGATAAAATCTTAACAGTGGATCCGTAAGTGGCTGTGTAGGCCAATTCTGGATCCGCACAACCTCCCACAATGTGGGCATAGGTTTCCAGGTGGAAGACAGTCACGATGAGGGTTTGCTAGACGTGCCTTCCTCTTTGCTTGTTACTCCCTTTTGCCCTGTACTCGTGCTTCTTCAAAGTCCGTAGCGCCTTTAATAAAGGCTGACCTTCAATTGAAACACTCATGAGTTAGGGCTTCCCAGTTGTCTTTTTTTTTTTGCCATAAGTTTTATTAAATTTTAAAATACATATTAAAAGTTCGAAATAGAAAAAGAAATAGACATACAAAATAGAAAAAGAAGAAAAAGAAAAAGAAAGAAAAAGAAAAAGAAAAAGAAAAAGAAAAAGAAAAAGAAAAAGAAAAAGAAAAAGAAAAAGAAAAAGAAAAAGAAAAAGAAAAAGAAAAAGAAAAAGAGAAGTAAGTAAAGTGAAGTGAAGTGAAGTGAAGTGAAGTAAATAAACAAAAAAGAATATAGAAAATAGATGACTTCCAATCTATCTCTGGTCATTAAGTACAATATTCTGCTTTAAATGTTAGTCTTTCATACAATACACAAAAACATTTCTTTGTCTAATACAATTTAGTTTCTATGTTCCAATCTTCTGATCTTCATATAAACTTCGCCCTTCTTGCAGTTCTCCAATAGTCCATCTGTGGTTTCCCCTCCTTGAAGTGATAGCAATTTAAGTTTTCTTTTCATTTAAACTTATCAATTTGACTTTTTTTGATCAGTCTTTCCATTTTTACATCTATATTTATATCCTAGGTAAAATCCAATTTTCTTAAATTATGCATATAAAAAAGAAGAAGAAAAAGAAAAATCTAATTGCTATAACCATATGTTATTTATTTCTAATATAATATATTTCTATTTATATATATATATATATCCATAAAAATAATTCTAGTTTAAACATAATCTGTATTTGTACCATATTTGTACTATATTCTACATCTACATGCACATTTAACTAATTGACAGGTACATCTATGTTTTATAATACATTTCACATTGAAGTATATATTTAAATCCCTATTTTCTTTACATCCTTATACATCCAGCTCTACTATAATATCTTTCCATTTATATATCTCCATAAAAATAATTCTGATTTCAATTTAATTTATGACATCAACATGCATATATATATATATATATATATATATATGTGTGTGTGTGTGTGTGTGTGTGTGTGTGTGTGTGTGATTTTAAAACCTTATATCCTTCATTTAAAATATCAAATTTTTATACATATTTTCAATACATTTTCTCCTGCCAAATTTTTAATGTTTAATGTTCCCAACAATTATATTACTAGTTTAAACTAATTTGCATTTATAAAATAATCTGTTTCCAGTTAAAATCCATGGTTTCATTATAGCCTTAAGTCCCTTCATATATCTTTTTTTAAGATC
This sequence comes from Charina bottae, assembly GCA_023362775.1. Lineage (NCBI taxonomy): Eukaryota > Metazoa > Chordata > Lepidosauria > Squamata > Charinaidae > Charina > Charina bottae. The sequence goes on from JALMGJ010000011.1 coordinate 13,766,209, forward strand.
TTCTGTTTCAAGTTATACCAAAGTTGTAATATATATTCTGTTTTGTTATCTGTCTCATGTTAACACTACATTTGTTCTGAACCTTCCTTTGTCTTTGTTGTTGTTTATTCGTTCAGTCGCTTCTGACTCTTCGTGACTTCATGGACCAGCCCACGCCAGAGCTTCCTGTCGGCCGTCACCATCCCCAGCTCCCCCATGGTTGAGTCTGTCACCTCCAGAATATCATCCATCCATCTTGCCCTTGGTCGGCCCCTCTTCCTTTTCCTTCACTTTCCCTAGCATCAGCTTCTTCTCCAGGGTATCCTGTCTCCTCATTATGTGGCCAAAGTACTTCAGTTTTGCCTTTAATATCATTCCCTTAAGTGAGAAGTCTGGCTTTATTTCCTGGAGTATGGACTGGTTTGATCTTCTTGCAGTCCAAGGTACTCTCAGAATTTTCCTCCAACACCACAGTTCAAAAGCATCTATCTTCCTTCGCTCAGCCTTCCTTATGGTCCAGCTCTCGCAGCCATAGGTTACTACAGGGAGTACCATTGCTTTAACTATGCGGACCTTTGTTGTCAGTGTGATGTCTCTGCTCTTAACTATTTTATCAAGATTTGCCATTGCTCTCCTCCCAAGAAGTAGACGTCTTCTGATTTCCTGGCTGCAGTCAGCATCTGCAGTAATCTTTGCGCCTAGAAATACAAAGTCTGTCACTGCCTCCACTTTTTCTCCCTCTATTTGCCAGTCATCAATCAAGCTCGTTGCCATAATCTTGGTTTTTTTGAGGTTTAACTGCAACCCAGCTTTTGCACTTTCTTCTTTCACCTTCGTCATAAGGCTCTTCAACTCCTCCTCGCTTTCAGCCATCAAAGTGGTATCATCTGCATATCTGAGATTGTTAATGTTTCTTCCAGAGATTTTAACTCCAGCCTTGGATTCCTCAAGCCCAGCACGTTGCATGATGTGTTCTATGTACACGTTGAATTGGTAGGGTGAGAGTATACAACCCTGCCGTACTCCTTTCCCAATCTTAAACCAGTCCGTTGTTCCGTGCTCTGTTCTTACCATTGCTACTTGGTCGTTATACAGATTCCTCAGGAGGCAGACAAGATTACTTGGAATCCCCATACCACCAAGAACTTGCCACAATTTGTTATGATACACACAGTCAAAGGCTTTAGAATAGTCAATAAAACAGAAATAGATGTTTTTCTGAAATTCCCTGGCTTTCTCCATTATCCAGCGGATATTGGCAATTTGGTCTCTAGTTCCTCTGCCTTTTCTAAACCCAGCTTTTACATCTGGCAATTCTCGCTCCATGAATTGCTGGAGTCTACCTTGCAAGATCTTGAGCATTACCTTACTGGCATGTGAAATAAGTGCCACTGTTCAATAGTTTGAACATTCTTTAGTGCTTCCCTTTTTTGGTATGGGGATATAAGTTGATTTTTTCCAATCTGATGGCCATTCTTGTGTTTTCCAAATTTGCTGGCATATGGCATGCATCACCTTGACAGCATCATCTTGTAAGATTTTAAACAGTTCAGCTGGGATACCGTCGTCTCTTGCTGTCTTATTATTAGCAATGCTTCTTAAGGCCCATTCAACCTCACTCTTCAGGATGTCTGGCTCTAACTCACTGACCACACTGTCAAAGTTATCTCCAATCTTATTATCCTTCCTATACAGATCTTCCATATATTCTTGCCATTTTTTTGCTATTCATTATTTAGAACAACTAAAAGGACAGGCTTCCATATAGTTCGAGGGGATCAGTGGCTAAGTCACTCCTAGCAAAGTGGGAGCAAATTTGTAGAAAGTGTGTAGTAAGTACTTGCTCTGTAACTAAATTATCATGTTGCATGATCTCTTTTCCTGTGCAAGACATACTCGTTGGAAAGATGTTACTGTGCTCTGCTACTTTGATGGAGATCAACGTATGTCCCAGCAAGTGAGTATGGCACGAACCTACAAATTCCATGCTCAGTGCATACATCCAATCTTTTACATTGTGTAACTCTTCACAGTTTTCCTGGGAAATGGATGAGTTATGCTAGATCAGCGATTGTTCAGGAGTGTGTCAGAAACCATGCCTGGAGAGCTGTTGGATAAAGACTAAAGGTGAATCTAACCAAGTACAGATATGTGCTCATGTCCAAGCTGACATTGTGGCAATAAGAGATGTGAAGCAAGCTTACTTCTCTCCCCCTCCCCTCTTACATTTCATTGGTGAGCCTTGTTTAGGGTGACCAACTTTATTTTAGGGAGCAGTCATTAAAGAGATATCTTTCCTGGCAGACTGTTGGCTTAGAGGAATGTACAGTGGTGGGAAGAGAAGATCATCCTCCTCCTCTGGAGAGGAGGGGGGTGGGGAGCGGGCCATGAGTAACTTTTCTGGTATAAATATACCATTTTGTTCTAACAAGTCCGTTCGGCCCGTGAGATTTAGGAACATTTTAACATAGATCAGTTCTTCGACTTTCTCCTGGCCAGTCAAAAATTTGGAAAATAGTCTTAGGTATTCCGGATCTAGAGACCCATCTGGTGGCCAAGTCATTCCATGAATGGGTGGGTAGAAGGGCCATATCTCTGCACAGAATGCCCAGAGTTTTGATTTCTTTGGAGATATGCAACTTGCCATGGGCTTAAGCAAACTCCAGTGTTTCAAGACACAACTGAGAGGGGTGTGTCCTGCCTCAGCCTCTGCCCCAGGGCCTCAGTGAGGAGTCAGAAGACGAGCTGCCCCTGGCAAACCTCCAGGGGATTGAGCCAGGCGAGGCCCCAGACGCAGGCACGGTCCCAGACAATGACCCAGCACCGCAGGAGTTGGCAATACCTGAGGATACAGGGGAGCAAGCTGGGAATGGTGGTTTGCCCCCACCCTCTAGCCAGCAGCCAGCAACCGAGGCTACAGGGGAGCAAGCTGGGGATTGCGGTTTGTCCCCACCCTCTAGCCAGCAGCCAGCTGGATCCCATCAGCCTCCCAGCTCACCTGAATCCCCCAGAGGGCAGAGGCGGAGGCGTGTGCGCCTCGCCTTAAAGGACAGGAGGAAAAGTGCTCGGCTGGCTGCTAGGGAGTTACGCAGAGGGCAGGGAGAGTCTTTGCAGGACCCAGAGGACAGCTCCTGAGCTCCTGATAAATTACCAACAGAGCAATGAGGGAGTTGTGGGAGCAACGTTGCAGTTTGGCTTCGCGACCACTCTTGTATCCTGTCTTGCCTGCGTTCCTGACCCTGTTTGGATTATCGTTACCTTGACTTCTGGACCCCTGACCGTGTTTGGATTATCGTGGCTCGGACTTCTGGAACCCTTGACCCGGTTTGGATTATTGATTACTCTTTGCTTCACTCCGTTGACTATCGGCACACACTGATTTGTCTCTCTCGGCTAGCTTTGCAAACTGACTCTGGGCTGCATTCCTTACCTCTGGCCGACTGCCAAGACTCTCCAATCTGTTCTGGAGGCGAGCCAGCACAGTTTGCTCCCACCCCAAACAAACGCTGAGAGAGAGAAGGACGTTTTGTTGGCAGCATGACTAATCCAGCTGCCGATGCGATGGCTAATTTGGCAGCTCAGAACCAGACACTGGCCACACAAGTAGAGCAACTTATGGGGCTTGTGGGCCAGCTACAACTGCAGCTGGCCACGGTGGCTGCTGTGCCCAGCAAGTGTCCAGTAAGCCCTCCTGAGAAATATGAGGGCAAGCCTGAGGACTTTCCTGCCTTCTTGGGACAATGCACGTTATACATGAAGGTACGGGAGAGGGAGTTTGTGTCAGACCAAACCAAGGTCTGTTTCCTTATCAGCCTCTTAAAGGGCCGTGCGGCTAAATGGGCCACCCCGTTCCTGGTGGCTGACTCTCCGCTCCTGAACAACTATCCTGCCTTCCTGGCACAATTCAGGAGTGCCTTTGAGGAGCGTCAAGCCCTGGCCAGAGCCAACCGGCAGATCAGGCGGCTGCAACAGGGCAAAGGGTCGGTGGCGGACTACACAGCCGAGTTTCGGCTCTATGCCCAGGATTTGGACTGGAATGAGGCTGCCCTGTGGGACCAGTATCTAGAGGGACTGTCTGAGCCCGTGTTGGACGAGGTAGCCCGGGTGGAACACCCTACCACCCTGGAGCAAACCATCCAGTTGTGCCTCCGCATCGATGGGCGGCTGGAGGACAGGCGCCAGGCCTGCCGGGGACGTGTTGATCCCGGGCTAGGGTGCCACCGGCCTCCCGCACCTATGGCTCCCTGGCCCCCTGGTGGCCACAGCCCGACCGCGCCAGAGCCAATGCAGCTGGGGGCTGCTCGGCCCCGGCTTACTCGGGAGGAAAAGGAGAGGAGGTGCCGGGCCAACCTGTGCCTCTACTGTGGCGGGCCGGGGCATTATGCCAGCTCATGCCCCGAAAAGCAGTCAGTGCCGGGAAACTGGCAGCCCCAGGTCAGTGCCGGCCGAGCGACCTGGGGCGTGCAGCCTCTGCCCACAAGCCAACAGGAGAGGAACTCCAGCACCTGCTGCTGCCGGTCAAGCTGCGGCTGCGGGCAGGGCAGTGGCTCCTGGCCCATGCCTTAGTGGACTCAGGGGCCTCCCGCTCCTATATGGACAGTGACTTTGCAGCCCAGCAGCAGGTCCCGCTCTGCACAAAAAAGGTGCCCATGTCCGTGGAGGCCATTGACGGGCGGCTGCTGCAGTCGGGCCCAGTGATCCAGGAGACGGCGCTCTTCACCATGGTTGTGGGCCAGCACCAGGAGCGGCTCCGCATGGACATCACCAAGATGCCCCGGTTCCTGCTGGTGCTAGGGATAGACTGGCTGGAGCGGCACAACCCAATGATAGACTGGGCTCGCCAGCGACTCCAGTTCCGGGAACCTTGCCCGCACTTGGCTGTCAAGGCACTCCTGGGGGCCGCCAGCGCCGAGGGGACTCCTGCCCTTCCCCCGGAATACCAGGAGTTTGGGGATATCTTTGAGGAGAAGGGGGCAGACCGGTTACCGCCCCATCGGCCCTACGACTGCGGAATTAACCTCAAGCCTGATGCCCCCCTGCCCGCAGGCTGGCTGTACTCATTGTCGGAGCCGGAACAGGCCGCCCTCCGGGACTTTTTAGCCAAGAACTGGCAGAGGGGTTTCATTCGGCCCTCCAGATCCCCGACCTCAGCCCCCGTGCTCTTTGTGAAGAAGAAGTGCAGGGAGCTGAGGCTCTGCAATGACTATTGGGCGCTGAACCGGATAACCATCCGGGACCGGGACCCACTGCCCTTGATACCGGAACTACTGGATCGGGTGCGCCAGGCCCAGCTGTTCACCAAGCTGGACCTGCGCGGCGCCTACAACCTGATCAGGATCCGGGACGGGGACGAATGGAAGACGGCCTTTGGGACGCGCTATGGGCAGTACGAATATCTGGTCATGCCTTTCAGACTGTGTAATGCACCCGCCGTCTTCCAGCGCTTCATTAATGATGTGTTTCGGGACTTATTGGACCGGTTTGTCGTGGTCTATCTCGATGACATCCTCATCTACTCCAGGGACCCGGCCAAGGTCACCTCGGTGACGCAATGGCAAGCTCCCAGGAATCGAAAGGAGCTCCAACGGTTCCTGGGGTTCGTGAACTATTACAGACAATTTATTGAGGGCTATGCCGTGCTGGCGGTACCGCTCACCCGACTACTGAGACCCCGTGAGACGTTCCGGTGGACTGCAGAGGCGGAGCAGGCGTTCCAATACTTAAAAAGCCACTTCGCCACAGAACCAGTACTGCGACACCCAGCTCCCATTCATCGTGGAGGCGGACGCCTCCAGCTACGCCATCGGGGCGGTCCTCTCGCAACAGGCCACCCCTATGGAGCCACTGCGTCCCTGTGCATACTATTCCCGCCAGCTCACCCCTGCAGAGCGTAACTACACCATTTGGGAGCGGGAGCTGCTAGCCATCAAGACGGCCTTCGAGGTGTGGAGGCATCATTTGGAGGGTGCCCGACATCCGGTGGTCGTCCGGACGGACCACCGGAATCTAGAGCATCTGCAGACGGCCCGCTGCTTGAACCAGCGGCAGATTCTGATGGGATATATGCTGGCTTAAAGGGGAAAAACCGAGGCTTGAGAATAAACAGACAAATTTTATATAATAAAGTATTTTTTACGATTTTAAAAATTAAAAAAAATATATTTTTCTCTCAAAATCTAATTCTCATTATTTCTTAAAATAAAACACTCAAGTTAAATTGCATTCATTATTAGTAGACTTTGCAGAGTATTGTTTTTCTCTCTCTGTGCTTCTGTTTGTTTTTCTTTCTATTTTTAAAATGTGCTTGAATTCTGTAAGCAATATCTCATCTTGACTATTAATTTAATTCATTTCCTAATTTCAGTGAAAGCTCAACTTTATAGTTTGTGTGTTTATGCAATAAAACTGTTTAAAAAATAGGAAGAGCTAGGAAAGGAATGAGAGGAGATTTATTCTGTATCTCCTCCAACTGTTAAAAATATCTATTAAATATCTGCTTTACCGATTGTAAATCTTTTCTTAAAAAATACTACTTTACTTACAGGCATGCAATCTATAGAAATATTTTCTCATTTTACCTGGTTTCTATTTTCCCCTTCCATCATTAAAGACATGTTCTGTTAAAGGTGAAATGTTTGAAAATATCATTTCAAATTTGGAATTCCCTGTCCTCCTTCTTTAGATGTAAATGTAGTATTTTTTTCTGATTCAAAGCAGTTTTGAACCCAATCTGAAAAGCTCATGTTGCCAAACTTGTAATTGTTTATCAGACAAATTAAAGAAAAGGCTTTGAAATAAACAGCAGCTTTGATAAAACATACATTTTTACCCAAAATAGCTAAATTGGCTTGAGCAAATAGAATTATTCTGTATCATTGTTTTCCAAATGAATCATCATTAGTCTGTCAAAGTGTATTAATATTCTTTTTAATATGTATATCAGAATAATGAGTTTTGTTATGTACTACGTATTTCTATTGATTTAGAAAATAATGTTTGATATTAGGATGATACCTGTAAGGACATATTTTTTGAAAAAATAACCATTAATACAGAAACTTCTACACTATCCTTCAAATTGTTCAGATATCATATGGGTTAAATCTTCTGCAAATAAATTAAACAAATGTTAAAAAAAAAAAAGAATACAGCTTGTTAGGGCCAACAGTGTTTACTGTTTAGCATAGGGCAATAATGCAGATACAGTACATTATCGCAACAATGAAAAAGATGAATATACAGGATACATCATTGTAAAAGGAAAAACAAAACAAACTTATAAGCAGAGTTCCGTGTATTGATCCCAGGGCCAGAGTTCCTGCCATGGCCTATACCCAAAGCCAGGCATAGCTCACTCTGCCCAGTCCACGGGAAGTGAACACGTGAAGAACTACATGGCTAAAAGACACTAGAAATCAAGAAGACATAGAACACCATTTTGCATGGTTGTATATTCAGTTCTTCTAGCTTTCTGATTGGCTGGATGTTAGCTGTGACACACACTAGGCCTCAAAGCATTAGGCCTAAAGCACATAGCATGACCTGCTATTGGTTAGCAGTGCTGCATCTACGCACTGAGTTCCCCCCCTTCCTTGCTCAGGGGGGCCTGGGGAAGGCTTCCCGCAGAAGGAAATCAGGAGGCTTTGCCTTCATGGGAAGATCCATTGCTAGCCATAACAATGGTACTTTCTAGCTTCATATCTAATGAAGATGTAAACAAAGCCAAGGCTTCTCTGTTATCCAGCCACCTGGCATTCACGTCACCATGAGAATGCTTTTGCTTTGTACGGGAATAATTCGCCAGGGCAACACAAGAACTCTAACACCCCTCCCGAATTATTTTTGTACAATGGGAGTAACAAACATTTTTTTACAGAAACAAGAAAAACAAAGGTTAATACATGTAATAATCACACTATTCAAGTTACAGCTTTTTTTACAACCAATAGTCATCAACACTAGAAATGGTTTAAAAACACTTGTTACACATATGTATTGCACAATATACACTTCATGCAATGTTTTAGTCAGATACATACAAATACATAATAATACAACTTATGCAGGAACAGAAACACAGGCAAAGAGAAACAGACAAACATTGCCCTCAAACGTCCTGTCCCCTCCTTTGCAAAAAATCGCAGCCAGCATAGATAAGGAATTCCAATCCTGCTAGCTTCTCTGTGTTTAAAAATTGCAGGACTTTTTTCAACCCCTTTGCAAGCTCACATCAAGGGCTAAATCATTTTGCAAGCTTGGTACCCTACCTGGGCAAAACTAATTCACTGTGTTACTGCAGAGTGATAAACTGTACAACAAATTAAGGATAAGCTTTCCTTTACACAAATGACACTCTGTAACACTCAGTCATTTGACACTCTCAAGAACCATCTCTGTTCTGGGCTTTTGTAACTTCATCACCAAGATAAATGGTTGAATTTGTGCCTTACTCCTTCAGCTGGCAATTCTATTTCAGCTGACTGACAAATTCTTATTCAAGGTGGTAATATTCAGTTTCTAAGCAGAAAACAACTCACATAAGTACGAAGTCCTACACAAACTTCTACACTTTCTTATGTACACATAGAAAACAGCACGTTTTCTACACATCCCAGTTAGCATCTGCACCATGCTATCAATGACTGGCCTGCTTTAAAATCCATAAAGCACCCTGTTAGGTCAATGAATTGTTTGGGAACTGCCACACATGCAGAGCCACAACGCTTGCCTTACACACACTGTTTCAGGGAGATCTACATTCAAATATGCTGTGTCAACATCACAATATGTAAATGGACACCTGTTTCCACGCTACGCAACCAGAAAATGCACCACACGTCAATATTCTGGCCTAGCTGTGGGTGCATACACTAGATCCACAGTTCACAAACTCCTTTTTGTGAACAAATCCCTGGGCAACACTGGCTTTACACTGCAGAGTATTATCAGAAGGAAATGTCTTTCTGAACACTCATCTGGAACCTACAGCTCACTAAAACAAAGGATAGGTTGGTTACTTTTAACACTTCACCGAAACTCAAACTGACTATCCACAGCTGTGTTCCAATGTTCTTCTTGCCTCTCCAAAGGCAGGAGCAACACATCTAGCAAAGACTGGGTTTTCTCAGGTAACTTGACACACTGTCACCTGCTAAATCACAAATCTGTCAGGCTTCACACCCTGGAATAAGAGGACCCATGAGGAATGACCACTGTGCTTCCTCCATCACCGTCTTCTTTCCTTCCACTACCTGACTCCCCCTCCAGGCCCTGCAACTGCTCAGGTGAAATTTCCACTCCTTCACCTGAGGGGCCCTTTTCACACTCGGAGACTGGGGAACAGAAGAAACCTAAACTGGTTTTTGCCCATCTACTGAACCATGGACAGTGGGTTTACACTAGCAATGCAGCAACCTTAGTATACAACCTTTCCCAACCAGTAGGCTGCTTAAAAATAAAGCACTTCTGGAGATTTGGATTTGACCATGGCTTAATGACACAACGATAAGCCTTGGATTTTAATCAACAACCAACAACCAAGAAACTTTTGCACATTTCCTGGGTTCTAACTCAGAATGCATTTGGCTATCTGAGACACACTCTCCCATCCCGGGATACCCCAGTACTTTGTGAACACTTTTTGGATGCATTTATGATGTGGGGAACATTAAACACACAATGTCCTGTCCACACAATCTCCACAGCATCTCACACACTTGATGTTACAGGTTTGTCTCTAACACACTCAGCCTCAACACAAGCAGTTTCATATCGCAATGAAACATTCAGCACCTGCACTCAGACTTGACCAGGGCTGGAACACTGAGGAGAGAAAAACAACAAGTGTACACATACACATTCTTACACAGAAATACCAGCTAAAATGACTTGCTGAACTCAAGGCTTGAAATTTGTAACAATAACCGTCCATGTTTACAAACTTTACAGCGAGCTGAATTCAAAAACAGAGTCTCTGTAGAAATGCTTACACCACAGCAGCCGGTAGAGCAGAAAACTCGGATTCGTTGTTCAGCTGACTCCTGGCATCTGGCATCCCCTCCATTCGTAAATCAGGCTTCTTGCATCCGCTGGACATCGGGGCAGGGAACAGCCTTGTAGAATCACAGCAAACCACGACAAATGTAAATTCCATACCAGGTTTTACTGCAGCTGGAACGCTATTTGCAAATCGTAGGAACAGTAACAGATGACTTGCAATGCAGCTTCTGGAAGTGGCTTGTACAATAATCCACTTCCAGAAGCTGCATTGCAAGTCATCTGTTCCTGTTCCTACGATTCGCAAATAGCGTTCCAGCTGCAGTAAAACCTGGTATGGAATTTACATCTGTCGTGGCTTGCGTTTTGTTTTTCCTTTGCGTTTTGTTTTTCCTTTTACAATGATGTATCCTGTATATTCATCTTTTTCATTGTTGCGATAATGTACTGTATATGCATTATTGCCCTATACTAAACAGTAAACACTGTTGGCCCTAACAAGCTGTATTCTTGTCTGTTTATTCTCAAGCCTCGGTTTTTCCCCTTTAAGCCAGCATATATCCCATCAGGTTATGGGCCCAGTACGCTTCCGCTGCGTACAATTCAGCTAGAATTGGCTTTGTAGGAAAGTATTCTCCCAAGGACTTGCCAATGTTAGAATTCTAGCTGAGTGCTGGTGTTGTGAATGCCATAAAAATAGCCTGCTGTTAGTTGCTCAGGTGCCATCCCATGTCTGGGGAGAGGCTGCCTTGATTGCAGTGTGTGTTTTCTAACTAACAGGTAGTAGAATTCAACTGTAAAAAGAAATTATTTTTCTTTGGTATGGCAAGCGCCCTTCACTGAAGTACCTGCATGTCTGTGAAACATTTGATGATGGGATATATGCTGGCTTAAAGGGGAAAAACCGAGGCTTGAGAATAAACAGACAAGAATACAGCTTGTTAGGGCCAACAGTGTTTACTGTTTAGCATAGGGCAATAATGCAGATACAGTACATTATCACAACAATGAAAAAGATGAATATACAGGATACATCATTGTAAAAGGAAAAACAAAACAAACTTATAAGCAGAGTTCCGTGTATTGATCCCAGGGCCAGAGTTCCTGCCATGGCCTATACCCAAAGCCAGGCATAGCTCACTCTGCCCAGTCCACGGGAAGTGAACACGTGAAGAACTACATGGCTAAAAGACACTAGAAATCAAGAAGACATAGAACACCATTTTGCATGGTTGTATATTCAGTTCTTCTAGCTTTCTGATTGGCTGGATGTTAGCTGTTACACACACTAGGCCTCAAAGCATTAGGCCTAAAGCACATAGCATGACCTGCTATTGGTTAGCAGTGCTGCATCTACGCACTGAGTTCCCCCCCTTCCTTGCTCAGGGGGGCCTGGGGAAGGCTTCCCACAGAAGGAAATCAGGAGGCTTCGCCTTCATGGGAAGATCCATTGCTAGCCATAACAATGGTACTTTCTAGCTTCATATCTAATGAAGATGTAAACAAAGCCAAGGCTTCTCTGTTATCCAGCCACCTGGCATTCACGTCACCATGAGAATGCTTTTGCTTTGTACGGGAATAATTCGCCAGGGCAACACAAGAACTCTAACAGATTCGATGGTCGCTCTTCTTCACCTGCTTCAATTTCCGGATTGAATACATTCCTAGCGCCCAAAACAAGCGGGCCGACGCTTTATCCCGGAAGCCGGAGTACACGCCCCCGGCGGACCTGACTGCCTCCCCAACCACCGTATTGGCCCCAGAGGTGTTCGCAGCCACCGTTCCCCAGCCCACACTTCGGGACCGGCTCCGAGAGCAGCAGGCAAGGGACTCCTGGACCCGAGAGCAGTTGTGCCGCCTGCAGCAAGCCCCTGCACCGGCCACATCGGACTACGCTGTGTCTGACGGGCTTCTAATGCACCAGGGCCGCTTGTGTATACCGGCTGGGCCCCTACGGGGGGGAAGTTCTATCCCTGTGCCATGACGCTCGCCCTGCTGGACATTTCGGGCGCTATAAGACTTTGCATCTGCTGACCCGAGAGTTTTGGTGGCCCCGGGTCCAGGTGGACGTGGCACTCTACGTCCAGACATGCGAAGTGTGCCGCCGTGCGAAGAACCAGCCGGGCAAAACCCCAGGACTCCTTCACCCTCTGCCCACCCCACCACACCCCTGGCACACCCTGTCGATGGATTTCATCACCGACCTCCCCAAGGCCGGACCCGATTCCTGCATCCTGGTGGCAGTGGATTTCTTCAGTAAGATGGGACACTTCATCCCATGTACCGGCCTCCCGACCGCTCGGGAGACGGCGCAGCTATACGTGCAACACATCTTCCGACTGCACGGCCTCCCAGAGCAGTGGTGAGCGACCAGGGCTCCCAGTTCTCTTCACACTTTTGGAAGGCGCTACACGCCCTGCTAGGCACAGAGGTGCACCTCTCCTCCTCGCATCACCCTCAGTCGGACGGCCAGACAGAGAGGGTGAACGGGGTGCTGGAGCAGTACCTACGATGCTATGTGGGGCACCAGCAAGATGACTGGGCGGACCTGTTACCTCTGGCGGAGTTCGCCTACAATAACTCCCTACATTCTTCAACTCGGCAGACCCCTTTCATGACCCTCTATGGCTACCACCCCCGTTTCTTCCCGTCCGTCCTTCCCAGTACCACAGTTCTGGCAGCGGAGGCCTTCGTCCAGGAACTTCAGGCTCAACACTCCGTGCTCAAGGAACACCTCAAGCAGGCTAAACGGGCCTATAAGGCCAATGCTGACCGGCGGCGGCAGCCAGGCCAGGACCTACACGTAGGGGACCGTGTGTGGCTGTCCACCAGGTATCTGCCCAGCTCGAGGCCCTCCAGGAAGCTGGACGCCCACTTTATCGGGCCGTACCCGGTGGTGGAACGAGTCAACCCCATGGCTTTCCGCCTGGACCTGCCCCCATCTCTCCGGATCCATCCCGTGTTCCACCGGTCCCTCCTGATGCCTGCCGCTCCTCCGGATCCCCATCGTCCCTCTGTGCCACTGCCGCCACCGGTGATGGTGGATGGCCAGGAGGAGTTTGAGGTGGCCCGTATCTTGGACTCCCGCATGCGGAGAGGGCGCCTCCAATACCTTGTAGACTGGGAAGGGTACGAGCCGGAAGACCGCTCCTGGGAGCCCGCGGCTCAGGTCCATGCCCCTGCCCTGGTCCAGGACTTCCACCGGGCATATCCTCACAAGCCAGGACCTGTGGCTTCTCGGGGAGGGGGCCCTGAGGGGGGGGATAGTGTCCTGGCTCAGCCTCTGCCCCAGGGCCTCAGTGAGGAGTCAGAAGATGAGCTGCCCCTGGCAAACCTCCAGGGGATTGAGCCAGGCGAGGCCCCAGACGCAGGCACGGTCCCAGACAATGACCCAGCACCGCAGGAGTTGGCAATACCTGAGGATACAGGGGAGCAAGCTGGGAATGGTGGTTTGCTCCCACCCTCTAGCCAGCAGCCAGCAACCGAGGCTACAGGGGAGCAAGCTGGGGATTGCGGTTTGTCCCCACCCTCTAGCCAGCAGCCAGCTGGATCCCATCAGCCTCCCAGCTCACCTGAATCCCCCAAAGGGCAGAGGCGGAGGCGTGTGCGCCTCGCCTTAAAGGACAGGAGGAAAAGTGCTCGGCTGGCTGCTAGGGAGTTACGCAGAGGGCAGGGAGAGTCTTTGCAGGACCCAGAGGACAGCTCCTGAGCTCCTGATAAATTACCAACAGAGCAATGAGGGAGTTGTGGGAGCAACGTTGCAGTTTGGCTTCGCGACCACTCTTGTATCCTGTCTTGCCTGCGTTCCTGACCCTGTTTGGATTATCGTTACCTTGACTTCTGGACCCCTGACCGTGTTTGAATTATCGTGGCTCGGACTTCTGGAACCCTTGACCCGGTTTGGATTATTGATTACTCTTTGCTTCACTCCGTTGACTATCGGCACACACTGATTTGTCTCTCTCGGCTAGCTTTGCAAACTGACTCTGGGCTACATTCCTTACCTCTGGCCGACTGCCAAGACTCTCCAATCTGTTCTGGAGGCGAGCCAGCACAGGGTGGGAGTCCCCTTTTTTCCTGCCCTCGTCGATGGGTTAGTCGTCGCATGGCTATGACAATTTCCCATGTCCGGCAACAAGAAGCTAAAAGGGGATAGTCCAGGAAACAGTGTGGGTGAGGGGAGCGAGTCAGATTCTCTTTTACCAGGCACAGAGCCTCCAGCAGATGCTGGACTTAGCTGGCAGGAAATTTAAGGTTCGTTGTAGGTGAACCTCCAGCAGACGCTGGACTTACTGTCGGATAAATTTAAGGCTCTATCCCCCCCCAACCTCCCAGCAGATGCTGGCTGGAGTTTTAAAGGTTGGTACTCTTCCAAAACAGCCTCCCAGCAGGCGCTGGCTAAATTTTAAAGGCTGTCCTTTTTCATTCTGCAAGTGGTTCGCTTTTAGAAGGGGGTTTTCCACCGAAAAGAGGCCTCTGGAGAAGCGTCGTCACAAGACTTGCCAGGTCTTTGGACTCCGCAGTCTAGAGGTGTGCCTTGGGCAGGGTAGGTTTAGGTGTCTGCCACAGAGGGTACGAGGTTGGGACCCAACCTTAGTAATCTCCCTGGTTGGAGGAAGGCTTTGGGTGTCTGCCCTTACAATACGCCAGCAGCAGAAGGAATAAATAGGGGATCGGCCACCCTGGCCGCTAGGTCCACCCCAGACCCTCAGGAACTCTCAGGATTTTTTCAGTCCTATAGGGGAACAGCTTCCTGGCTTCCTGCCACTGTTTTCCACCTCCTAGCCCAACCGGGACGTGCACTAATCCTCCCTCTTGCAAGTTCCTGTCCAAAACCAAGCTAGCATTTTCTTCTCTTTAACGCAGGGTTTCCGGCTCCCTGCTCCCTGTGCGGAAGTGCAGCCCTCTGCTTCTTCAGTACGGAGTTTTCATTAGGGATCACCATACATTCATCCAAATGCGCGATCAATGCCGACCCAGCTAGCCGAAAGCAGTCTAGATACACAATTAAGTCGGGCTTCTGGGAACTGCGACAAGGATCTCCCTGAGACCCAAAAGGGTCTCCACAGCCGCTTCGTGGCTACTTCCTTGTGAAGAAATACCACGGCTCATGTACACAAACACACACAACACTCCCCCCCTAAGAAAAGTCGTACTCACCAACGTTGGTAATTCTTTTGCAGTCCTGACTTCTCAGTCCTGACGAGGGGTCCGTTTTCAAAGTCTCGGTCGCAGGCAGTTTTAGGGTTCTTTGCTGTACAGAGTCTGGCAGCTGAGAGGCAGGGAAAAACCACTGGAAAAAAAACAGGTCCAGGAGCGCTCGTGGTGTTGCCTAATCTCCAAGCTGCTTTTCCCTGACAGGCTGGTTTAGAGAGTCTGCTTCCCTTTAAGGGGGTTCACAGGTACTCCCCGGATTCCCAGCCAACGCACCAAATGTTAGGCACCAAAACTTACCATGCACCTTCCAAAATAAGCCAAGTACACAACAGAGACTTTGGGAACGGACAACAGCAAGTTTTAATTGGCCAAGCAAAGGTTGCCGGATGGCAGTCCTACAGACATCACACACAGGTGACCTCTGAGTGGAACAGCCATCCCGAGTACAAGAGTGCACAAACTTTTATACAGCAAATACAAACAGGAAGTGAGGATGATGATGGTATGCCCATATGTGGGTGAGGTGTCCTCTGACCATTCCCTGGAATTGGTTAGTTCTTGGGGATCAGGGTCCCTCCCAGAGCTGAAGGATTCTGGGATTCACCAGGTCAAGGGGTGACGTGGGTCATCAACATAGTTACAAAGGATAGAATTGGGAACATTCACACCAATTGTCTTATGGGCTCTTGTCCGGAGGCCAGAGATTAACACTTACATCTTACAGAGATAACAGTAACACTTACAGGGACATTGGGTTATACAAGCATACTAAATTACAGAGGTCAGAGCCATAAAATATTCAAATCTTGGGAACAGTAGAACAAAGGATTTCTTACAAGGAAGTCAAGTAAACATGTTAGCTTGTCAGGAAGAAGATGCTGACCAGACAAGGAGAGCCCCAAGCTGGTATGCATTCTAAAGAGAGGTAGGATTACTTTGTAGCACCTAATATTGCTATGAAGAATTCTTTGGGGCCTTGCTGGGGCAGGCCCATCTCAGGGGTCATCCCTGGGTTAACACTCTTTGGTTCAAGCACAATCTTTGGTTCAGTAAAGCTCTAGAAGTGTTGCATTATGGGAAACACTAAAGCAAGGTGTTTTCCAGACCAAGGTCGGTGGCCCATGGTTTCTCAGGTCCCTTCATTTTGACTCCTCATGGGCAGAGTCCTTGAGGATAACTAGTACACTGTCTTGCGTATTATCTGGAACTCCATTTGGGGTGTGACCTCTGAGAAAGTAGATAGGGTACTGTTTGGATGATCTTCTGCCATAATTGCTATGAACCTGGAAAAGTGAGCAGCTGCATCTGAGAGACTGTTAACGCCTCCCTGCATGAGGGGCAGCTGTCAGCAGCCCCTGAAGGAGGCTGTGATGTGCCCCCTTCTGAAAAACAAATCTATGGGTCCTGCAGTCCTGGAAAACTAACAGCCAGTCTCCAACCTTTATTTATTTATTTATTATTTATTATTTCAATTTATTCCCCGCCCATCTCCCTTGCAAGGGACTCTTTTTGGAGAAAGATATCAAGAGAGTATAGGAAGAAGGGGCATGGTGGCTCAGTGCGTAAGATGCCAGGCTTGTCGATCACAAGTTTGGAGGTTCGAATCCCCAGCCCCCCGTGACGGAGTGAGCTCCCTCACTCACCCCAGCTCTTGCCAACCTAGCAATTGGAAAGCATGCAAATGCAAGTAGATGAATAGGTACCACTTCGGTGGGTAGGTAACAGCGTTCCGCGTGCGTCATGCCGGCCACATGACCGTGGAAGCGTCTTCGGACAATGCTGGCTCTTCGGCTAACAAACGGAGATGAGCACCGGCCCCTAGAGTCGGACACGACTGCACAAATGTGCGGGGGGAACCTTTACCTTTACCTTTATAGGAAGATCAACTATGCAGCATCCTAAAAGAAATGGATTATCTGGAATCTTTTCAGTCAGGGTTCAGACTTAGGTGTATGACTAATACAGCTTTGATTATTTTCTTGGGTGACTTTATTTGGACCTGAATGGAGGGAATGCACCACTCTTGATCCATTTTGACCTTTGTGGCTTCTGAATATGGTATCTTCCTGGGCTGCTGTAGAGGCTAGGGATAGGAGATACAGTTTTAAAATGGTTCCTCTCCTTCCTCAGTGGATGGTCGCAGTGTTGTGGTGGGAGAAGAGGAGTCAATTTGGTAGCCCCGACTTACAGGGTGCCACAGTGATTGGTCCTGTTCCTCTGCACTTTAACACCTATAGGAATCTTCTGGGGGAGATCATCCAATAGTTTGGGGTGCTGTATGCTTAGTATGCTGATGGTTCCCAATTATACATGACCACCCAGGCTCTTGGTGAGAAACTGTCAATGTTCTATCCCTGTGCCAGGAGGCTGTAAGAATCTGCATGGGGGAACAGGCTAAAGTTGAACTCCAGCAAGACAGCATTGCGTTTCTATATTGGGGTTTGCCATCGATAGCAGGGCTGTCTCTGGATGGACAGAAACTACCTGTGAAAAAGCAGGTTGGCAATTTGGGTGTCTTTCTAGTCTCATGGCACCTGCTTCTGGGCAGCAGGTAGAAACCATGGCTAAAAAAGCCCAGCTTCAGCTGTTTCCCAACTGCATTTAAATAAGGTAAAGGTAAAGGTACCCCCCGCACATGAAAAATACAACATGTCAAGGATGCAGGAGTCTCTGTGTTAATGGACACCTATAGAACCATCTATCAAAAGCTGGCTTGAATTGTATCAACTTGTCTTTAAGAACTTGAACCAAATCATGGTGTTTTCATGATTCAAAAGATAAATATTGGGTAGAGCTTTCCCCCTTAGCATTTAGCGGCCCCTTTTGATTCCTTTCTGTAGGGAAGGGTGGGTAGTCAGAGAACTTTCAATATGAGATTAAGACATAGAAAAAAGAACAATAATACTAGCAGCAGCAGCAGGAGGAGGAGGAGGAGAAAGCTGCCCTATCGTTGGGAAGAAGGCTCCCAAGAAGTTGCAAGAGAAAATGCAAAAATCAATTACCAACTCTTATTCTGCCAACAATGTTGGGATGGGCTACTGTCTTTCTGTCCTGCAATAGTCCTGTTTGTATTCAGCAATAATATGAAACCCAAATCAATCTGAAAATATGGAATACAGACTTTGATTAGACTATTATCCAAAAATAGAGTCTGTTATGTGGAAGGGCATTGCTGTTTTTAACTCTGTTCAGCAATTTTCTAGGTCTTTTGTCATACTTTCCATGTGATTCGAGGCATTAACAGAGAATTATTCTCAGAAGTGGCCAAAGGGCTTCCAGAATGGGTTTTGGAATGAAAGCAGCCCTTTAAATTCACTATGCGCCCTGTTATAACTTAAGCTATTTTTGTTTAAAGAATTGGGAGACATGAACTCCCTTCCTGTCTTTCCAGAAATGCAGGAATAGTTTATGAAGTTCTCCTTAGAGTTAGGATTCTTCCATTGCTCTGAATAATTACAGACATCAGTGTCTCTTGCCACCACACTGTAGAATACAAAAAGTAATCTCTACTGAGATGGCAAAAATATGTTTTCTTCTTCAAGGTTTCCCAGCACTTTGATTGTGTAATTGTTGACTTTTCTACTGCAATTATCAATCCCTATATAATTATTTCAGCTTCATCTCTCCGTCCTGGGGTGTGGCTGAGCCATTAGCTTAAATTGAATTATACTTAATGAAAGAGAATGTTGGGTCAGAGTAATTGGCTTACAGGGAAAAATGCTTCTCTTGAAGATGGTGATATTTGCAGTATTGGTTATTGTGCCTTTATCTCAAGTGGTGTGCAAGATTCACAGTGCTAAATGCAGCATCAGTGACCCTCTTCCTTTTCTTCACAAGAAATATCACCCAGGAGATGTCACTGTTGTGAATATGCTCTCTCAGATCTATCTCTTCCATACTATGATAGACTTCACCAAACGTCCCTCTAAGGAGCTCTTTGAGGACACTGTGTAAGACTTTACAGACAGAAAACAAATTAATTTGAACTGGGAGGTCTTTTCATATTCATATTAGCCTCACTTATAACAATTGGCATCAAATCTTCTTTGGTGGAAGGCACCATCTTCATCCTCCCACTCTTCCTCCTTTTCTACCATCTTCTTCTCCTCCTGTTCCTATTCATAATCCTAATCCATAATCCATAATAGTTATGATATGATTATATCCTGCAAAAAAAAAAGTTGTTTCATATTTTTTTTCAAATTTCAAGTTTTCCACATAAATAGAAATTTGTGTAAGGAAAAAATATATATAATACTAAATATGGGAAAAGGGGGAGGAAAGCTTAGGCAAGTTGTATGATGGGAAGGTATTCCTAGGGTAGAATAAACTGAAGTAGAATTTTTTTCCAAGGAATGGTTTGAATATTCATATACTCCTGAAATTGAAAGGGGTGATGTTTATTACTGAGTTGAGCTCCATGCTTAGTGTATGAATCTAGTCTCTTGCAGTGGGTAACTCTAAGTGCTTTCCTGGGAAATGGATGGGTTATGATGTATTAGCTCTTTCTCAGGGGTGTATTGGTTTTTTCAAAGGGGGTGTTTTAGCAAACTGCACATTGAGTCCTCCTATATTGTCAAAGAAGCCTTAGAGCTTCTCCAACAGTTTATGTTACAACTTGTTATGTATGCAGTGATTGACTTTTTTTAATAGGAATCTACATGAGAGTCCTTGCCTTAGAATCATTTACACATAGAAGAGAAGGTATCTTCTCCTTCTTTGGATTCTTTATTGAACAGCTACAGTAAATTCCCAAAATAATACATTACTGAAGTTTGAAATGTTTACCATTTTTTAAAAAATTGAGGATATCATTTTCAAAGGTTGCCGTAAGAATTTTTCACTTCACCTTCATTCCAGCATTTAAAAAATTGCAATGTTTACAAACTCAGTTCTTGGGAAGGTACATGACATTAGTATAATAACCAATTTATTAATTAGAATCTTAAAGATTTTTTTCTTAAATCATCAGATTAAATAAAATGCCCTCTCTGACATCATGGAAGTATTTATGCTCCATTTCGTGGTTAAAATTGTTCTATATTTCTACTCTTTCTAGCTCTAAGTCCCATTTAGAAAATAGTGGGATGGGAGTATAATTTTGATCTTTATCACATAATAAATTTTGGTTTGGGTGAATGCCTGTTAGAAAAATGCAATTTTTTTTAATCTATCAGCTCATAGTCACTAGTAAGTAAGATCACCCTATTACCAATCCAGTTTTTAAAACAAATGAATGATTGCAAGATGAATTTGGATTGTCTAAACCTGTATATTGAGCTAAACCATCTTCTTTTTCCCTGTTTGCTATAGAGCCATCAATACTGTCCCAAACTCCCAAATTACGATCAAGAGCAGAATGTGTTTTGGAGGTTTTAAAGAAAATTGAGTAACTCTTATCCTCCAAAATGCATCAGTACTCTTCTGGAAATTAACAATAAGAGACTTCAATTTCTGAAATTATTACCCAGAGGGGTGAATACTGGAAGACTGTTGGGGCAAAAATCATTTTCATAACAAATATTTTTCATAGGCTATGAAATCCTCACTTATTACACTGCTCAATAAAATCAAAATGATTGCAATTCTGTTTTATCATGCTCACTTGTAAAGTAGTATAAGATATGCCCTCTTCTGAACTGAATGCATGGTGACAGAGTACATATTTCCCATTCCAGGGCCATGACTCCAATCTACCAGCACATCTTGGCCTTAGAATTTGCCATCAAGGAGATCAATAGAAATCCCCATCTTTTACCCAATCACACCCTCGGCTTTCAGATCTATAATACCTACTTCATGACAAGTTGGATGTATCGAGCCTCACTGGAACTCTCTCCACAAAGGGCCAGTTCATCCCTAACTACAGCTGTGATATGCAGCACAGACCAATAGCAGCCATTGGAGGACCTACCACTGAAGTGTGCCTACACATGGCTACCATCCTGTCCATATACAAGATGCCACAGGTATGAGCTTTGACCAAGTACATAACCATCAGTCCACTGTTCCCTTGTTTTTATGGGAGCATTTATAGCATAGGAAGGAAGGAGTTCTTCTTGCAATAAAGAGTTTATACTTAACAAAAGTGATGTCTTGTTTTCTATTGTGGCATATTAATGACCCCAGGCCTGTGGACATAATTCTTCTGACCTTTTATTGTTTGAAAGACCTAAAAGATTAATGAGTGTGCTATGCTTTCCGAACGATTAATTCTCTATAAACACCTTATTTAAGAGAAACAATGACTAAAAATATAGAGCATTCTCAGAACTATAAAAACAGAAAACGTATTTTATGGATAATCTTCCAATTTCCAATTCTTTGCTCTCCTTAATGATAATGAAGGAAAAGAAAGCAATGAGAGAAAAAGTGTGCAAGAATAAATTATAGAAAATGACAACAATTGAGGCAACAGAGAGAGAGAAATGAGGTGAATCGTAATGAGAATTTAGCATCAATAGCATCTTTTTTTTAAAATAATATTTTTAGATTTTATTTACATTCAACAAAAACATTACACAACACAAAACAACAACTACATTTATATATACATAATTTCATTTTCAATTCAAAGCAATACTTAATATCTAACATGTATGATATAACTTAATTTCAATCTATCATTTTCCTTCTATTTCCATTCTCTTTCTTTCTTACTCTATACTTTTCTAACAACTTTCTTCTTTCTTATCCTTCTCCCACTTACCTCACTTTCTAACATTCTCGTTCTCTCTCTAGTATCTTATTCTCCTTATCTTTTCCCCTTTTAATGGGATCCTCTTCCATCCTACTTTCCACCTTACCACCTAAATCCGTCCCTTTTACTTTTTTTATTCAGAAATGTCTATTTCTAACTCTATAACTATTTTTCTTTACTTTACTTATATTATATTACTATTTTATTAAGTGCTTATCTCTATTTGATTTAAACTTATACAACTTTACCATACAATACATCCATCCATACAATTCTTTAAAATACTTCTGGCTTTCTTAACAAAGAATATAAATGTAAATATTTAATTTACATTTTCCCTCTTTCTTCTTATATCTTATTATATTTTTCCCCCTCCTCTATGTTTATGATTCTATTTGTATAACTTATTGGTCCCTATTTAATATCATATTCTTTTTGGATATATTTTATAAAGGGGTCCCATATTTCCTTATACTTCCCTATTTCTTTCCCTTTTATTAAATTCGTCAATTTGTCTGTTTGCATTAATTCCATTGTTTTTATGATCCATTCTTATTTTGTTGGTATATTTTCTTGCTTCCAATATTGGGCATACTTTATTCTAGCAGCAGTACTTAAATACAGAAATAGAATCTTTTGTTTTTTATTAATGTTATCGTCCATTTTACCTATCAAATAAGATTCTGGTTTCATCCTTATATTATTGACTAAAATTTTACATATATATTTATGTATTTTGCACCAATATTTTTTTTGCTTTTGCACATGACCACCAGATATGGTAAAATGTTCCACTTTTGTTTTTACATTTCCAGCATAGATTGGTATTCCTAATTTTTGATTTAAATAGTACCTCAGGAGACAAGTACCAACTGAAAATCATTTTGTATAAGTTTTCTCTTAAATTATTGCTTAAAGTAAATTTTATATTTTTGTCCAAATTTCTTGCCATTGATCATATGTAATTTCAATTCCTAAATTTTCTTCCCATTTTCTCATATACTTTTTAATTTTTATGTCCTTGGTTTTTATCTCCAATAGTGTTTTATATACTGTAGTTTTGAAATTAAGTGATCTTCTTCTTGTTCTAATATATTGTCCCAATTGTTTTCCATTTTTGTAAATTGATGTTTTTTTATCTATTTTATATTGCTCTTTCAATTGGAAGTATGTAAACCAGTGACATATTATGTTTTCATTTTCTAATTCCTCTCTAGTTTTAAGTCTGTGGTTGTTTCCTTCAAATTTTAGTAGATTTTTATACCTTATATATTCTTTTTTGTTTTGATTGCCTATTCTGGTACTTGCCTCCTGGGTTGATACCCATAGCGGAAGATTGGGTGATATCATTTTTTTATATTTGTTCCAAATTTTCAGCAATGATTTCCTTATAATGTGGTTATTAAATGCCCTATTTGCTTTACATCTATTGTACCACATATAGCCGTGCCACCCATATCTATTATCATGTCCTTCCAGATTTAATATTTTACCATTTTCTAGTTTTATCCAATCTTTGATCCATATCAATCCACATGTTTCGTAGTATAATTTAAGATCAGGCATTGCTAGTCCCCCTCTATTTTTTGTATCTTGTAAGTATTTTAGTTTGATTCTGGGTTTTTTCTTTTGCCATATATATTTTGTTATTTCCCTTTGCCAGTTCATAAAAATTTGATCTTTTATCATGATTGGGATTGTTTGAAACAAATATAGAAACCTTGGTAGTACATTCATTTTTATTGTAGCTATCCTTCCTAATAATGATAATTGTAAGTTTACCCATTTCTCAAGATCTTTTTTAATTTCCTTCCACAGACTGTCATAACTGTTCTTATATAGATCTAAATTATTATTTGTTAATTGTATTCCTAGATATTTTAATTTTTTAACATTTTGAAATCCTGATAATTGTTCTATTTTAATTATCTCTTCTTTTGTCATATTTAAATTGATCATTTTAGTTTTCTGTTTGTTTATTTTGAACCCTGATAAATCCCCATATTCTTGTAGCTTAGAAATTAGTTTAATTATTGAATTCTCTGGATTTTGTATTATTATTACCAGGTCATCTGCGAATGCCTTTAATTTGTAATTTTCCTGCTTTATCTTCACCCCTTCCATATTTTGATCATTTCTAATTTCTTCTAATAATACTTCTGACACCAAAATAAATAATAAAGGAGAAATAGGACAGCCTTGTCTAGTACCTTTTGATATATTGCATTCCTGAGTTTCTTCGTCATTTACTATTATTCTTGCTTTCTGAATCTTATATATTGCTTTAATTGCATTTATAAATTTTTCGCCAAAATTTCTATTTTCTAATACTTTAAACATAAATTCCCAATTGACGTTGTTAAAAGCTTTTTCTGCATCCAAAAATAATAACATTATTGGCTTTTCGTTGTGTACATTTGCATATTCTATTAAATCAATTACATTTCTTATATTATCTTTTATTTGTCTTTTTGGGAAAAATCCATTTTGGTCCTGATTAATTATTTTCTGTAAAAAAATTTAAGTCTTTCAGCAAGGATAATAGTAAATATTTTATAGTCATTATTTAACAAGGAAATTGGTCTATAATTTTTGCATTCTGTTGGGTCTTGGTTTTCTTTTGGGATTAATACTATATTGCCCTCTCTCCATGATTGTGGTATTTTTGATCCCTGTAATATTGAGTTAAACAGTGTTTTTAATGGATTGAGCAGATATTCTTGAATTTTTTTTATAATATTCAGCTGAAAAGCCATCAGTTCCAGGTGTTTTACCTATTTTTAATCGTTTAATTGCATCTTTAATTTCTTGAGCTGTGATACTATTATTTGTAAAGTCCTTATCCTCTTCTGTTAATTTTTCTAAGTTGCATTTTTAATATACTCATCAATTTTATTTGTTAGTATTTTTTGTTCTTGATATAAATTAGTATAGTAATCAAAAAAAGCTCCCTTAATATCTTCGTTGTATATTAGTTCCTTATTCTTATCTCTAATTTTAGTAATAATTTTTTTTCTTTTTCTTTTCTTAGTTTATACATTAGCCATTTTCCTGGTTTGTTTGCATGTTCAAAATTTCTTTGTTTAATAAATTTTAACTTTTTGTCTAGTTCAGAGCTTTCCAAACTGTGTGTCAGGACACGTTAGTGTGTCGGCTGCAGTGTCTGGGTGTGTCGCGGCTGCTGCTGCCTCTGAGCCCTGCCAGGATTCCACGCAGGTCCTAGTGCCTGCCTTGTGCCTTGCTGCCTCCAAACCTGCTGTGATTCCGTGCAGGTCCTAGTGCCTGCCTTGTGCCTTGCTGCCTCCAAACCTGCCCTGCCAGGATTCCGTGCGGGTCCTAGTGCCTGCCTTGTGCCCTGCTGTAAGAGTGTGTTGTGAAATGATGCATGTCTAAAAAGTGTGTCACCAACATGAAAAGTTTGGAAAGCTCTGGTCTAGTTCTTCTGTTAATTCTATTTTAACCTGGAGCTGCAATAATTTTATTTGATTTATTATTTCCTCCTTATCTTTTTTTTCTATTGTTCTTTTGCAATTCTAATTCTTTTTCTTTTATCTGCTCCATTGTTTCCATTTTTTAAATCTATTTTTTTGATAATTATTAATCGATATCAGCTGTCCTCTCATATATGCTTTACTTGCCTCCCATACTGTTTCTATTTTTACTTCGTTATCCATATTCCAAATTAAAAATTCTTGTAATTTTTTCCCTAGTTCATCTACATTTTTTTTTATCTTTAAGGATATTTTCGTTCATATGCCATCTATATTTTTTTGCATTTATACATAAAGTCATTTGGACGGGGTTGTGGTCTGAGAGTGTTTTTGGAAGAATTGATATATCTTTAATTTTATTTTCTAAATTTTTTGACACCCAAATCATATCAATTCTGGAAAATGAATTAAATCTATTGGACTAATAAATGTGTTCTTTTTTATTTCCTTTAATGTGTCTCCATACATCTACCAACATTAAATTCTTTACCATATTGAAAAATTCTTTTGGTAATTTCCCTTGGTTTTTATTGATATGGTTTTCTGATTTTCTATCTATTTCAGGTTCCGCAACCCCATTCAAATCACCCATCAGTATCCAATTATTAATCATATTTTCTGAGAGGACATCTGATAGTTCTTTAAAAAAAACCTCTTCTGATTACTATTTGGAGCATAAACTCAATTATCAATATTTTCGTATTTTGGCTTTCTATTTCGACAATTATAAATCTTCCTTCCTGATCTTTTACTATTAATTTAGGTTTAAGCGAGGGCTTAACATATATTACATCCCATTTTTTTTCTTTTCATTTGCTGTTATGAATGGTGATCCCAATTTTTTATTATCCAAATATTTTATATGTTTCTTTTTAATGTGTGTCTCTTGAAGACATACAATATCTAATTCTAATTTTTTTAAGAGTTGAAATGTTCTATATCTTTTAACTGGGGAGTTGAGACCATTAACATTCCATGTTAAATTGTTTAGTTTACTCATTTTCTGAATTTGTTTCAAATTTACCTGTTTTCCACCCTTTGTATTTTTTTAAACTCTACTCCTGTTCTTTTCCTAGTTCCTTCTTGTTTTCCAATTCTTTTTCCAATTTTTTATGAAATTCTTTTGCTTTAAATATCGAGTTTAGTCTGTATCTTTGCCCCTTATACATTAAATTTAATCCTTCAATGTTTTCCCATCTAAAGTTTATTTTATTTTTCTTCAATGTATCTGTAAGGAATTTGTATTCTTTTCTTTTTTTTAGTATTTTTCCTGGGATCTCTTTAAAGATAGTGACTACATCTCCTTCAACCTCAATTTTTTTATTAAATGCTGCCTGTATTACCAAATCTCTATATATTTTTTTGGAAAATTCTACCAATATATCTCTTGGTTTTTTATTAATTTTTGCATACTTCGAATTTACTCTATATATTTTTTCAATTTCTTCATCTATTTTTTCCTCCTCCCAATCCACCAAATCTGCAATCATTTGTATTAACAATCCTTTAATATTTTCTTCTTTGTCCTCCACCACCCCTCTTATTCTTATATAATGTTCTTTTTCTTTCAATTCTAGTAGAGCTACAGTATACGTTCTTCTTCTTCTTCTCTTCTTTCTTCACAAATGTCAGCTTGTTTTTTAACTTCTTGTATCTCATTCTTTAACCTTTTTTCTATTATAGCCAACTTCTGGTCCAGTCTTTTTTCTAATCTTTCTAGCTTTTCTTCTAGTACTTTTTTCACTGTCTGTGTTATAGTCTCTGTGGTTTTTGCTGTAAATTCGTCAAATAATGCTTTTAGTCCTTCGCCTTCTAATGTATCTGATCCTTTTCTTAATAGTCTTTTTGTAGTCATGATTGTCTCTTCAAAAAAAAAACTTCTACTATATTCTTATCTACAATACTTTGTAACCAAATTGTTCACAGTGATATTTTTATCTTGTTTCTAATATACACAAATACATACAAATTATTTTACTATGCTTATAAATCCTATATATTTATATTTTAATAATCACAAAGCATTATTATACTATCTTAAAGATGGCCACTCTTAATAATTAATTAATTTGAGTCCCGGTTTATTAGAGAAGTAATTCATTTTTTCCAATGTCTTTCGCTTGCTCCTTGTTAAGGAATTTCAGCTTCTTTTAGCTTTAAATGTTCATTATAATTTATGGCCAAGATAGCAACTCCCGTCAGACTAATTGTCTGACTTTGCCTGTTAGATTAGCTTTTCCCTTTCCAGCCACTCGGCGCCATGAGCCTCCATTAAACACTGACAGTGACGAACACCAGACACATCCAAAATGAAAAACAAACACTTGCCTGGCTCGTTCTCCTTTGTGGCCGCAGAAATTCTTTCTCAGAGAGGTTTTTCTCCACCTCTCTGGCCAATCTCGCCTATTTTTTTCCGGCGACATTGTCTTCCCATCAGCAATAGTTGTTTCTTTTTCACGGAGCTCTTCTTCTCCATGTCTGGTCGCCCTCTTGGCTCACCCGGAAGTCTAGCATCAATAGCATCTCATGTACTATAGGATAAATTCTTGTATTGTCTGTTGCAATATAAAATTATGTCTAGTTTCCTTAAAATACAAACTTTGATGAAATTCTTGTGCGACATTGTGTCTTTAATCAATTTTGCTTATGTCGCTCAGTCTTTGGAATTAATTAATTAAAAGTAATCACCACATAGCACGCTCTGAATATATATGTGAAGAATAGATGGATTCAAAACATGAAATACGTGTTGAGCCTTAATATCTATGTTGTAACCTAAAAAGATAAATTATATCACTAAATACATCGTTAAAAAAAACATTGTTTTGTTGCTAATTTCTCTGTATTTTTCTTTTCTTGAAAGTTAATATATGGTTCCATTACAGAGAGTTATACAAAAAAAGAAGTTGATTTATATCAAAAAATGTTCCCAAATATGGACCATCAATATAAGGGAATTTTTCAATTGCTGTTGCATTTACAATGGACATGGATTGGGATCTTGTCTGTGAATAATGAGAATGGTGAGAAGTTTGTACAAAATGTGGTTCCCTTGTTTGCCCAGAAAGGGATCTGCTCAGCCTTCATTGAAAGATTTCCAATCATTGTTGACTCAAGTAACATTCTTGATTTGGTGGAAATGGGACTTCAAATGTACATAGTGGTTATGAAAAGCTCTGTTAATGTAGTACTAGTTCAAGGTGAAATTTATGGAATTATACTTCTGAGACTTCTTTCCAGCAATTTGAAATCTGAAGATGTACCATTATGGAGAAAAGGTAAAGTCTGGGTTATGACAGCTGAGATGGATTTCTCCTCACTTCCGCATCTAAGCAATACTGACCTAGTCTTCCTCCATGGTGCTCTATCTTTTGCAATTCACTCAGAGAAGGTGTCAGGATTCCAGCAGTTTGTCCAGATGAGGAACCCTATCTTGGAAAAAGAAGATACTTTTCTCAAGCTCTTCTGGGAAAATGCCTTTGAATGTTCCTTCTTCATCTCTGGAATGGAAGTGGAAAAAGAGGTTACCTGCACTGGAAAGGAGAAACTGGAAGCTCTTCCTGCCTCTGTGTTGGAAATGGACATGACTGGCCACAGCTACAGCATCTACAATGTCATCTATGTGGTGGCACATGCTTTGCATGACTTCCATTCATCAATGGTGGAATACATAGTTAGGGGGCATGAAGCCAAAGTGAAACTTCTGGATCAAAATCTTTGGAAGGTAAACTCTTGAGAAAACCAATTACTGGCTGCTCAACATATCTGCAACCCTGATCCTAAACTTAAATTATGTTCATTCTTCCAAGTGGTATCTAAGCATGTAGTTTTGCTAAATGTCATCTTCCCTCTAACTGTAGTAAAAATAATGTCTTTTTAAATTATTATATCTACATAATCATTAGGAGAAGAGTGGACAATGTGTTATGCTCTTCATTTTATGTTAAAGGAGTTTTTTATTTGAGCTTACAATATCTAGGTTTTGTATGGGTTCCCTTAACTTCAAGAACTTTTCAAGAACTTTCTCAGGTTGCAGGAACCTGAATTTGTTTCTAAACAAGTCCATGAAGACTGATTTTATTTCTGTAATTGATGTCTTTAGTACAGGTATATGAAGGCTAAGGATAAATGGAGGGCTCTCCTTATTAGCGTTCTAAAAAAATCTGTTGCTGTACGTTATTGAATGACTCCATATAACTCGATATTTCTGTCAGAGCATGTAGAAAGAAATATATTTTATTCTTTAGATTTTACAGGTCTGGAATGTACAAAGCAGATAGCAGCGAGTGTTGGGTGAGATCATTGTCCTTCAGGACAGGATGATTAAATGCTAATAAGCTACACCTGTGTATAGGAATGTTTGTTGTTGTTGTTCAGTCGTTTAGTCGTGTCCGACTCTTCGTGACCTCATGGACCATAGCACGCCAGGCCTTTCTGTCCTCCACTGTCTCTCGGAGTTTACTCAAATTCATGTTCATTACATCGGTGATGCTATCTAACCATCTCATCCTCTGCCGTCCCCTTCTCCTTTTGCCTTCAGTCTTTCCCAGCATCAGGGTCTTTTCCAGTGAGTCCTCTCTTCGCATTAGGTGGCCAAAGTATTTGAGCTTCAGCTTCAGCATCTGTCCTTCCAATGAGCAGTCAGGGTTGATTAATTAAGTGTATATATAGTGTCTGAGAGATATTAAGTTTTTTGGGTAGTTTGTATGGAGTTGGTTGGAGTTCGTGTCTGTATATATTTTTCTGTGCTATGTTTAGTAAAGTGTCTGTATATACTTAAAGCAACAGACTTTGTAATTTATTACAGCAGCATAGAAGCAGCTTTTCTTTCAAAGGAGCAGTGGACGGTGCCAATCCTCTGAAACGCACACTGACAATTTCTTACAGCACAGGTTTCAATTGTTTACTCCCGTTTAACCACAGGTCCAATTCTTGCTCTACATATCTTAATCCTCTTTTTGATACATGGATGAGAAAAGAAAAATTATTTCTGTATATTATCTATCTGCCTTCCTTGAAATAAAACAAAGACTATCATCTGCCAGGTCTGCAGAGGTTTCATCTCAGGACACCCATTCTGATAGAAAACCTTCTCTGACTGAAGAATTTTTGACTTTGAAAGGGAACTTGAGATATTGATAATCCCCAAAACTTAGATCAATATTTCATCCAACCAGTAATTGCAAGAGATAATGACATCAAAAATCAAATTACTATATTACAGAAACAACTAGAATTATTAACAACTGAGGAAATGGAAAAAAACTTGAGGTATGTTAAGCAAAGATACTTTCAACATGCAAATAAAGCTGGTAAATGGCTAGCTTTTAAGTTAAGAAAAGAAGGGGGGAAAATTATAAGCAAGATTAAAGAAAAAGGGGAAGAGTTAATGGACAACCAAAGTATCAAGAAAGCATTTCATGAGTTCTATACAATTTTATATCAAAAACAACAAATAGATTTGGCTAGAGCTGATACATATCTAACAGAAAGTAAATTGCAAAAAATATCTAAAATACAACAGGAAATAATTAACGAACCCATTACTATCCAAGAAATTTCAAATGCCATCCAAAAACAAAAATCAGGCAAAACGCCAGGTCCAGATGGATTTACTGCTATATATTACAAGTTATTTCAAGAGCAACTCATAATACCATTTAATACTTTATTAAATTCGATAATGACTGGAAATACAGTTCCCAAATCATGGACCGATGCTAATATAATTCTGATTCCCAAGGCGGACCAGGACCCGACTCTATGTAAAAACTTTAGACCAATCTCACTGTTAAATACTGATTATAAAATTTTTACCACTATCTTGGCTAATAGATTAAAAACGGTTTTACAAGATACGATTAATGCGGATCAATCTGGTTTTCTTCCAAAAAGACATATTAAAGATAATATTAGATCTATTATAAATATAAGTGAGTACGCAAAAGAACATAAAGAAAAACAAATTTTGTTATTATTCTTAGATGCCGAAAAAGCATTCAACAATTTAAATTGGGATTTTATGATTAAAACGTTGAAAAGTATGGACTATGGTAAGAATTTTATTAATGCTATTCAAGCTATATATACAACGCAAACAGCCAAGATAGTGGTAAATGGTGATACAACTCAAAATTGTATCGTAGGAAGGGGTACTAGACAAGGTTGCCCAATTTCTCCTCTCTTATTTATCTTAGTATTAGAAGTTCTTTTAGAAAATATAAGAAAAGATAATCAAATTGAAGGGATAAAAATAAAACAAGAAAACTATAAATTAAGGGCTTTTGCCGATGATGTGGTAATCACTTTACAAAATCCAGAAAATTCAATCAAATACTTGCAAAAAAAGATACAAGACTTTGGTGAATTGGCAGGGTTTAAAATAAATAACCAAAAAACAAAGATGATAAAGTTAAATATGAATCAAAATAATATACACAATATGGAATTGGCTACGGGATTTGCAAACGTTAAAAAATTAAGATATTTGGGCGTGGAAATAACATCAAATAATTTGGATTTATTTAAAAATAATTATACAAAATTATGGAATAAAATAAAACAAGACTTACAAGTTTGGGTGAAATTACAGATATCCTTTTTGGGTAGAATATCTACTATAAAAATGAATATTCTTCCAAGAGTCATCTTTTTATTCCAAACTATACCAATTGTGATAACCAATAAAACTTTTCAAAATTGGCAGCGAGATTTGGCTAAATTTATTTGGCAGGGGAAAAAAACGAGAATAAAATACAAATTTTTACAAGATACTAGAGAAAATGGAGGTTTTGGTCTACCAAATTTAAAATTATATTATAATGCATGTGTTCTTAGTTGGCTTAGAGATTGGCTAAAATTGGATAATCGAAAATTACTCAATATAGAAGGACACGATCTTAGATTTGGTTGGCATGGGTACCTTTGGTACAATAAGATTAAAGCAAATATGGCATTCAACTATCACCCTATTAGAAAATCAATTTTAAAAATTTGGATCAAATATAAAAATACACTCTTACCCAATCTGCCTCTGTGGACTTCGCCACAGGAAGCACTAGCGTGGCATGGAAACCTGAATATATGTAATTGGTTAACATATAAAGATCTATTAGTATTTGAGGGTATAAACTATAAACTAAAAACAAGAGAAGATTTACTAAAAGAAGGGTTTAATTGTAACTGGTTTACATATTTACAGATTAAAGAACAATTTAAGATGGATAATAAAAATTTTAAGTTTAAAGAAAATTCGGCAAACTGGGACAATGTGTTATGGAAAGAAAATGACCATTTGATTGCCAAAATTTATAAAATTTTAATACAAATTAATTCAACAAATTTACCTAAAAAGAACTGCATAATCAAATGGGAAGAAAATTTAGGCCATAGCATCCAAATGGATAATTGGGAAAAAATGTGGTTAAAAGATTTAAAGTTTACTTTGAATTATAATATGAAAGAAAACTTTTTTCAAAATGATGTATAGGTGGTATATAACCCCTAACACATTGTCAAAAATGAATATTATGATATCCAATAGTTGTTGGAAATGTAAAAAGGAAGTGGGCACCTTTTTTCATCTTTGGCGGACTTGCCAGAAAACCAAAAGGTATTGGAATACAATTCATCAAACTTTATGTGAAATATTGGAAGAAGACTTTATTAAAGAGCCAGAACTGTACCTGTTGGGATTTACAAAACCAGACTTACATAAGAAACA
The DNA here is from genome assembly GCA_023362775.1 of Charina bottae. Taxonomy (NCBI): domain Eukaryota; kingdom Metazoa; phylum Chordata; class Lepidosauria; order Squamata; family Charinaidae; genus Charina; species Charina bottae. The sequence continues at coordinate 13,799,255 of JALMGJ010000011.1, forward strand.
CGGGAAATGACTATTTTACTTAATAACTGCGGCCAGAATCATCTTCGCAAGACATTGGAAAGAGGTCTGCATACCTACAATTGATGAATGGTTGATAAAAATGATGGACTTAGCACAGATGGCTAAATTAATGGATTTGTTAAATGAGAAGAATATGGATGAATTTAATTTATGTTGGAGCCCTTTCTATAAATTTATAGAAAAAACTCAAAAAATACAATTAGGAAATTAATGTAGATAATAATTGTTATTATAAATAATTATAAATAATTAATTATGATAGAGATTATTTCGAAATAGTTGTAGAAAATGATGGTGAGAAAGTAAGAAGCCCTGTTTGTTTGTTGTTATTTTTTGTTGTTGTTGTTGTTGTTGTTTGGGGGGGTTGAAAGTAAAGGGGGATTAGGGGGAATAGGAAGTAGAGAAGGTAAGAGTAGGCAGAGGAGTGGGAAAAGAAAGTAGGGTATAAGAAGGTTATAGGAGAGGAGATTAAGATCGGTTTGGTTTGTATAAGAGGAAGTACATCAGTTATGTTTAAAGTAAGAGTTTGAGAAGGTTAAAGAAAGTAAGAAAGTCTAAGTACGAGAGGAGAAATGAAAGGTGGTTGTGAAAGAGGGGGAGGTTGTATTTTATTGTAAAATGTAATTTAAATGTTGTTATTTATGTAACGTTTTGTTTGGTTATGTTAGATAGTGTTTTTTCTATGTATTATTATTTTATAGAAGAATAAAGATATATATATTAAATATATATATATATTTCATCCAACCAGTAATTGCAATACTTTCCAAATGTACAAAAAATGATCTTTCTTTTATTATTTTTATTTTATTCTTCCTGGTATTTAGGTACATTAAGCATTTTAGTTTGTTTATTTTCTCTTTGTGCTCTATACAATGCATGATTATAACGATGGTTTATAAGATGAAGTATTTAATAACGCTGTTACTGTACTGCCTACTCTCCTCTCTTAAACTTTGAAAAATGTATTATTGATATCTTTGAAAGCAGGAATTACTCTTATCACCTTGGGCTACCGCATATGTCTCTCTGTCTCTCTGGCTGTCTATTTTTCTGTTTTTATATCTTTCTATCATCTTCTCTTGGCTTCTTTTCCAATGTAGCTCAACCAATTTATGAGAGGGGTCTCATTCAATAATAGCGCTGGACAAAAAATTTCTTTCAGCCAAAATGGAGAATTGGAGACTGGATTGGATATTATGAATTGGATTACATTCCCAAATCTATCTTTTCTGAGAGTCAGAGTTGGTGGGGTGGACCCAACTGATTCTCAAGAAGCATTGTTCACCATTAATGAGGATGATATTGTATGGCCAGAGAGGTTTAACCAGGTATGGGCCAGTTCCATTTTGCCTTGTAGTCTAATATCTTTCTGCCATTCTTGTAGTTTTCTTAGATACAAAATCCCACAGAGTGATTAGATTCAGGTGCAGAATATTTCAAATACTCCAAGATTCCTAAATCTCTCCTGACAAAACTGGAGACCATTACAAAGTCACTCCACCAGATCAACCTTTAGGTGTTTTCTAAGTTAGAGGAGTAGATGGAGGGATGGAGGTATTTGAGAAGGAAAGCTGATGTTGCTTGGCATCTTGACATAAAAGAGTATGTTTTCCCATTCAGTAAGAGCCACCCAGATGTCCAAAAGTAAGTATGTGCCAAGGATATTGCAGACATTTTGGATTTTGTAGAAAAAACAAATGTAATAATGGTCTATCTCGTTTTCATACCTACCTACCTACCTACCTACCTACCTACCTACCTACCTACTTATCTACCTACCTACGTACATACCTTATAATCACTGTCTAATGCTACATAGTGCTGTTTTTATGCCTCAGCAGTTTCCCAACTGAAATCACCCTTCTCTCTTGTGATTACACTAAATGTCAGCCTCGCATGCTCGTCTGCTTCTGAATTTTCTACAGTTTGCTGGTTTGCTTCAAGACGCTTAGCATTTTTGGATCGCTTAGGGAGAAGTGATAAGTACCTGCTCTCCAACAAACATTATGTAGGGAGGAGGGATTTATGGAGTGGGAACTGGTTTGTTATGGCTGGACTCTGATGCATGTCAGAGCCGCTTCTTTTGATAAGGCTCCTTGGGCGAGAAAATAATTATTCAAGGCTTTGTCTGGCCTGAAGTGTACTAATCCTGAATAAATGAATCCTTTAGAGTAACTGCCTGAGGGATTTCTTGTTTGGGAATTCTGACACTGAGGGTTATCACACTAAACCAAAAGCTAACCACCTTCTCTCTTTTGATTAAACTGAAAGAGAAGCCAACCACATATGAAGGCAGAGAAGCAAAGCATGATGACACTCCTTAGTGCTGTGCAACCACTAAGTACAGATTGGTCAAAGGCAAAGCATTCTCTCCTTTCCTTCATGAACAGGTCCAACCTCTATATTTGTGTAATAGCAAGTGCCAGTCAGGTTATGCTAGGAGCAAGATCGAAGGGAAGCCATTCTGTTGCTATGATTGTCTGCGGTGTCCACATGGGATGATTTCGAACCAGGAAGGTGAGTTTTTGCATATGTTATCCTAGAGAATATCCCTAAATCAAACTGTGAGGCAGAACTGCAATGGAAATTTTAGAATAATGCTCTACATTAATGGTTCCCCTTGACAGATGGATGTAGTAAAACATTGGAAATTGACCAGCATTTATTCTATTGAATGAAGTCCAACATTGACACCAAGTAGTATGTCTTGGAGGAAAGGGTTTTTCAAATATAACTTTATTGGAAGTCTACTGGTGTATTTAATTTTCACATGTTAAACAAGAAGTCTTTTTTCCTAATGTGTAGTGTTCAGTTTTCATTCTTTCAATGCCATTTGTAAGTTGCTAATTTATTTTCTAGACATGGATGATTGTTTTCAGTGTCCAGAAGATCAGTATGCAAATGTGAACCAGGATTTGTGTCTTCTAAAGATTGTAACATTTTTGATGTATGAAGAAACCTTGGGGATAATTTTGGCCAGTTCTGCTGATTTCTTTTCTTTGGTCACAGTTGGAATCTTTTGGATCTTTATTAAGCATCAGGACACTCCCATAGTCAAAGCCAACAACCGGAATCTCACCTATGCTCTCCTTATTGCTCTCCTGTTGTCTTTTCTTTGTTCTTTGTTATTTCTTGGAAAACCTGACAAGGTGACCTGTCTCCTTCATCAAACTGCCTTTGGTATCATATTCTCCATGACCATTTCTTGTGTGTTGGCCAAAACCATCATTGTGGTTCTGGCTTTCATGGCCACTAAGCCTGGGTCTAAGATGACCAAATGGGTGGGGAAAAGATCACCAATTTCTATTGTGTTGGGCTGCACTTTTATTCAAGGAATTATTTGCACTATATGGCTGACAACCTCTCCCCCATTCCCAGATACTGACACAAATTCAGTGGCAGAAGAAATCTTTTTGGTGTTTAATGAAGGATCTGCCTTCAGGTTCTACTGTGTCTTGGGCTATATGGGCTTCCTTGCTATTATCTGCTTCTTGGTGGCTTTCTTAGCAAGAAAATTGCCTGATGTTTTCAATGAAGCCAAGTTTATCACCTTCAGCATGTTTGTCTTCTGCAGTGTTTGGCTGTCCTTTGTTCCAACGTACCTGAGCACAAAGGGGAAGTATATGGTTGCCGTGGAATTCTTCTCTATTATAGCTTCCAGTTTTGGGTTACAATTTTGTATATTTTTCTCTAAATTTTACATCATTGTGTTGAGGCCTGCTCTAAACAACAAAGAACAGCTGAAAAGACAAAACCACAGAAAAACATAGAATTATATGTCTCCTTATTTCAGATTATCTATAGGAAAACAGAATCATTTTATGTTCTAATCGAGTACCTAATATTAAGCCCTATCTAATATTCAGCTTTAATTCTCTGTTTATAAGTAAAGTAAAGTATTCCCATTTACATACCTTCTATTTCACTTGTATTGACCAGTCATTTTTTCCAAAAATGTCTTTGTTTTAAAGCTACAGTATGCTACTATTCCATTATTTATTGCTTGCTAAAATAGTGAGATTTCAACAGATGAGGTATATATTCCAACGATTACATTGTCAGAGCTTCACTAAAAGTATATGCAAAATTTCAAATTCCAAATAATCTTTTTAATTTTGTCCCTAAACCTCAGCAGTTCAAGTCAAGACATGTCATTAGGGTAGGTTGCAAAACTGAAATAATATGATGGGTGGATTCTAAGTAGAATGGAAAAAGCTGGACTATGGAGAAGGCCTTGAATTGAACTATGACAGTTACTGAAGAAAATGGATTTCCAGGTGAGGTTCTGTAGCATAGCAGTTGCAATCTTTCATTGAAGAACTGAGTTCCTGTACAATACCACACTATGCAATAATTAGAAAACCTTCCATTTACGTCATGAGTGGAAACATGTGACCATCTTATTCTGTGGAACCACAGCACCATCACGCTTTGCTATCAGCAAAGTGCTTCTGGAATTTCAGTATCATCCAGAGAACATACAGTACATTGTGAAATTAGGTTTAAGGTGATAAGGTAATAGTTTTCCCATTTCCAGTCATTCATGAGGGAAATCAACTTAAGATATGGATAGAGAGGTGAATCAAGATGGTACCAGTACAGTAGAGTGGCATCTCACCTGACCAAAAGAGGCATTAGCCATCTCTTTGATCCAGCAACAAGTACATGCTTGGATGCACAGAAGAGGCATGTTTGGGTATGGATCTATCCTAGGGATGGCAGAATTGATACCACAAATCACCTTGAATCCATCCCAGATTCCAAAGCTCCAGTGAATCCCAACTCATGTTACAAGGTGTCACCTGACTCACCTCACATCCCCTTGCCCAATTGGCATCTGGAATGGAAGGACTTGGATTGCTTTTATCTAGAGACGAACTCGTGGAAGAGTGTACTGAACTCTCCCATCCTTTCCCTAAAAGTAAGAGTGACACTGATCAAAGCCACTGGGCAGAAACTGGAGACACAGTATGAGCAGACTTAAGGACACTGCATGTAAGTCTCAATTTCCTTCTCCCCTTGTAACCTCCGTTAACAATTCTTATTCCTCATTAGACTGGGATGTGGGTGTTTGACCTTCCTCATAAAATGTGGCTCTAAAAGGAGATAGAGAGGAGGACATTGTCAATACCAGGAGTAACTTCAAAGGAGACCTGCATTTAGTTGCTAAGAATTGCCTTTTAACAGCTCAAACAGTCATTGCTGTTTTTGATCAGCTTTTGGAGAGAGGGGATGGACTGAGTTTATTGTCATTAGCAGCAGCTGCTGGGCTCACAGATGCAGAGTCATCAGTACCAGATCAGAGTTTGTTGAATATTGACTCCTATGATAACCAAGAAATTATTTGGAGTGTAACGGAGGATCTGTGTTCATGTTCTACTGTGTCTTGGGCTATATGGGCTTCCTTGCCTTTATCAGCTTCATGGTGGCTTTCCTCGCAAGGAAATTGCCTGATGCTTTCAATGAAGCCAAGTTTATCACCTTCAGCATGTTGGTCTTCTGCAGTGTTTGGCTGTCCTTTGTTCCAATGTACCTGAACACAAAGGGAAAGTATATGGTTGCCATTATAGCTTCAAAAAACAAAAAGATATGGACTGGGGAGGTGTATCAATGTGGTCTGTAGTATTTCTGGAAAATAAATAAATAAATAAATAAATAAATAAACAAACAAACAAACAAACAAACAAACAAACATATTAATTAATTAATTCATTCATTCCCCGCCCATCACCACGAATAGGGGACTCTGGGCTTTATTCTTTTGATTTCCCTAGAATCAACCAGATCATCTTTTGTTCCTTCCCCTGCTTGTTAACATCTGTATGAATCTTATGAGGGAGATCATCCAATAGTTTCAGCTGCTGTCTCATCAGTATGCTGATGTTTCCCAGTTATACACCACCACCAAGGCTCTAGGGGAGAAGCTGTCAATGTTCTATCCAGTGCCAGAAGGTTATAAGAATCTGGATGGGTGAACATGTTAAAGTTGAACTCCAGCAAGACAGCATTACGTTTCTATATTGGGGTTTGCCATCAATAGCAGTGTTGTCTCTGGATGGACAGAAACTACCCGTGAAAAAGCAGGTTGGCAATTTGGGTGTCTTTCTAGTCTCGTGGCACCTGGTTCTGAACAGCAGGTAGAAACCATGACTGAAAAGGCTCGGTTTCAGCTGGTGTCAGTCTCCTTCCACTTTAGCTCCGCTCATCTGTCATGGTTTCCTACGTACATGTGTCAAGCATTGTGAGAACTTGACCCGTGTTTGCTTTTGTACCAAAACCTTTCTGCTCACAATGAACCGCTTGCATTGACATTCCTGCTTTGGCCATTTTCTGATAAGACACCTGGACTGTTAACGAGCATTTTGACGGGAGGGGGTCGAACTGGAGTGGGAACTAGTTTGTTTTTAATTCGATAGTAAATGGTGTCAGAGAGATGTTCTTAATTTCAAAGTATGCATGCCATTTTGGCCATTTGAAGCTTTGCCTTTGCCTCATGTATTCTGATCCTTAATAAATGAACCTTTTTAGCATGAACTGACTGAGTTTGGGATCATGATAGTGAGACACTCACAGTAAACTTTGAATCCACTTGTCACCATGGCTACCTGCCCTGAGGATACTGTTCTTTCAAAGACAGAAACCCCTGCTGTGGATACAGGAGTGCCTGGTGATTTCTTCATTACTGATGAATGGCAAGATGAAGACATCATTGATGGGACTGAAGGTGTCCTTCCAAAGGGAGTTAGACTTTCCCAGTCCCCCAACTCAGATTTGGGGACTGCAGGTGTCCTCCCGGGGGAAGTAAGACTTTCCCAGTCCCCACCATCAGAAGCAGCAGGCCCAGTTGTCCTACCAATGGGGGTGTGATCAACCCAGTTTGCCAACCTGGATTTAACAATATCCTTTGGCAGAGGACAAGAACCTCACCATATCAATATCGTGAAATGGAGGAGTTACAGCAATCAACGTTAGATTGCCATGTGGGATATTGCTGGCTTATGGGGTCCAGGCGGAGAGTAATCCAAACAGAGTGCAGCGTGTAGGGCTAACAATATTTTATTGTAGCATAAGGCAATAATGGATATGAGATGGGGGCAAGTCAGTGATTTCAAACACCTTTTGACTCACTAATGCCTCAAACTCCTTATCCATCGCTGTGTTCCATTTCTCCTGCTCTTCCACAGGCAGGAGCAACACCTCCTGGAAAGACTGAGGTTCACAGGTAATCTGACACACTCTCACCTGCTGAATTACAAACCTGTCAGGCTTCACACCCTTTGTGGAATGTGCAGACCTACGAGGAATGACCACTGCCTCTTCCTCATCACTGTCCTCTGTCTTTTCACTACCAGATTCCCCCTTCAGGTCCTGAACGTGCTCAGGTGAAATTTCCTCTTCCTTCACCTGAGGGGACCTTCTCACCACACTAGGAGACTGGGAAACAGAAGGTAGCTGGACTGGTTGTTGTCCAGCCACAGAAGCATGGACAGTAGGCTGTACACTAGATTGCAACAACACCTCTGAACTAGCATTCAACCTATCCCAACCAGTAGGGTGCTCAAAGTTAGCACTTCTGGAGACTACCACTTGACCATAGCCTGCAGAAAAACGGTAACCCTTAGATCTTGAGGAATAACCAACAAACCTTAAGCGCTGTGCTTTTGGCTGGTTCTTCCTTCGCTGAGACTTAGGGATGTGAACATATGCAAATGTTCCAAAAACACGCAGGTGCTTCAGCGAAGGGCGCTTGCCAAACAAAAGGAAATAAGGAACTTCATTTACAGCTGAATTCCACACCCTGTTGGTTAGATACACTGCAGTCATGGTAGCCTCACCCCAAAAATGGGCTGGCACCTGGGCATCTAACATCAGGCTATTTCTAATGGTATTAACAACACCAATCTTCCTTTCTGCTATTCCATTCTCAGCTGGAACACCAACATTGGCAAGTCTATGGGAGATTCCTTTCCTACAAAGCCAATTCTGGAACTCATGGCTTAGGAACTCTCCACCACGATCAGACTGAAACTGACCTACTTGATAACCATAGTGTCTCTCCACCATTGCAACAAACTCCTTAAAGCGAGCAAAAGCCTCTGCTTTAGATTTGAGCAAATAACAAAACGTAAAGCGAGTATGTTCATCCACCAGAAGAAACATGAAACGTGCCCCTCCTTCACTAGGAGCATTGGGGCCAGCTAGGTCTCAATGAACAAACTGAAAAGGCCTAGTTGACACCCTGCCACTTTTCCTAGCAACAGGCGCAGCCTTGATCTTAGATTGTTTGCACACAGTACAATCAAGAAAGTCATCACACTTTTTGAATCCTAGCTCAGGATACACCTTGGCCATCTGGGACAAACTTCCCCACCCGGGATGTCCCAGAACTCTGTGATAGTAGTGGATGCATTTATTATCTGGGGGAACATTGGAAACACAATTTCCTGACACAATCCCCTGTTTAGGAAGCATTTCATACAACTGATTCACAAATCTCCCCCTAACACATTCTATTCCATCTTTTTCAATAGAACATCCAGTACCCTTGAACACAACAGTATATCCAGACTTTACCAGGGCTGGAACGCTGAGGAGGGAAAAATCAAGTGTAGGAACACACAACACATTTTGCACACTTATCCCCAAACAAGGAATGTATACTTCACCCTGAAAGGACACATCAGCCATGGATCCATCAGCTAGAGCAACCTGTTGGATTTTAGGCTTGCATTTTGTTAACAACAACTGTTCATTGTTTACAATGATTTGGCTACAAGCCGAGTCCAAGAGCCAAGTCTCTGGAGATCGTTTACTCACAGCCGTGAGCAGAGCAGACACTTGGGTACATTGTCTAGGCGGTTTCCCCTTCTTTCACACGAACCTCTTTCCACTGGCACTGCCCGCCGGGCGAGGTGGCTGGGGACAGTCTTTCAAGAAGTGTTGGGTCGAATTGCACCAGTAGCATCTCCTTACAGCACAGGCAGCTTCTGTTCCAGCAGGAAAACGCTGTCTAGAAGCCTCAGGAACAGCAACAGATGGCTTACCCTGCATTCTCTCCAGGTCACGAGCTTGGTGGATTTCTTGCAGCCGATTTGTAAGATAATCCACAGTGAGGTCTTGGGGCCTCAACGTCTGAGTTGCCTCGATGAGCATGTCAAAGCTATTGTCCAAGCTTGACAATATAATACAAGCTCTCTGGGTATCTGGGACCACAACATCCCGCTCCTCAAGTTCAAGAAACAAAGTCTTGAGTTTATGGAGGTGGGTCATCACGTTTTCACCAGGCTGCAGCTTCAAATTGTAAAGCTGAGGTGATAGACCAACAATGGCAGCAGAGGTTTGCTTGGAATAAAGGGCTTTGAGAGCCTCCCAACATGCATGTGCAGTGTCTAGATTGCTGATATGCAGTAACTGAGATGATTCCAGTCCCAGAATCAAATTGCCATAAGCACGATCCAAACACAACTGCACTTCTTCAATAATGGTACCAACTGGAGGTGGGTCTTTCACATACTTCCACAAACCTTCTTTTAGGAAGAAAGACTTGATTTTCACACACCAGGTCCGATAGTTTGTGCCATTCAAGCGCTCAAAAGGCAGACTAGTTAGCCCTGTAGCAGCCATGCTGACCACTCAAAGAAAAACACATTTACTCTAAAATGCAGCCTTAAAAACAAACCCCCTTGTTACAGCCAGATCCAGCGCAGCGAACAGCGCACCATCCAGACTGGGCAACCCATAACCTGTGGGATATTGCTGGCTTATGGGGTCCAGGCGCAGAGTAATCCAAACAGAGTGCAGCGTGTAGAGCTAACAATATTTTATTGTAGCATAAGGCTATAATGGATATGAGTTACATTATTGGAAAAAGGAAAAACAACAAAGCACGAGCAGAGTTCCATCAGCAGATGTGAAGAAAATCATGGCCAGGTACAAAAGGACAGGCATAGTTACAGTTCAGGAACAGAGTACATGGCAACATGACAGACAGAAGTCAAGAAGTCAAGAAGAAGCATAGACCCATAGTTCATGGCTGAGATATACACTTGTTTCAGCATTCTGATTGGCTATATGGAGGTCAGGACATTTCAAACTAACAATGCATTAAGAGTTGTACTTACTATAAATCGTCATGAGATGGCAGTGTTGCACATTGTCTCCCCTCCGGGAAACCGTTCCCATGAGATGCTATCACTACCTCACATGATACCATGCTTTGGCTATGACCAAGGCCACACCTGGTGTTTATCGGTGGAATGTTTTGAGAACATTCGTAGAGGCGTATGGAAAATTACTGTCTTTACAAGCTAGTGGAGGAATCCATTTGAATTCTACATAGAATAACTCTGACATGCCAACCCGGAGCTCAGCCCAAAACCCAGTATGTGGAAGCAGCTTGGACCACCAACCCTGCATTTCAGAAAAAACAAGATAGCTGGTCATCGGCTGTTGGGAAAGATGCAGACCCCGGAGCTGCACCGCATGTTACAGTACAGCATGGGTCCAGACCCCACACGGGGCAACGCCTTGAAGTGGTGGAATCCCAAATTACAGAACTTGGCAGCCGTGTAGATGACATACAGAAGATACTAAAAACAATAAGCCAGCAGGTGCTTCAGATAGCGAAAGCCACCACCGGCCATACCCCACAAAGTGGCGGTGGTGCCCATTCCTAATGCATCCCGTCCGGCAAGACCCCTGCCATTCCCAACCATGGCACCACCACCTCAGCCCGCCAACTACATGCTGGGACTAGGGCTACCAATTGGTGGTGGAGGCTTTGGGCTACGGGAACTAAAAGTTAAATTTGGAGGCAATGCGAAACAACTAGCCTGATTTCTGAATCAAGTTCGCATATTCATGGATGCTTGGGGGGGATACTTCCCAGACGAAGACTCAAAAATTCAGTATGTTACTGCACATCTGGAAGACGAAGCAGCTGATTGGGCTGTGGACATAAGTGAAAGCGAGGGCCCTGAGTCACAGGACTTTGATGAATTCATGTTTGCCCTCCGCACTTGCTTTGAAGATCCCCTCACAGTGACGCAAGCCCGTACTAGATTGCAAACATTCAAACAGGGAAGCAAATCTGTTTCAGTTTACGTTTCAGAGTTTAAAAATCTAGTGGGGAAAATGACCGACTGGCCAGAATCTCTAAAATTAGAACGCTTCACCCTTGGCTTAAACACCGAGATATTAGAATGGTGTTTAGCATGAGCCAAACCTACAACTCTACGTGCGTGGATTTGCCTCACTGGAGAAGTTGAAGCAGCTCGTTCACAAGTGAAATGGCAACAGCGCTACCAGTTAGCTGGAAAACGCATCTCCGAAGCCACTGCACCTGCTGAGTGCAAAGACACATGCCAGGGGTGGAAAACTCAATGTCCTCAACTGCCCAGAATTGCCGCTTGTTTTCGCTGTGGCAAAGAAGGACATCAAGCAGCAGCCTGCCCTTGCTCTCAAACTGCTTCTATTCCTCGAAGCAAGAGTCCTGGCTGCCAACCCAAATTTCCAACTGAGAAAGCTTCCAGTGGTGCAGTGGTGCTTGGCACAGAGCTGGCGCCTACCGACCCCAACATACAACTCATGGCGGGAGGGATGCCCGACCCACCAGACCCAGCAGACAGCTCCACAGATGAAGAATTCCTGTTCCAGGAAAACTGGAACTCCCTGTCCTAAGTGGTGCCCACGGACAGGCAGCTATAAATCCACACAATGGGCGTCTGGAGTCAATGGTGTGTGGCCCTTGCCCCAGCTTATTAGTAGGCACTAAAGTTACGTCCCTAAGAACCGGCAGGAGTGTGGACTTAGTGGAACTTGTGGACAGTGGTTGCACCCATTGTATCATGCACCCTGCTGTAGTAATGGGAATGAGACTAAGGGTGGGATGACTTAAAAATCCTGTTACCTTCACTCAACTTGATGGGCCTGAAATGAGCAGAGGTCCTGTGCAGTTTTATACCAAAACAGTGGAAATGACAATTGGGACTCATAGGGAAGTTTTAAAAGTTTTAGTAGCTCCCATAGCCCAGCAATCTTTGATTCTTGGGCTTGTATGGTTAAAATCTAGACAACCTGCAGTCAATTGGGTCACAGGCAGCTTGCATTTCAGATATGGAACATACAACAGCTGGCAGGAACCTGAACCTCTGCCAGACCTAGAACCTTCGCTTGCAATCACTGATTTAACAACAAACTATGCTCCTCTGCCTCAAACTTCAGCTACGGCAACCGCCAGTGTAACGGCTGATGTTAATGCAATCCTGGACACTGACCCAATTCCCCAACAGTATTCTACTCATAGCCAATCATTTGATGAGGCTGAATCTGACCAACTTCCCCCTCACCGTAAAACAGACTAGACCTGCCTGAAGCATATTTCCGTATTCGCATACGGGAGGGGGATGAATGGAAAACTGCATTTAACTGTCACCTGGGGGCTTTTAAATATCTTGTGCTCCTGTTCAGATTGAGGGGAGCCCCGGATTGCTTTATGGCTCTAATCAATGAAATCTTCCATGACCTATTTTCCTGGTGTACCTCGATGATATTTTAATGTATACTGAAACCATGGAAGAACATGTCAACCTGGTCAGAGAGGTCTTACAAAGACTGATAGACAACCAACTCTATGCCAAACTCTCCAAATGTGAATTTCATAAACACCAACAAGACTATTTAAGCTACAGAATATCTCACAAAGGCATAGAAATGGACCCATCAAAAGTATGTGATGTTTAGGCTTGGCAGGCACCCAGCAACTCCAATGTTTCCTCAGGTTCACAAATTTCTATCGCAATTTTATTCCCAATTTTGCCCAGGTTGCCTTACCTCTGACTGATTTGTTAAAAATCAAAGGGAAAGCAAACCCCAAAAAAGCCAAACAACCCAGTGCCAGACTAATTTGGACACCCGAGTGACAACAAGCATTTGATACTTTAAAAACATTATTTACAGCAGAACCTATTCTGAAACACCCCGACCCTTCTCAACCTTTCACTGTCCAAGTAGACAGTTCAGCCATCACAGTTGGTTGTGTACTACTTCAGAAGGGCGTTCAGGGGCTTTGGAAACCGTGTGCTTACATTTCCCGTAAGTTCACTGAAACTGAACGCAACTGGCATGTCTGGGAAAAAGAAGCTTTAGCTGTGCGCCATGCATTGCTCACTTGGGGCCACCACCTAGAGGGCTCTTCCCGTCCCTTTGAGGTATGGACTGATCACAAAAATCTCCAAGCACTTCAATCACCCACAAAACTAAATCCTAAACACGTTCGCTGGGTGCAATTTTTTACCTGCTTCAATTTCACTTTAAAATATATACAAGGCAGGAAAAACTTTCTTGCCGACGCTCTTTCCCACCAACCTCAGCACAACGGCCTTCGGGAGGAGGTAGTTGATTCCGTCATTCCCCCTCCTCAGGGATTGGCCCCTCTAATTCAAAGCACCAACTCCTCCTCTACAGATGTTCCGCCTACACAATCTGTTGTAACTGGAGAACCTAGTCTCCACCCTTCAACTGGCTTAGTGGCTGTTACCAGACACGCCACCCCAGCTGGTCATTTCTAGCCTTCAGTCCCAGCAAAATGATATGTGGCTCACCAACAATAAAGCATCTTTAACTAACCAAAATGGAATTTGGTATCATGGGTCTCAAATTTATGTTCCTCCACCTTTTCGAGCTAAAATTCTCCAATGCTCTCATGATGCCAAACCCGCTGGCCACTTTGGTTTTGTAAAGAACCTCCATTTAATATGCAGACAGTTTTGGTGGCCATCACTTCGCAAAGATGTTAATGACTATATTTCCTCATGCGCTACCTGTGCCACGGCTAAACGTAAAATTGGCAAGCCTACTGGACAAACTGTTGCCACTCCCACCAAACCTTGGGAGCAAATTGCCATGGACTTCATTGTGGATTTACCTCCCAGCAATAATAAAATTGTCATTTGGGTAGTAACTGATTTATTTTCCAAACAAGCCCATTTTATACCATGTGCTACCATTCCCACTGCACCACAACTAGCTTGCTTGTTTATTCAACATATTTACAAACACCACGAACCCCCCCTTCGGGTCATTTCAGACCACAGCTCGCAATTCACCTCCAAATTCTGAGGGGCTTTCCTCAAACAAATAAGGGCGGAGCAAGCACTAAGTTCCGCCTTCCACCCCCAGACTGATGGATCTTCTGAATGTCTGAACTCTATTCTAGAACAATATCTTTGTTGTTACATCTCTTATCAACAAGATGACTGGGCTGATCTTCTACCCTTTGCTGAACTAGCATACAATAACTCCATCCATCACAGCACTGGTTTTTCACCATTTCACGTTATCTATGGCCATGACTTCCCACCATTCCGTGAACTGTCTAAACCTGCTGATCCTTCTCTATCAACTGATGACTGGATCAATAACACCTGGAAAAACCGGCCCGTTATCTTACAAACCCTTCGGAATGCCCAAGAGTCCTACAAGCGCTTCGCTGACCGCAAACACGCTCCCAAGTGGAAACTCACTGTTGGCCAACAGGTCTACCTTTCTACCAAACATCTCAAATCTACACAACCTTCAAAGAAATTGGCACCTAAATTCATTGGCTTTCCTATTGTCAAATTCATTAACCCTGTCACTGTGAAATTATAATTACCTAAAAACATGCAATGTATTCATCCTGTCTTCCACTGCAGTTTACTCAAACCGTTCCAACCATCCCAAACCGGGAGTCCAGCTTCACCGCCAACACCCCCTCCTCTTCTCCTTGACAGTGATCAACATTTTGAAGTTCACCCTACTCTGGACTCTTGTAAATTCCATGGCCGCCTTCAATACCTCGTTCATTGGAAACATTTTCCCAAGAGTGACTCTGAATGGGCTTTTAGCCACCATGTTTGTGCTCCTGATTTTACCCGTGCTTTTCATAATCAGTACTTTATAAACCTAAATGACATTTCTCTTTATTTCTCTTTTAGGTGTCATCTCATTCTGACCCTCCTCACTGTGCCTTTTTTTCAGGGAGGCGGGATGTCAGTTTCCGTCCACTTTAGCTCTGCTCTCCTGTCATGGTTTCCTACGTACAGGTGTCAAGCACTGTAAGAACTTGACCCATGTTTGCTTCCGTGCCAAAAGCCTTGCTGCTCGCAATGAACCACTTGCCTTGACATTCCTGCCTTGGCCATTTTCTGATAAGACACCTGGACTGTTAACGAGCATTCTGACAGGAGGAGGTTGAACTGGAGTGGGGACTAGCTTGTTTTTAATTAGATAGTAAATGGTGTCAGGGATGTTCTTAATTTCAAAGTATGCACACCAATTTGGCCATTTGAAGCTTTGCCTTTGCCTCATGTATTCTGATCCTTAATAAATGAATCTTTTTAGCATGAACTGACTGAAAGGTTTCTTCAGTTTGGAATCCTGATAGTGAGACACTCACAGCTGGTCCCCAACTGCAGCTTTATATTCCAACTCTAGATCTTTATTGCTCTTACCATAAAACAGAATCTTGCCAGACTCAACTTATCCTAACTAACCTAAGGGTAAATACCCAGGGAACTTTAAGGCGGGGATACTCTAACTCTCTTTGTCTGCCGGTCAAGGCTCCGAAGGCTGTGAGAATGCTTCTCTCCTTGGAATGTGCACCCTCTTTCCTCTGGCCCGAAATCCATCACACCATGGGAAGAACACTCCCAAGAAATTGCAAGAGAAAATGCAGAAATAAATGATCAAGTCTTCTTCCACCAACATCGTTTAGATGGGTTACTCTGTGTATGTCCTACAACAGTCTTCTGTGCATTCAGCCATAATCTGATACCCAAATCAATCTGAAAATATTTAATACAGAGTTTGATTAGACTTTTATCCCAAAATGGAGTGTGTTTATGGGGAAGGGCATCACTGCTTTTCACTCTGAACCCACTCTGTTCAACAACTTTCTAGGTCTTTTGTCATACTTTCAATGTGATTCCAAGCATTAACAGAGAATCAATCTCAGAAGGGCCTGAAGGGCTGCCAAAATGGGTTTTGGAGTAAAAGGAGCCCTTTGACTTCACTTTGGTCCACTGATATAACTCTTCTGTGAATGAATGTTAAGCTATTCTTGTTTTAACAGTTGAGAGAATAAACTCTCTTCCTGTCCTTCTACAAATGCAGGAAAAGTTTCTGAAGTCCTCAGATTCTTCGGTTACTCTGAAAACTTACAAGCATGTGTATCTCTTGCCACCACACTGTAGAATACTAAAAGTCATCTCTACTGAGATGGCAAAAACATGTTTTCTTGTTCAAGGTTTCATAAGACTTTGATTCTGAAATTGTTGACCATTCTAGTGCAATTATCAATCCCTATATAATTATTTCAACTTCACCTCTTAAGTCCTGGGGTGTGGCTGAGCCATTAGATGAAACTGAATTATACTTAATGAAAGAGAATTTTGGGACAGAGAATTGGCTTACAGAAAAAAAAACTCTTCTATTGAAGATGGTGATATTTGCAGAATTGTTTACTGTACTTTTACCACATCTGGTGTGCAAGATTTGCAGTGCTAAATGCATCATCACTGACCCTCTGCCTTTTCTTTACAAGAAATATCAGTCAGGAGACTTCATTGTTGTGAATATGCTCTCTCAGATCTATCTCTTCCACGCGATGATAGACTTCAGCAAACGCCCCTCTAAGGAGCTCTTTGAGGGCACTTTGTAAGATTTTACAGACGGAGAAGAAATTAATTTCAACTTGGAGGAATTTTCATATTCACACTAGCCTTACTTCCAATGATTCACATCAAATCTTCTTTGTTGGATGACACCATCTTCACCCTCCCCTCTATCTCCTTTTCCATCATCATCTTCTCCTCTTCCTTTTCATAATCCTCATCCACAATCCATAATCGTTATCTGATGATTATATCCTTAAGAAAATAAATCATATTTTTTCACATTTTCTCATATTTACGTGAAAATAGTCATGCATTCCATACAAATAGAAATTTTATTAGGGAATATATGTATATGATACCAAATATGGGAATAGGAGGAGGAAAAGCTTAGCCAAGTTGTGTGATGGGAAGTTATTCCTAGGGCAGAAAGAATCTGCCCTATTTTGAAAAAATAGTTGGAGTATTCATATACTCCTGAAGTTGAAAGGGGTGATGTTCACTACTGAGTTGAGCTCCATGCTTTCTGTGTGAATCCGGTCTCTTGCAGTGGGTACCTCTAAGTGCTTTCCTGGGAAATGGATGGTTTACAATGTATTGGCTCTTGCTCAGGTGTGAGTTTGATTTTGCAAAGGGGATGTTTTAGCAAACTGCACGTTGAGTCATCCTACGTATGTTCTCCTAGAAGCCTTAAAGCTTTTCCAACCCTTTGTGTTTCCATTTGTTGTGCATGCAGTGATTGATTTTCTTTATAGGAATCTTCCTGAGAGTCCTCGTTTTAAAATAATTTACAAATAGAAGAGAAGGTAACTTCTCCTTCTGTGGATTCTTTATTGAAGAGCCACGTTCCAAAACAATACATTACTGAAGTCTGAAATGTTTACCTTTTTTAAAAAATTGAGTATTTCATTTCCAAAGGTTGTAATGAGAATTTTTCACTTCACCTTCATCCCAGCATTTAAAAAATTGCTATTTTTTACAAACTCAGTTCTTGATAAAGTACATGATTTAGTATAATAACCAATTTATTAATTAGAATCTTAAAGCCTTATTTCGTTGCTCCATTTCTTGGTCAAAATTTTCCTATATTTCTACCCTTTGTAACTGTAAGTTCTATTTGGAAAATAGTGGGATCGAAGTATAATTTTGAACTATATCACGTAATAAACTTATGGTTTGGGAGAATGCCTGTTTGAAAAATGCAAGTTTTTTTAAATCTTTTGCCTCAGAGGCACTAATAGTGTTATATAACCGTAAGGCCAATTCAGTTTTTAAAACACCCGAATGATTTCAAGATGAATTTGAATTGTCTAAATCAATATATTTAGTTAAATCTCCTTCTGTTTCTCAAACTCTCAAATTACTGTCAAGAGTGGAATGTGTTTTGGAGTTTTTAAAGAAAATTGGGTGACTCTTATCCTACAAAATGCATCAGTATCCTTTTGGAAATTATCAACAAATTATCAACTTTCTGAAAATATTACTGGGATTACAAAATACTGGAAGATTATTGGGGCAGAATTCATTTTCATAACCCTTTTTTAATAACCATTATTTTTCATAGGCTATAAAAACCTTACTTATGACACTGCATATTAAAATCAAAATGATTGCAATTCTGTTTTATCACACTCACTTTTAAAGAAGTATATGATATGGCCTTTTTGAACTGAATGAATGGTGATGGAATATCTAATTCCCATTCCAGGGTCATGACTCCAATCTACCAGCACATCTTGGCCTTAGAATTTGCCATAAAGGAGATAAATAGAAATCCCCATCTTTTACCCAATCACACCCTCGGTTTTCAGATCTATAATACCTACTTCATAACAAGTTGGACGTATCGAGCCTCACTGGAACTTTTCTCTACAAAGGTCCAGTTCATCCCCAACTACAGCTGTGATAAGCAGCACAGACCAATAGCAGCCATTGGAGGACCTACCGCTGAAGTGTGTCTACACATGCCTACCATCCTGTCCATGTACAAGATGCCACAGGTATGAGCTTTGATGGAGCCCAGACCAAGTAGATAACCATCCACGCACTTTTCCCTTCTTTTTATAGGAGTGTTTATGGCATAGGAAGGAAGGGGTTCTTCTTGATATAAAGAGATAATTCTTAAGAAAACTGATGACTTTTGTGGACTATGAGGGAATTCTACTGTGGTGAACTCCTGTCCCGAGGCTTAGGGCTTGGGGCCGTAATTCTACTGACCTTTTATTGTTTGGAAGACCTAAAAGATTAATGAGTGTTCTATACCTTCATAAATATTAATTCTATATGTATCCCTTATTTAAGAGAAACAATAACTAAACATATAGATCACTCTCAGAGCTATAAAAACAGAAAAAATATTTTATGGTAATCTTCCAATTTACAATTCATTGTTTTCCTTAAAGTAATGAAGCAAAAGAAAGGAATGAGAGAAAAATGTGCAAAAATAAATTATAGAAAATGAAAGCAATTGGGGCAACAGAGATGGGGAAACAATATTAATCTTAATCGGAATTTAGCATCAATAGCATCTGATATACTATAGGACAAATTCTTCTATTTGGTGTTGAAATATAAAATTATTTCCAGTTTGCACATAATAAAAACTGTTATGAAATTCAGGTACAACAATGTGTCTTTGATAAATTTTGCTGATGTCTCTCAGTGTTTTTAAAATGGCTGAGGTGGCTCAGTGGGTAAGACGCCAGGCTTGTCAATCGGAAGATCGCAAGTTCGGAGGTTTGAATAATTAGCCCTGCATAACGACTGAGCTCCTGCACTAGCCCCAGCTCTTGCCAGCCTAGCCATTTGAAAGCATGCAAATGCAAGTAGATTAATAGGTACCACTTTGGTGGGTAGGTAACAGTGTTCCATGTGCATCATGTTGGCCACAAGACCATGGAAGCATCTTCATATAATGCTGGCTCTTCGGATAACAAACGGAGATGAGCACTGGCCCTTAGAGTCGGACACGACTGCACAAATGTGCGGGAGGAACCTTTACCTTTAACTCAGTGTTTGGAATTATGATATAATAATCACCACATAGAACACTCTGAATATATATGTGAAGTATAGGTGGATTCACAACATGAAATATGTGTTGACCCTTAATATCTACGTTGTAGCCCAAAAAGATAAATTATATCACTAAATACAACCTTTTTAAAAATCATTCTTTTATTGCTAATTTTTCTGTATTTTTCATTTTTTTTTAAAGTTCATATATGGTTCCATTACAGAAAGTAATACAAAAAAAGAGATTGATTTATATCAAAAAATGTTCCCAAATATGGACCATCAATATAAGGGAATTTTTCAATTACTGTTGCATTTCCAATGGACATGGATTGGGATCTTGGCTGTGAATAATGACAGTGGTGAGAAGTTTGTACAAAATGTGCTTCCCTTGTTTGCCCAGAGAGGGATCTGCTCAGCCTTCATTGAAACATTTCCAGTAATTGATTATTCAGATAGTATTGTCGAGTTGGTTGAAATGGGGCTTCAAATGTACATGACAGTTATGGAAAGTGCTGTTAATGTAGTAGTAGTTTATGGTGAAATTTTTGGAACTACACTTCTGAGACTTCTTTCCAGCAATTTGAAATCTGAAGATGTATCATTATGGAGAGAAGGTAAAGTCTGGGTTATGACAGCTGAGATGGATTTCACGTCACTTCCGCATCTAAGCAATACTGACCTAGTCTTCCTCCATGGTGCTCTATCTTTTGCAATTCACTCAGAGAAGGTGTTAGGATTCCAGCAATTTGTCCAGATGAGCAACCCTATCTTTAAAAAAGAAGATATTTTTCTCAAGGCCTTCTGGGAAAATGCCTTTGAATGTTCCTTCTCCATCTCTGGAACGGAAGCGGGAAATGAGGCTCCCTGCACTGGAAAGGAGAAATTGGAAGCTCTTCCTTCATCTGTGTTGGAAATGGACATGACTGGCCACAGCTACAGCATCTACAATGCCATCTATGTGGTGGCACATGCTTTGCATGACTTCCATTCATTGATAAAAGAATTCAAAGCTAGAGGGCATGAAGCCAAAGTGAAACTTCTGGATCAAAAACTATGGAAGGTACACTCTTGAGCAAACCAATTACTGGCTGCTCATCATATCTGCAACCCTGATCCTAAACTTAAATTATGTTCATTCTTCCAAGTGTTTTCTAAGCATGTAGTTTTGCTAAATGTCATCTTCCCTCTAACTGTAGTAAACATAATGTCTATAAATTATTATGACATCTGCATAATCATTAGGGCAAGATTCGAAAATTTTTATATATATAAAACTTTAATTTTTTCAACAAATACATAAAAAATACAAGAAATGAAATAAAGTATACTACAAGAAAAAAGAACTACATACTACATGATAAATATATACTGACTTCTGACTTTCTACAACAAAGATGTAAATACAGAAAGTCAATATCAATCTCTTACTCTTATTCAAACTGGAATAAGTATTACTTCTATAAAGCATTTCCATTCTCAGTATAACATTTCTTCTAAAACTCCATTTTCCCCCTCAAAATGGATATATAAAAAAAGCATATTTTAACATAATAATTTTCCCTTTAATAGACAAATAATCAAATTTTATCATTCTTCATTACAATTTTACTCCTGACTAAAACATTTATAGAATTAAACATATTTCTTCATTACGATTTTACTCCTAACCAAAGCATTTATATAGTGAGATATTATACTGAATCTCCACAATTACATATTTAAACAATAACCTTATTAATATTCTTTTATGCAAAATAAATTCATTATCCCAAAATGTTATAGATTTTAGTTGCTTTATTATCTCTTTGTGTTCTAAAGGATGCATGATTATAATGATGGTTTACAAGATGAAGTATTTAATGAATTGCCTAGTATCCTCCCTTAAACTATGAAAAATATTATTGATATCTTTGAAAGGGAGAATGAAACTTATCACATTGGTCTACCTGTTCTCTCTCTCCCCCCCCCTCTCTCCTGGCTTCTTCTCTAATGTAGCTGAACCAATTTATGAGAAGGGTGTCATTCAATAATAGCGCTGGACAAAAAATTTATTTCAACCAAAATGGGGAATTGGAGACTGGATTGGATATTATCAATTGGATCACATTCCCAAATCTATCTTTTCTGAGAGTCAAAGTAGGAGGGATGGACCACATGGATTCTGAAGAAGCTTTGTTCACCATTAATGAGGATGATATTGTATGGCCAGAGAGGTTTAACCAGGTATGGGATAGATCCATTTTGCCTTGTAGCCAAATATCTTTCCGTTCTCTGAGATCTAATACCCCACACAACAATTCGATTCAGGTGCAGAATATTTCAAATACTCCAAGATTCCTAAATGCTCTCCTGACAAATCTGGGGATCCTTACAAAGTCACTCCACTTGGTGAAACTTTGAGTGTTTTCTAAGTTAGATCTGTTATTGGAGGGATGGGGGTATTTGAGAAGGAGAGTTGAGGTTTCTTGGCATCTTGGGATAAAAGAATATGTTTTCCCATTCAGTAAGAGTCACCCTCAGTGCAAAAGGAAGGATGTGACAAGAATATTGCAAACATTTTGGATTTTGTAGAAAAAACAAATGTAATAATGGTCTATCTAGCTTTCAAATATACCTAACCACACACAACTACAGATTTGTCAATGACAAAGCATTCTCTCCTTTCCTTTATGAACAGGTTCTACCTCTAGCTTTGTGTAACAGCAAGTGTCATTTAGGTTATAGTAGGAGCAAGATAGAAGGGAAGCCATTTTGTTGCTATGATTGTCTGCGATGTCCACATGGGAAGATTTCCAACCAAGAAGGTAAGTTCTTGCATATACAGTATTATCCTAGAGAATATACCTAACTGAAACGGTGAGTCAGAACAGCAATGAAAAATTTAGAATAATGTTCTATATTAATGCTTCCAATTGACAGATGGATGGAGTAAATCAGTGGAAATTGACCATCATTCAGTTTATTGAATGGATTTCAACAGGAATACCAAGTGGTATGTCTTGGATGAAAGGATTATTCAAATATAACTTTATTGGAAGTCTACCAATGTATTTGATTTTCTTTTATGTTAAAGTGTAGCTTTCAGTTTTAATTCTTTACAAATGCCATTTGTAAGTTCCTAATTTATTTTCTAGACAAGGATGATTGTTTTCAGTGTCCAGAAAATCAGTATGCAAATATGAACCAGGATTTGTGTCTTCCAAAGATTACAACATTTTTGATGTACGAAGAAACCTTGGGGATCGTTTTGGCCAGTTCTGCTGTTTTCTTTTCTTTGGCCACAGTTGGAATCCTTTGGATCTTTATTAAGCATCAGGACACTCCCATAGTCAAAGCCAACAACCGGAACCTCACCTATGCTCTCCTTGTGGCCCTCCTGTTGTCTTTTCTTTGTTCTTTGTTATTCCTTGGAAAACCTGACAAGGTGATCTGTCTCCTTCGTCAAACTGCCTTTGGTATCATCTTCTCCATGGCCATTTCTTGTTTATTGGCTAAAACCATCATTGTGGTTCTGGCTTTCATGGCCACTAAGCCTGGGTCTAAGATGACCAAATGGGTGGGGAAAAGATTAGCCATGCCCATTGTGTTGGGCTGCTCATTTATTCAAGGAATTATTTGTGCTATATGGCTGACAACCTCTCCCCCATTCCCAGATTCTGACACAAATTCAGTGGCAGAAGAAATCTTTTTGGTGTGTAATGAAGGATCTGCCTTCATGTTCTACTGTGTCTTGGGATATATGGGCTTCCTTGCCTTTATCAGCTTCACGGTGGCTTTCCTAGCAAGAAAATTGCCTGATGTTTTCAATGAAGCCAAATTTATCACCTTCAGCATGTTGGTCTTCTGCAGTGTTTGGCTGTCCTTTGTTCCAACATACCTGAGCACAAAGGGAAAATATATGGTTGCCGTGGAGATCTTCTCCATTATCGCTTCCAGTGTTGGACTACTGACTTGTATTTTTTTCCCAAAATGCTACATCATTGTGTTTAGGCCTGCTCTAAACAACAAAGAACAGCTAAGAAGACAAAACCACAGAAAATCATAAAATTATAAGTCTCCTTGTTTCATATTGTCTATAGGAAAACAGAATCATTTAATGTTCTTATCCAGTATCACTTACCACATATTAAGCCCTTTCACATCTTCAGGTTTAATTCTCATGTTATAGGTAAAATAAAGTATTGCCATTTACATAACATCTACTTCATTTGTAGTGAGCAGTCATTTTTTCAAAAAGAATTCTTTGATTGACATCTATTCTATTATTCCATTATTTACTGCTTGCTCACATAGTGTGATGTCAACAGACAAGGTGTGTATTGCTACTGTGACATTTTCATAGGCCATTAAGATTGGACTTGTAAAAGCTTATCCAAAAATTCAAATTCCAAGTAATCTTTTTCAATTTTGCCCCTAAGCATCTGCAGTTCAAATTTTAAAAAATGGCATTACAGTAGGTTACAAAGATGAATAATATAATGGGTTGATTCTAATACAATGGCAAAAGCCTTGAACTGAACTATGAGAATTACTGAAAAAAATGGATTACCGGGTGAGGTTCTGTAGCACAGCAGTTGCATTGTTTCTGAGTACCTGTACAATTCCACAGTATGCAATAATTAAAAAACCTTCCATTCAAGTCTTGGTTGGAAACATGTGACAATCTTATTCTGGAGAACCACATCACCAATACCCTTTGCTATCAGCCATGCTCAGGGTGCTTCTGGAGTTCCAGTATCATCCAGAGAATATATTTTGAATTTATGTGTAAAGTGGTAAGGCAAGAGTATGTCAGCCCTTCCAGGTAAACCAGACAGGAAATACGAATCGATGAACTAATTCTACTTTACTGTAAGGCTACATTAACAGAGTCTTGCAAGTAAAAATCACCCACCCTCCCTATTTATCGCTAGAGTGGTCATGGTGGGTCTTTCCTAGGTTTCTTCTTTAGACCGTTACCCTCTCTTGGGCTCCTTTTCCTTTTTATCTTATGGTTCCCTGGGCAGCATCTCTCCCTGTGTCCTCCAAGGTCACCCTCACATGTGTTTCCCTGCTTCCCGTCATTCTTTCAAAATGAGGGAATTCAACTGAAGATATGGATCATGGAAATGAATCAATATGGCACCAGTACAGCTGGGTGGCATTGCATCTGACTAGAGGCATTAGCCAGCAACATATACACACCTGGATGTCCAAAAGTGGCAAGCTTGGGTATGTATCTATTCAAGAGATTTGCAGAAACTATAGTACAGACCACCTTGAATACTTCCCAGATTTCCAAAGCTCCAAAGAATCCTAACTCATGTTGCAAGATATCACTGATTGAGGTCACATGCCACTCTACCCAATTGCCATCTAGAATGGAAGGACTTATCTACAGAGGATCTCATGGAACTGAGTTGTAAACTCTCCCACCCTTTCCCTCAGTGTCTTGGTGACACTGGTCAAAGCCACTGGGCAGAAACTGGAGAATAGTATGAGCAGACAAGTACACAGATGACAACTTGATAGACCTGAATATGTGCTTATACTGATGGGATATATGCTGGCTTAAAGGGGAAAAACCGAGGCTTGAGAATAAACAGACAAGAATGCAGCTTGTTAGGGCCAACAGTGTTTACTGGTTAGCATAAGGCAATAATGCAGATACAGTTCATTATCGCAAAAATGAAAAAGATGAATATACAGGATACATCATTGTAAAAGGAAAAAACAAAACAAACTTATAAGCAGAGTTCCGTGTATTTATCCCAGGGCCAGAGTTCCTGCCATGGCCTATACCCAAAGCCAGGCATAGCTCACTCTGCCCAGTCCACGGGAAGTGAACACGTGAAGAACTACATAGCTAAAAGACACTAGAAACCAAGAAGACATAGAACACCATTTTGCATGGTTGTATATTCAGTTCTTCCAGCATTCTGATTGGCTGGATGTTAGCTGTTACACACACTAGGCCTCAAAGCATTAGGCCTAAAGCACATAGCATGACCTGCTATTGGTTAGCAGTGCTGCATCTACGCACTGAGTTCCCCCCCTTCCTTGCTCAGGGGGGCCTGAGCAAGGCTTCCCACAGAAGGATTCAGGAGACCTTGTTCCCATGCAATCTAGTCAAAACAATACACACGTGACAGTTGTTATCTTGCACCTGCACTTCACGTCACCATGAGAAGGCTGTGCTTTGTACAGAGATAATTTGCCAGGGCAACACAAAAACTCTAACATATACCTGTCCTCAAATTCACTAGGCATCTTTCTACTCCCTTCTACTCCCTTCATTTCTCTTATCTCCTTTGAACACCAGGAATATCCCATATATTGCTGAATTACATCTCCCGCATCCTTCTCTGGAAGGACTGCGGAAATTTTCTCTCAGGAATATCTGAGGGGAAAGATCTTGGAGAATCCATGCCTTAAAGTAATAGTGTAAGATGTTTCCAGTTTCCAGTCATGTTATAACAATTCAAGTAATAAGAAAAGATATGGCCTGGGGGGGGGGGGATGGATCAAGGTTGGATTCTTTATTGTTTTCATTTTCCCGAAATCAACCAGCTCACCTTTTGTTCATTCGGAAGAGTTAATCTGTGAAGTTTCAATCTAGGGTATCTTTCATGAATCCTTTAAACCCCTTTGTGGGTGCCCAGAGTCCTGCCTTTTGTATACGATTGGGTTTTGGACTTGTTTGAAGGGTCCTTCAGTTCAGGAAAAACAACCTACCAGAGATGAAGCTCTGGTTGTAGGATTTCATCAATAATGCATCAGAAAATGCTTAGAAAGTGATGCAGAAACATGCTACAAAGCAGATGTCTTCAAAGAACTCTGTAATATTTCACCCTGATAAAAGACTTTATGCTTTTTCTGCCATTCCTGGGGTTTTGAGATGTTTGTTCCTTATCTGCATCTGGCCGGAGGAGGATTGACTACTGGGATGAGTCCTCTGATGTTGACATGAGTAACTGGCCAATGGATTCGATCAACACATTAAACTATGTGAATCAAATCGAATCAAATCTTTATTGCAGTCTTTGACCAGCCTTTACATTAGAAAAAGAAGTACTTTAATACAACAATTCATTATTAGGGGAAACAAGAAAACAAGAAAACAGTAAAACAACATAACTACTTAAAAGTTTTGTGTAATTGTATGAGTTCTTAAAGATATTAGACTACCTGGTCTGTGAGTGTAGAGTTAGCATCCCTTAAAAAGTAATCAACAAAAAATCTATAAGGTAAAGTTAAAGGTTCCAACGCACAGTCATGTCCGACTCTAGGGGCCGGTGATCATCTCCGTTTGTTAGCCAAACAGCCAGCATTGTCCGAAGATGCTCCTGTGGTCATGTGGCTGGCATGATGCGCGCAGAATGCTGTTACCTTCCTACCAAAGTGGTACCTATTTATCTACTTGCATTTGCATGCTTTCGAATTGCTAGGTTGGCAAGAGCTGGGGCGAGTGAGGGAGCTCACTCCGCATGGAGGGCTAGGGATTCGAACCTCCAAATTTGCGATCTTCCGATCGACAAGCCTGGCATCTTTCCCGTTGAGAAATCATGCCCCCAATAATCTGTAGGGATGACCACCAAATGTAGAGTTTATTAGGAGTTCAAAGCAAGTCTTGGAGTGCCATAAAAAGAACACCATATGAGGACATGAGCAAGAATTTCTACCTCCCTGGATCCACAAGGTCAAAGTCTCTGTAAAAGCCAGAAGACCAGAACACCTCTTGGCCAGCAATCAACAACAAGATAAGCAAAGATTAACACCAAGATTAGCACCAGAGGAGTGATCATTATCAAGGACAGCACATTAGACAAATGGCCTATTGGGATCCTTATATTAAAACAATATATTCATGTGCAGAAAGAATCCAAAAATTGCATATAATATGGCCCTTTATTTGAATAAAACTTTTCAATTGAGATCGGTATATGTGAGCCTCATTGAGGCAAAGTGTAGCGGTGATTCAGAAACATGATTTGTATTTTTATTCTTTTTATCTAATTTGTTTCTTTTCTTTTATTTAATTAATTTTATTTAATTTTATTTAATTATGGAAGAATTTCATGCACATAGAGGTTAGATTTTAAAGTATACCTCAAAGGAAAAAAAGGTGTGGGCTTGGAGTGAGGAATTTGGAGTCACAGTAGTTGGTGCCTGCAAGTCTTTGAGAAGGGCTAAATTCTGTTTATTTTAGCCTGATCACAAGGTTTCTGCTATTACGTTCTTACAGAGTAAAGGTTAAGGTGTAAGAACTTTTCAATTTCCAGTCACAATATAACAATTTAGGAAATAACAAAAGATATGGACTGGGGAGATGTATCAAGGTGGTCTGTAGTATTTCTGGATTCTGGATTCTTTATATTTCCCTCAAATCAACCAGATCAACTTTTGTTCATTTGGAAGAGTTAATCTTTGTAGTTTCAATCTAGGATATTTTTTTCTGAATTCTTCAAAGCCCTTTGTGGCTACCCAGAATGCAAAATTTTCTGTGTGATTGGGTTTTGGACTTGTTGGAAGGGTCATTCAGTTCAGGAAAGAGAACCTGCCAGAGATGAAGCTCTGGTTGTAGGATTTCATCAATCATGCATCAGAGCATGCTTAGAAAGTGAAGCAGAAACCTGCTACGAAGCAGATGTCTTCAAGGAACTCTGACATCTTTCTCCCTGATAAAAGATTTGACGTTTTGTCTGCCATTCCTGGTGTTTTGAGATGTTTGTTCCTTATCTGCATCTAGCTGGAGAAGGGTTGACTAATCAGATGAGTCCTCTGATGTTGTCATGAGTAACTGGCCAATGAATTTGATCAACACATTAAACTATGTGATTCAAATCAAATCAAATCTTTATTATGATCTTTGACCAGCCTTTACAGTAGAAAAAGTAGTTTAGTACAACCATTTATTATCAAGGGGAAAAAAGAAAACAAGAAAACAGTAAAACAACATATCTACTTAAATGTTTTATGCAATTGTATGACTTCTTAAAGATATTGGACCACCTGGTGTGTGAGTGTAGAGTTAGCATCCCTTAAAAAGTAATCAACATAAAATCTGTAAGGATGACCATCAAATTTAGAGATTATTAGGGAGCTCAAAGCAAGTCTTGGGGTGCCATAAAAAGAACACCATATGAGGACATGAGCAAGAGTTTCTACCTCCCTAGATCCACAAGGACATAGTCTCTGTAAATAAGGAGTCCCATGAAATTATCCCATCAGCTATGCTGAAGGGAGGGCATCAAAATAGGCTCTCTAAAAAGCCCATCTATATTTCCTTAGGGTTAGACTGTATAGATACCCCACAATTGAGGGTTTGCATCTATCTAACATTTGGCGATAGAATTCGGGGGCACTGGTGAGACTGTTTTCACAATCAATGTCCATAATCCTTTCTTTTACTATTGATTTGGCCTCCTCCAGGGTTGATTGGCCTAAATATTCAGGAGGCCAAGACTGAAATGTTCTTCTATACAGGTACAGTGCCAATGTATAGATTGGTAGCTCTCTGAGAAAATCAGAGGCATCAGGCCAGGAGGGTCAAATATGATTCTGAGTTCTGAGATGAGAATGCTGGTCCAGGCTTGGGCCTTAATACTTGGCATATTAGCTTCAAGCCTCAAGACTGCATTAGGGGCACATTTTAGGGTACCAAACAAAGTCCTGAGGAAATTCAAGTGAATAGTTTCATAAGCCCTTAGGTTCGTATATGGGCCAAGTTTTATCCCATATAATAGTTGGGCAACTGTTTTAGCCATAAAGAGTTTAATTGCTGCTGGGATGTAATTTGCCCCCTGCTGCCTATACATTTTAATTATTACTTCAGAATTTTTTTGGGCAGTCGAAGCGGCATAATTTACCTCGGCTGTTAATTTCCTAGAGGCCTGAAATACTATGCCCCAGTATTGAAAACATTTAACTTGCTCTAATTCATGGGAATCAATTGTCCACTTGTGCCTTTGTCTTTTGTTGGAAAAAACTAAAACTTTAGATTTCTCAAAATTGATTGTTAATTGTTCCTCATTACAGTAGGATGCCAGGGTTTGTATTGCCAACTTCATGGCTACAGAAGACAAGGAGAGAAGAACTGCATCATCCGGGTAGAGAAGAGTTGGGAGATGTCTATAGACTAATTAATTTTTAATTAATTAATTAGTCTTAAACAGAGAGTTCATATATAAGTTAAAAATCAATGGTGCTAAAATATATCCTTGTTTCACCCCCTTAACAGTCTGAAAAAAGTCAGAAAGTAAAGCAGAGACCGGCTAGAAAGCAGATGTCTTCAAAGAACTCTGTAATCTTTCACCCTATAAAAGAGTTTGTGGTTTTCCACCATTCCTGGGGTTTTGACATTTTAATTCCATATCTGTATCCAGCTGGAAGAGGGTTGACTAATGGGATGAGTTCTCAATAACTGGCCAATGAATTTGAACAGCCCATTAAACTACATGACTGTTAGCAGTTCTGAATATAATGCTAACTTCTCATTTTGTTACTTCTGAGAATGGATTCCAACAAAAATGGGTTCAAGGCTGGCTAGAATTTTCAGAAGCATAAACAAAATGAAGTCAGGGAAGTGGTCACTTTGGAGTCTTCTGACATGAAGGTGGGGTAATGTTCCATATAGCCGCATTACTTGCTCACCTCTTCATCAGTCCTGCTCCCAATTGGGAACTATCATAGAAAACTGGCCAAGTGGATAATCCCTAGGACTATAGAGGCAGTGAACCACTCCTGGTCCTCTTAGACCTCTTGGTGGCTTCTGACTATGTGATCTTCCTGATCTGCTGCAGAGGCTAGGGATAGGAGGTAGTATTTTAAAGTGGTTCCTCTTCTTCCTCAGTGGATGGTTGCAGTGTTGTGGTGGGAGAAGAGGAGTCAGTTTGGAAGCTCCAATTTACAGGGTGCCACAGTGATTGGTCCTCTTTCCCTTGCTCTTTAACACCTATATGCAACTTCTAGGGGAGATCATCCAATAGTTTGGGGTGCTGTGTCATCAGTATGTTGATGGTTCCCAGTTGTACATCATCACCTAGGCTCTAGGGGAATATCTGTCAATGTTCCATCCCAGTTTGAGGAGGCTATATGAATCTGGATGGGAGAACATGCTAAAGTTGAACTCCAGCAAGAGAGCATTGTGTTTCTATATTGGGGTTTGCCATCAATAGCGGTGTTTTCTCTGGATGGACAAGCACTACCTGTGAAAAAGCAGATTGGCAATTTGGGTTTCTTTCTGGACTCATGGCACCTGCTTCTTAACAGAAAGTAGAAACCATGACTAAAAAGATGCCCAACTGCAGCTTTACCTGGTGCAAGAAGACCTGGCCACAGTAACTTACACCTAAATCCTCATTATAACTAGACAAGCAATGTTCCTTATATAGGGCTGCATTTAAAGACTACCCAGAAAACACAACTTGTCTGTGTGTTAATGGAAGCCTATCGAACCATCTGTCTATAGTTGGCTTGAATTGTGTCAACTTGTCTTTGAGAAGTTGAACCAAATCGAGGTGTTTTTGTGATTCAAAAGATAAGAATTGGGGAGAGCTTTTCCCCCAATCATTTAGCTGTCTAGTTTTGATTCCTTTCTGCATGGAAGAGTGGGAAGTCAGAGAAGTTTCAAGATGAGATTAAGACATAGAAAAGAAATCAATAATACTAGCATGACCATCTACCAGAGGAGGAGGAGGCTGTCCTATCCATGGAAGAAGACTCCCAAGGAATTGCAAGAGAAAATGCAGAAATCGATTACCAACTCTTGTGCCACCAACAATGGTGGGATGGGCTAATATGTCATACAGCACTCCTGTGTGAATTCCAAAATAATCTGATACCCAAGTCAATTTGAAAATATTGAATACAGGGTTTGATTAGACTTTTATCCAAAATGAGAATATGTATATGGGGAAGGACATCGCTGCTTTTCACTCTGTTCAACAACTTTCTAGATCTTTTCTAATACTTTCCATTTGATTCCAGGCACTAACAGAGAATTATTCTCAGATGTGGCTGAATGGAGTAAAAGGAGCTCCACAGAATACTAAATGTGATCTCCTCTGAGATGGCAAAAACATGTTTTCTTCTTCAAAGTTTCCCAGGACTTTGATTCTGAAATTATTGACTTTTCTACTACAATTATCTTTCCCTATATAATTATTTCAACTTCATCT
This sequence comes from Charina bottae, assembly GCA_023362775.1. Taxonomy (NCBI): domain Eukaryota; kingdom Metazoa; phylum Chordata; class Lepidosauria; order Squamata; family Charinaidae; genus Charina; species Charina bottae. Next base: position 13,831,107 of record JALMGJ010000011.1, read on the forward strand.
CTAACTCCTGGGGTGTGGTTGAGCCATTAGCTGAACTTAAATAATACTGAATAAAAGAGCATCTTGGGACAGAGAAATTGGCTTACAGGAAAAAATGCTTCTGTTGAAGATGGTGATATTTGCAGTATTGCTTATTATGCCTTTACCTGACGTGGTGTGCAAGATTCGCAGTGCTAAATGCAACATCAATAACCCTCTGCCTTTTCTCCACAAGAAATATCAGTCAGGAGACTTCATTGTTGTGAATATGCTCTCTCAGATCTATCTCTTCCAGACAATGATAGACTTCACCAAACGTCCCTCTAGGGAGCTCTTTGAGGACACTGTGTAAGATTTTACACACAGAAACCTAATTAATTTGAACTGGGAGGTCTTTCATATTCATATTAGCCTCACTTCTAATGATTGGCATCAAATCTTCTTTGGTGGAAGGCACCATTTTCATCCTCTCCCTCTTCCTCCTTTTCCATCATCATCTTCTCCTCCTCTTCCTTTTCGTAATACTCCATCCCAATGCATAATTGTTACGTGATGACTATATCCTAAAGAAAAAAAGTGTTCATTTTTTTTCAAATTTTCTCATCATTATGAGAAAATAGTCAAGCATTCCACACAAATAGAAATTGTATTAGGGAAAAATATATATAATACCAAATATAGGAAAAGGAGGAGGAACATCTTAGCCAAGTTGCATGATGGGAAGGTATCCCTAGGGTAGAATGATTGTCAAGTAGAATCCCTTTCCAAGGAACGGTTGGAATATTCATATACTCCTGAAGTTGAAAGGGGTGATGTTCACTACTGAGTTCACCTCCATGCATAATGGGTGAATCCAGTCTCATGCAGTGGGTAACTCTAAGTATTTTCCTGGGAAATGGAGGGGTTAAGATGTGTTAGCTCTTGGTCAAGTGTGAATTGGATTTTGCAAAGGGGATGTTTTAGCAAACTGCACATTGAGTCATCCTATGTTGTCCAAGAAGCCTTAGAGCTTCTCCAACAGTTTGTGTTTCCACTTGTTATGCACGCCCGGATTGAGGTTAATTATAGGAATCTTCCTGAGAGTCCTTGTCTTAAAATAATTTACACACAGAAGAGAAAGTATCATGTCCTTCTGTAAATTCTTTATTGAAAAGCCCAGTGTATGAAATGTTTACCTTTTTTTCTCTACTGAGAATTTATTTTTGAAAAGTTGTCATAAAATTTTTTCACTTCACCTTCATTACAGCATTAAAAAATTGCTAGTTTTTACAAGTTCAATTCTTGGTACAGTACATGACATCAGTATAATAACAATTTTGTTAAGCAGAATATTAATGATTTTCTTCTTTAATTATCAGATTAGCTAAATACCCTCTCTGATGTCATGGAAGAAGTTATGCTCACTTATTTGGTCAAAATTCTTCTATATTTCTACTCTTATGAGTTGTAAGTTCTATGTGTTTTGGAGGTTTAAAAGAAAATTGAGTGTCTTTTATCCTCCAAACTGCATCAGTATCCTATTGAAAATAAACAATAAGTGACTTCAGTTTCTGAAATTAGTACCCAGAGCAGGGTTTATTAAACAGGGATCCTTGGAAACCCCGGGTTCCACGAGGGGTCTCTAGGGTTCCCTGGGACATCATGATTTATTTATAAAAATTATTTCAAATTTGGGCAACTTCACATTAAAGAGGTAAGTTTCCTTCTTTATTTTTACTTTAAGAACACTGTTAATGCATATAGGGTTCCTCCAAGGTCAAAAGGTTGAGAAACGCTAACCCAGGGGGATGAATACTGGAAGACCGTTCATCATTTTCATAACTAGTATTTTTCAAAGACTATGAAAACCTCACTTATGACACTGCTCATTAAAATCAAAATGGTTGCAACTCTGAACTGTCACAGTCACTTCTAAAGTTAGATAGATAGATGATAGATAGATAGATAGATAGATAGATAGATAGATAGATAGATGATAGATAGATGATAGATAGATAGATAGATAGATAGATAGATAGATAGATGATAGATAGATGATAGATAGATAGATAGATAGATAGATAGATAGATAGATAGATGATAGATAGATAGATAGATAGATAGATAGATAGATAGATAGATAATTGATTTAGTCTTTTGACCATATCAAAAATAAAATAAAATAAAATAAAATAAAAAGCCATTATAAACATACAAGTAAATACAAGTAAAACTATAATACAAAGTATATGATGTGCCTTCTTTTCAACTGAATTCATGGAGATAGAATATGTAATTCCCATTCCAGGGTCATGACTCCAATCTACCAGCACATCTTGGCCTTAGAATTTGCTATCAAGGAGATCAATTCAAATCCCCATCTTTTACCCAATCAAACCCTCGGTTCTCAGATCTATAATACCTACTTCACAACAAGTTGGACATATCATGCCTCACTGGAACTTTTCTCTACAAAGGGCCAGTTGATCCCTAACTACAAGTGTGATATGAAGCACAGGCCAATAGCAGTCATTGGAGGACCTACCTCTGATGTGTGTCTACACATGTCTACCATCCTGTCCATTTACAAGATGCCACAGGTATGAGCTTTGATGGAGCCCATACTAGGTAGATAACCATCCATGCACTGTTCCCTTCTTTTTATGGGGGTGTTTATGGCATAGGAAAGAAGGGGTTCTTCTTGAAACAAGGAGAATATTCTTAAGGAAACTGATGAATTCTGTGGACTACAAGAGAATTCTGCTCTGGCATTTTAATATCCCAAGGCATATGGCTGTAATTCTTCTGACCTTTTACTGTTTGAAAGACCCAAAAGATTAATGAGGGTGCTATGTCTTCCCAAGGATTAATTCTCCATTAATTCATTATTTAAGAGAAATAATCCCTAAAAATATACAGCGTTCTCATAACTATAAAAACAGAAAAAGTATTATAAGGAGCAATATTCCAGTTTACAATTCCCAGTTCTTCTTAATGATATTGAAGGAAAGGTATGGAATGAGACAGGAATTGGGGAAAAATAAATTATAGAAAATGCCAGGAATTGGGGCAACAGAGACGGAGAAATGAGATGAATCTTAATGGAAATTATGCATCAATAGTTTGTCGTGTACTGCAGGACAAATTGTTGTATTGTCTGTCTCATTTCCATAAAATGCAAACTGTTCTGAAGTTCTGCTGCAACAATGTGTCTCTGCAATTTTGCTGATGTCGCTCAGTTTTTGGAATTATGGCATAGTAATCAGCACATAGCATGCTCTGAATATGTATGTGAAGTTTAGGTGAAATCAAAATATGAAATATCTGCTAAGCCTTAATATCTATGTTGTAGCCTAAAAAGATAAATTATATCGCTAAATACAACCTTTAGAAAAATCACTGTTTTGTTCCTAATTTGTATTTTTCTTTTTTAAAGTTCATATATGGTTTCATTACAGAAAGTTATACAAAAAAAGAGATTGATTTAAATCAGCAAATGTTCCCAAATATGGACCATCAATATAAAGGGATTTTTCAATTACTGTTGCATTTCCAATGGACATGGATTGGGATCTTGTCTGTGAATAATGAGAATGGTGAGAAGTTTGTACAAAATCTGGTTCCCATGTTTGCCCAAAGAGGGATCTGCTCAGCCTTCATTGAAACATTTCCAGTCATTGAGTATTCAAATAGTATTGTTCAGTTGGTAAATATGGGACTTGAAATGTACATGGTGGTCATGAGAAGCACTGTTAATGTAGTACTAATTCATGGTGAAATTTATGGAATTATAGCTCTGAGAATTCTTTCCAGCAATTTGAAATCTGAAGATCTGCAATTATGGAGAAAAGATAAAGTCTGGATTATGACAGCTGAGATGGACTTCACCTCACTTTCCTGTCTAAGCAATACTGACCTAGTCTTCCTCCATGGTGCTCTATCTTTTGCAATTCACTCAGAGAAGGTGTTAAGATTCCAGCAATTTATTCAGATGAGGAATCCTACCTTGGAAAAAGAAGATAGTTTTCTCAAGGTCTTCTGGGAAAATGCCTTTGAATGTTCCTTCTCCATCTCTGGAACGGAAGCAGAAAATGAGGTTCCCTGCACTGGAAAGGAGAAACTCGAAGTTCTTCCTGCATCTGTGTTGGAAATGGACATGACTGGCCACAGCTACAGCATCTACAATGCCATCTATGTGGTGGCACATGCTTTGCATGACTTCCATTCATCGATGATGGAGTACAGAGCTAGAGGGCATGAAGACAAAGTGAATCCTCTTGATCAAAAACTATGGAAGGTAAACCCTTGAGCAAACCAATTACTGGCTGCTCACCCTATGTGTAACCCCAATCCAAAACCTAAATTATATTCATTATCCAAGGGGAACATATCTAAGCATGTTGGTTTGCTAAATGTCATCTTCTCTGTACCTGTTGTCCAAATAATGTCTTTATGAATTATTATATCTGCATATTCATTAGGACAAGGGTATACAATTTGTTATGCCTTTCATTTTACATTAATGGAGTTCTTTATTTTTCCTTACAATATCTAGGTTTTCTATGTCTTTCCTAAACTTCCATATTTCAAGACCTTTCTCAGCTTGCAGCATTTATTTCAAATCCAATTTGTTTCAAAGGAAGTCCATGAAGACCGACTTTATTCCTGTAATTGATGTTTTTTATACACCTATATGAAGGCTAAAGATAAAAGCGGGACTCTTGTCTTTAGCATTTTAACAAATTTCTGTTGCTATAAATTATTGAAGGACTCCATATAACGTGATATTTCCTAGAGCACAGAATTTAGTTGTTGACTCCAGTCTAATCTTGGGTCCAGTTCCTGTTCTAGACATCAGATTCTTCCTTTTGATACATGAAGGAAAAAAGACAAATTATTTCTGTGGATTGTCTTTCTGCCCTTTCCATCCTTGAAATAAAACAAGGACTATCATCTGCCAGGTCTGCAGAGGTATCATCTCAGGGGAGCCATTCTGATAGCCAACCTTCTCTAACAGAAGAATTTCTGACTTTAAAAGGGAACTTGAGATAGTGATCAACCCCAAAACTTATATCGATACCTCATCCAATCATTAATTGCAATACTTTCCGAACGTAGAAAAATGACTTCTCTTTCATTTTCTATTTTATTCTTCCTGGTATTTGGTTCCATTATACATTTTAGTTCTTTATTGTCTCTAAAGGTTGTATGATTATAATGATTGTTTACTAGATGAAGTATTTAGTAATGCTGTTATTGTATTGCCTAGTATCCTCCCTTAAACTTTGAAAAAAATATTACTGATAACTTTGAAAGGGGAATGAATCTTATCACCTTGGGCTAACTGATATACAAATCTCTTCTCTTGGCTTCCTTTCCAATGTAGCTCAACCAATTTATGAGAGGGGTCTCATTCAATAATAGCGCTGGACAAAAAATTTCTTTCAACCAAAATGGAGAATTGGAGGCTGGATTGGATATTATGAATTGGATCACATTCCCAAATCTATCTTTTCTGAGAGTCAGAGTTGGAAGGGTGGACCCCATTGGTTCCCAAAAAGCATTGTTCACCATTGAAGACGATAATATTGTATGGCCAGAGAGGTTTAACCAGGTATGGGCCAGTTCCATTTTGGTTTGTGTCCAAATATCTTTCTGCCATTCTTGGAGTTCCCTAAGATCCAAAATCCCACACAGCAATATTTCTTTTTAATTAATTGAAATTTATTTAAAATTTAAGATAAAAAGATAAAAGATAACACAAAATTAAAAAAGTAAAATAGGAAAGCAAAATATAAAAAAGAACAAACTCAAAAGTGCAGAAAAAGAAAAAGAAAAAAAGAGACAATAAAAAGAATGACTTCTGATTTTCTTTGCTACATACAATATATAGGTATACATTTACATTAAACTCATGCTCTGATCTTACAACATAGCTGTTGTTAATTCTATTATCCATTGTTATTTCTATAAATCAAATCCTGAAATCTTGAATTCATTTTTTTTTCTGTTTCACCCAAAAAATCCAAAAGAGGTTTCCAGGTAACATTAAAATTAATCAATGTCTTTCTCTAATCAAAGCTGCCAATTTCATCATCTCAGCCAACTCCATCAACCTCACCATCCATTCTTCCATTGCAGGTAAGGTTAAATCCTTCCACCTTTTTGGCATATAAAAGCCTTGCTGCTCTTACCATATACAAAAACAAAGTTTTAAGAGTTCTTTCTAACTGTTTGTCCATCAGTCCCAAAGGAAAAGTCTCTGGTTTCGACTGAATATTAATCTTTAAGATCTTCTGAATTAAAGTTTGTATTTGATCCCAAAGTTTCTTAGCTATTTTGCATGTACTCCAAAAACGATGAAAAGTCCCCTCTTGTTCACACTTCCAACATTCATTTGAAGACCCTTTATACATTTTAGACAATTTATCTGGTGAAAAAAAACCAACGAACAACCAAAGTTTTTAGCTCATTTTATCATGCAATCTTTAATGTGTTCATCTTCTGTTTCTAATTTCCAAAAAAGTTTATACAACTTAGCAATAACATGTTCATCATTTGTACAGAGTTCAACTTCAAATTCAGTTTTACCATATTCAAAATAAAAAATCTGATTTATCTGCTTTAAATCTTTATAGTAAGTGAACGTATGGAAACCATTGACATATGTAACATTCAGCTATCAAATATTCTCTTGATTTTAACTTTAAAACCCCCTGCGAAAAAACCATTATGTCACCATAACTTAACCATTTATGTTTAGTTATCATTTCTTTGCTATCAAATGCTTCTTGTGATGACAAACTTAAAGGAATTTTTGGAATCAACTTAGCTTTATATTTTTCCATAACCTCAATATGCCACATCTAATAAAATGATTCTTAAAATCTACATCAACCTTAACTTTATCATACCATAAATAGCCATTGCATCCAAATCTCAAATCCTGCCTTCTAATTCCAATAATCTCCTGTTTCCCAGAGTCATGCAATCGTTCATCCATACTAAGTAAGAAGCTGCAAAGTACAATTTCAAATCTGGTAAACCTAAACTTCTTCTTTTTTAGCATCCAGTAACAGTATTTACTTTGTGGATTTTGTACCTTGCACACAACTTTGGAAATATCTTTCTGCCATTGTTTAAATGGTATATCAATCCTCAAGTTGCAGAATATTTCAAATACTCCAAGATTCCTAAATGCTCTCCAGACAAAACTGGGGATGCTGAGAAAGTCCCTACACCTGGTGAACCCTTGGGTGTCTTCTAAGTTAGATGTGTGATTGGAGACATGGGGGTATTTAAGAAGGAGAGCTGAAGTTTCTTAGTATATAAACATAAAGGAGTATGTTTTCCTATTAAGTAAGAGCCACCCATATGTGCAAAAGGAAGGATGTGCCAAGGATATTGCAGACATTTTGGATTTTGTGGAAAAACCAAATGTAATAATGGTCTATCTAGCTTTCAAACATACCTACCTACCTACCTACCTACCTACCTTATAATCCTTATTTAATGCTACATAGTGCTGAATGGTTGTATGGCTGATCATTTTCTCCAACCAAAATCATCTTCTCTACTGTGATTAAACTAAAACAAAAGCTAACCACATATGAAGGCAGAGAAGCAAAGCATGATGACACTCCTTAGCGCTGTGCAACCACTAAGTACAGATTTGTCAGAAGCAAAGCATTCTCTCCTTTCCTTCATGAACAGGTCCAACCACTATCTTGGTGTAACAGCAAGTGCCATTCAGGTCATACTAGGAGCAAGATTGAAGGGAAGCCATTTTGTTGCTATAATTGTCTACGATGTCCACATGGGAAGATTTCCAACCAAGAAGGTGCATTTTTGCATTTGTTATCCTAGAAAATATACATAAATCAAACGATGAGTAAGAACTGGAATGGAAATTTTAGAATAATACTGGTTCCACTTGACAGATGGATGTAGTAATACATTGCAAACTGACCAGTATTCAGTATATTGAATCAATTTCAATAGTGATACCAAGTAGTGTTTTCTGGAGCAAAGGGTTTTTCAAATATAACTTTATTGGAAGTCTAGTGATGTGTTTGAATTTCACAAGTTAAACAAGAGGTCTTTTTTCTTAGCATGTAGTGTTCAGTTTTGATTCATTCAATGCCTTTGGTAAGTTGCTAATTTATTTTCTAGACATGGATGATTGTTTTCAGTGTCCAGAAGATCAGTACGCAAATGTGAACCAGGATTTGTGTCTTCCAAAGATTGCAACATTTTTGATGTATGAAGAAACCTTGGGGATCGTTTTGGCCAGTTCTGCTCTTTTCTTTTCTTTGGTCACAGTTGGAATCCTTTGGATCTTTATTAAGCATCAGGACACTCCCATAGTCAAAGCCAACAACCGGAATCTCACCTATGCTCTCCTTGTTGCTCTCTTGTTGTCTTTCCTTTGTTGTTTGTTATTCCTTGGAAAACCTGACAAGGTGACCTGTCTCCTTCGTCAAACTGCCTTTGGTACCATCTTCTCTGTAGCCATTTCTTGTGTGTTGGCCAAAACCATCATTGTGGTTCTGGCTTTCATGGCCACTAAGCCTGGGTCTAAGATGACCAAATGGGTGGGGAAAAGATTAGCCATGTCCATCGTGTTGGGCGGCTCCTTAATTCAAGGAATTATTTGTGCTATATGGCTGACAACCTCTCCCCCATTCCCAGATGCTGACACAAATTCAGTGGCTGAAGAAATCTTTCTGGAGTGTAATGAAGGATCTGCCTTCATGTTCTACTGTGTCTTGGGCTATATGGGCTTCCTTGCCTTTATCAGCTTCACGGTGGCTTTCCTAGCAAGAAAATTGCCTGATGTTTTCAATGAAGCCAAGTTTATCACCTTCAGCATGTTGGTCTTCTGCAGTGTTTGGCTGTCCTTTGTTCCAACGTACTTGAGCACAAAAGGAAAATATATGATTGCCGTGGAGATCTTCTCCATTATAGCTTCCAGCGTTGGGTTACTGATTTGTATTTTCTTCCCTAAATGCTACATCATTGTGTTGAGGCCTGCTCTAAACAACAAAGAACAGCTCAGAAGACAAAGCCAGAGAAATACATAGAATTATATGTCTCTTTATTTCAGATTATCTATAGGAAAATAGAATCATGTAAAGTTCTAATCCAGGATCACTTAACTAGAGTTAAGACCTTTCCAATCTTCAGATTTAATTCTCAGTTTATTGGTAAAATATTGTATTGGCATTTACATATTATCTGTTTTATTTGTGTAAACCAGTGATTTTTTCAAAAAATATTTGATTAAAATTTATGCTAATATTCCATTTTCTTATTGCTTGCTAACATAGTGAGTTTTCAATTGAAGAGGCATGTATTCCAACCATGACGTTGTCAGAGGTCATTAATATTTGTTTGGTAAAAGCATATCCAAAAATTCAAACTCCAAATAATCATTTAAATTTTGCCCCTAAACCTCTGCAGTTCAATTCAAAAAATGGCATCAAAGTAGGTTACAAAGGTGAAATAATATAATGAGTGGATTCTAAACAGAATATCAAAAGATGGAGAAGGCCTTGAATTGAACTATGACTATTATTGAAGAAAATAGATTTCCAGGTGCGGTTCTGTATCACCACAGCTGCATTCATTCATTGAGAAACTGAAGTCCAGTACAATACCACAGTACACAATGATTAGAAAATCTTCATTTGTCATGGTTGGAAACATGTGGCCATGTTTTTCTGCTGAATAACATCACCAATACCCTTTGCTATCAGCCATGCTCAGGGTGCTTCTGGGAGTTTCAGTATCATCTGGAGAACATATGTTGTGAATTCATGTTTAAGGTGATAGTTTTCCCATTCCCAATCATTCTTTCCTCATGAGGGAAATCAACTGAAGATATGGATCAGGGAGGTGAATCAAGAGGGCACCAATACAGCAAGGTGGCATCTCACCTGATCCCAAGAGGAATTAGCCATCTCTTTGATCCAGCAACATATACACACCTGGATGACCAAAAGAGTCACGCTGGTGTATGGATCTATCCCAGAGATGGTAATGCTCATACTACAGACCACCTTGAACACATCCCAGATTCCAAAGCTTCAATGAATCCCAACTCATGTTGCAAAATCTCACCTGACTCACCTCACATTCCTCTTTGCCCAATTGCCATCTGGAATGGAAGGACTAGGATTGTTTTTATCTGCAGAGGAACTCACGGAACAGAGTACTGTACTCTCCCACCCTTTCCCTAAGTGTCTGGATGACAGTGATCAGAGCCACTAGGCAGAAACTGGAGACATATTATGAGCAGAAAAGTACACAAATGAAAACTTGATAGATCTGAATCTGTTGTTATACCTGTCCGCAAATTTTCTAGGCATCTTTCTACTTCCTTAATTTCTCTAACCTTCTTAGAACCCAGGAGGATTTCATAGATTGTTGAATTACATCTCCCAGCATCCTCCTCTGCAAGGACTTCTGAAATTTTGACTCAGCAATATCTGAGGGGGAAGATCTTGGTAAATCCATGCCTTAAAGTAATCATGTAAGATCTTTTTAATTTCCAGTCACAATATAACAATTTAGGAGATAACAAAATATATGGACTGGGGAGATGTATCAAGGTGGTCTGTAGTATTTCTGGATTCTTTATTCTTTTGATTTCCCTCAAATCAACCAGATCATCTTTTGTTCATTGGGAAGAGTTAATCTTTGCAGTTTCAATCTAGGATATTTTTTTCTGAATTCTTCAAAGCCCGTTGTGGCTACCCAGAATGCAAACTTTTCTGTGTGATTGGGTTTTGGACTTGTTGGAAGGGTTCTTCAGTTCAGAAAATATAACCTGCTAGAGCTGAAGCTCAAGTTCTATGATGTCATCAATCACGCATCAGAGGTTGCTTAGAAAGTGTAGCAGAGACCTGCTACAAAGCAGATGTCTTCAAAGAACTCTGAAATTTTCTCCCTGATAAAAGATTTGATGTTTTTTCCACCATTTCTGGAGTTTTGAGATTTTCACTTTGTATCTGCATCTGGCTGGAAGAGGGTTGACAAATGGGATGAGTTCTCTGATGTTGACATGAGTAACTGGCCATTGAATTTCACCAACACATTAAGATATGTGAATGTCTTAGCAGTTCTGAGTACAATGCAACAAAATGGGTTCAAGACTGGGTAGAATATTCAGAAGAATAGACAAAAAGAAGTCAGGGGAAGTGGTCACTTTTCAGTCTCTCTGACTTGGGGGTGGAGTCATGTTCCATCTAGTCATATTCCTTGCCAACCTCTTCAACAGTCCTTCTCAAACAGAGCCAAATTTGGAACTAGTATAGAAAACTGTCCATAATCCCTAGGACTGGAGGGAAGGAGTAGGACAGCATTTGGTAGAGGTGGCCAGTCAGGCTAGGGGATCATAGCTCATACTGTGCCATTAGCAGACTAGTTCATCACACCTTGAAGATAGACATAGAAAAGAAAACAACAATACTAGCAGGACCATAGAGAGGAGGAGGAGGAGGAGGAGGAGGAGGAGGAGGAGGAGGAGGAGGAGGAGGAGGAGGAGGAGGAGGAGGAGACAACAACTACCTCTTTCCTTGGGAAGAAATCTCCCAAGAAATTGCAAGAGAAAATATAGAGATGCATTCTGTTTTGGAAAAGGAATGAATTAGCAATTGTTGTGCCACTGACAATGGTGGGATGGATTACTATGTTTTCGTCCAACAACGGTCTTGTGTGCATTCAGCAATATTGAAAAATAGAGTGTGTTTATGTGGAAGTACATCCCTGTTTTTAGCTCTGTTCAACAATTTTCTAGGTCTTATTTCATACTTTCATTCAATGTCATGATCCTGTCAGGGAGATAACACGTGAAGAAGGAGGCGGCTCCCTCCAGGGGGATAAACGCATGCGTAGTACTGAATCGCTTTGCTTTCTTCTCAAGAGGCTAAAGAAGGCCCCGCCCTGATTTCTTGGGCCCTTTCTCTGAGCATTACTAGTTCATTTTAGTTTAGTCAATCCAGATAAATTCCAAACTCCCATCGAAAGAGGGAGGGAGAAGGAGGTTTGGAGAATGTCTTCGGAGGCACAAGAGCTCCGACAGGTGATCCAGCAGCTTGCGGCAGCCCTGCAACAACACCAGCAGCAGGTCGATGTTCAGGTCAATACACTACAGGCAGCTATGCTGCAGCAGTTACAGCAACCAGCTCCAGCCGCCCCACAGCCAGGCCACACCCACCAGTTGTCCTGGGGGGACATTTTGTGGGAGAGGCTGCGCAACTAAGAACATTCCTCACTCACTGTACCATGTTCTTCGACAGCCGACCAGCTGAATTCCCAACAGACAGAACCAGAGTCACCTTCATTTTAAGCCTACTGAAAGGATCAGCTGCCAGATGGTCCATCCCAATGGTGGAGACCAATGACCCAATTCTAAATGACTACCAGAATTTTATGGACCATTTCAGAGCCCACTTCGATGACCCGATCAGAGAAGTCACCGCCAGCCGGGAAATTCGAAAACTCCGTCAAGGCAATAGGAGAGTGGGAAATTACATTGCGGATTTCAAACTGTTGGCAGGAGACTTGGGCTGGAATGAGATCACCTTAAAAGATCAGTTAAACAAGGGCTTGATGAAGAGATTAAGACCGAGCTGGTGAGGCAAGGAACCCCAGCAACCTTGGAGGATTAATACCAGCTGACCGTAGTGATAGACGCCAGGCTGGAAAAATTATGACAGCTCTGGCCGGGGAGAGGCAGAGCGGGATTCAGAGCGACGCTTCCAGAATTTACAGCTTTCCCCACCACTTCTGCTTACCCAGGAGCTCAGGAGCCGATGCAAATTGGAGCAACATGAAGACTAATTTCCAATGCTGAGAGACAGAGAAGGCAAGAAAGAGCCCTTTGCTTTTATTGTGGGGCCCCAGGTCACATAGTAAGGGTTTATGTGGTGGAAGGAGAGATTTTAGATTCAAGGCGGCGAGGCAGGGGCATCCAATATTTAATACACTGGAAGGGGTATTCAGAGACGGAACGGTCCTGGGAAAATGCCAAAGACATACATGCACCTTTGCTGGTGCACAAATTCCATCAGCTTTTCCCTCACAAGCCAAGGCCTCACAAGCTCCCAGAAATTGCTCCCTCGACCGAACAAGGAGAAAACCCCCAAGCAGAGGAGTTCGTAAATTGGCAACTTTCACCCCCATGAGAAGCCCAGGGACCAGAGCGAGGGGAGGAGGCTGAGCTGCAGCCCTCCACCTCTGGCATGCATTTCCCAAGAGGGAGGGGTGAGAACTTCTCTAACCCTCTAGCTGTTTTGCAGAAAGAGCCATCTGCACAGGAGACATTATCAGATCTGGATGACAGCAGCCCATCTTCCTTTTAAGATCCTTCCATGGAAGAGCTGCCCCCACTCCCCAGTTCCCATGAGAATTCAGAGGAGGAGATGGACTCCCATAAGAAAGTGGATGGAGACAAGGACACTGGAGGGGAGGGGGACTTGATGGAATGTGTTTTTGGAGGGGAAGGTGGTGTCAGGGAGATAACTGGTGAAGAAGGAGGAGGCTCCCTCCAGGGGGATAAATGCATGAGTAGTACTGAATCACTTTGCTTTCTTCCCAAGAGGCTAAAGAAGGCCCTGCCCTGATTTCTTGGGCCCTTTCTCTGAGCATTACTAGTTCATTTTAATTTAGCTGGATTCTGTCTAGCAGAGTAGAACAATAAAACACTAGAGCCTTTACACCAAGTCTCAGCATGTTCCTTCACTCGAAGTCAGGACAGATCCTCAGAATTGGCTAAGAGGTGGGCTGACTCACATTTGAATCCATAAAATTTTATACCACATGGAATCAGAAAATAAATAAAAAGTGCTCCTTGTTAAGAGAAAATAAATTTGGGGAGGGTGCTGAATTTTTACCCTGCCCTCCTGGGAATGCCATGTCTTGTGTATTATCTGTGACTCCTTTTGGGGTGTTACCTCAGAGAAGCAGACAGGATACTATTTGGATGGTCTTCTGCCATATATGCTTTGAACCTTGACCATCCTGGCTGTGGTGAAGAGCAAGTGGAAAAGTGACCAGCTGCATCTGTGAGACTGTTAATGCCTCCATCAATGAGGGGCAGGTGCCAGCAGCCCTGAAGGAGGCTGTGATGTGCCCCCTTCTGAAAAAAACATCTATGCATCCTGCAGTCCTAGATAACTATCAACCAGTCTCCAAATTTCCCTTCTTGGAGAAAGATATTGAGTTAAGGCAGGCAGATGAACTATGCAGCTCCCTAAAAGAAATGGATTTGCTACATTCTTTTCAGTCAGGGTTCAGACTTGGGTGTATGATTAAGACAGCATTCGTTACTCTCTTGGATGAATACATCAGGACCTGAATGGAGGTAGTGCACCACTTTTGGTCCTTTAAGACCTTTAAGACCTCTTGGTGGCGTCTGACTATGTTATCTCCTTGGGGCACTACAGAATCTGGGGATAGGAGGCACTGTTCTGAACTGGTTCCTCTCCTTCCTCAGTGGATGGTTGCAGTGTTGTTGTGGGAGAAGGGAAGTCAATATGGTAGCCCCAACTTACAGTGTGCCACAGTGATTGGTTCTCCTTCCCCTGCTCGTTAACATCTATATGAATCTTATGAGGGAGATCATCCAATAGTTTCAGCTGCTGTCTCATCAGTATGCTGATGTTTCCCAGTTATACACCACCACCAAGGCTCTAGGGGAGAAGCTGTCAATGTTCTATCCAGTGCCAGAAGGTTCAGATGGGTGAACATACTAAATTTGAACTCCAGCAAGACAGCGTTGCATTTCTATATTGGGGTTTGCCATCAATAGCAGTGTTGTCTCTGGATGGACAGAAACTACCTGTGAAAAAGCAGGTTGGCAATTTGGGTGTCCTTCTAGACTCGTGGCACCTGGTTCTGAACAGCAAGGAGAAACCATAACTGAAAAGGTTCAGTCACAGCTGGTCCCCAACTGCAGCTTTACCTGGTGTGAGAGGACCTGGCCACAGTAACTTACATGGAAATCCTCATTATCACCTAGATCAAGGGTCGGAAATGGCGGCTCGCGAGCCAGATGTGGCTCTTTGGCCCCTTGAGTGTGGCTCTTCCGCAGCTGAACTCACCCCCGCCCCTTCCACGCGATTGGATCCCGCCCCCAAACTCTGATGGCCGGCGCTGGAGGAGGGCGATTGATTCTTCCTCCTCCCGCCCTCGGGAGCCTTCCAGAGTCGGGCAGCACTTCTTCGAGGGCGGTGGGTGGGGAATTTGGTTGGTCGCCGCCGCCGCCTCTTCCTCCGCCCGCGTTGCAACAGCCGCCGCCCCCCCGAAGCGCTCGCCAGGCAGGCAGGAGAGCGTCGCCATGCTGGGTGCGCTGCGAGAGGAGACAGCGCAGCTGCTGGGCAACTACCTGCAGCACCGGCTGGGGGACGTGGCGCTGCCCCCCAGACGCACGGCCGAGACACTCCGGCAGGTGGCTGACGAGCTGGAGAGGTGCAGCGGGACGGGAGCATCGCCGGCAGCCCGCGAGGACCGGCCAGGGAAGGCGTGCGGGCGGAGCTGCCTGCCTGGCACTCGGGCGCTCCGGCTGGGGTGCTGCGGGACGGGAGCTCCGCCCGTGCGCCTTCCCTGGCCGGTCCTCACGGGCCGATCGCGTGGAAGGAGCGCGGGCGGAGCTGCCTGTCTGGCACTCGGGCGCTCCGGCTGGGGTGCAGCGGGACGGGAGCTCCGCCCGCGTGCCTTCCCTGGCCAGTCCTCGCGGGCCGATCGCGTGGAAGGCGCGCGGGCGGAGCTGCCTGTCTGGCACTCGGGCGCTCCGGCTGGGGTGCAGCGGGACGGGAGCTCCGCCCGCGCGCCTTCCCTGGCCGGTCCTCACAGGCCGATCGCGTGGAAGGCGTGCGGGCGGAGCTGCCTGTCTGGCACTCGGGCGCTCCGGCTCGGGTGCAGCTTGTTTGTGTGGTGAGAATGAGGGAGATGAAAGGCAAATCTAATGGGGGCCAGGACTGTGACGCTACATGCGCTCCCTTGCTGGTTGTCCCCCCTCCCATGTGAGGTCAGTGACCTTCCAGGCTTAAACAGAAAGAAGGGGGAGGGGAGAGAAGACCAGGGAGCTCCTTTAAAAAAATGCAAACTCAGCGAGAAGATCCATCTCGGTCGCTATTATGTCTGAGGCGTGGGAACAGCAGCGGAGTTGTAAACTTGTTCCAGACAAGGACGGTGAGGTGGGAGGGGGGACAGACACACAAAAGTTGAAAGCAAATGGCAAAGCTCTGGACAGTGTACCTCTCCCTCCCCGTGTGTCCCCCTCCCTCGCTCTCTCGCAGCTGTTGTAGGTGGTTTACATTGCGGGCTAGAGAGCGATGCAATGGAGAGGAGCCTGCGGCCGGGACTGCGAACCGGAGGGCTTCTGCGTTGGAAGGCGCCGGCAGAGGCGTGGCACTAGAGATGGGCTCGGAGCAAGCCCCGCGCGCGCACCCACTTTGGGGAAGTGGCCCAAGAACTGCGAATCTCGGTTTCCTCCTCTTGTTTGGAACGCGGAGGAGCCGGGATTTCCTCCCCTCCCCCGTGCGTTCGCAGCTGCAACAGGGACATTACTTTGTCTGGGTTCCAAGAGATCCTGCGAGGGCTCACCGCCCGCCCCCTTCCCCTGCTCTCCCTGTGCTGTGCGTGCGAGTTGGATGCCGAGGTAGCTCCTCTCTTCGAACACGGCGGGATGCAGCCGGGGTGAAATGCAGACCCCCAGCTCCCCGGTTTGCCCAGGAAGGCTTCCTTTTCCTTTCTGTTCCCCACGAAGCGTGGCACGGCCGCGGAACCCTTGCTTTTTGCCTTCCGAAAGCAGGCGACCCCGTCCAGTAGCTCTTGCTCGGGAAGAAAATGCAACTCCGCACTAAAAAGCACGTGCCCAATCAGGTAAGTCCTTGAAGCCCCTGGTGGCCTCGACTCAAGGGGGGCGGGGGCGGGGGCGAGAAAATTGGAGCTGAGATGATCCTCATCTCCCCGAGCCGAACACTTGCCTCAGATGTACAGGGATCGCGAACGGGGGGATGAATAAACGCTGGGGAGAATGGGAGTTGGTTCTCCCATTCTCCCACCGCGAGGTGGGAGCGGAGAGCGGAAGAGGCGAGGCGGCCTCCGGCTGCTGCTTCCTGCGCCCGTGGCCTCTTCGCTGCCACCACCGCCCACCTCTTCCGCTCTCCGCAAAGCTCCTGGTTCATCTTAATGTTTCCTTTTCCTCCCTGTCGTGTGTAGATGCAGAAATAACACGTCGAGGCCAGGAATCTAGTCTCTAGTGTTTATTGCATACCTACAAGCAGAAATCCTGCTAAACTAACAGTGCCTGAAGATTCCCAAGTATATCAGCTCAACCTAGGGCGGAGCTTTCTTCTGACGTTTGGGGAAATAGGCTAGGCTCTCCGAGCTGCATGCTCGCTTCTTATCCAGTGCTCCGCCGTCTTCTGTGCTTCCCCTGACACCACCCCCCTCCCCATCCAAAAACTCCATAGCAACTCCCTCCCCCCGTTCATCCTTGGTGTCGGGCAGGATCCCGTGTGAAAAAGTGTCTATCTGCTCCTCTTCCTGGGAGCTGGGCAGCGAAGGGAGGTCATCCAGGAAAGGAATGTCGGGGGAAGGCTCGCGTCTCTCTGTTTGATCTGATAGTCCGGGTGCAGCTGGCATCTCCTGAAAAACAGCTAAATCGTTAGAAAGGTTCTCCCTCCCCCCTCCTGGGAGCTGGCAACCAGAGGTGGAGGGATGCGAATCCTCCTCCTCCCCCCTCGCTGGGTCTGACGGGGGGAGCAGGAATGGTTGCTGGCAACTCAAGAAATCCTCAGGCTGGTCGGCTTCCTCGTCTTCAGCTGGGGGCTGTAGCTCTGGGAGTCGCGCTGGCCGTGGCTTGTGAGGGAAAATCTGATGAAACCTATGCACTAGGAAGGGTGCGTGAACATCTTTGGCGTTTTCCCAGGAGCGCTCTGTCTGAGAATACCCCTTCCAGTGTATTAAATACTGAATCCCCCTGCCCCTCCTTCTGGAGTCCAAAATCTCTTGCACTTCGTACTCCGGTTCCCCTTGGACCAGTACTGGAGGTGGGGGGGGGTATGCGACCGCAAGGCACTTGGAGGGGAATCTTTGACTAACAAGGACTTGTGAAACACCGGGTGAATCCTCATGGAATGTGGAAGCTGTAAACGATAAGCCACAGGGTTTATTTGCTGTATCACTTGAAAAGGGCCAATAAACTTAGAG
Organism: Charina bottae; assembly: GCA_023362775.1. Classification (NCBI taxonomy): domain Eukaryota; kingdom Metazoa; phylum Chordata; class Lepidosauria; order Squamata; family Charinaidae; genus Charina; species Charina bottae. The sequence continues at coordinate 13,849,287 of JALMGJ010000011.1, forward strand.
TCCAGCTTCTTGCAAGGTCTGTTAGTGGGCAGAAACTTTGTAGAGAGCCAGACCTTGTCTCCTGGTGATATGGGGGGTCCTTCCTGTCTGTGTTCATCTGCGGTCCGTTTATAGGCTGCCTTTGCCAGCTCTAGCTGCTCTGCTAACAGGTGATGGGCTGCCTGTCTTTCTGCCAGGAAATCCGTGGCTGCAGGCACAGCTGTTTGTTGTGAGGAAAGGGGCAACACTCTCGGGTTTGTGACATAGAGAGCCTGGAAAGGGGACATCTTGGTTGAGGAATGTACTGCATTGCTGTAAGCGAACTCTGCCATGGGGAGAAGTTCTGGCCAATTGTCCTGCCGGTAGTTAATGTAACATCTGAGATATTGCTGCAATAACTGGTTAGTTTTCTCTGCTTCGCCATTACTGCAAGGATGATTCGCAGAGGACAAGTGTATTTTGACCCCCAATGTCTGGAAAAGCGCCCCCCAGAACCTGGAAGTAAATTGCGAACCACGATCTGAGATCAAGTGGTTAACCATACCTCTATATCATCGTCCGTAGATGCCATCCCCTGCATCTACGGACTTCCTAAGATCCACAAGGAAGGAACACCCCTCCGACCCATAGTCAGCAGCATCAATTCGGTAACATACAACATTGGCAAACACCTCTCTACCATACTAGCACCTCTAGTTGGACACTCTGAACACCACATCCATAATTCGGAAGAATTTGTTTCCAAAGCAAAGATCCTGAAACTGGATACAGATGAAACTATGGTCTCCTTTGATGTGTCCTCCCTTTTCACCAGCATCCCCACCACTCATGCTCTATCCGCTGTCAGGAAGAGACTAGAAGAGGACAGCACCCTGGAAAGGAGAAGCCATCTCAACCCAAACCAGATCTGCCATCTTCTGGACCTGTGTCTTAACACCACTTATTTCACATACAGAGGTGACTTTTACAGACAAAAACACGGCTGTGCCATGGGTTCTCCTGTGTCACCCATTGTGGCCAATTTATACATGGAAGAAGTGGAGAAGAAAGCACTCAACACATTCCAGGGAACGGTGCCCACCCACTGGTTTAGGTATGTGGATGACACCTGGGTCAAAATCAAGGCCCAGGAAGTACAGGCCTTCACGGACCATATAAACACTATAGATGCCAACATTAGCTTCACCAGAGAAGACACCAAGGACAACAGACTGGCATTCCTAGACTGTGAAGTCCTCATTGGGACCGGTGGCAAGCTAGAAATAGGGATCTACAGGAAACCCACACACACAGATCAATACCTGATGTTTGACTCCCACCATCCACTGCAGCACAAACTAGGAGTCATCAGGACATTGTCACACAGAGCAGAAACCATCCCCACCTCCATGGATTCCAAAAAGAATGAAAAGCAGCATCTGAGAACAGCTCTGCAGGCCTGTGGATATCCAAATTGGGCCTTCACCAAATCTAAGTCTACCAGACCTAAAACAGCGACAGATAGGGCTGAGACTCAGAGTAAACGGAAGAACCTGGTCATTCCTTACATGGCTGGCGTGTCTGAAAAGATCAAACGGATATTTGGCAAACACCACATACCTGTATATTTCAAACCCACCAACACACTGAGACAGAGGCTTGTACACCCCAAAGATCAAACTCCAAAACACAAGGAAAGCAATGTAGTGTATGCAATCCAGTGCAGTGAGGAGTGCTCTGAACTCTACATTGGAGAAACCAAACAACCTTTGTACAGGAGGATGGCCCAACACAGGAGAAGTAACACCACAGGACCAGAGTCAGCAGTTTATCTTCATCTAAAGGAAAAAGGACACTCATTTGAGGACATTAATGTTCACATTTTAGACAGAGAAGATAGGTGGTTTGAGAGAGGGGTCAAGGAATCCATTCATGCCAACTTGGAAAATCCTTCCTTGAATAGAGGTGGGGGCCTCAGGCATAACCTTTCCCCTATCTTCCTTCCTGTTTTGTCTTCTGTGCCTAGGAAGATTAAGACCATTTCACAAGCTCAACAGCAGCAGGGTAACCTTAACGATCCTCCTTTAGATGATAAAGGGACTTAGAAACAAACATCTCAAAAATAACCATGACCTAGCCCCAGGTGCAAGGTCACACAGCCAGCCTAGAAACATATTTAAGGATTCCCTTACTAACTTTACTCAGACTGAAGAAGCTCCTTGGATAAGGAGTGAAACGTTTCCACTAAGAAAATAGAAATCCAGTTGACATGATTCAAGCCACAGACTGTTCCACCTGGATGACTGAGAACCTTCATAGACATACCTCTATATCGGAAGACATTGTCCAAAAAGAGCTGTGCTGTAACTTGTGCTGTTGGTAGGCCCTTGCAGGGAATGAAGTGCGCTATTTTTGTAAAGCAGTCTACCACCACCAGGATGGAAGTGAAACCCTGTGCCTGTGGCAAGTCGGTGATAAAATCCATGGAGACAGTGTCCCAAGGTTGGGGGTGTGTGGGCAGGGGCTGCAAAAGGCCTGCTGGTTTCCCTGCAACCGTTTTAGCGCATCTACACACGTGGCAAGAGGCCACGTAAGTCTTGATGTGTGCTGCCATCTTGGGCCACCAGTAGTCTCTGAGTGTTCTGTGCAGCGTTTTGAACACCCCCCGTGTCCTGCCGTAGGGCTATCATGACAGAGCTGTAATACTTCTTCCCTCAGCGTCTTGGGAACATAAAGCCGCCCACTATGCCAAAGTGTCCCTGCCTCCGCTGTGAAAGGGGACGGTGTACCATGCTGGGCCCCCTGGAGGTCATCCAGCCTAGCCCGTGCATAGGGGTCTTGTTGCTGCTGCGCCTTGATTCTTACAAGGAGATCGTCTACTAGTCTGACTGCTGCCAAGTTCTCTACTTGGACCCCTTCGGGAGGCTTCTCAAAATTTTGAGGGTGCAAGATCGTGGCTTGGGTGGCTTGGTCAGGTTCTGCAATGTCCTGCGGCTGCCTAGACAACGCGTCAGCCAGCTTGTTTTGTTTGCCTGGCAAATACGAGATGATGAAATCGAAGCGTGAAAAAAATTGACTCCATCTGACCTGACGGGGGTTGAGGGATCCCGAGCTCTGCAACAGCGCTAAGTTTTTATGGTCTGTGTAAACCTTGATTGGCAAGGCTGCTCCCTCTAACCAATGCCTCCATTCTTGAAAGGCTGATTTTATGGCAAGCAGTTCCTTGTTAAAAACATCGTAATTCCTCTCTGCTGGTGACAGCGTGCGAGAGAAATAGGCACAGGGTAATAAATCTTCCCCCCTTTCGTCCGCCGCTTGGAGTAAAATGGCGGCGATGGCAAAGTTAGAGGCGTCGCACTGGACGTGGAACTGTTTTGAAGGGTTCGGGTGCCTCAGAAGTGGTGGGGAGGTAAACAGCTGTTTAAATTCTTGAAAGGCTGCTTGCTGCTGTTCCCCCCAGCAAAAACGTCTGTTTTTCTTTAACAGCTGAGTAAGGGGACGCGCTTTCTCCGCATATGAGGCAATGAACTTGTGAAGAAAATTCGCATACCCCAGAAATTGTTGGAGCTCCTTGACGTTACGGGGAGGCTTCCATGATATAATTGCTTGGACCTTTGCAGAATCCACGGCTACGCCTTCTGTGGAAATCCTGTATCCCAGATAGTCTAATTGCGTTAAGTCAAAAGCGCTCTTTTCTAATTTTGCAAACAGCTTGTTCTCTCTTAATCTCTGCAGAACATTACGCACATGGGTAATGTGGGAGGTGGGGTCCTCAGAATAAATCAGAATGTCATCCAGATACACAATGACATATTTATCTAACAAGTCGGAGAAAATGTGGTTCATGAACCTGGAAAATACTGCCCCACAATTACTTAGTCCAAAAGGCATGACTAAATACTCAAACTTACCATATCTGGTGTTAAAAGCCATTAAGTATTCATGGCCTGGCTTTATTCTGATCAAATTGTAGGCATTCCTGAGGTCTAGCTTGGTAAAAATGCGAGCCTTTTGCAGGCGATCCAGCAACTCCGATATCACTGGAAGAGGGTAGTGGTCTCTAACGGTGACTGCGTTGAGTGCGCTGTAGTCATGCACCGTGCGCATGGGGGGTCCCTTATCGCCAGCCTGTGCCGCCGGGGTGAAAGGATCGGGCTTTTTAGGCATGAAGAAGGTAGGTGCCGATGCCGGTGATGTCGATGGCCGAATGAAACCCTTTTTTAGGTTGGTATCCAAATATTCCTTCTGTATAGCTAGCTCCTTTGGGGACATTGTGTAATGCCGTGCCGCTGGGATCTTGGCTCCAGGCTTCAAATCTATGGTACAGTCGAAAGATCTATTGGGGGGCAACACTGTGGCCTCTTGCTCTCCGAAAATGTCTGCAAAATCTCCATACTTTGTTGGTAGTGGAGCCTTCCCTGCTCCCCGGCTTGCAGCTGCCGGTTGGGCTTGGGTAATGCCCTGCAATTTGTGGTGCCGACAGTCTTGAGAGGGAAAGGAAACTGCTCCGGTCATCCAGTCCAAATTGGGGTTGTGAAGTCTCAACCAAGGTGCCCCGAGAATGACTGGGACTTGCAAGGAGGCAGTAACGTACAGTTGGATCCACTCCGAGTGATCTGCGATGTTTAGCTGAATCAGCAGGGTGCAACGTTCGATCGCGCCGGCCCTGAGAGGTTGCCCGTCGATGGTTTCAACCTGCATGGGGCTTGGTAGTGCAATAGTTGAAATGTGAAACTTTTCCACCGCTTCCCCATCTATAAAATTGGTTGTCGCCCCGGAATCAATCATAACATTTACCGGTAATAGTTGCTTGGAATCTGTAGTCAGCGTGGCTGGAACAATATAAAAATCTTGGTTGTGATCTGCCGTCTGAGCCCTTCTTAATTGCTGGATGGCCGCCCTACGGGGCTCTGACAAGGGGGGGCGTTGGAGTTTAACTGCTGAGAAGAAGCGGCTGGAATGTGGGCCTGCTCCGTGCCTTGGGTTGTAAATCTTACCGGGGCTGCCTGGCGTCTGGTCGGGCACACCCTTGCAATGTGCCCTGGCCCCCCGCAATAAAAACAAAGTGCACTGTCCCTTCTCCTTTGCCTCTTGGCTTCAGAGAGCCCCTTTCTTGTGGACCCTATCTGCATGGGTTCTTCCGCGCTCAGGGGAACAAACGTGTTAGATGGGGTAGCAAAACCTGGAAAAGCCAGTCGGGTTCCTGCCCTGTTTCTCCCTGGCCGAAGCTGCCTTAACTCCTCCAATCGAGCATCTATGATGATTGTTAACTGGTATAGGTCCTCCAATGTCGCTGGAGTGCCCTGCCGCACTAATTCCGTCTTAATCTCTTCGTCCAGTCCTTGTTTAAACTGATCCTTCAATGCCACCTCATTCCAGCCCAAATCTCCTGCCAGCAGTTTGAAATCTGCGATGTACACTCCTACTCTCCTGTTCCCCTGTCGGAGCCGCCGGATCTCTCTGCTGGCAGTGACCTCTCTGATTGGATCATCAAAATGGGCTTTGAAACGGGCCATAAAGTTCTGGTAGTTGTCCATAATTGGGTCGTTAGCTTCCACCATGGGGATGGACCATCTTGCGGCTGAGCCTTTCAGCAAACTTAAAATGAACGTGACTCTGGACCTCTCCGTCGGGAACTCGGCTGGTCTGCTGTCGAAAAAAATGGTGCACTGGGCGACGAAGGTCCTGAGCTGTGCCGTCTCTCCCCCAAATTTCTCTGGTAAACACCCTGGGGATCGCAGAACGACTGGTGGGGGTGGTTCCACTGGTGCTGGCTGCTGTGCCCCTGGAGCTGGTTGTTGCATCTGCTGAAGCATCGCCGCCTGTAAGTTATTAATCTGGTCGTCGACTTGTTGCTGGTGTTGTGTCAAGGCCGCTGCTAGCTGGATTATGGCCTGCTGCAATTCCTGTGTCTGAGAAGCCATTCTTCTGGTTTATGTGTTCCTCCCTCTTTCGATGGGAGTTTTGGTTTAGCAGGATTGATGTCGTGTGTAGATGCAGAAATAACACGCCGAGGCCAGGAATCTAGTCTCTAGTGTTTATTGCATACCTACAAGCAGAAATCCTGCTAAACTAACAGTGCCTGAAGATTCCCAAGTATATCAGCTCAACCTAGGGCGGAGCTTTCTTCTGACGTTTGGGGAAATAGGCTAGGCTCTCCGAGCTGCGTGCTCGCTTCTTATCCAGTGCTCCGCCGTCTTCTGTGCTTCCCCTGACACTCCCCTTCAATATGTTCCAGCAAGCGAGGTGGAAGCGGAGAGTGGCAGAGGCGGCAGCGAAGAGGCCATGGGCGCAGGAAGCAGCCGCCGGAGGCCGCCTCGCCTCTTCCGCTCTCTGCTCCCACCTCGCGGCTACTGCTTCCTGCGCCCGTGGCCTCTTCGCTGCCGCCGCCGCCCACCTTGGGGGGCTACTTTTAAGGAGTGTAGTTTTGGGGCTATAGCCTCGGGGGCGGGGCGGGGTGGGGGCGTTTAAAGAGCCTCTCCGAAATCCTCTTTCCACTCTCGCACGCACTCGGAGGGCCTTCAAACTGGGCGGGAGCTGCTTCCCTTTCGCTCCCTCTCCCGCGAGTGTTGTTTTATGCTGGTGGGTGGGGAGGGGGCTATGGGGGGGGGCGTCGTATCCCAGCCAGCCACTGAGGGGCAGCCCCCAGGCCTCCTCTCCTCGTAGGTCCGGATCTCTCGCCTGAGGGGGAGCTTCCCTCGCGGTCCTCGGAAGGTCAGTCCCACTCTTGGTGCCGGAGCAAGCGAGCGGCTGCCTGGGTTGATGGCGTATAGAAGTCCGTCACCCCCCCAATTCTGTCTCTCTCTCGCTAGTCGCTGAACCGTTTTATCACCTGCCGCAGGGCGTCGGCTGTAGCGCAGCAGGGAGAGGCAGGTTACTGTGGCAGCACAGACAGCTGCAAGATGCGGGGTTGGCCTCTCCCCCGCAACATGGAGTACATCCTGTCGAAGAGGTGGGGTGGGCCTGCCCCCATCGGTCGGGGCGGAACAGGCTCCGGCTGAATCCTGACAGGCCTGAAGGGCTGCCTCTACGGGAGTTGGGCCTCCGGGATCTGCCCGTATTCCGTGGCTGACTCCCAGTGGGGTCGCGTGTCCCCATTTGAGGCTCGTGCAGAAGCAGCCGCCGGAGGCCGCCTCACCTCTTCCGCTCTCTGCTCCCACCTCGCGGCTGCTGCTTCCTGCGCCCGTGGCCTCTTCGCTGCCGCCGCCGCCCTCCTCTGCCGCTCTCCGCTTCCACCTCGCTTGCTGGAACATATTGAAGGAGAGGAAAAGGAAACATTAAGATGAACCAGGAGCTTTGCAGAGAAGCGGAGAGCAGCGGCGGCGGCAGCAAAGAGGCCACGGGCGCAGGAAGCAGCAGCCACGAGGTGGGAGCGGAGAGCGGAAGAGGCGAGGCGGCCTCTGGCTGCTGCTTCCTGCGCCCGTGGCCTCTTCGCTGCCGCCGCCACCCACCTCTTCCGCTCTCCGCTTCTCCGCAAAGCTCCTGGTTCATCTTAATGTTTCCTTTTCCTCCCCTTCAATATGTTCCAGCAAGCGAGGTGGAAGCGGAGAGCGGCAGAGGAGGGCGGCGGCGGCAGCAAAGAGGCCACAGGCGCAGGAAGCAGCAGCCGGAGGCCGCCTCGCCTCTTCCACTCTCCGCTCCCACCTCGCGGCTGCTGCTTCCTGCGCCCGTGGCGAAGAGCCGCCTGCTCTCCCCTTGGCCGCCTCCGGTCGCTACAGTCGCCCTGGCATCTCCCTTTGGCCTGCCGTCCACGGCCCCTGCCCCCGCCCCAGTGCCCAGCCCTGTCCCCCCCGCCTCCCTCCCTGTGGGCGGCGGATTGTGTGGGTGGCCCCGACCTTGGAGAGCTGGGGTACAGCGGGACGCAAGCGTTGCCAGCGGCCCGCAAGGACCGGCCATGGAAGGTGAGTGAAGGCCGGGGCGGCTGGCCAAGCGCAGCGCAGCCCTTCCACGCGATTGGATCCCGCCCCCAAACCCCGCCCCCTTCCACGCGATTGGCTCCCGCCCATAAATCCCGCCCCCTTCCACGCGATTGGCTCCCGCTCGCAAACCTCGCCCCCTTCCACGCGATTGGCCCCCGCCCGCAAACCCCGCCCCCTGGCTCTCGAGCACTTCAAAATGTGCACGAGCATGTCAAAATGGCTCCCGGCAAAAAAAGTTTAACGACCCCTGACCTAGATAATGTGCAATGTTTCTTATGTTTCTTATGCACTTAAAAACAACCTGGAAAATAGAACTCATCCTGAATGCTGGAGTCTCTGTGTTAATGGAAGCCTATAGAACCATCTATCTATAGTTGGCTTGAATTATGTCAACTTGTCTTTGAGAACCTGAACCAAATCATCATGTTTTCATGATTCAAAGGATAAATATTGGGGTGAGCTTTTCCCCAATCATTTAGGTGACCCTCTTTTTATTCCTATATGTATTAAAGGGTGAGCAGTCAGAGAACATTCAAGATATGATTAAGACATAGAAAAGAAATCAACAATACTAGGGGGACCATGTACAGGAGGAGGAGGAGGAGGAGGAGGAGGAGGAGGAGGAGGAGGAGGAGGAGGAGGAGGAGGAGGAGGAGGAGGAGGAGGAGGAGGAAGAAGAAGCTACTCTATCCATGTGTCAGGGAATCGAACAAAGAAGCATGCTGAGCCAATATTCCAACTCTTGATCTACAGTATATTGCTCTTACCATAAAACAGAATCTTGCCAGACTCAACCTATCCTAACTAACCTAAGAGAAAATACCACAGGAACTTACGGCTTGGGGCTGTAATTCTACTGACATTTTATAGTTTGGAAGACCTAAAAGATTAATGAGTGTTCTATACCTTCCTAAATATTAATTCTATATGTATCCCTTATTTAAGAGAAACAATGACTAAACATATAGATCACTCTCAGAGCTATAAAAACAGAAAAAATATTTTATGGTAATCTTCCAACTTACAATTCCTTGTTCTCCTTAAAGATAATGAAGAAACGGGAAGGAATGAGAGAAAAATGTGCAAAAACAAATTATAGAAAATGAAAACAATTGGGGCAACAGAGATGGAGAAATGAGATGAATCTTAATGGGAATTTAGAATCAATAGCTTCTGATGTACTATAGGACAAATTCTTGTATTTGCTGTTGAAATATAAAATTATGTTTAGTTTCCACAAAATAGAAACTGTTATGAAATTCAGGTACAACAATGTGTCTTTGATCAATTTTGCTGATGTCTCTCAGTGTTTCTAAAAGGGGCATTGTGGCTCAGCTGGTAAGATGCCAGGCTTGTCGATCGGAAGATTGCAAGTTCGGAGGTTCGAATCCCTAGCCCCGCATAACGACTGAGCTCCCGCACTAGCCCCATCTCTTGCCAACCTAGCAATTCAAAAGCATGCAAATGCAAGTAGATGAATAGGTACCACATCAGTGGGTAGGTAACAGCGTTCCGCATGCGTCATGCAGGCCACATGACCATGGAAGCGTCTTTGGACAATGCTGGCTCTTCGTATAAAAAACAGAGATGACCACCAGCCCCTAGAGTCAGACACGACTGCACTAATGTGCGGGGGGAACCTTTACCTTTACCTCAGTGTTTGGAATTGTGATATAATAATCACCACATAGAACACTCTGAATATATATGTGAAGTATAGGTGGATTCAAAACATGAAATATTTGTTGAGCCTTAATAACTATGTTGTAGCCTAAAAATATAAATTATATCACTAAATACAACCTTTTAAAAATCATTGTTTTGTTGCTAATTTATCTGTATTTTCTTTCATCTTTTTAAAAGTTTATATATGGTTCAATTACAGAAATTTATACAAAAAAAGAGATTAATTTATATCAAAAAATGTTCCCAAATATGGAGCATCAATATAAGGGAATTTTTCAACTACTGTTGCATTTCCAATGGACATGGATTGGGATCTTGGCTGTGAATAATGACAGTGGTGAGAAGTTTGTACAAAATGTGGTTACCATGATTGCCCAGAGAGGGATCTGCTCAGCCTTCACTGAAACATTTCCAATCATTCATTATTCAGATAGTATTGTCGATTTCGTGGAAATGGGACTTAAAATGTACATGGTAGTTATGGAAAGTGCTGTTAATCTAGTAGTAGTTCATGGTTAAATTTTTGGAACTACACTTCTGAAACTTCTTTCCAGCAATTTGAAATCTGAATATGAATCATTATGGAGAAAAGGTAAAGTCTGGGTAATGACAGCTGAGATGGATTTCTCCTCACTTCTGCATCTAAGCAATACTGACCTAGTCTTCCTCCATGGTGCTCTATCTTTTGCCATTCACTCAGAGAAGGTGTTATTTTTCCAGCAATTTGTCCAGATGAGGAACTCTCTCTTGGAAAAAGAAGATCTTTTTAAATAGTTTTATCAAGGTCTTCTGGGAAAATGCCTTTGAATGTTCCTTCTTCATCTCTGGAATGGAAGTGGAAAATTAGGTTCCTTGCACTGGAAAGGAGAAACTGGAAGTTCTTCCTGCCTCTTTGTTGGAAATGGACATGACTGGCCACAGCTACAGCATCTACAATGCCATCTATGTGGTGGCACATCCTTTGCATGACTTCCGTTCATCAATGATGGAATACAGAGCTAGAGGGCATGAAGCCAGAGTGAATCCTCTGGATCAAAAACTATGGAAGGTAAACCCCAGAGCAAACCAGTTACTGGCTGCTCACCATATACTGTATGTTAACCCGATCTGAAACCTAAATTAAATTCATTATCCAAGGGTAGGGTGACCATATTTCCTTGAGACAAAAACGGGATTTAGGATGGCAAAATGGGATGGGGTCTTATGTAATATTCCGTATTCATGAAAAAAATGGGGTTCCTTCCCCGCCCCAGTCTATTATTATAGAGGTAAACAACATTTACATACCATTCATAAGAGACAATAGAAAAGCCAGAAGACCAGAACACCTCCTTGCCAGCAATCAACAACCAGATAGGCAAAGATTAACACCAAGATTAGCACCAGAGGAGCAATTAAACAACACAATATACCTAATCAAGGAACTATTAACTCAGTCAATCAACCAAGCAGCAAACAACAATCAATCATGGTACTACCAAGGAGAGTACAACACCCCCACCAACACAGGCAGGACAAGCCAGGGTATATAAACAGAGCAAGTCCCACTCCCTTTTTGCACTGAAGATGTTGCCTAGCTTGGCAATGAAATGTCTGCAAGAAAACAAGGCTCACAGAGCACCAAGGACTCCACAATTAACTGGATTTTATATTTATTTATTCTCTATTTATATTGGTTGTTAATTGTAATTTTATGTTTGTATGGTTTGAAAAGCTGAGGTTTGAGATGGTTTGGAAAAGTTGATTGATCCATGTGGTGGGTTGAAGTGTGCCCATCTGTTCTTCAAGGCACATTTTGGGTAGTCTATCAGGTTCCATTGAGAGAATGCTCCACCTGAAGTAGAAGACTTTGATTACTGCTAGACTGTAAATGGAGTGGGGCCTGTTTGTCCCCAGAATAGTTCTTAAAAAGTGTGCTTGATTTTGTTTGAGTGAGGAGGCCTTTGATAGGCCCCACAGTTCGGCACCATATGTTAACACTGGTACAATTTTTGCCTTGTGGACCTTTAAAATGGAGAGCAGAGTACTTGGGTGGTTGTAACTAAGTAGTTTGGTTAGCGTTTTAGACCTTGCTGTGGCCTTTATAGAGCTTTGTTTGAAGTGATTGACCCAAGGCCCTTTATCTGTAAAAACCACCCCTAAATATGAGAAAGAATCCTCGCCTCCGCTTAGGGAGGGGATAGGCGGGGTATAAATACAATAATAAATAATAAATAAATAAATTTGTTTTATAAGCTCCCGATCCAAGTGCCAGTTGTATTTGGGCCATTTTTCCCCGAAAACCATCACTTTGGATTTAGACTTATTAATATTCAAAAAGTTAGAGGCGTAGTAAGCACCAAATTTCCCCATCAATCTTCTCAGGCCTACTTCGGAGTGTGCCATCAGAACCATGTCATCTGCATACAAAAGGATGTTGATATGTCTGTTGAGGGTAGACCTTATTATAAGACCTATAATAAGACCTAGAAAATTGTTGAACAGAGCTAAAAACATTTGAACATCCATAGAACAGAGGAATCCTGGGATGTTGTTAACATAAAGATTAAATAACATTGGGGCCAATATACATCCTTGTCTGACACCTTTGTAGGCGTGCTATGGCCCATGAGGTCACGAAGAGTCAGACACGACTAAATGACTGAACAACAACAACAAAATACTTTGTGTAAGAGAACCATTGACTCCGGTATGGACTTTCAGGCATGTATTTGTGTAGAGGGCCTTTATCATGTATAAAAGTCTAGGTTCCATGTTTAACTTGGCCAGCTTCTTCCATAAGATATCTCTTTTTATGGAGTCAAATGCCGCACGGAGATCTATAAAGGATATAAACAAGTGTTTACCATCAGTTGTATATTTAGTGATAAAATGGTGCAGAACGAAGCAGTTATCAAATTTTATTAAGTTTTACAATACATAATAAAATTTAAAGTAGAAAAAAGAAATAGAAACAGAAATACAAAATAAGAAAAAGATAAAGAAAAAGTGAAGTCAAGAAATAATAAGCAAAGAAAATATAGAAAATAGATGTCCTCCAATCTATCTTTGAACTTAAAGTACAACAATTGATTTTAAATGTTAGTCCTTCATACAGTATACAGGAACTTTTCTTTGTCATATGCCTTTTGATTTCTTTAATCCAATCTTCTAACCTTCATCTTACTGTCTCCCAATAATCCATCTTTGGCTTCCACTCCTTGAAGTAGTAGTTAAATGTTGAATGTTCATTACTACATATTTATATCTTCAATAAAGACCAATTAGTATAACAAATAAAAGCCTTATTTACTTCTAATAAACTACAATATATTCTATTCATATTATGACTCATAACCTAACATGTTATGTAACTTAATACATAATTTAGCAATTCTTATAGTGTTCATACATATATATTTCTATAATTTAATTCTAATATATATATATATATATCTCCATAAAAAAGGAATTCTTGAATCTCAATTATCCATCTGTAATTTCCATTCCTTGTAGTAGTGTCCATTTAAACTAAGTGCATAATCTATCATATCACTTAACCTAATAGCTAATATATCAATTCTTATAATATTCATACAATACATATTGATATATATCATCCTGTAGTAACCATCATTCTAATTCCATCATATCATTATCTTCTCATTAATATATCTCTAAGGAAAACAATATTCTATAATATCAACTTGTGTTTGTATTTAGCATCTTACATTTAGAATATCACTTTTTATATATCCATACAATTTCTCATAACAATTCAAGTCCATATTTTCATTAGCCTTTATATCCATACAGTTTCTCATATCTTCTGTTTAGGTTATGCCAAAATCACAATACACTGTGACAGATTCGCAATATACAGCCTGCTCTTTTCTATATCTCATATAGAATATCAGAGCAACCTTCTCTCCCTTTCCACATATTTCACAACATCCATCCAACTGTGCACCCATATTTTCACTCTGTCTCCACTGCCACAACATATCTATACCAAGATTGTAGTGTAAAGCCTTCAGAATGTTCTTCTGAACTAATATACTCAAAATTTCCTCCTTCTGTTTCTCCTCCACTTGAAAAACATTTTTCCTTTCTGTCTCCTGTCTCACTTCTGTTTCTGTTCTCTGTTCTTTCTCTCTGTTTTGCAGAGTTACGAACAGTAATTCCAACAACCTTTGAATATTTGAAAAAGCCTCAGTAATCTCTCTTCTGAGCTCCTCAGGTACAAGTTGGAAAGCCATCTTTCCTGTGTCCTTCAAATTAAAACAACAACCCTTCTAGTCAAAACAATAATCATGTAATCTGTCCATGGAATACTACCAGCAGAATCTATTAAGCAGAACTTCGTTGTTGTTGTTTTTTTTTTTAAAGTCAAAAGAAAAAAGAAAGATCCAATAATCCAAAATACAGGAGAAAATAATATTTTAAACAGTTTATAGAAGGAGAAATAAAAAATATATTCCAAATGAAGCAAAATCCAACCAGGGAGGATGTAGAAAAAGAAGACAAGGAAAAAAACACGTTACCCTGTGTTTTTATTCTTCAAACTGCAAGCTTTCGTTCTTCAAGCTGCAAGCTGCTTAATCCAAACAAAGAGTTTCTCAAAAAATGAATAGTCATTTAGTTTATCAAGCGAAGAATTACAAACAGAGTCTCTTAAATCCCTCTAATACAAAAGAGAAGTAAAAAAAAAAATGCAGACATTTCATTATGTTGCAAATATAGAGTCCATCAAACTTCCACCAGAATCAGTTATAGCAAAGAAAGCACAAAGTTAGCCAACATTTTCAACAAAGTCCAAAAGATAGATCTTAGATTTCAAAAATATTTTAATCTAAAAAAAACATTCCTAAAGTGATCTAAAAGCGGCTGGGCGCTCTTGTGTCTCTTCAAAGAGACTTGTTTCCCCTGCGAGAGCCTGATATATCTCGGCCATTGCCTTGCACTTACCCTGTTCCCTCCGCGGTGGAAAACTACAGAAAAAACAAGGGTAGGCAATCCCAATGGCCCCACGAGTAATCTTCTGGTCTCCCCCTCTCCAGGGGAAAAAAAACTTCAGTGGACCACAACTTCTGCAATCCACTGCAAGCAAGGGAAATTCAGTCAGTTCTCAGCTTCTCTGAGAAATCTGACTGGTCGAGCTGGCAGCCAAGCCTGGATGTTGTTAACATAAAGATTAAATAACATTGGGGCCAATATACATCCTTGTCTGACACCTTTGTAGGCGTGCTATGGCCCATGAGGTCACGAAGAGTCAGACACGACTAAATGACTGAACAACAACAACAAAATACTTTGTGTAAGAGAACCATTGACTCCGGTATGGACTTTCAGGCATGTATTTGTGTAGAGGGCCTTTATCATGTATAAAAGTCTAGGTTCCATGTTTAACTTGGCCAGCTTCTTCCATAAGATATCTCTGTTTATGGAGTCAAATGCCGCACGGAGATCTATAAAGGATATAAACAAGTGTTTACCATCAGTTGTATATTTAGTGATAAAATGGTGCAGAACGAAGCAGTTATCTATTGTGGAGTGCTCATGTCTTAACCCGGCCTGTTCTTCCACTAATATATTTTTCTCAATTGCCCAATCCTATATTTTTCTCAGGAGATGTTTTGCATACATCTTAGCTGTTATATCAATAAGGCTTATGGGTCTGTAATTTTTAGGGTCTTCCTTGTCTCCTTTTTTGTGTATGGGGACTATGATGGAGAGTTCCCATCCTGCTGGAATATGGCCAGTCTTATCTATGTATGTAAACAGTCCTGCCAGTAGTGGAGCCCACCAGTCAATGTGTGTCCTGAAAAGTTCTGGTGGTAGGAAGTCTTCACCAGGTGCCTTATTGGGTTTCAGTGACTGAATAATGTGCTTAATTTCTGTCACTGACACTGGTGGCCAGGGAGGAAGATTGTCAGGGGTCAGAAGCTCAGTAGTCAACTTTCCTGAGTGATCCTGCTTGGAACTGGCAAATAAGATAGTATAAAAATCCTCTAAAACTGAAGCTGAGATGGGGATATTCAGTAGGAGCTTACACTCCTTCAGCATGCCAGATACAATATTCCAAAATATGACTGAGTTGGACCCTTTTGCTGACTTTTCTAGCTCAGACCAAACTGTAGCTGTGTGTTGAGCCTTCTTAGTGGCTATTAGTTTCTTGTAATTGCCTCTGAGCTTTAGCATCTTGGCATGATTGTTTGGTGTGGGGTTTCTTTGAACCAGACACATAGGTGCTCTTAGGGTCTTTCCTGAGAGAGAGGAATCAAGGTCGAACCAATTAGATCTTATGGGCTGTCGATTCCTAGCTGGCAGTTTGTCTATTAAAAATTTCTTAGTGTGCAACACAGATTGGCATATCCGGTAAAAGTTCCGTTTGGGTCTTGAGTAGTTGTAGCAACCATTTTCATCCAGGACTGGGCCCCCTCAGAGTTCATAAAACTAGAAATTGCCTTAGTGTCCACCTTAGACCATTTGAGCCTCCTAGCTTGCCTCTCTTCAAGGTTACCGAGTAGCCTCTTGTGTGCTGTGGGAAGTGTTAAATTGGAACTGCCATAAAAATTAACTGCAATCGGTTGGTGGTCACTGTCCTCCCTCACATAGACTTGGATGTCTGAGAATAAGTTGGTTTTGTGTTTTGAGACACATATATAATCCAGGATGCTACTGGCATTCCCAGCATGGAAGGTAAAGGGATATATGAAGCAAATGTCTTTGCCTCCTAAGATGTGAAGATTACTTGTGTATGTGAAGGAGATCAGTTTGGAGCCTGCTTTTTGGAGGGAGCCTGCCTTTTGGAGACTTTTTTTGGAGTCTCTGGAGTGCCAGGGTGGGTCATTTGATAAATAGTTCTCAGGTATGATGCCCAATTGTGCATAATCATGCAAGGAAGCCCCTACCCTAGCGTTAAAGTCTCCCAGTAGGATCACAATGGCTTTGGGATGTTTTATATTTATCTCTACGACTGTCTTTTCTAATTGCACCCAGATGTCAGGGAAGAAGCTGGGGGAGGAATATGGGGGTAGGTATGCATTTAGCGTAAAAATAATAGGGGCATGGTGGCTCAGCGGGTAAGACGCCAGGCTTTTCGATCGGAAGATCGCAAGTTCAGAGGTTCAAATTCCTAGCCCCGCGTGCAGGGGCTAGCTCCCGCACTAGCCCCGCCACATGACCACGGAAGCGTCTTCGGACAACGCTGGCTCTTCGGCTAACAAACAGAGATTAGCACCGGCCCCTAGAGTCGGACACGACTGCACAAATGTGCAGTGGGAACCTTTACCTTCACTATGCATTTAGCAGCACAACTTTAGATAATTTGTATTTAAATTGAATTGCTAGAAGATAGAAAGGGTCTTCTCTAAGGACCAGTTGCTGCCCTTGCCAGCCCAGCTCTGCCTTAGCAAGTACCATAACCCCCTGAGGCCCACCCTTTTGACTTGAATTTGCGCGCTGATGTAGACCAGGTTCTAAACCCTGGTAAGTAAGCTTCTTCATCACTGGAGATTAACCATGTCTCTTGGAGTGCTATAATGTCGAACTTGGAGAGGAACACCAACAGATCTCCATCTGACATTCTATTCTTCCATCCGGCTATATTCCATGTCAATAGCCAAATAGAACTTCCTTGTTTATTGTCAGAAGGGATGGCTGGCGATATGCTGAGGTCTATGGTTGTATGGTGTGGCTCATGCAGTCATTCTGCAGGTAAGATAAGGTCCAACATTCCTTCAGTATCTAGAAAGACACACTGGTTGAAATTTGGCCTACCTTTTCCACTCTCTTGCTGCTGTACGGGGTCAGATGAATTTTGTGGTGGCTTACACATAGGATGGTGAACATTAGCAGATTGTTGTTTCCTATCTGTATCAGTGGACAGAAGGGTTGTCTCAGCCCTGGTCGGTGGTCTTCTTCCTGCCTTGGAGGCTGCCTTTCTTGTAGTTTCCTCTGGTTCCTGTAGCAGAGGTTTGCCTGGAGAGCTGGAAAGGATGCCGGTTATTGGATGAGTTAGACTGCAGGTGTCCATCCCATATTCCTGGTGTGACCCACCACCTAGCTCTGGTTCTGGTTGTGGATCCCAGGGTTTTAGGCAATCAAAACCTTCCTCTTGTCTGTCAGGGGCATCCAACCTTCTCTTCTTTGAGGTTACTAAGTGTTGTACTGTTTTGACAGCGAGCAGAGTGGAAGGGTTTGGATCTGCTCCAGGGGACTCTGTGTTGATGAACTACATGTCTGAGTTCCAGAAGGCAAGGGAGGGGGCACGGGTGCCTACAAGATCTTTCTCAAAGTAATTACAGTTGCCTTGGGTAGTTGGTAAAACCAGATCAATTAGTGGTTTGGCTGCTATACGTGTTGCCACTAAGGTCTCTCTCAGGTCATCAAGTCTTTTAATAATGTCAGCTTGTTGCAAGCCTGACAAGGCACTGAAAGCAGGGCCACAACTAGGGGGGGGGCAAGCGGGGCATGTGGCCCGGGTGCCACAGTGGGGGGTACACCAAAATGATGCCCGGGGGTGCCAAAATAACAAAATAACCCAAGGGGGGGGGCGTGGAATCCATGTTTGCCCCAGGTGACACGGACCCTAGTTCCATCCCTGACTGAAAGAGTTAATCAGGTTTCCTTCCAGGGAATCGTCATTGCACTGTCTTGCTGCAGGTAGCACAGAGTGTTTGCCAGGGCCCTCATCTCTCGGGGGCAGAGCTGGTAAGGTGTCCTTGAGGTTATGTGAAGTCAAGTTGTCACGTTTGTTCTTTAAAGTGACAGTACTCTCTAGGCCAGGTTGGCTTAGGAGTGGGCTGAGTTCCTCTGAATGAAACACATGTGTTGGGAAAATTGAAAAAAGGTGCAGAAAGGGCCTCATTATAAGCAGCATGCTAGAGATTGTGGGCTGCCTGAATTTAAGTAAAATTCGCTCGCAGCCTCTGCTGGATGGGAGCCATTCAGCCTTTTCCAAATCAATCAGCTGCCTTCTGCAGCATAATTGCTGGCTTAAAGATAGGATAATTACTCTTTTTGATCCCCATCCTCCTCTGTTTTCTCTGTTGTTTGATATTTGTAAGGTGATTTGATTAGGCTGTAAGTAATATTTATGATTTAAATGGCTCTCTCCCTTATTTACATGACCACTAGGCACTTGCTTCTCACCCTTCTCCACAGATGTGTTCAGCTGTCTCTGATCATTAGCTGTCTCTCTCTTTCTTGGTTGCCCATGACCTCCTTGCTGACTGCTTTTATGGCACACTTCGTAGAGGAGATCTGTGCTTTTGCAGTATTGTCATTTGATTGATTTTCAATAAACTTCACAAAGGCCTCTTTTAAGGAGTCTACTTTGTTTTTGACTGCGGACAACAGAATACAAAAACAAGAAAAAACAACAAAAATAAAGAGAACAGTTTGTGCTGTCAGCAGTCTTTGTCTGGTTAGAAAGTTGTATTTTAATTCTTTAGATTTATCAAGTTTGTGTTCACACTCCTATCCTGTGAAAGCTGTGCAGCTGCTGAGCAGATAGCAGCAGCCTGTTCGGGTGTGGTGGGGGCATCCTCTTCCATAGAAGAGGAGAGATCTAGGAGTTGTTGGCTTTCAATCTCTGATTGTAAATCCCATTCTAGTGCATCATGTCCATCAGGGAGATTGGAGGAGATAAGGTTACTTTGTAAGAATTCTCATAGGAAAGTAGTTGCAAATTGTTTTCTTCACAAACTGTTATGATTGATGTTATGTCTACAGCTCTAATGTAGATTAGACGCATGCTTGCTAGGTGCAGCACTGCCATCCACTGACAGGTAGTACTCTGCTCTCAGAGTCTCCAGATATCTAGCCAGCCAATGAGATCTTGTTCTGGGGGCTATATCTATGTGTGTTGGTAATGTTGTTTTTTCTCTCAACTCTGCTTGTCTGGTAGCCATTACCAAGTGCTTTTCCTCTGCTCTCGACAAAAAGACTTTGAAGTGTAGCCAACTGGCTTACTGTTTGCCAAGTTTGTGCTCCTTGGGTCTTGTAACGTCAATGGAAGTAAGAAAAGGGGAATTAGTATGCAGCCAGGAACACAGCAAAGCGTAAATCACTGGGAGAGATATCTCCTCCAAACTGACATACTTACAGGAGATGGCTGCCTGCTTGTTAGATAACTGTCGACTTTCAGCGGTTTCATAGCCTTGGAAGTAGCTTGTGTTGCAGAATGAGTACAATGTCTCTCGTTTCTTTTTCCCATGATGATTAGTGATGTCCCAGAGTTTATCTCTACTCTTTCTGTACATTGAGAGTTCCAATAGGGCAGCACAAGGCTGTCACATTGGAGGGGTAAGTATAAAATATGATGAGCTAGTATTTCAAACAATAAATTAGGAAAAGAAGATAGTAAAAAAAAAACTTTGGAGGAGCTCTTTATAGCAGTAGCTGCCTCATCGCCATCTTGGATCCTCCCCCAAAATCTATTCTAATGTTTCATTATTTATTGCTTGCTAACATAGTGAGATTTCAACAGACCAGGTATGTATTCCAACCGTGAAATTGTCAAAGGCAATTGAGATTGGATTGGTAAAAGCATATCAAGAAATTCAAATTCCAAATCATCTTTTCAATTTTGCCCCTAAACCTCTGCAGTTCAAATAAAAAAAATGGCATTTGGGTAGGTAACAAAGCTAAAATAATAATATGGGTGGATTCTAAGCAGAACGGCAGAAGCTGGGCTATGGAGAAGGACTTGAATTGAACCTTGACAATTACTGAAGATTCTGTAGCACAGCAGTTGCATTCTTTCTTTGAGAAACTGAATTCCTGTACAATACCGAGTACACAATAATTAAAAAACCTTCCATTTAAGTCATGGATGGAAACATGTGGCTATGTTATTCTAATGAACCTCATAACCATTACCCTTTGCTATCAGCCATGCTCAGGGTGCTTCTGGAGATTCATTATCATTCAGAGATCTTCTATTTTGAATTTAGTTTTGATACGGTAAGAATTTTCCCATTTCCAGTCATTCTTTCAACATGTAGGAAATCAAGTGAAGAAATGCATCAGGGAGGTGAATGTGAGGTTTCGGGGACTTACCTGGCTGCCGGCCGACATGCTGGACTTGGAGGAGGAGGAGGAGCCAATCACAGGAGGCAGCAGGTTTGGCGCGAAACTGACTGGAGACCCGGAAAAGCTGACTGGCAGAGGCTCGGAAAGAAAGACGCCTCCACCAATCAGCGCGCGCCAAAGGAGAGCAGAAGAGCGGGCCGAGCAACGTGAATCCCGATTGGCCCCTGCTCTCCCAAGGCGTGAAAAACAAAATAAAAGGCTGGCGCGACTTACCTCAGCTGCCGGAGACAACCGTTCTACCCGTTTCACGCCGAAGCCTCTAGACTCCGCGCCGGACCCTGCTCCCGAGCCTTGCCTTGCTGCTACCCCGGACCCCGATCTAGAGCCTTGCCTTGCTGCCGCCCCAGACCTCGACCTAGAGCCCTGCCTTGCCACAGTTCCGGACCTCGTTGACGAGCCCAGCCCTGCTGCCGCACTGGACCATGATTCCCCGCCTTACCTCGCCGCCGCTCCAAGACTTGGAACCAAGCCTTACCTTGCTGCCATGTCAAGCCTCATGCCCGAACCTCCTCCTGTCACCGTGCCTCCGTCCCACGAGGTTCCAGTTCCATGACGTCCTTCAGAGCCCTCCTTGTTCCCTGCAGAAGAAGCCAGCACCGGGGTAATCGTCGCCGCCTTGCCTGCTCCTCTCCCAACTGCCTGAGCCACTGATTCTCCGTTGCCCTCCGCTCCAGGGCCAACCGACGCTGGCCAGCAGTAGGCTGCCTTTGTTGGGCCCCGGTCTACCCAGACGCCCACTAGCCAAGAACCTCAGCCAAGCCCAGCCGACACCGGTCACCAGTGGGTTGCCTTTGTCGGGCCCCGGTCTACTCCCAGCCCCGACAGCCAAGCTAACTCCACGCCCACGGTCACCTTGCCTGCCACCTCCGGATCGCCGCCGGCTGCAGCATCTACCACTGCGCCTGCACCCTCTCTGGTTCTTCCGGTAGGGCCAGGAGCATTTCCCGGACTTGTTGTTGTACAGTCTGCAGAAGAAGAAGAGGACAGTATAAATTGGGCTGCTTGTGTAACTGTGTAAATAAAGTCATTTTTCAGTAACGCTTCCGTGTCCAGCCTTAGTCGGAACAGGACAGTGAATCAAGATGGCACCAATACAGAAGTGTGGCATTTCACCTGACTCCAAGGGGCATTACCCATCTCTTGGATGCAGTAACATCTCAACTTATTGAAGGGATTTAATCAGAGAGTTGATACATACATTAAAAAGCAATGGTGCTAAAATACATCCTTGTTTCACCCCCATAACAGTCTGAATAAAGTAAAAAAGTAAAGAGGAGACCTGCTGGGAGGCAGATGTCTTCAAAGAACTCTGTAATCCTTCATCCTATAAAAGAGTTCATGATTTCTCACCATTCCTGGGGTTTTGACATTTTAATTCCATATCTGCATCCAGCTGGAAGAGGGTTGACTAATGGGATGAGTTCTCAGTAACTGGCCAATGAATTTGACCAACACATTAAAATACGTGACTATGTTAGCAGTTCTGAATATAATGCTAACTTCCCATTTTACTACTTCTGAGAATGGATTCCAACAAAAATTGGTTCAAGGCTGGCTAGAATATTCAGAAGCATAAAAACAAAATGAAGTCAGGGGAAGTGGTCGCTTTGGAGTCTTCAGACATAATGGTGGGGTAATATTCCATATAGCTGCATTACCTGCTCACCTCTCCAACAGTCCTGCTTCCACTTAGCCAAATTGGGAACTATCATAGAAAACTGGCCATGTGGATAATCCCTAGGACTAAAGAGGCAGTGCACCACTCTTGGTCCTTTTAGACCTCTTGGTGGCTTCCGACTATGTGATCTTCCTGATCTGCTGCAGAGGCCAGGGATAGGAGGTACTATTTTAAAGTGGTTCCTCTTCTTCCTCAGTGGATGGTTGCAGTGTTGTGGTGGGAGAAGAGGAGTCAATTTCATAGCCCCAACTTATCGGGTGCCACAGTGATTGCTTCTCTTTCCTCTGCTCTTTAACACCTATATGAAACTTATGGGAGAGATCATTCAATAGTTTGAGGTGCTGTGTCATCAGTATGCTGATGGATCCCAGTTATACATCATCACCTAGGCTCTAGGGGAATAGCTGTCAATGTTCCATCCCAGTTTGAGGAGGCTATAAGAATCTGGATGGGAGAACATGCTAAAGTTTAACTCCAGCAAGACAGCATTGCGTTTCCATATTGGGATTTGCCATCAATAGCAGTGTTGTCTTTGGATGGACAGGCACTACCTGTGAAAAAGCAGGTTGGCAATTTGGGGTTCTTTCTGAAATCATGGAACCTGCTTCTGAACAGCCTGTAGAAACCATCACTAAAAAGGCACAGCTTCAGCTGATGCCCAACTGCAGCTTTACCTGGTGTGAGAGGACCTGGCCACATTATAATACATGTAAATTCTCATTATCACTAGATAAGCTACTGCAATGTTCCTTATATAGGGCTGCACTTAAAGACTTCCTGGAAAATACAACTTACCCAGAATGCAGGAGTCTCTGTGTTAATGGATACCTATAGAACCATCTATCTATACTTTGCTTGAATTGTGTCAACTTGTCTTTGACAACTTGAACCAAATTGAGGTGTTTTCATGATTCAAAAGATAAATATTGGGGAGAGCTTTCCCCCCAATCATTTAGCTGTCCCCTTTTGATTCCTTTCTGTAGGGAATGGTGGGTAGTCAAAGAAGCTTCAAGATGAGATTAAGACACAGAAAAGAAATCAATGATACTAGCAGGACAATGAAGAGGAGGAGGAGGAGGAGGAGGAGGAGGAGGAGGAGGAGGAGGAGGAGGAGGAGGAGGAGGAGGAGGAGGAGGAGGAAGCTGCCCTATCCATGGGAAGAAGACTCCCAAGAAATTGCAAGAGAAAATGCAGAAATCAATTACCAACTCTTATTCCACCAGCGATGTTGGGATGGGCTACTGTCTTTTTGTCCTGCAATAGTCCTGTTTCTATTCAGCAATAATCTGAAACCCAAATCAATATGAAAATATGGATGACAGACTTTGATTAGACTTTTATCCAAAAATAGAGTCTGTGATGGGCAAGCTTTTATCTCTGTTAAACACCTTTCTAGGTCTTTTGTCATACTATCCATATCATCCCAGGCATTAACAGAAAATTATTCTCAGAAGGATCAGAAGGGCTTCCAGAATGAATTTGGAGTGAAAGCAGCCCTTAAAATTCACTATGGCCCCTGATATAACTTTTCTGTGAATGAATATTAAGCTATTTTTCTTTAAAAAATAGTTGGGAGACATGAAGTCTTTTCCTGTCCTTCTACAAATGCAGGAAACTTTTATGAAGTTCTCATTCAGGTTAGGATTCCTCTGTTGCTCTGAAGAATTACAAGCATCTATGTCTCTTGCCACCACACTGTATAATTCAAAAAGTGATCTCTACTGAGATGGCAAATACATGTTTTCTTGTTCAAGGTTTCTGAAGACTTTGATTCTCAAATTGTTGACTTTTTTACTGCAATTATCAATCCCTATATAATTATTTCAACTTCACCTCTAAGTCTTGGTGGGTGACTGAGTCATTAGCTCAAGTAGAATTATACTTAATGATAAAGAATGTTGGGTCAGAGTAATTGGTTTACAAAAAAAATGCTTCTCTTGAAGACGGTGATATTTGCAGTATTACTTATTCTGCCTTTTCCTCAAGTGGTGTGCAAGATTCCCAGTGCTAAATGCAGCATCAGTGACCCCCTGCCTTTACTTCACAAGAAATATCAGTCAGGAGACCTCACTGTTGTGAATATGCTCTCTCAGATCTATGTCTTCCAGGCGATGATAGACTTCACCAAACGTCCCTCTAAGGAGCTCCTTGAGGACACACTGTAAGATTTTACATACAGAAAACAAATTAATTTGAACTGGGAGGTCTTTTCATATTTGTATTAGCCTCATTTCCAATGATTGGCATCAAATCTTCTTTCATGGGTGGCACTATATTCATCCTCTCCCTCTTCCAGCTTTTCCATCATCATCTTCTCCTTCTGTTCCTTTTCATAATCCTCATCCATAATCCATAATCCATAATCGTGATGAGATTATTATATCCTGGAGTAAAAAGATCTTTCATTTTTTTAAAAAAATTCTCATAATTAAGTGAGAGTAATAAAGTTTTCCACACAACTAGAAATTTGTATTAAGGAAACATATATATAATAACAAATGTGGGAAAAGGAGGAGGAAAGCTTAGCCAAGAGGTATGATGGGTAGGTTATCCTAGGGTAGAGTGAACCTCATGGAGAATCCCTTTCCAAAGAACGGTTCAAACATTCATATACTCCTGAAGTTGAAAGGGGTGATGTTCACTACTGAGTTGAGCTCCGTGCTTAGTGGGTGAACCTGGTCTCTTGCATTGGGTAACTCTAAGTCCTTTCCTGGGCAATATATGGTTTACAATCTATTATCTCTTGCTCAGGTGTGAATTGGATTTTGCAAAGGGGATGTTTCAGCAAACTGCATATTGAGTCATGCTATATTGCCCAAGAAGCCTTAGAGCTTCTTCAACAGTTTCTGTTTCCATTCTTTTGGAACACACTGAGTGGAGTTCTTTATAGTAATCTTCCTGAGAGCCCTCATCTCAAAATAATTTACACATAGAATAGAAAGTATCATGTCCTTCTGTGGATTCTTTATTGAACAGCAAAGTTCCAAAATAATACACTACTGAAGTCTGAAACATTTAACTTTTTTTTTAATTGAGAATTTCTTTTTCAAAATTGTTATGAGAATTTTTCACTTCGCCTTCATTCCAGCATTTAAAAAAATAGCTGGTTTTTACAAACCCCATTCATGGTACAGAACATGAGATCAGTATAAAAACCAATCTATTAAATAGAATGTTAAAGGTTTTCTTCTTTAATTATCAGATTAAATTAAATGCCCTCTCTGACATGATGGAAGAAGTTATGCTCCTTTTTCTGGTCAAAATTCTTCTATATTTCTACTCTTTCAAGTTGTAAGTTGTATTCTGAAAATACTGGATGGAAGTATAATTTTATTCTTTATTTTTTAATGCTATTTTATCACACTCACTTGTAAAGATGTATATGATGTGACTTCTTTTCAACTGAATGCCTGGTGATAAGAGTATTTATTTCCCATTCCAGGGTCATGACTCCAATCTACCAGCACATCTTAGCCTTAGAATTTGCCATCAGGGAGATCAATAGAAGTCCCCATCTATTACCCAATCACACCCTTGGCTTTCAGATCTATAATAACTACTTCTTGCAAACTTGGACTTATCGTGCCTCACTGGAGGTTTTCTCTACAAAGGGCCAGTTCATCCCTAACTACAAGTGTGATAAGCAGCACAGACCAATAGCAGTCATTGGAGGACCTACCACTGAAGTGTGTCTACATATAGCTACCATCCTGTCCATTTACAAGATGCCACAGGTATGAGCTTTGATGGAGCCCAGGCCAAGTACATAACCATCAGTCCACTGTTCCCTTATTCATACAGGAGCGTTTATGGCATAGGAGGAAGGGATTCTTCTTCAAATGAAGAGATAATCTGAAAAAACCTCTTGTCTTCTGGGGAATACGAGGGAGTTCTGCTCTGGTGTACTAATGTCCCTGGGATTGTGACCACAATTCTTATGACCTTTTATTCTTTGAAAGAGCTAAAAGATTAATGAATGTACAATGGCTGCCCGAGGATTAATTCTGCTACTTAATCCCTTATTTAAGAGAAACAATGACTAAAACTGTAGAGAATTCTCAGAAATATAAAAATAGAAAAAGTATTTTAAGGAGCAGTCTTCCAGTTTACAACTCCCAGTTCTCCTTAATTATATTGAAGGAAAAGCAATGAATGAGAGAGGAATTGGAAAAAAATAAATTATAGAAAATGACAGCAATTAGGACAACAGAAAAAGAGAAATGAGATCTCATGTACTTTACAACAACTTCTTGTATTCTTGTATTGTCTGTTGGAATATTAAATCACATCTCATTTTGATAAAATACAAACTGTTATGAAGTTCTGGTGCAACAATTTGTCTTTGATCTATTTTGCTGATTTAGCTCAATCTTCAGAATTATGATATAGTAGCCATCATATGGCATGCTCTGAATCTGTAGGTGAATTCAAAATATGAAATATGTGTTGAGCCTTAATATCTGTTTTGTAGCCTAAAAGGATAAATTATATCACTAAATATGACCTTTTAAAGAAATAAGTGTTTTGTTGCTAATTCTTCTGTATTTTTCTTTTTTCAAAGTTGATATATGGTTCCATTACAGAAAGTCATACAAAAAAGGAGATTGATTTATATCAACAAATGTTCCCAAATATGGACCATCAATATAAAGGGATTTTAAAATTACTGTTGCATTTCCAATGGACCTGGATTGGGATCTTGTCTGGAAGTAATGATAATGATGAGACGTTTGTACTAAATGTGGTTCCCAGGTTTGCCCAGAGTGGGGTCTGCTCAGCCTTCATTGAAAGATTTCCACTCATGGATTATTCAAATAGCATTGTTGATTTGGTGCAAATGAACCTTCAAATGTACCTGGCGGTTATGAAAAACTCTGTTAATGTAGTAGTAGTTCATGGTGAAATTTATGATATTATGGTCCTGAGACTTCTTTCCAGCAATTTGAAATCTGAAGATCTGCAATCATGGAGAAACGGTAAAGTCTGGGTTATGACAGCTAAGATGGATTTCACGTCATTTCCTTTTCTAAGAAATGGTGATTTACTCTTCCTCGATGGTGCTCTTTCTTTTGCAATTCACTCAGAGAAGGTGTTAGGATTCCAGCAATTTATTAAGATGAGGAATCCTACCTTGGAAAAAGAAGATATTTTTATCAAGCTCTTCTGGGAAAATGCCTTTGAATGTTCCTTCTCCATCTCTGGAACGGAAGCAGAAAATGAGGTTCCCTGCACTGGAAAGGAGAAACTGGAATTTCTTCCTACATCTGTGTTGGAAACGGACATTACTGGTTACAGCTACAGCATCTACAATGCCATCTATGTGGTGGCACATGCTTTGCATGACTTCCATTCATCGATGGTGGAATACAGACCTAGAGGGCATGAAGACAAACTGAAACTTTTGGATCAAAATCTGTGGAAGGTACACCCTTGAGCAAACCAATTCCTGGTTGCTCACCATATCTTCAACCCCGTTCCTAAACCTAAATTGAATTCATTCTTCCAAGGGGGATTTATCTAAGCATGTAGTTTTGCTAAATGTCCTCTTCTCTCTACCTGTAGTCCAAATAATATCTTTATAAATTATTATTATATCTGCATATTCATTAGGACAAGGGTGGACAATTTTTATGCCTTTCAATGTATTGTCGAAAATAATTTTATGCCTTTCATTTTATGGTAATGGAGTTCTTTATTTGTCCTTACAATATTTAAGGACAATTTTTTTTTGTTTTTTATGGGTTCCCTGAACTTCCACGTTCCAAGAACTTTCTCAGGTTGCAGCATATATATCAGATTAATTTTTTTTTCAAAGGAAGTTCATCAAGAATGATTTTCTTTCTGTAATTGACGGCTTTAGTACACATATGTGAAGAAGATAAAAGGAAGGATCTTGTCATTAGCATTTTAACAAGTTTTCCTTGCTGTAATTTATTGAAGGACTCCCTATAACTTATTGTTTCCTGAAGTACAGTGTTCAGTTGTTGACTCCAGCTTAATCACAGGTCCATTTCCTGTTCTAGACACCAGAATCCTCCTTTTGATACTTGGAAGAAAAAAGACAAATTATTTATGTTAATCTATCTTCCTTTTTACTTCTTGAAATAAAACGAGGGCTATTATCTGCAAGGTCTGCAGAGGTTTTTTTTTTGCATTCCCAACAGACATTCGTATTTCTAATTTTTGATTTAAATAGCACCTCAGGTGATAGGTACCATCTATATATCATTTTGTATATGTTTTCCCTTAAACTATTACTTAGGGTGAATTTTATATTTTTTGACCAAATTTTTTGCCACTGCTCATATGTAATTTCTATACCTAAATCTTCTTCCCATTTCTTCATATAATTTTTAATTTTTATATCTTTAGTTTTCATTTCCAATAATATCTTGTAAATTTTTGATATCAAGTGGTCATTGTCTCGTTCTAATATATTGTCCCAATTATTTTGATCTTTTATGAATTGAAAGTTTTTATTGTCAATTTTATATTGTTCTTTTAGTTGAAAGTACATAAACCAGTGGCACGTTATATTTTCGTTTTCTAGTTCCTCCCGTGTTTTTAGTCTATAATTATTTCCTTCCATTTTTAACAAATTTTGATATTTTATAAAATCCTTATCTGTTTGATTCCCCATTTTGGCGCCTGCCTCCTGTGGCGATACCCATAATGGCAAGCCAGGTAGTAACGTTTTTTTATATTTACTCCAGATTTTTAATAGTGACTTCCTAATTATATGAATGTTGAATAACTTATGTACTTTGCATCTATTATGCCACATATAGCCATGCCAACCATACCTGTTATCGTGTCCTTCCAAGTTTATTGTTTTTCCATCTTCTAATTTAATCCAGTCTCTAATCCAAATTAGCCCGCATGTTTCATAATACAATTTTAAATCAGGCATGCTAAACCCCCTCTATTTTTAGTATCTTGTAGGTATTTAAGTTTAATTCTAGGTTGTTGTTTTTTGCCAAATAAATTTTGTTATTTCTCTTTGCCATTTTGTAAAAATTTGATCTTTTATTGTAATTGGAATTGTTTGAAACAGGTATAAAAATCTTGGTAAAATATTCATTTTTATTGTGGCAATTCTGCCTAATAGGGATATTTGCAAATTTACCCATTTCTCCAAATCTTTTTTGATTTCTTTCCATAAGCTTTCATAATTATTTTTATATAAATCCAAATTATTATTTGTTATTTGAATTCCTAAGTACTTAATTTTTTTAACATTTTGGAAACCTGATATTTGTTCTATTTTGTCTATTTCTTCTTTAGGCATATTTAAATTTATCATTAAATTTATTTGGTTTTTTCCTTATTTATTTTAAATCCTGATACTTCACCATATTCTTGTAGTTTAGAGATCAATTTTGTTATTGAGTTTATTGGATTTTGTAATGTTAATACTAGATCATCAGCGAACACCTTTAATTTGTATTCTTCTTTCTTGATCTTAATCCCCTCTATTTCT
Source organism: Charina bottae (assembly GCA_023362775.1). Classification (NCBI taxonomy): domain Eukaryota; kingdom Metazoa; phylum Chordata; class Lepidosauria; order Squamata; family Charinaidae; genus Charina; species Charina bottae. The sequence goes on from JALMGJ010000011.1 coordinate 13,879,087, forward strand.
TGATCTTTCCTTATTTCATCTAATAAAACCTCTTGTAACAGTATAAATAATAATGGGGAAATAGGGCATCCTTGCCTAGTACCTTTCATTATTTTGCATTCCTGTGTTAGTTCATCGTTTACTATTATTCTTGCTTTTTGTATCCTATATATTGCTTTTATTGCATTTATGAATTTATTTCCAAAATCTTTTTTTTCTAATACTTTGAACATGAAATTCCAATTTACGTTGTCAAAAGCTTTTTCTGCGTCTAAAAATAGTAGTGTTATTTGTTTTTCATTATGTACTTTAGAATATTCTATTAAATCAATTACATTTCTAATATTATCTTTTATTTGTCTAGTCGGCAGGGTCTGCAGAGGTTTCACCTCAGCGCACCCATTGTGACAGAAAGCCTTCTCTGACTGAAAAGTTTTTGACTTTGAAAGGGAATTTTACATATTGGTCAACAACCAAACCTTATATCTTTTTTCCCCATTTCTTAAAGTTTATTAAATTTTTTCAACATATAGTTAAAAACTAACAAGGACAAAAACCTACAAAGAAAGGAGGAGAAAACTAAAATGTGTGAAAATAGAAAGAAGACTACGACAGAGTGACTTATGACTTTCCACAGCAAAGATATACAGAAATCAATATCAATCTCTTACTCCAATTTAAACTATAAGAAACATTATTTCTATAAAGCCTTTAAATTCTCAAAACAACATTCCACTCTAAAACACCTAATAAGCAAACAAATATTATCCTTCTTCACTATAATTTACTCCTCTGTCACCTAAACTAACAAAAAATGTCTCATTACTAATATATATAAAAAACTGTACCTTTATTAATACCCTTTTACGAAAAATAAAGGTGTTATCCAAAAACCAAAAGGATCCCTATAAACACTTAAAAAGCCATCCTAAAAAACATATTTAAGCAATTATCGAAGTAAACAAAAGCATTTAAACTAACATAAAATTATGTCCCAACATTTTATTACTATTATATATTTGAAAAAGCAACTTTGTTAATATCCTTTTATCAAAAATGAAAGTGTTATCCAAAAAGCAAAAGCATCCATCGAAACCCTTCAAGAACCATCCTGATAAACCTATTTAAGCTATTATCCCACTTGGAAATAAAATAAGGTGTTCGCATATCTCAATATTATACACAGAGCTTTACCCTTAGAAATCTTAACTTTTGCAGCCTGCCTTGAAAAGTCCAAATATTCTTTAGAAACCTTCCAGCCTTTGAAGCCTAATTCTCTTTCTTGATCTTGATGTTCCAGCAACACAACCTTTCCCAACTCTCCTTTTAAATCCAAAACTCTTTCTTCTTCAAATCTCCACAGGTCAATGTTTCTCCGTTCACTTTTTGACTCCGAGTCAATTATCATCGTCATCTTCTTTGGAGAAGCAGCTTTGTGTTTGGGGTGATTCTAAACCTTGTCAGCTTCTTCCAATTGTTGGCACAATTTGAACTCCCCAAGTTCTGAGAGATGATCCAGAACTTGAGTGACTTCAAGGTAAAATCCTTTAAAAATCGCTTTAATTTCCTCCATTTCTCTCCACAGTAGCTTTTGTCATCCTCTAGTGATTCAAGAAGGTAGAGTCCATTTAGGCAGTTGTTTTGAAAATATCCTCCAGCAATTTTTCTTCAGAAGTAGCCAATCAGCATAGTAAAAAGTGAAAACAAAGACCATTCTCACTGGAAGGTAGAGGTAGATAGTTCAAAATTCAGCTCCGCCGATTCACCAAGGTAGAAAAAAAAAGAAAGAAAAAGAAAAACAAAGATCTTTAATTCTCAGTGCTACACTTTATATTAATAAAAAGCCAAATTAACAAATTAACAAATATGAAAAATAATGAAAATCACCAAGAGATTCCGCATTTCTTTCTTGTAAAAAGCCTCTCTTACGTAACAAATATACAAAGAAACCCAAAAAGCTTGGTGTTTTAGAAATGGGGTGGCCAGATTTAGTTTCTGTTTTTCAGCTTCGGCGCAGCCCCAAACTTTATGATAGCCCTGACTGCCAGCAGTCTCAGTCACGGATTGACCGCAGGAATTCCGTTCCATGACACCGCCACAAGAAACTGCTGTCTGGAGAAGAAAAAGGGTAATTTCCCGGATTCCCCTTACCCCCAGAGAATTCTTCAGACTGCAGGAGTCCAGATTGCACCCAGAAAATGCTGGGCCACCAACACTGCTAAAAAAAACAGTACCGATCAGTCTGCCGTATCCCACCGGAAGTCAACCAAAACTGATATCAATACTTCATCCTATCATTTATTTCAATAATTCCCAAATATAAATAAGGATTTTCTTTTATTTTCTCGTTTATTCTTCCCAATATTTTGTCAGTTATGCATTTTGTTTGCTTTATTGTCTCTTTGTGATCTACGGAATGCATCATTATACTGATGGTTTACAAGATGAAGTATTTACTAATGCTGTTATTGTATAGCCTACTTTCATCCCTTAATCTTTGAAAAAAATATTACTGATATCTTTGAAAGGGGAAGTAAATCTTATCACTGTGGGCTACCTGATATACAAATCTCTTCTCTTGCCTTCTTTTCCAATGTAGCTCAACCAATTTATGAGAGGGGTCTCATTCAATAATAGTGCTGGACAAAAAATTTCTTTCAACCAAAATGGAGAATTGGAGACTGGATTGGATATTATAAATTGGATCACATTCCCAAATCTATCTTTTCTGAGAGTCAGAGTTGGAGGGGTGGACCCCATGGGTTCCCAAGAAGCGTTTTTCACCATTGAAGAGGATGATATTGTATGGCCAAGGAGGTTTAACCAGGTATGGGCCATTTCCATTTTGGCTTGTAGTCTAATATCTTTCCACCATTCTTGGGGTTCTCTTCGATCCAAAATCTCACACAGCAACTACATTCAGCAACAGAATATTTCAAATACTCCAAGATTGCTAAACTCCCTCCAGACAAAACTGGGGAACTTTACAAAATCACTCCACATGGTGAGCCCCTGGGAGTCTTCTAAGTTAGATGTGTGAATGGAGGGATGGGTGTATTTAAAAGGAGAGCTGATGTTTCTTGGCATATTGACATAAAAAAGTATGTTTTCCCATTCAGTAATAGCCACCCAGATGTGCAAAAGGAATGATATGCCTAGGATATTGCAGATATTTTGGATTTTATAGAAAAATCAGATGTAATAATGGTCTATCAAGCTTTCAAACATACCAACTACCTACCTTATAATCCTTATTCAATGTTATGTAGTGCTGAATGGTTGTATGGCTGAGCACTTTCTCCAACTGAAATCATCCTTCTTTCTTGTGATTAAACTAAAAAAAAATCTAACCACATATGAAGGCAGAGAAGCAAAGCATGATGACACTCGTTAGTGATGTGCAACCACTAAGTACAGATTGGTCAAAGGCAAAGCATTCTCTCCTTTCCTTCATGAACAGGTCCAACCTCTATCTTGTTGTAACAGCAAGTGCCAGTCAGGTCATACTAGGAGCAAGATTGAAGGGAAGCCATTTTGTTGCTATGATTGTCTACGATGTCCACATGGGAAGATTTCCAACCAAGAAGGTGAGTTGTTGCCTATGTTACCCTAGAAAAGCAATCAAAGTATTCAAAGCCAAGCCAATAGCAGAACTCGGATGGCTCAGCAGGTTAAACAGCTGAGCTGTAGGCTGCCGATCAGAAGGTCAGCAGTTCGAACCCCGTGCGACGAAGTGAGCTGTCGTCGCTAAGTCCTAGCTCCTGTCAACCCAGCAGTTCGAAAGCTTAGCAAGTAGATAAAATGGGTACCACCTTAAGTGGGAGAATTTGCTGGCGTCCTGTCGGGAGCCGGTTCCACCGGAGAAAAGATCGGACATACGGTGAGGACAGACCCGGAAGTGACATCAACAGGACGTCAGCAGCCGGCTCAAGGCATCCTGGGAATTGTAGTCCAGAGCCTTAGAAGAGCTGGTTCCTTTACCCCCTCTCCTGGTGTGCGGGTTAAATTACATTCTATAGTTGGTGATATTGTATAATGATAAAAATGTGTATATATATATATATATATATATATGTATGTAAGCCGCCTAGAGTCCTCCGTTAGGGAGGGGATAGGCAGAGTATAAATAGCACAATAAATAAATAAATAAATAAATAAACAAACAAACAAACAAACAAACTCCTCTATGGTGACGAACTTGGCCGTTTCTCCAATTTTGCACCATTTGAACTTGTGCAATCCAAACTTCTAAGATCAGCCCTTCAAGTCACAAAATGTTTCTATTATTATTTATTTATTATTTATTTATTTATTTATTTATTTATTTTTATCCCGCTTTTATTATTTTTATAAATAACTGAAGGCGGCGAACATACCTAATATTCCTTCTAGCCCAGCAGCCTTCACTAGACCAAACTGTCTCTAAAAAAAAAAAATGAGTCCCATATTTCATTATACTTACCTTACAAAGTCTATGTCTTTTTTTAAAAGATTTTTTATACCGCATTTATTGTTTTTTATAAATAACTCAAGGTGGGGAACATAACTAATACTCCTTCCTCCTCCTAATTTCCCCACAACAACAACCCCATGAGGTGAGATTGGGCAGAGACAGAGTGACTGGCCGAAACTCACCCAGCCGCCTTTCATGCCTAAGGAGGGACTAGAACTCACAGTCTCCTGTTTTCCAGCCTGGTGCCTTAACCACTAGACCAAACTGGCTAATGCCACCCTGAGACTAGAGACAGGCCTCATGAAAGTGGAGGCTAGGGTGTGGGTGGTGATACTCAACTATTGGCTCAGATTATCCTTCTTTCCCCTTGGCCTTACCCCATTTACAATGAGGGATGAATTTCAGTCCACATGGAAACAGGCAGTGGCATCTAAAAATTCATCTCTGGGCTTCTCTCCAGGTCTACTACTAGTCATGGGTTATGGTCAGGCCAAAGCTCTCATGAAATAGTATGTAGCAGACACAGAGCACTAATTAGATTCAGCCAGGTCCCCAACCTTCTTTGTCAGTGAATCCAGCAGGTATCCTGCCTCACCTCTGACATGCTTAAAGGAACTCGAGGCACCTAATCATTGGAGGACCTTTACTCTGACACAATGTCACGTCCTCCCCTCAGCTGTCCTTGAAGGCCGATACAAAAAGATTACTTACCTGGAGAGACAATGCCTCTGTGACTCTGGTCACATAGAAACAATAGAGCATCTGCTCCTCCAGGACCTGTATTATAGAGACATTTGAAGTAGCCTCATCCTACCATTACTGTATAAGTACCCAGGGCACTCAGGACATTTTACACCTCCCTGCTGCTGTCAGACGCCAACCCTGCTACAACATACATAGATGCCAGGTTCTGCACAGCAGCGCTTAAAATGTGCCAGACAGTCACTGGTGTCATAAACTAAACTTTAAAAAGTAAGGTTTCCCCCCTCACAGTTGTGCAGTCATGTCCGACTCTAGGGGCAGGTGCTCATCTCCGTTTGTTAGTCGAAGAGCTAGCGTTGTCCGAAGATGCTTCCATGGTCATGTGGCTGGCATGACGCGTGGGGAACGCTGTTACCTTCCCACCGAAGTGCTACCTATTCATCTACTTGCATTTGCATGCTTTCGAATTGCTAGGTTGGCAAGAGCTGGGACGAGTGCGGGAACTCACTCAGTCACACGGGGCTAGGGATTTGAACCTTCGAACTTGTGATCTTCTGATCGACAAGCCTGGCGTCTTACCCGCTGAGCCACCACGCTGAGCATCCAATCCAGCACATTAGAGTACTACAGTACTGTATTATCAACCTTTATCCTCCACTACATCCTTCTAATGCTCCTACTCCCTCTTTTCGTTTTGTATTCCTTTTCTTTTCCTTTAGACATCTTTGGTATCAATATCTACCTCTATCTGTATCTCTATCATCTCTACCATCTCTATCTTTGTCTGTTTCTATCTCTGTCTCTGTCTCTGTCTCTATCTCTATCATCCCTTTATTTAGACTTAAATGTATTTTCTATGCTTATTACTGAAAGTACCCCACTCTCCTTATGATGCTCTTTCCCCGTAATAAACATTTGATCCTAGAAAACATACCAAAATTAAATGTTGAGTCAGAGGAGCAATGGAAATTTTAGAATAATGCTCTAAATTTATGGTTCCACATGGGCGACGAATGTAGTAAAAGATCGGAAATTGACCACCTTTCAGTTTATTTAATGGATTTCAACTGTGATACCAAGAAGCGTGTCTGGGAGCAAAGGAATTTTCAAATGTAAATTTATTGGAAGTCTACCGGTGTATGAAATTTTCACATGTTAAACAAGAAGTCTTTTTTCTTAACATGTAGTAATCACTTTTGATTCTTTCAATGCCTTTGGTAAGTTCCTACTTTATGTTCTAGACATGGATGATTGTTTTCAGTGTCCAGAAGATCAATATGCAAACGTGAACCAGGATTTGTGTCTTCCAAAGATGGCAACATTTTTGATGTATGAAGAAACTTTGGGGATCGTTTTGGCAAGTTCTGCTCTTTTCTTTTCTTTGGTCACAGTTGGAATCCTTTGGATCTTCATTAAGCATCAGGACACTCCCATAGTCAAAGCCAACAACCGGAATCTCACCTATGCTCTCCTTGTTGCTCTCCTGTTGTCTTTTCTTTGTTCTTTGCTATTCCTTGGAAAACCTGACAAGGTGACCTGTCTCCTTCGTCAAACTGCCTTTGGTATCATCTTCTCCATGGCCATTTCTTGTGTGTTGGCTAAAACCATAATTGTAGTTCTGGCTTTCATGGCCACTAAGCCTGGGTCTAAGATGACCAAATGGGTGGGGAAAAGATTAGCCATGTCCATCGTTTTGGGCTGCTCCTTAATTCAAGGAATTATTTGTGCTATATGGCTGACAACCTCTCCCCCATTCCCAGATGCTGACACAAATTCAGTGGCAAAAGAAATATTTCTGGAGTGTAACGAAGGATATGCCTTCATGTTCTACTGTGTTTTGGGCTATATGGGCTTCCTTGCCTTTATCAGCTTCATGGTGGCTTTCCTCGTTAGAAAATTGCCTGATGTTTTCAATGAAGCCAAGTTTATCACCTTCAGCATGTTGGTCTTCTGCAGTGTTTGGCTCTCCTTTGTTCCAACGTACCTGAGCACAAAAGGAAAATATATGGTTGCTGTGGAGATCTTCTCCATTATAGCTTCCAGCGTTGGGTTACTTATTTGTATTTTCTTCCCTAAATGCTACATCATTGTGTTGAGGCCTGCTCTAAACAACAAAGAACAGCTCAGAAGACAAAACCAGAGAAAAACATAGAATGATATGTCTCTTTATTTCAGATTATCTATAGGAAAACAGAATCATGTAAATTTCTAATCCAGGATCATTTACCTAGAGTTAAGACCTTTCCAATCTTCAGATTTAATTCTCAGTTTATAGGTAAAAGAATGTATTGCCATTTACATATTATCTGTTTTATTTGTGTAAATAAGTCTGTAACGATTGCTGGCTTTAACTCCAAATGAAACAACTTCATTCAGTTTCTTTATAAGAAAATGAAATCTGTTTAATGAAAGCAATGCTACATGACCACAGCAAAAGCTGGAACTGAAGGAAAAGCAGCTCTCACCATTTGAGCACAAATGCTGTTTACGATCTTCTGGCTGCAAGCCGCCATCCTGGAGGACAAATGGGGTGATTCTGAACATTTTTCTTGCACCCGTAAAATGCTCTTATGCTTCAGGAAAACCCTGCCTGAGCCCAAAAAAACTGCCACATTGTCAGTTCTGCCCATGGAGCCCACGAGCACAGCTGTTGAGACCATCATGTTCCCACCAGAAGTCATGACTTAAAAATTTCCATATAGCTCACTCTGAATACGTTTGTTATGAATAGGTGTATTGAAAATATGAAATATGTTTTGAGCATTAATATCTATGTTTTAGCTTAAATGGGTAAATGATATCACTACACACTATTGTTTTAAAGAAGAAGAGGATAATTGTCCTGTTGCGTACTTTCCTTTATTTTTGTTTCTCAAGTTAATGTATGCTTCCGCTACCGAAAGTAGTACAAAAAAGCAGGCTGTTCTATATCAACAAATGTTCGGAAATATCAACCGTCAATATCAGGGCATTTTTCTATTACTGCTGCATTTCAGATGGACATGGATTGGGATTTTGCCTGTGAAAAATAAGAGGTTTATACAAGATCTGGTTCCCATATATGCCCAGAGAGGGATCTGCTCAGCTTTCATTGAAAGATTTCCAATCATTGATGACTCAAGTAGCATTGTTGAGTGGGTGGAAATGGGACTTGAATGTACATGGTGGTTATGAAAAGTGCAGTTAAAGTTGTAGTAGTTCATGGTGAAATTTATGGAATTATAGTTCTGACAGTAGTAGCCATCATATGGCACGCTCTGAATCTGTAGGTGAACTCGAACTATGAAATATGTGTTGAGCTTTAATATCTATGTTGTAGCCTAAAAGGATAAATTATATCACTAAATACAACCTTTAAAAAAAATAACTCTTTTGTTGCTAATTCTTCTGTATTTTTCTTTTTTCTTTTTGAAAAGTTGATATATGGTTCCATTACAGAAAGTTATACAAAAAGGAGATTGATTTGTATCAACAAATGTTCCCAAATATGGACCATCAATATAAGGGAATTTTTCAATTACTGTTGCACTTCTAATGGACCTGGATTGGGATCTTGTCTGGAAGTAATGATAATGATGAGAAGTTTGTACTAAATGTGGTTCCCAGATCTGCCCAGAGAGGGATCTGCTCAGCCTTCATTGAAAGATTTCCACTCATGGATTATTCAAATAGTATCCCTGAGTTAGCAATTCGAAAGCATGCAAATGCAAGTAGATGAATAGGTATCACTTCGGTGGGTAGGTAACAGCGTTCCGCAAGCGTCATGCCGGCCACATGACCGTGGAAGCATCTTTGGACAGCGCTGGCTCTTCAGTTAACAAACGGAGATGAGCACCGGCCCCTAGAGTCAGAGACGACTGCACAAATGTGCGGGGGGAACCTTTACCTTTACCTTTTTATTCCTGAGTTGGTGCAAACGGAACTTGAAATATACATAGTGGTTATGAAAAGCTCTGTTAATGTAGTACTAATTCATGGTGAAATTTATGGAATTATACTTCTGAGACTTCTTTCCAGCAATCTGAAATCTGAAGATCTGCAATTATGGAGAAAAGGTAAAGTCTGGGTTATGACAGCAAAACATGACTATGGAATGCTTCTGGGGCTACAGTACTATTATTACTAATAATATTAAGGTAAAGGTAAAGGTTCCCCCCGCACATTTGTGCAGTCATGTCCGACTCTAGGGGCCGGTGCTCATCTCCGTTATTACTCGTTGATTATTAAAAACTTTTCCTGTTAGGTCTTCATTGGAATCTTTGTTCTACTGTACAGTACTAAAGAGGTTTAAAGGTACTGTACAGTATTGTAACTTTTTTTTCCTGCTGTAGTAAACTCGGCAGCTTTTGTTACTGTACAGTACTGTATATATATCTGATTTTTATAAAACAACTGTTTTAAAAACAGTAAACCAGCATTCAGTATTGTTAAATATAATTAAAAATTAGACAGGCAAATGATAGAACATGCATGCCACCATACAAATCTCCACTTAAGTTAAACAAAAACTGGGAAAAAATTATAGGCAAGCATAAGTCAATAAGGTTTGTTGTTGTTTATTCATTCAGTCGCTTCCGACTCTTCGTGACTTCATGGACCAGCCCACGCCAGAGCTTCCTGTCGGCCGTCACCATCCCCAGCTCCCCCATGGTTGAGTCTGTTACCTCCAGAATATCATCCATCCATCTTGCCCTTGGTCGGCCCCTCTTCCTTTTGCCTTCCACTTTCCCTAGCATCAGCTTCTTCTCCAGGGTATCCTGTCTTCTCATTATGTGGCCAAAGTACTTCAGTTTTGCCTTTAATATCATTCCCTCAAGTGAGCAGTCTGGCTTGATTTCCTGGAGTATGGACTGGTTTGATCTTCTTGCAGTCCAAGGCACTCTCAGAATTTTCCTCCAACACCACAGTTCAAAAGCATCTATCTTCCTTCGCTCAGCCTTCCTTATGGTCCAGCTCTCACAGCCATAGGTTACTACAGGGAATACCATTGCTTTAACTATGCGGACCTTTGTTGTCAGTGTGATGTCTCTGCTCTTAACTATTTTATCAAGATTTGCCATTGCTCTCCTCCCAAGAAGTAGACGTCTTCTGATTTCCTGGCTGCAGTCAGCGTCTGCAGTAATCTTTGCGCTTGAAATACAAAGTCTGTCACTGCCTCCACTTTTTCTCCCTCTATTTGCCAGTTATCAATCAAGTCAATAAGGTAGTGTATGGAAAAAAATACATACCTTTCCTTTACAGTAAGGCACACACAAGGTTCCCTCTGATGGCTGCTAAACCACAGGAAGTAGTGCGACCATGTGACTGGGCCTGCTGCCTCAGAAATCCAGCATCATAAGCCTGGAGGACTTCCTGGTACCAAAGGGTGGTCATGTGACCCAAAATGGTCACCGCTTCTGGGATGGACGAAGCCAGGTCACGTGATCGCGGAGGCCTTGTGAGACTTGTAATTTAAGGCCCCAGTCGGAAATCTACTTTTGGGATACCATCGTAACTTAGAACGGCCTTTAAGCACCTAGTCGGTAAGTGAAGACTACCTGCATAGGTACCCCACAATTGAGGGTTTGCTTCTATCTAACATTTGGTGATAGAATTCAGGAGCACTGGTGATATTGTCTTCATGATCAATGTCTCTAATTCTTTCTTTTACTATTGATTTAGCCTTCTCCAGGGTTGATTGGCCTAAATATTCAGGAGGTCAAGATTGCAAAGTTCTTCTATACAGGTACAGTGCCAATGTATAGATTGGTAGCTCTCTGACAAAATCAGGCATCAGGCTAGGAGGGTCAATTATAATTCTGACTTCTGAGATGAGAATGCTTGGGCCTTAATACTTGGCACGTTGGTTTCAAGCCTCAAGACTGCATTAGGGGCACATTTTAGGGTACCAAACAAAGTCCTGAGGAAATTCATGTGAATGGTTTCATAAGCCCTGAGGTTCGTATATGGGCCAAGCTGTATCCCATATAATAGTTGGGCAACTGTTTTAGCCATAAAGAGTTTAATTGCTGCTGGAATGTAATTTGCCCCCTGCTGCCTATACATTTTAATTATTACTTCAGACCTTTTTTGGGCAGTGGAAGCAGCATAATTTACCTGGGCTGTTAATTTCCTAGAGGCCTGAAATACTACGCCGCAGTATTGAAATCATTTTTTTGTTGTTCAGTCATTTAGTCATGTCCATTTAACTTGCTCTAATTCATAGGAATCAATTGTCCACCTGTACCTTTGTCTTTTCTTGGTTTTAGTTTAATTTAAATCTAAAACTAAAACTTTAGATTTCTCATAATTGATTGTTAATTGTTCCTCATTACAGTAGGATGCCAGGGTTTGTATTGCCCATGTATTGAACTACATCATCTGGGTAGAGAAGAGTTGGGAGATGTCTATAGGCTAATTATGTGCATGGATATCAACTCTCTGAAGGGATTTAATCAGAGTGTTGATATATAACTTAAAAACCAATGGTGCTAAAATACATCCTTGTTTCACCCCCATAACAATCTGAATAAAGTAAAAAAGTAAAAAAGAGATCTGCTGGAAGGCAGATGTCTTCAAAGAACTTTGTAATCTTTCACCCTATAAAAGAGTTCATGATTTTCCACCATTCCTGGGGTTTTGAGATTTTAATTCCATATCTGTATCCAGCTGGAAGAGGGTTGACTAATGGGATGAGTTCTCAGTAACTGGCCAATGAATTTGAACAGCCCATTAAACTACATGACTGTTAGCAGTTCTGAATACAATGCTAACTTCTCATTTTATTACTTATGAGCATGGAATCCAACAAAAATGGGTTCAAGGCTGGCTAAAATATTCAGAAGCATAAACAAAATGAAGTCAGGGAAGTGGTCACTTTGGAGTCTTCTGACATGAAGGTGGGGTAATGTTCCATATAGCCGCATTACTTGTTCACCTCTTCATCAGTCCTGCTCCAAATGAGCCAAATTGGGAACTATCGCAGAAAACTGGCCAAGTGGATAATCCTTAGGACTATAGAGGCAGTGCACCACTCCTGGTCCTTTTAGACCTCTTGGTGGCTTCTGACTATGTGATCTTCCTGATCCACTGCAGAGGCTAGAGATAGGAGGTACTATTGTAAAGTGTTTCCTCTTCTTCCTCAGTGGATGGTTGCAGTGTTGTGGTGGGAGAAAAGGAGTCAATTTCATAGCCCCAACTTGCACTGATTGGTCCTCTTTCCCTTGCTCTTTAACACCTATATGCAACTTCTAGGGGAGATCATCCAAATGTTTGGGCTGCTGTGTCATCAGTATGCTGATGGTTCCCAGTTATATGTCACCACACATGTCTAGAAAAGAAGCTGTCAATGTTCCATCCCAGTTTGAGGAGGCTATAAGAATCTGGATGGGAGAACATGCTAAAGTTGAACTCCAGCAAGACAGCGTTGCGTTTCTATATTGGGGCTTGCCATCAATAGCAGTGTTGTCTCTGGATGGACAAGAACTACCTGTGAAAAAGCAGGTTGGCAATTCGGGGTTCTTTCTGGACTCATGGCACCTGCTTCCAAACAGCAGGTAGAACTCATGACTAAAAAGGCCCAGCTTCAGCTGATGCCCAATAGCAGCTTTACCTGGTGCAAGACCTGGCCTCAGTAACTTACACGTAAATCTTCATTATCACTAAATAAGCTACTGCAATGTTCCTTATGTAGGGCTGCATTTAAAGACTGCCCAGAAAATATAACTTGCCCAGAATGCAGGAGTCCTTGTGTTAATGGAAGCCTATCGAACCATCTATCTATAGATGGCTTGAATTGTGTCAACTTGTCTTTGAGAATTTGAACCAAATCGAGGTGTTTTCATCATTCAAAAGATAATAATTGGGGAGACCTTTTCCCCCAATCATTTAACTGCTGCCTTTTTTCCCCTTTCTGTAGGGAAGTGTGGGTAGTCAGAGAAGTTTCAAGATGAGATTAAGACATAGAAACTAAATCAATAATACTAGCAGGATCATCTACCAGAGGAGGAGGAGGAGGAGGCTGCCCTATCCATGGGAAGAAGACTCCCGAGGAATTTCAAGAGAAAATGCAGAAATCAATTACCAATTCTTGTGCCACCAACAATGGAGGGATTGGCTAATATGTCCTGCCCCAGTCCTATGAGAATTCGAAAATAATCTGATACTCAAGTGAATCTGAAAATAAGGAAGACAGAGTTTGATTAGACTTTTATCCAAAAATAGAGTGTGTTTCTGGGGAAGGACATTGCTGCTTTCACTCTCTTCGACAACTTTCTATAAATTCTCTAATACTTTCCATGTGATTCCAGGTATTAACATAGAATTATTCTCTGAAGTGGCTGAAGGGAGTAAAAGGAGCTCCATAGAATACTAAAAGTGATCTCTACTGAGATGGCAAATACATGTTTTCTTGTTCAAGGTTTCAGAAGGCTTTGATTCTGAAATTGATGAGTTTTCTACTGTAATTATGAATCCCTATATAATTATTTCAATTTCATCTCTAAATCTTGGTGGGTGACTGAGCCATTAGCTCAAGTAGAATTATACTTAATGATAGAGAATGTTGGGTCAGAGTAATTGGCTTACAAAAAAAAATGCTTCTCTTGAAGATGGTGATATTTGCAGTATTACTTATTCTGCCTTTTCCTCAAGTGGTGTGCAAGATTCGCAGTGCTAAATGCAGCATCAGTGACCCCCTGCCTTTACTTCACAAGAAATATCAGTCAGGAGACCTCATTGTTGTGAATATGCTCTCTCAGATCTATGTCTTCCATGCAATGATAGACTTCAGCAAACGTCCCTCTAAGGAGCTCCTTGAGGACACTATGTAAGATTTTACACACAGAAACAAATTAATTTGAACTGGGAGGTCTTTTCATATTTGTATTAGCCTCACTTCCAATGATTGGCATCAAATCTTCTTTCATAGGTGGTACCATCTTCATCCTCCCCCTCTTCCTCCTTTTCCATCGTCATCTTCTCCTCCTGTTCCTTTTCGTAATACTCATCCATAATCCGTAATCATTATGAGTAATTATATCCTGGAGAAAAAGATCTTTAATTTTTTTAGTTTTCTCATAATTAAGTGACAATAGTCAATTTTTCCGCACAACTAGAAATTTGTATTAAGGAAAAATATATATAATAACAAAGGTGGGAAAAGGAGGAGGAAAGCTTAGCCAAATTGTATGATGGGAAGGTATTCCTGGGGGAGAATGAACGTCATGGGGAATCCCTTTCCAAAGAATTGTTGTAATATTCATATACCCCTGAAGTTGAAAGGGGTGAGGTTCACTACTGAGTTGAGTTCCATGCTTAGTGGGTGAATCCGGTCTCTTGCATTGGGTAACTCTAAGTGCTTTCCTGGGAAATAGATGGTTTACAATGTATTAGCTCTTGCTCAGGTGTGAATTGGATTTTGCAAATGGGATATTTCAGCAAACTTCACATTGGGTCGTGCTATATTGCCCAAGAAGCCTTAGCGCTTCTTCTACACTTCATGTTTCCACTCTTTTTGAACACACTGTGTGAAGTTCTTTATAGGAATCTTCCTGAGAGTCCTCATCTCAAAATCATCTACACATAGAATAGAAAGTATCGTGTCCTTCTGTGGATTCTCTGGTGAATAGCCAAGGTCCAAAATAATACATTACTGAAGTCTGAAACGTTTACCTTTTTTTTAAATTGAGAATTTCTTTTTCAATGTTCTCATGAGAATTTTTCACTTTGCCTTCATTCCAGCATTAAAAAATTGCTAGTTTTTGCAAACTCCATTCATGGTACAGAGCATGAGATCAGTATAAAAACCAATTTATTAAGTAGAATTTTAAAGTTTTTCTTTTATAATTATCAGATTAAATTAAATACCCTCTCTGACATCATGGAAGAAGTTATGCTTCTCTTTCTGATGAAAATTCTTCAATTTTTCTACTCTTTCAATTTGCAAGTTCTATTCTGAAAATACTGGGATGGAAGTATAATTTTATTCTTTATCACCTAATAAAAGTACGGTTTGGGAGAATGCCTCTTTGAAAAATGGAAGTAGTTTTTTTTTAATCTATCGGTTTATAGGTACTTACATTTTAGGTCACTCTATTGCCAATCCTGTGTTTGGAACACCCGAATTATTTTAGGATGAATTTGGATTGACTGAAACTTTGCACTGCCACTGAAGATATAGAGTATATGCAAATGTTACTTATAGATGAAGATCCAACAGTTATGGCGCAAGTAGCCAAATTCTGTGCAGCTGATATAAAGATACGCCAGACTATGATAGGAAAAATGTAGTAATGTACTCCTTGTAATGATTTTAATAATTTTAAAAGGTTTATATATATATATATCACACCATATTTTATATATGATATTTTATTTTATAAGCATTTACATCTGATAGAATATTAGTTATGTATTTTAATTTTTAATTGGAACAATGTAATTTAACTTATAATTTTAAAACTATTTTAAATCAGATGGTGCATATTGTAAGGTTCAATGAGTATACCTTGTAGAATCCTGTACTGGTCAGTGACCGTAATAAACCAGAATGAATGCACTGCCACTGTATTAAACTAAACCATCTCCGTTTCCTTTTTTGCTATAGAGCCATCCCAAATATCTCAAACTCCCAAATTACTGTCAACACTGGAATGTGTGTTGAAGGGTTGAAAGAGAATTGAGTGATTCTTTAAAATGCATCAGTACCTTTTTGAAAATCAACAATAAGTTACTTCCATTTCTCAAATTATTACCCAGAGTGATGAATACTGGAAGACTGTTGAGGCAAAAATGATTTTCATAACCAATATTTTTCAAAGGCTATGGAAACCTCATTTATGACACTGCTAATTAAAATCAAAATGGTTGCAATGCTATTTTATCACACTCTCTTGTAAAGAAGTATATGATGTGCCTTCTTTTCAATGGAGTGCCTGGTGATAGAATTTGTAATTCCCATTCCAGGGTCATGACTCCAATCTACCAGCACATCTTGGCCTTAGAATTTGCCATCAGGGAGATCAATAGAAGTCCCCATCTTTTACCCAATCACACCCTCGGCTTTCAGATCTATAATAACTACTTCATGCAAACTTGGACTTATCGTGCCTCACTGGAGGTTTTCTCTACAAAGGGCCAGTTCATCCCTAACTACAAGTGTGATAAGCAGCACAGACCAATAGCAGTCATTGGAGGACCTACCACTGAAGTGTGTCTACATATAGCTACCATCCTGTCCATTTACAAGATGCCACAGGTATGAGCTTTGATGGAGCCCAGGCCAAGTACATACTGTAACCATCCGTCCACTGTTCCCTTGTTTTTATACGATCGTTTATGGCATAGTAAGTAAGGGATTCTTCTTCAAATTAAGAGATAATCTAAACAACCCTGTTGTCTTCTGGGGATTACAAGGGAGGTCTGCTGTGGTGTACTAATGTCCCTGGGATTGTGACCATCATTCTTCTGACCTTTTATTCTTTGAAAGAGCTAAAAGATTAATGAATGTACAATGGCTACCCGAGGATTAATTCTCCAACTTTATGCCTTATTTAAGAGAAACAATGACTAAAACTGTAGAGAATTCTCAGAAATATAAAAATACAAAAAGTATTTTAAGGAGCAGTCTTCCAATTTACAATTCCCAGTTCTCCTTCATGATATTGAAGGAAAAGAAAGGAATGAGAGAGGAATTGGGAAAAAATAAATTATAGAAAACAACAGCAATTGGGACACCAAAGAAAGAGAAATGAGATCTCATGTACTGTACAACAACTTCTTGTGTTCTTGTATTGTCCGTTTGAATATTAAATCACATCTCATTTTGATAAAATGCAAACTGTTATGAAGTTCTCTGCAACAATTTGTCTTTGATCTATTTTGCTGATTTTGCTCAATCTTCGGAATTATGACATAGTAGACATCATATGGCATGCTCTGAATCTGTAGGTGAATTCAAAATATGAAATATGTGTTGAGCCTTAATATCTGTGTTGTAGCCTAGAAGGATAAATTATATCACTAAATACAACCTATAAAAATATTAATTTTTTTTGCTAATTCTTCTGTATTTTTCTTTTTTATAAGTTAATATATGGATCCATTACAGAAATTTATACAAAAAAAGAGATTGATTTATTTCAACAAATGTTCCCAAATATGGACCATCAATATAAAGGGATTTTAAATTTACTGTTGCATTTCCAATGGACCTGGATTGGGATCTTGTCTGGAAGTAATGATAATGATGAGAAGTTTCTACTAAATGTGGTTCCCAGGTTTGCCCAGAAAGGGATCTGCTCAGCCTTCGTTGAAAGATTTCCACTCATGGATTATTCAAATAGTATTCCTGAGTTGGTGCAAACGGCACTTGAAATATACATAGTGGTTATGAAAAGCTCTGTTAATGTAGTACTAATTCATGGTGAAATTTATGGAATTATACTTCTGAGACTTCTTTCCAGCAATTTGAAATCTGAAGATCTGCAATTATGGAGAAAAGGTAAAGTCTGGGTTATGACAGCTAAGATGGATTTCACATCATTTGCCTTTCTAAGAAATGGTGATTTAGTCTTCCTCCATGGTACTCTATCTTTTGCAATTCACTCAGAGAAGGTGTTAGGATTCCAGCAATTTATTAAGATGAGGAATCCTACCTTGGAAAAAGAAGATATTTTTATCAAGCTCTTCTGGGAAAATGCCTTTGAATGTTCCTTCTCCATCTCTGAAAGGGAAGAGGAAAATGAGGTTCCCTGCTCTGGGAAGGAGAAACTGGAAGCTCTTCCTACATCTGTGTTGGAAATGGACATGACTGGCTACAGCTACAGCATCTACAATGCCATCTATGTGGTGGCACATGCTTTGCATGACTTCCATTCATCGACGGTGGAATACAGAGCTAGAGGTCATGAAGACAAACTGAAGATTCTAGATCAAAATCTTTGGAAGGTACACCCTTGAGCAAACCAATTCCTGGCTGCTCACCATATCTGCAACCCCAATCCTAAAACTAAATTGAATTCATTCTTCTAAGGGGGATTTATCTAAGCATGTAGTTTTGTTAAATGTCCTCTTCCCTCTAATGTAGTAAAAATAATGTTTTTATAAATTATTATGATATCTACATGATATCCTAATGATTATTAGGAGAAGAGTAGACAATTTTTATGCCCTTCATTTTATGATAAAGGAGTTTTTTATCTGACCTTTGAATATCTAGGTTTCCTATGTGTTCCCTGAACTTCCATGTTTCAATAACTTTCTCGGGTTGGAGCATTTATATCAGATCCAATTTGTTTCAAAGGAAGTTAATCAAGACTGATTTTCTTTCTGTAATTGATGGCTTTAGTACACATATGTGAAGAATATAAAAGGAAGGATCTTGTCATTAGCATTTTAACAAGTTTTCCTTGCTGTAATTTATTGAAGGACTCCCTATAACTTGAAGTTTCCTGAAGTACAGTGTTCAGTTGTTGACTCCAGCTTAATCACAGGTCCCGTTCTTGTTCTAGTCATCAGAATCCTCCTTTTGATACTTGGAAGAAAAAAGACTAATTATTTCTCTGGATTATCTATCTGCCTTTTTACTCCCTGAAATAAAACAAGGGCTATTATCTGCCAGGTCTGCAGAGTTTACATCTCAGGGTATCCATTGTGACAGAAAGCCTTCTCTGACTTACGATATTGCTCAACAATGAAATCTTATATCCTTTTTTCTCATTTGTTAAACTTTATTAAATTTTTTCAACATATAGATAAAAGGAAATAGGATGAAACAAAAAACCTACAAAGAAAGGAGGAGAAAACTAAAATGTGTGAAAATAGAAAGAAGACTACGACAGAGTGACTTATGACTTTCCACAGCAAAGATATACAGAAATCAATATCAATCTCTTACTCAAATTTAAACTATAAGAGACTTTATTTCTATAAAGCATATATATTTTAAAAACAACATTCCACTCTAAAATAAATTTTCCTTCCTAGTTAGAAAACATAAAAAGTCCCCTTCAAACATAGATTTTCACCTAATAAGCAAATAAATATTATCCTTCTTCACTATAATTTACTCCTCTCTACCAACTAAACTAACAAAAAAAAGTGTTTCTCTCTCTGTGTGTGTGTATGTATTTATGTGTGTGTGTGTGTGCGCGCATTTAAACTAACATAAATAATGTCCCTATATCTTATTACTATTATATATTTGAAAAAGTGACTTTCTTAATATCCTTTTATCAAAAATGAACATGTTATACAAAAAGCAAAAGCGTCCATCGAAACCCTTCAAAAACCATCCTGATAAACCTATTTAAGCAATTTTCCCACTTCGAAATAAACCAAGGTATTTGCATATCTCTATATGATACACAGAGCTTTCCCCTTAGAAATCTCAAATTTTGCAGCCTGCCTTGAAAAGTCAAAATATTCTTCAGAAACCTTCCATCCTTGGAAGCCTAATTCTCTTTCTTGATCTTGATGTTCCAGCAACACAAGCTTTCCCAACTTTCCTTTTAAATCCCAAACTCGTTCTTCAAATCTCCACAGGTCATTTTTTCTCCGTTCACTTTTTGACTCCGAGTCAATTATCATCGTCATCTTCTTTGGAGAAGTAGCTTTGTGTTTGGGGTGATTCTCAACCTTGTCAGCTTCTTCCAATTGTTGGCACAATTTGAACTCCACAAGTTCTGAGAGATGATCCAGAACTTGAGTGACTTCAAGGTAAAATTCTTTAAAAATCGCTTTAATTTCCTCCATGTCTCTCCACAGGACATTGTGTCGCCCTCTAGTGACTCAAAAATGTAGAGTCCATTCAGGCAGTTGTATTGAAAGTATCCTCCAGCTCCCTTTCTTCTGAAGTAGCCAATCAGCATAGTAAAAAGTGAAAACAAAGACCATTCTCACCGGAAGGTAGAGGTAGATAGTTCAAAATTCAACCCTGCAGATTAACCAAAGTAGAAACAATCTTTTATAATCCTCAATACCTACTTTGTTAAAAAAAACAGCAATAGAAAAACAGATCTTTAATTTTCAGTGCATATATATATATATATATATATATATATATATATATATATAGCCAAATTTCCAAATTAATAAATCCAAAAAATAATGAAAATCACCCAAGAGATTCCGCATTTCTTTGTTGTAAAAGCCTCTCTTATGTAACAAATATACAAAACCCTTGGTGTTTTAGAAATGGGGTGGCCAGATTTAGTTTCTGTTTTTCAGCTTCGGCGCAGCCCCAAACTTTATGATAGCCCTGACTGCCAGCAGTCTCAGTCACGGATTGATCGCAGGAAGTCCGTTCCATGACACCGCCACAAGAAACTGCTGTCTGGAGAACAAAAAGGGCAGTTTCCCGGATTCTCCTTACCCCCAGAGAATTCTTCAGACTGCAGGAGTCCAGACTGCACCCAGAAAATGCTGGGCCACCATCACTGCTTAAAAAAAGCAGTACCGATCAGTCTGCCGTATCCCACCGGAAGTCAACCAAAACTGATATCAATACTTCATCCAATCATTTACTGTATTTCAGTACTTCCCAAATATAAATAAGGGTTTTCTTTTATTTTCTCGTTTATTCTTCCCGATATTTTGTCAGTTATGCATTTTATTTGCTTTATTGTCTCTTTGTGATCTACAGAATGCATCATTATACTGATGGTTTACAGGATGAAGTATTTACTAATGTTGTTATTGTATAGCCTACTTTCATCCCTTAAGCTTTGGAAAAAATATTACAAATATCTTTGAAAGGGGGAATGAATCTTATCAGCGTGGGCTACCTGATATACAAATCTCTTCTTTTGGCTTCTTTTCCAATGTAGCTCAACCAATTTATGAGAGGGGTCTCATTCAATAATAGCGCTGGACAAAAAATTTCTTTCAACCAAAATGGAG
Organism: Charina bottae; assembly: GCA_023362775.1. Classification (NCBI taxonomy): domain Eukaryota; kingdom Metazoa; phylum Chordata; class Lepidosauria; order Squamata; family Charinaidae; genus Charina; species Charina bottae. Next base: position 13,900,100 of record JALMGJ010000011.1, read on the forward strand.
AATTGGAGACTGGATTGGATATTATGAATTGGATCACATTCCCAAATCTATCTTTTCTGAGAGTCAGAGTTGGAGGGGTGGACACCATTGGTTCCCAGGAAGCATTGTTCACCATTGAAGAGGATGATATTGTATGGCCAAGGAGGTTTAAACAGGTATGGGCGAGTTCCATTTTGCCTTGTAGTCTAATATCTTTCCACCATTCTTGGGGTTCTATTAGATCCAAAATCCCACATAGCAATTACATTCATGTACAGAATATTTCAAATACTCCAAGATTCCTTTATGCTCTCCAGAAAATCTGGGGATCTTTACAAAGTGAAGATCTGCATATACATATCTGCATCCAGCTGGAAGAGGGTTGACTAATGGGATGAGTTCTCAGTAACTGGCCAATGAATTTGACCAAAACATTAAAATATGTGACTATGTTAGCAGTTCTGAATATAATGCTAACTTCTCATTTTGTTACTTCTGAGAATGGATTCCAACAAAAATTGGTTCAAGGCTGGCTAGAATATTCAGAAGCATAAACAAAATGAAGTCAGGGGAAGTGGTCGCTTTGGAGTCTTCAGACATAATGGTGGGGTAATGTTCCATATAGCCGCATTACTTGTTCACCTCTTCATCAGTCCTGCTCCAAATGAGCCAAATTGGGAACTATCGCAGAAAACTGGCCAAGTGGATAATCCTTAGGACTATAGAGGCAGTGCACCACTCCTGGTCCTCTTAGACCTCTTGGTGGCTTCCGACTATGTGATCTTCCTGATCTGCTGCAGAGGCTAGGGATAGGAGGTACTATTTTAAAGTGTTTCCCCTTCTTCCTCAGTGGATGGTTGCAGTGTTGTGATGGGAGAAGAGGAGTCAGTTTGGTAGCCCCAACCTATCGGGTGCCACAGTGATTGCTCCTCTTTCCTCTGCTCTTTAACACCTATATGAAACTTCTGGGGGAGATCATTCAATAGTTTGAGGTGCTGTGTCATCAGTATGCTGATGGATCCCAGTTATACATCATCACCTAGGCTCTAGGGGAATAGCTGTCAATGTTCCATCCCAGTTTGAGGAGGCTATAAGAATCTGGATGGGAGAACATGCTAAAGTTTAACTCCAGCAAGACAGCATTGCGTTTCCATATTGGGATTTTCCATCGATAGCAGTGTTTATTTTATTTATTTTATTTATCTTTCAGATTTATTCCCCGCCCATCTCCCATGCAAGGGACTCTGGGCGGGTTACAACCAATACAATTTAAAATTAAATTAAATTTAAAAACTATACAAAAATATCTAAAAAACACAACAAAAAATAAATACAATAAAATCCAAGATGGATTAAAACCCGCAGATAGATCACGGAGCTACGGGGCGAGCCAACCCCAGGAGGCACTACTACCTCCGTCGTCCCAGGCCAGGTGGAAGAGCCAGGTCTTGAGGGCCTTCCGAAAGTGTTGTCTTTGGATTGACAGGCACTACCTGTGAAAAAGCAGGTTGGCAATTTGGGGTTCTTTCTGGAATCATGGCACCTGCTTCTGAACAGCCTGTAGAAACCATGACTAAAAAGGCCCAGCTTCAGCTGATGCCCAACTGCAGCTTTACCTGATGTGAGAGGACCTGGCCACATTATAATACATGTAGATTCTCATTATCACTAGATAAGCTACTGCAATGTTCCTTATATAGGGCTGCACTTAAAGATGTCCTGGAAAATACAACTTACCCAGAATGCAGGAGTCTCTGTGTTAATGGAAACCTATAGAACCATCTATCTATACTTTGCTTGAATTGTGTCAACTTGTCTTTGACAACTTGAACCAAATAGAGGTGTTTTCATGATTCAAAAGATAAATATTGGGGAGAGCTTTCCCCCCAATCATTTAGCTGTCCTCTTTTGATTCCTTTCTGTAGGGAATGGTGGGTAGTCAAAGAAGCTTCAAGATGAGATTAAGACACAGAAAAGAAATCAGTGATACTAGCAGGACAATGAAGAGGAGGAGGAGGAGGAGGAGGAGGAGGAGGAGGAGGAGGAGGAGGAGGAGGAGGAGGAGGAGGAGGAGGAGGAGGAGGAGGAAGCTGCCCTATCCATGGGAAGAAGACTCCCAAGAAATTGCAAGAGAAAATGCAGAAATCAATTACCAACTCTTATTCCACCAGCGATGTTGGGATGGGCTACTGTCTTTTTTCCTGCAATAGTCCTGTTTGTATTCAGCAATAATCTGAAACCCAAATCAATCTGAAAATATGGAAGATAGACTTTGATTAGACTTTTATCCAAAAATAGAGTCTGTGATGGGCATGGGGATTGCTTTTATCTCTGTTCAACACCTTTCTAGGTCTTTTGTCATACTATCCATATCATCCCAGGCATTAACAGAAAATTATTCTCAAAAGGGGCTGAAGAGCTTCCAGAATGAATTTGGAGTAAAAGCAGCCCTATAAATTCACTATGGCACCTGATATAACTTTTCTGTGAATAAATATTAAGCTATTTTTCTTTAAAAAATAGTTTGGAGACATGAAGTCTTTTCCTGTCCTTCTACAAATGCAGGAAACTTTTATGAAGTTCTCATTCGCGTTAGGATTCCTCTGTGGCTCTGAATAATTACAAGCATCTGTGTCTCTTGCCACCACACTGTATAATTCAAAAAGTGATCTCTACTGAGATGGCAAATACATGTTTTCTTGTTCAAGGTTTCTGAAGACTTTGATTCTGAAATTGTTGACTTTTTTACTGCAATTATCAATCCCTATATAATTATTTCAACTTCGCCTCTAAGTCCTGGTGGGTGACTGAGTCATTAGCTCAAGTAGAATTATACTTAATGATAAAGAATGTTGGGTCAGAGTAATTGGTTTACAAAAAAAATGCTTCTCTTGAAGATGGTGATATTTGCAGTATTACTTATTCTGCCTTTTCCTCAAGTGGTGTGTAAGATTCACAGTGCTAAATGCAGCATCAGTGACCCCCTGCCTTTACTTCACAAGAAATATCAGTCAGGAGACCTCATTGTTGTGAATATGCTCTCTCAGATCTATGTCTTCCAGGCGATGATAGACTTCACCAAACGTCCCTCTAAGGAGCTCCTTGAGGACACTCTGTAAGATTTTACATACAGAAAACAAATTAATTTGAACTGGGAGGTCTTTTCATATTTGTATTAGCCTCATTTCCAATGATTGGCATCAAATCTTCTTTCATGGGTGGCACTATATTCATCCTCCCCCTCTTCTACCTTTTCCATCATCATCTTCTCCTTCTGTTCCTTTTCATAATCCTCATCCATAATCCATAATCCATAATCGTGATGAGATGATTATATCCTGGAGTAAAAAGATCTTTCATTTTTTAAAAAAAATTATCATAATTAAGTGACAGTAATAAAGTTTTCCGCACAACTAGAAATTTGTATTAAGGAAACATATATATAATAACAAATGTGGGAGAAGGAGGAGGAAAGCTTAGCCAAGAGGTATGATGGGTAGGTTATCCTAGGGTAGAGTGAACCTCATGGAGAATCCCTTTCTAAAGAACGGTTCAAACATTCATATACTCCTGACGTTGAAAGGGGTGATGTTCACTACTGAGTTGAGCTCCATGCCTAGTGGGTGAACCTGGTCTCTTGCATTGGGTAACTCTAAGTCCTTTCCTGGGCAATATATGGTTTACAATCTATTAGCTCTTGCTCAGGTGCGAATTGGATTTTGCAAAGGGGATGTTTCAGCAAACTGCGTATTGAGTCATGCTATATTGCCCAAGAAGCCTTAGAGCTTCTACAACAGTTTCTGTTTCCATTCTTTTGGAACACACTGAGTGGAGTTCTTTATAGTAATCTTCCTGAGAGTCCTCATCTCAAAATCATCTACACATAGAATAGAAAGTATCATGTCCTTCTGTGGATTCTTTATTGAACAGCAAAGTTCCAAAATAATACACTACTGAAGTCTGAAACATTTAACTTTTTTTTTAATTGAGAATTTCTTTTTCAAAATTGTTATGAGAATTTTTCACTTCGCCTTCATTCCAGCATTAAACTAAACCATCTTCTTCTCTTTTTTGGCTATAGAGCCATCCATACTATCTCAAACTCTGCAATGTGTGTTGAAGGTTTTAAAGAAAATTGAGTGACTGTTTAAAATGTATCAGTGACTTTTAGAAAATCAACAATAAGAGACTTCCATTTCTCAGATTATTACCCAGAGGGATGAATACTGGAAGACTGTTGAGGCAAAAATGATTTTCATAACCAATATTTTTCAAAGGCTATGGAAACCTCATTTATGACACTGCTAATTAAAATCAAAATGGTTGCAATCCTATTTTATCACACTCTCTTGTAAAGAAGTATATGATGTGCCTTCTTTTCAACTGAATGCCTGGTGATAGAGTATGTATTTACCATTCCAGGGTCATGACTCCAATCTACCAGCACATCTTGGCCTTAGAATTTGCCATCAAGGAGATCAATAGAAGTCCCCATCTATTACCCAATCACACCCTTGGCTTTCAGATCTATAATAACTACTTCTTGCAAACTTGGACTTATCGTGCCTCACTGGAGGTTTTCTCTACAAAGGGCCAGTTCATCCCTAACTACAAGTGTGATAAGCAGCACAGACCAATAGCAGTCATTGGAGGACCTACCACTGAAGTGTGTCTACATATAGCTACCATCCTGTCCATTTACAAGATGCCACAGGTATGAGCTTTGATGGAGCCCAGACCAAGTACATAACCATCAGTCCACTGTTCCCTTATTCATACAGGAGCGTTTATGGCATAGGAGGAAGGGATTCTTCTTCAAATGAAGAGATAATCTGAAAAAACCTCTTGTCTTCTGGGGAATATGAGGGAGTTCTGCTCTGGTGTACTAATGTCCCTGGGATTGTGACCATCATTCTTATGACCTTTTATTCTTTGAAAGAGCTAAAAGATTAATGAATGTACAATGGCTGCCCGAGGATTAATTCTGCTACTTAATCCCTTATTTAAGAGAAACAATGACTAAAGCTGTAGAGAATTCTCAGAAATATAAAAATAGAAAAAGTATTTTAAGGAGCAGTCTTCCAGTTTACAACTCCCAGTTCTCCTTAATGATATTGAAGGAAAAGCAATGAATGAGAGAGGAATTGGAAAAAAATAAATTATAGAAAATGACAGCAATTAGGACAACAGAAAAAGAGAAATGAGATCTCATGTACTGTACAACAACTTCTTGTATTCTTGTATTGTCTGTTGGAATATTAAATCACATCTCATTTTGATAAAATACAAACTATTATGACGTTCTGGTGCAACAAATTGTCTTTGATCTATTTTGCTGATTTAGCTCAATCTTCAGAATTATGACATAGTAGCCATCATATGGCATGCTCTGAATCTGTTGTTGTTGTTGTTCAGTCGTTTTGTTGTGTCCGACTCTTCGTGACCTCATGGACCATAGCACGCCCGGCCTTCCTGTCCTCCACTGTCTCTCGGAGTTTACTCAAATTCATGTTCATTACATCGGTGATGCTATCTAACCATCTCATCCTCTGACGTCCCCTTCTCCTTTTGCCTTCAGTCTTTCCCAGCATCAGGGTCTTTTCCAGTGAGTCCTCTCTTTGCATTAGGTGGCCAAAGTATTTGAGCTTCAGCTTCAGCATCTGTCCTTCCAATGAGCAGTCAGGGTTGATTTCTTTTAGGATTGACTGATTAGTCCAAGGGACTCTCAAGAGTCTTCTCCAGCACCACAGCTCGAAAGCATCAATTCTTCGGCGCTCAGCCATCCTTATGGTCCAACTCTCACAGCCATACATTACTACGGGGAAAACCATAGCTTTAACTATACGGACCTTTGTCGGCAAGGTGATGTCTCTGCTTTTCAATATGCTGTCTAGGTTTACCATAGCTTTCCTCCCAAGGAGCAAGCGTCTTTTAATTTCATGGCTGCAGTCACCGTCTGCGGTGATCTTGGAGCCCAAGAAAATAAAATCTGTCACTGCTTCCATTTCTTCCCCTTCTATTTGCCAGGAAGTGATGGGACCAGATGCCATGATCTGGGTTTTTTTAATGTTGAGTTTTAAGCCAGCTTTTGCACTCTCCTCTTTCACCCTCATCAAGAGGCTCTTTAGTTCCTCTTCAATTTCTGCCATTCGGGTGGTATCGTCTGCATATCTGAGGTTGTTGATATTTCTCCCGGCAATCTTAACTCCGGCTTGTGATTCATCCAGCCCGGCCTTTCTCATGATGTATTCTGCATATAAGTTAAATAAGCAGGGTGTTAATATACAGCCTTGTCGTATTCCTTTCCCAATTTTGAACCAGTCGGTTGTTCCATGTCCGGTTCTAACTGTTGCTTCTTGACCCACATACAGGTTTCTCAGGAGACAGGTAAGGTGGTCTGGTACTCCCATCTCTTTAAGACTTTGCCACAGTTTGTTGTGATCCACACAATCAAAGGCTTTAGCGTAGTCAATGAAGCAGAAGTAGATGTTTTTCGGGAACTCTCTTGCTTTTTCCATGATCCAGCGAATGTTGGCAATCTGATCTCTAGTTCCTCTGCCTCTTCGAAACCCAGCTTGCACTTCTGGTAGTTCTCGGTTCACAAACTGCTAAAGCCTAGCTTGTAGGATTTTGAGCATAACCTTGCTAGCATGTGAAATGTGCGCAATTGTACAGTTGTTTCAACATTCTTTGGCATTGCCTTTCTTTGGAATTGGAACGTAAACTGACCTTTTCCAATCCTGTGGCCACTGTTGAGTTTTCCAAATTTGTTGGCATATTGAGTGCAGCACTTTAACAGCATCATCTTTTAGGATTTTAAATATCTCAGCTGGGATACTGTCTTCTCCGCTAGCTTTGTTGTTAGTAATGCTTCCTAAGGCCCACTTGACTTCACTCTCTAGGATGTCCGGCTCAAGGTCAGTGACCACACCATCGTATTTATCAGGGATATTAAGATCTTTCTTGTATAGTTCTTCTGTGTATTCTTGCCACCTCTTCTTAATCTCTTCTGCTTCTGTTAGGTCCCTGCCTTTTTTGTCCTTTATCATGCCCATCTTTGCACAAAACGTTCCCTTGATATCTCCGATTTTCTTGAAGAGATCTCTAGTCTTCCCCATTCTATTGTTGTCCTCGATTTCTTTGCATTGTTCATTTAAGAAGGCCTCCTTATCTCTCCTTGCTATTCTCTGGAAATCTGCATTCAGTTGTTTATATATTTCCCTTTCTCCCTTGCCTTTTGCTTCCCTTCTTTCCTCAGCTATTTGTAAAGCCTCATCAGTCAGCCACTTTGCTTTCTTGCATTTCTTTTTCTTTGGGATGGTTTTAGTTGCTGCCTCCTGTACAATGTTACGAACCACCATCCATAGTTCTTCAGGCACTCTGTCTACCAGATCTAATCCTTTAAATCTATTCCTCACCTCAACTGTATATTCATAAGGGATATGATTTAGGTCATACCTGAGTGGTCTAGTGGTTTTCTCTACGTTCTTCAATTTAAGCCTAAATTTTGCGATAAGAAGCTCATGATCTGAGCCACAGTCAGCTCCAGGTCTTGTTTTTGCTGATTATATAGAGCTTCTCCATCTTTGGCTGCAAAGTATATAATCAATCTGATTTCGGTATTGACCATCTGGTGATATCCATGTGTAGAGTCGTCTCTTTTGTTGTTGGAAAAGAGTGTTTGCTATGACCAGCGTGTTCTCTTGACAAAACTCTATTAGCCTTTGCCCTGCTTCATTTTGTATTCCAAGGCCGAACTTGCCTGTAATTCCAGTTATTTTTTGACTTCCTACTTTAGCATTCCAGTCCCCTATGATGAAAAGGACATCTTTTTTTGGTGTTAGTTCTAGAAGGTGTTGTAGGTCTTCATAGAACCGGTCAACTTAAGCTTCTTCGGCATCAGTGGTTGGGGCATAGACTTGGATCACTGTGATGTTGAATGGTTTGCCTTGTATTCAAACGGAAAGCATTCTGTCATTTTTGAGGTTGTACCCCGTTACTGCCTTTCCCACTCTTTTATTGACTATGAGAGCTACTCCATTTCTTCTAAGGGATTCTTGCCCACAGTAGTATATATAATGGTCTCCTGAATTAAATTCGCCCATTCCTGTCCATTTTAGTTCGCTGATTCCCAAGATGTCAATGTTCAATCTTGTTATCTCATGTTTGACCACATCCAGCTTACCTTGATTCATAGATCTTACATTCCAGGTTCCTATGCAATATTGTTCTTTACAACATCGGACGTTCCTTCCACTTCCAGACACATCCACAACTGAGCATCCTTTCGGCTTTGGCCCAGCCGTTTCACTCTTTCTGGAGCTACTCGGAATTGCCCTCCGCTCTTCCCCAGTAACATTTTGGACACCTTCCGACCTGAGGGGCTCATCTTCCAGTGTCATATCTTTTAGCCTTTTGATACTGTCCATGGGTTTTCTTGGCAAGGATACTGGAGTGGTTTGCCATTCCCTCCTCCAGCTTTGGACCATGTTTTGTCAGAACTCTCCGTCATGACCTGTTCTTCTTGACCTGACTTCATTGAGTCACGCAAGCCCCTTTGCCACGACAAGGCAGTGATCCATGAAGGTGTCTGAATCTGTAGGTGAATTCAAAATATGAAATATGTGTTGAGCCTTAATATCTATTTTGTAGCCTAAAAGGATAAATTATATCACTAAATATGACCTTTAAAAAAATTAAATAAGTGTTTTGTTGCTAATTCTTCTGTATTTTTCTTTTTTCTTTTTTCAAAGTTGATATATGGTTCCATTACAGAAATTCATACAAAAAAGGAGATTGATTTATATCAACAAATGTTCCCAAATATGGACCATCAATATACAGGGATTTTAAAATTACTGTTGCATTTCCAATGGACCTGGATTGGGATCTTGTCTGAAAGTAATGATAATGATGACAAGTTTGTACTAAATGTGGTTCCCAGGTTTGCCCAGAGTGGGGTCTGCTCAGCCTTCATTGAAAGATTTCCACTCATGGATTATTCAAATAGCATTGTTGATTTGGTGCAATTGGGACTTCAAATGTACCTGGTGGTTATGAAAAACTCTGTTAATGTAGTAGTAGTTCATGGTGAAATTTATGATATCATGGTCCTGAGACTTCTTTCCAGCAATTTGAAAACTGAAGATGTGCAATTATGGAGAAAAGGCAAAGTCTGGGTTATGACAGCTAAGATGGATTTCACGTCATTTGCCTTTCTAAGAAATTGTGATTTAGTCTTCCTCCATGGTGCTCTATCTTTTGCAATTCACTCAGAGAAAGTGTTAGGTTTCCAGCAATTTGTCCAGATGAGGAACCCTATCTTGGACAAAGAAGATAGTTTTCTCAAGCTCTTCTGGGAAAATGCCTTTGAATGTTCCTTCTCCATCTCTGGAATGGAAGCAGAAAATGAGGTTCCATGCACTGGAAAGGAGAAAGTGGAATTTCTTCCTACATCTGTGTTGGAAACGGACATTACTGGTTACAGCTACAGCATCTACAATGCCATCTATGTGGTGGCACATGCTTTGCATGACTTCCATTCATCGATGGTGGAATACAGACCTAGAGGGCATGAAGACAAACTGAAACTTTTGGATCAAAATCTGTGGAAGGTACACCCTTGAGCAAACCAATTCCTGGCTGCTCACCATATCTTCAACCCCGTTCCTAAACCTAAATTGAATTCATTCTTCCAAGGGGGATTTATCTAAGCATGTAGTTTTGCTAAATCTCCTCTTCTCTCTACCTGTAGTCCAAATAATATCTTTATAAATTATTATGATATCTGCATATTCATTAGGACAAGGGTGGACAATTTTTATGCCCTTCATTTTATGTTAATGGAGTTCTTTATTTGTCCTTACAATATTTAGGTTTTCTATGGATTCCCTGAACTTCCACGTTCGAAGAACTTTCTCAGGTTGCAGCATATATATCAGATTCAATTTTTTTTTCAAAGGAAATTCATCAAGACTGATTTTCTTTCTGTAATTTACGGCTTTAGTACACATATGTGAAGAAGATAAAAGGAAGGATCTTGTCATTAGCATTTTAACAAATTTCCATTGCTATAAGTTATTGAAGGACTCCCTATAACTTGTTGTTTCCTGAAGTACAGTGTTCAGTTGTTGACTCCAGCTTAATCACAGGTCCATTTCCTGTTCTAGAAATCAAAATCCTCCTTTTGATACTTGGAAGAAAAAACACAAATTATTTATGTTAATCTTTTTACTCCTTGAAATAAAACGAGGGCTATTATCTGCCAGGTCTGCAGAGGTTTCATCTCAGGACACCATCGTGATAGAAAACCTTCTCTGACTGAAAATTTTTTTACTTTGAAAGGGAATTTTAGATATTGGTCAACAACCAAACCTTATATGGCTGTTGTGGGTCTTCTGGGCTCTGTGGCCGTGTTCTGGAAGTTGTGGTTCCTAACGTTTCTCCAGCATCTGTGGCCAGCATCTTCAGAGGGCAGGAGCATAGATAGAAGTGAAATCTCTGTGCCCAGGTAGAGTGGCAATGTTCTATTTATAGAGCTAAATTATAGGAGATTAGGTGGGTTTTTTTGTTGTGTTTAAATGTTAACGAGTGGCTGATGAGCCTGATTAGCATGTTCATTGTGAGAAGTATTCCCATGTCCTGGTGGTTGGACTGAGGTCGTTGACCTTTTGCACGGTCAGTGACTCCTTTGATGTAGGGCAGGAATACTTTGTTTGTGGGTGGCTGTTTTTCTTCAGTTGGATGTTGTTTTCTTGGTTTGATGGCTCTTTTTATTTCATTCTTGGAATAGCCATTCGCCTGTAGGACCCAATTCAGATGGTTAAGTTCATTGTTGAGAAATTGGGTTTCACAGTTTCGATTAGCACAATCCACCAAGGTTTTGATCATGCCTTTCTTTTGTCGTGGGTGGTGATTGGAATTTTTGTGTAGATACCAGTCTGTATGGGTGGGTTCTTCCAACTGAAGAAAAACAGCCTCCCACAAACAAAGTATTCCTGCCCTAAATCAAAGGAGTCACTGACCGCATGAGAAAACTGATGGAAAAACAAAACTTTCAAACAGTCTTCAGACCCACCAGAAAAATACAACAAATGCTAAAATCAGCAAAAGACAAAAGGGACCCCCGCACCGCTGCAGGAGTATACTGCATACCATGCAGCTGCGGACAAGTATTCATCGGAACCACAAAACGAAGCATTCACACCAGGATAAAAGAACACGAAAGACACTGCAGACTACAGCAACCGGAAAAATCTTCAGTAGCTGAACATGCTCTCAAGCAAATGGGACACAAAATCCTATTTGAAAACACAGAAATACTGGCAACACCAAAAGGCACTACACCAGATTATACAGAGAAGCCATTGAAATTCACAAACACCAGTACAGTTACAATAAAAAAGAAGAAAGTTTAAAAATTAGCAAAACCTGGCTACCAGTCCTGAAAAACATAGCCTGCAAAAGGTCAATGAACTCAGTCCAACCACCAGGACATGGGAATACTTCTCACAATGAACATGCTAATCACGCTCATCAGCCACTCGTTAACATTTGAACACAACAAAAAAACCCACCTAATCTCCTATAATTTAGCTCTATAAATAGAACATTGCCACTCTACCTGGGCACAGAGATTTCGCTTCTATCTGTGCTCCTGCCCTCTGAAGATGCTGGCCACAGATACTGGTGAAACGTTAGGAACCACAACTTGCAGAACATGGCCACACAGCCCGGAAGACCCACAACAGCCATCGAACTCCGGCTGTGAAAGCCTTTGACAATACATCAAACCTTATATCTTTTTTTCCCATTTCTTAAACTTTATTAAATTTTTTCAACATATAGTTAAAAACTAACAAGGACAAAAACCTACAAAGAAAGGAGGAGAAAACTAAAATGTGTGAAAATAGAAAGAAGACTACGACAGAGTGACTTATGACTTTCCACAGCAAAGATATACAGAAATCAATATCAATCTCTTACTCCAATTTAAACTATAAGAAACATTATTTCTATAAAGCCTTTAAATTCTCAAAACAACATTCCACTCTAAAACACCTAATAAGCAAACAAATATTATCCTTCTTCACTATAATTTACTCCTCTCTGTCACCTAAACTAACAAAAAAATGTCTCATTACTAATATATATATAAAAAACTGTACCTTTATTAATACCCTTTTACCAAAAATAAAGGTGTTATCCAAAAACCAAAAGCATCCCTCTAAACACTTAAAAAGCCATCCTAAAAAACACATTTAAGCAATTATCGAAGTAAACAAAAGCATTTAAACTAACTTAAAATTATGTCCCAACATTTTATTACTATTATATATTTGAAAAAGCAACTTTGTTAATATCCTTTTATCAAAAATGAAAGTGTTATCCAAAAAACAAAAGCATCCATCGAAACCCTTCAAAAACCATCCTGATAAATCTATTTAAGCTATTATCCCACTTGGAAATAAAACAAGGCATTTGCATATCTCAATATTATACACAGAGCTTTACCCTTAGAAATCTCAACTTTTGCAGCCTGCCTTGAAAAGTCCAAATATTCTTTAGAAACCTTCCAGCCTTTGAAGCCTAATTCTCTTTCTTGATCTTGATGTTCCAGCAACACAACCTTTCCCAACTCTCCTTTTAAATCCAAAACTCTTTCTTCTTCAAATTTCCACAGGTCAGTGTTTCTCCGTTCACTTTTTGACTCCGAGTCTATTATCATTGTCATCTTCTTTGGAGAAGCAGCTTTGTGTTTGGGGTGATTCTCAACGTTGTCAGCTTCTTCCAATTGTTGGCACAATTTGAACTCCCCAAGTTCTGAGAGATGATGCAGAACTTGAGTGACTTCAAGGTAAAATCCTTTTAAAATCACTTTAATTTCCTCCATGTCTCTCCACAGTAGATTTTGTCATCCTCTAGTGATTCAAGAAGGTAGAGTCCATTTAGGCAGTTGTATTGAAAATATCCTCCAGCTCTTTTTCTTCAGAAGTAGCCAATCAGCATAGTAAAAAGTGAAAACAAAGACCATTCTCACTGGAAGGTAGAGGTAGATCGTTCAAAATTCAGCTCCGCAGATTCACCAAGGTAGGAAAAAAAAAGGAAGAAAAAGAAAAACAACGATCTTTATTTCTCAGTGCTACACTTCATATAAATGAAAAGCCAAATTAACAAATTAACAAATCCCAAAAATAATGAAGATCACCAAGAGATTCCGCATTTCTTTGTTGTAAAAAGCCTCTCTTACGTAACAAATATACCAAGAAAACCCAAAAAGCTTGGTGTTTTAGAAATGGGGTGGCCAGATTTAGTGTCTGTTTTTCAGTTTCGGCACAGCCCCAAACTTGATGATAGCCCTGACTCCCAGCAGTCTCAGTCACGGATTGATCGCAGGAAGTCCGTTCCATGACACTGCCACAAGAAACAAGGGTCCCCGTTGGGGGAGATGGGCGGTAATATAAATCTAATAATAAAATAAAATAAAATAAAATAAAATAAAATAAAATAAAATAAAATAAAATAAAATAAAATAAAATAAAATAAAATAAAATAAAATAAAATAAAATAAAATAAAATAATAAAATAAAATAAAATAAAATAAAATAAAATAAAATAAAATAAAAAATAAAATAAATAAAATAAAATAATAAAATAAATAATAAAATAAAATAAAATAAAATAAAATAAAATAAAATAAAAATAAAATAAAATAAAATAATAAATAAAATAAAATAAAATAAAATAAAATAAAATAAAATAAAATAAAATAAAAAATAAAATAAAATAAAAAATAAAATAAATAAAATAAAATAATAAAATAAATAAAATAATAAAATAAAATAAAATAAAATAAAATAAAATAAAATAAAAATAAAATAAAATAAAATAAAATAATAAATAAAATAAAATAAAATAATAAAATAAAATAAAATAAAATAAAATAAAATAATAAATAAAATAAAATAAAATAAAATAATAAATAAAATAAAATAAAATAAAATAAAATAAAATAAAATAAAATAAAATAAAATAAAATAAAATAAAATAAAATAAAATAATAAAATAACTGCTGTCTGGAGAATAAAAAGTGTAATTTCCCGGATTCTCCTTACCCCCAGAGAATTCTTCAGACTGCAGGAGTCCAGATTGCACCCAGAAAATGCTGGGCCACCATCACTGCTTAAAAAAAGCAGTACTGATCAGTCTGCCGTATCCCACCGGAAGTCAACCAAAACTGATATCAATACTTCATCCAATCATTTATTTCAATAATTCCCAAATATAAATAAGGGTTTTCTTTTATTTTCTCGTTTATTCTTCCCGATATTTTGTCAGTTATGCATTTTATTTGCTTTATTGACTTTTTGTGATCTACAGATTGCATCATTATACTGATGGTTTACAAGATGAAGTATTTACTAATGTTGTTATTGTATAGACAACTTTTATCCCTTAATCTTTGAAAAAAATATTACTGATATCTTTGAAAGGGGAAGTAAATCTTATCACTGTGGGCTACCTGATATACAAATCTCTTCTCTTGCCTTCTTTTCCAATGTAGCTCAACCAATTTATGAGAGGGGTCTCATTCAATAATAGCGCTGGACAAAAAATTTCTTTCAACCAAAATGGAGAATTGGAGACTGGATTGGATATTATGAATTGGATCACATTCCCAAATCTATCTTTTCTGAGAGTCAGAGTTGGAGGGGTGGACCCCATGGGTTCCCAAGAAGCATTGTTCACCATTGAAGAGGATGATATTGTATGGCCAGAGAGGTTTAACCAGGTATGGGACAGATCCATTTTGGCTTGTAGTCTAATATCTTTCCACCATTCTTGGGGTTCTCTTCGATCCAAAAACTCACACAGCAATTACATTCAGGAACATAATATTTCAAATACTCCAAGATTGCTAAACTCCCTCCAGACAAAACTGGGGAACTTTACAAAGTCACTCCACCTGGTGAACCCCTGGGAGTCTTCTAAGTTAGATGTGTGAATGGAGCGATGGTGGTACTTAAGGAGAGCTGATGTTTCTTGGCATATTGACATAAAAAAGTATGTTTTCCCATTCAGTAAGAGCCACCCAGATGTGCAAAAGGAATGATATGCCTAGGATATTGCAGATATTTTGAATTTTATAGAAAAATCAGATGTAATAATGGTCTATCAAGCTTTCAAACATACCAACTGCCTACCTTATAATCCTTATTCAATGTTATGTAGTGCTGAATGGTTGTATGGCTGAGCACTTTCTCCAACTGAAATCATCCTTCTGTCTTGTGATTAAACTAAAAAAAATCTAACCACATATGAAGGCAGAGAAGCAAAGCATGATGACACTCGTTAGTGATGTGCAACCACTAAGTACAGATTAGTGAAAGACAAAGCATTCTCTTCTTTCCTTCATGAACAGGTCCAACCTCTATCTTGGTGTAACAGCAAGTGCCAGTCAGGTTATACTAGGAGCAAGATTGAAGGGAAGCCATTTTGTTGCTATGATTGTCTACGATGTCCACATGGAAAGATTTCCAAGCAAGAAGGTGAGTTGTTGCCTATGTTATCCTAGAAAAGCAATCAAAGTATTCGAAGCCAAGCCAATAGCAGAACTCGGATGGCTCAGCAGGTTAAACAGCTGAGCTGTAGGCTGCCGATCAGAAGGTCGGCAGTTCGAACCCCGCGCGATGAAGTGAGCTCTCGTCGCTAAGTCCCAGCTTCTGTCAACCCAGCAGTTCGAAAGCTTAGCAAGTAGATAAAATGGGTACCACCTTAAGTGGGAGAATTTTCTGGCATCCTGTCGGGAGCCAGTTCCACCAGAGAAAAGATAGGACAGACGGTGAGGACAGACCCGGAAGTGACATCAACAGGACGTCAGCAGCCGGCTCAAGGCATCTTGGGAATTGTAGTCCAGAGCCTTAGAAGAGCCGGTTCCCTTACCCCCTCTCCTGGTGCATGGGTTAAATTACACTCTATAGTTGGTGATAATGTATAATGATAAAAATGTGTATGTATGTATGTATGTATGCTGCCTAGAGTCCTCCGTTAGGGATGGGATAGGTGGGGTATAAATAGCACTATAAATAAATAAATAAATAAATATATAAACTCCTCTATGGTGCCGAACTTGGCACTTTCTCCAATTTTTCACCATTTGAACTTGTGCAATCCAAACTTCTAAGATCAGACCTTCAAGTCCCAAAATGTTTCGTTTCATTTATTTATTTATTTATTTATTTATTTATCCTGCTTTTATTATTTTTATAAATAACTGAAGGCGGCGAACATACCTAATATTCCTCCTAGCCCAGCAGCCTTCACTAGACCAAACTGTCTCTAAAAAAAAAATGAGTCCCATATTTCATTATACTTATCCTTACAAAGTCTACATCTTTTTTTAAAAGATTTTTTTATCCCGCATTTATTGTTTTTTATAAATAACTCAAGGTGGGGAACATAACTAATACTCCTTCCTCCTCCTAATTTTCCCACAACAACAACCCCATGAGGTGAGATTGGGCAGAGACAGAGTGACTGGCCAAAACTCACCCAGCCGCCTTTCATGCCTAAGGAGGGACTAGAACTCACAGTCTCCTGGTTTCTAGCCTGGTGCCTTAACCACTAGACGAAACTGGCTAAAGCCACCCTGAGACTAGAGACAGGCCTCATGAAAGTGGAGGCTAGGGTCACATAGAAACAACAGAGCATCTGCTCCTCCAGGGCCTGCATTATAGAGTCATTTGAACTAGCCTCATCCTACCATTATAGTATAAGTACCCAGGGCACTCAGGACATTTTACAACTCCCTGATGCTGTCAGATACCAACCCTGCTACAGCATACAATGATGCCAGGTTCTGCGCAGCAGCGCTTAAAATTTGCCAGACAGTCACTGGTTTCATAAATTAAACTTTAAAAAGTAAGGGTTCCCCCAGCACAGTTGTGCAGTCATGTCCGAGTCTAGGGGCAGGTGCTCATCTCCGTTTGTTAGTCGAAGAGCTAGCGTTGTCCGAAGATGCTTCCACGGTCATGTGGCTGGCATGAAGTGTGCGGAACGCTGTTACCTTCCCACCGAAGTGGTACCTATTCATCTACTTGCATTTGCATGCTTTTGAATTGCTAGGTTGGCAAGAGCTGGGACGAGTGCGGGAGCTCACTCCATCACACGGGGCTAGGGATTTGAACCTCCGAACTTGTGATCTTCTGATCAACAAGCCTGGCATCTTACCCACTGAGCCACCACACCGAGCACCCAATCCAGCACATTAGAGTACTGCAGTACTGTAGTATCAACCTTTATCCTCCACTACATCCTTCTAATGCTCCTTCTCCCCCTTTTCATTTTATATTCCTTTTCTTTTCCTTTAGACATCTTTGGTATCAATATCTACCTCTATCTGTATCTCTATCATCTATATCATCTCTATCATCTCTATCATCTCTATCTTTGTCTGTTTCTGTCTCTGTCTCTATCTCTATCATCTCTTTATTTAGACTTTAATGTATTTTCTATGCTTATTACTGAAAGTACCCCACCCTCATTATGGTGCTCTTTCACCGTAATAAAGATTTGATCCTAGAAAACATACCAAAATTAAATGTTGAGTCACAGCAGCAATGGAAATTTTAGAATAATGCTCTAGATTGATGGTTCCATGTGGCTGACGAATGTAGTAAAAGATCGGAAATTCACCACCTTTAAGTTTATTTAATGGATTTTAACTGTGATACCAAGAAGCATGTCCGGGAGCAAAGGGATTTTCAAATATAACGGTATTGGAAGTCAACAGGTGTATTTGATTTTCACATTCTAAACTGTCTTCTTAACATGAAGTGTTCAGTTTTGATTTGTTCAATGCCATTGGTAAGTTGCTCATTTATTTTCCAGATATGGATGATTGTTCTCAGTGTCCAGAAGATCAGTACGCAAATGTGAACCAGGATTTGTGTCTTCCAAAGATTGCAACATTTCTGATGTATGAAGAAACTTTGGGGATCGTTTTAGCCAGTTCTGCTGTTTTCTTTTCTTTGGTCACAGTTGGAATCCTTTGGATCTTTATTAAGCATCAGGACACTCCCATAGTCAAAGCCAACAACCGGAATCTCACCTATGCTCTCCTTGTTGCTCTCTTGTTGTCTTTCCTTTGTTCTTTGTTATTCCTTGGAAAACCTGACAAAGTGACCTGTCTCCTTCGTCAAACTGCCTTTGGTATCATCTTTTCCATGGCCATTTCTTGTGTATTAGCCAAAACTATCATTGTGGTTCTGGCTTTCATGGCCACCAAGCCTGGGTCTAAGATGACCAAATGGGTGGGGAAAAGATTAGCCATGTCCATCGTGTTGGGCGGCTCCTTAATTCAAGGAATTTTTTGCACTATATGGCTGACAACATCTCCCCCATTCCCAGATGCTGACACAAATTCAGTGGCAGGAGAAATCTTTCTGGAGTGTAACGAAGGATCTGCCTTCATGTTCTACTGTGTCTTGGGCTATATGGGCTTCCTTGCCTTTATCAGCTTCACGGTGGCTTTCCTCGCTAGAGATTTGCCAGATGTTTTCAATGAAGCCAAATTTATCACCTTCAGCATGTTGGTCTTCTGCAGTGTTTGGTTGTCCTTTGTTCCAACGTACCTGAGCACAAAGGGGAAATATATGGTTGCCGTGGAGATCTTCTCCATCATAGCTTCCAGTGTTGGGTTACTGATTTGTATTTTCTTCCCTAAATGCTACATCATTGTGTTGAGGCCTGCTCTAAACAGCAAAGAATGGCTAAGAAGACAAAACCGCAGAAAAACATAGAATTGTATGTCTCTGTATTTCAGATTATCTATAGGAAAACAGAATCGTGTAAAGTTCTAATCCAGGATCACTTACCTAGAGTTAAGCCCTTTCCAGTCTTCACATTTAATTCTCAGTTTATAGGCAAAATAATGTATTGACACTTACATATTATCTGTTTTATTTGTGTAAACAAGTCTGTAACGATTGCTGGCTTTAACTTCAAAGAAAACAACTTCACTCAGTTTCTTAGCAGAAAAGGAAAGTTATTTAATTGAAGAATGCTACAGGAATCTCAGAGAAAGCTGAAACTGGTGAAATTGACATCAAGACTCTAATTATAACATTCCCTTAGTGAGACCACATTCCCCCTCCCCACACCGGGCTCAGGCAATTATAGTTGACTTTGGTTCCCAGTGTCTGCTGATCGCTGTTTGGTTTCTTTCCCCCCTTCCCTCACATAAACAATCTTGACACGTGTCTAGCTGGCTCTGCTGGCATGAAGCGGCAAGCTTGCTCTGCTGGTGGGAAGCGGCAAATGAATGCACTAAGATCATTTAGTTGCATGATCCTTACATGGCGCTCCACCTGAAAGGGAAAGTCTAAAACAGTTATGACAAGGAAATGCAATACATGTAAAGCAGGATTCACTTTGGTTTGCTGGGGTATCATTGGTGGAACTTTTTAACAAGTCTTTGGGCACAGACATGGTTGCTGGCTACCCATTTGTTGTCCGGGAAGTGTTTGCACTTGACTAGATATTGCAGAGCTCCCTGAAAACTTCTGGAGTCTAGAATTTCTTTGATTTCAAAATGTTCTTCCCCTCAATCATGGTTGGGGTAGGTGGAGATTGTTCTGAGTGCCAATCATTTGAGGTTCTCACAGGCTTCAATAAACTGCAATGGAATACTGGATGGATTTTTGTATACAGTATATTGTGATCTGTCCATAATGACAGTGGTGTGGCCTTTGTCTGCTGGGAGGATGATGATAGTTTGGTCCATCTTTAGGTTTTTGTGGGCTGATCTGTCCTCTGCTTTCAGTTGGTTCTCTTTCCATGTCCTTCTGGTTTGTGGTATGATTATCTGTCTTCTCTTGGGTTTCTGTAGTAAGTCCTGTAGTTTTCAATGCTCCTTCTAAAGCTGCAAAGAATTCTAATTTGTTTACATCCTCTGTCTTGTAATTGAGGCCTCTCTGTAGGATATTGTGTTCTGCATTAAGCCAAAGACTTACTTGAGGACATAGAAAACCTACACCCCAGTAAACACCAATCCCATACAGAAACTGGACAACCAGGTCAAAAGAATCCTCAACGACCTAACCAAGAAAGGTCAAATCACAAAAGAAGAACAGAGGCGGATGAAAAGCAGTGGACCCATCATCCCACGCTTCTACGGATGGCCGAAAATACACAAGCCCGACATACCACTCCATCCAATTGTATTGTTACCATGGACCCCAACATACAACATAGCTAAAGAACTCACAAGAAAACTTGGGCATCTCACAGAGGAAAGTGAATACTCTATCAACTCTCCACTACAGTGCCTCCAGAAAATCAAAGACATAAAAATAGATGAAAATGAAATTATGGTGTCATTTGATGTCACTGCACTCTTTACATCCATAGACCAAGAACTAGCAATTGAATCCATGGCAGCAGTTCTATGCAACACACACGACCTAACCAGATACACTAAGATCAAAATACCCAGAATCATGGACCTCATCAACCTCTGCCTCACCACCTACTTTCAGTTTGATGGACAAATATACCAACAAATCAAAGGAACACCTATGGGATCACCACACTCAGGACTCATAGCAGAGATTGTAATGCAATGTCTAGAAAGGATAGCACTCCCACGCATACAACCCAAAGTATGGATCCGGTATGTAGATGACACCTGTGTCATAATAAAAAGGGATCAACTGGAAGAAACACATGAAACCATCAACAACATCTTCAAAGGAATAAAATTCACAAGGGAAGAAGAAAACAACAACACACTACCCTTCTTGGACATTCTCATCAGTAGCGGAAATGATGGCATTCTAGAAACACAAGTCTACCGGAAATCTACTCACACTAACCAAGTACTCCACTACCAAAGCAATAACCCAACCTCCCACAAGAGGAGCTGTGTAAGAACACTATTCAGACGAGCACAAACGCACTGCAGCAACCCAGAACACCAGAAAAAGGAAACAGACCACTTATGTAGCATCTTCCAGCAAAATGGATACCTATGCAACTTTATCAAAAAGTGCCTGAACACTCAACCCACCACACCAAAACCAACAGAAGCTATGAAAAGGATTACATTGCCATACATCAGAAACTACTAATAGACTGTTACAACCACATGGCATCACCGTAGCACAGGGCTTTCCAAAGTTTTCCGTGGCGACACACCAACTGCCGTTGGTGTGTCGCCACGGGAAAACCCGGAAGTACTGCTGTTGCGGCAGCGCACAAAAACCCGGAAGCGCTGCTGCCGCTTTCTCTTTTTGTGCGCCGCCGTTGGTGTGTCGCCGTGGGAAAACCCTGAAGCGCTGATGATGGTCAGCGCTTCCAGGTTGTGTGGCGGCAGACCAGACTGTGTGTGGCGACACACTTTTGTGTCACGACACACAGTTTGGAAAACTCTGCCGTAGCACATAAACCAACCAAAACCCTTCACAACATCTTAAGTAACCCAAAAGACCCAGTAGCCCAAGAAGAAAAAACAGGAGTTATCTACAACATACAGTGTAACGACTTTTGCAGCCACTATGTAGGACAGACCAGCAGAAGACTAGCAGAACGCATCCACGAACACCAACTAGCAGTCAGAAGACACAATGAAAACTCCTTAATCTCACAACACATGGACAGACTTTAAAGCCCTACATGGCATGGGACCAGGTTACCTGAAGAACCGTCTCATCCCCGTTCAATCAACCCGTCCCACCCGGTCCTGCAGAGAGGGCACGCTACGAACCCCATCTGCAAGAGAGTTCCATCTGACGGGGTGTAGGAGACGTGCCTTCTCTGCAGTAGCCCCCGCCCTTTGGAATATTCTTCCCCCTGAAATAAGATTGGCCCCCTCTCTCCTGGACTTTAGAAAAAACTTAAAGACCTGGTTATGTCAACATGCTTGGGGAGGGGAGGTGAATAGCCAGGCTTGGGGTTGGCTGGTCCCTTAGATCTGCCCTGACCAGCCTTATCAACCAGGGAAATGAGATCTACCACTCCTGGATCAAATTGCATAATGTGTGTGTAGGTATGTATGTATGTATGTATGTATATATGTGTGTGTGTGTGTGTGTGTGTGTGTGTGTGTGTATATATTATTGTTGATTATTGATATTTATTGTTTTAATTGATTTTAAACTCTGTTGTGAACCGCCCAGGGTCCCTCCTTGTGGGGGAGATGGGTGGGATATAAATGTAATAAATAAATAAATAAAATAATAAACCATACTTTCAACTGGGAAACTGAGCATCTTAAACCAAGCCAAATCCAAAAATGCTAGAGAATTCCTGGAAGCTTTGCACTCAGACAAAGCAGCCATCAACAGCATTGATGGCATTTACATACCATTCATAAGAGACAATAGAAAAGCCAGAACACCAGAACACCTCCTTGCCAGCAATCAACACCCAGATAGGCAAAGATTAACACCAAGATTTGCACCAGAGGAGTGATCATTATCGAGGACCGCACATTAGACAAATGGCCTATTGGGATCCTTATACAGTATTAAACAATATATTCATGTGCAGAAAGAATCCAAAATTTACATATAATATGGCCCTTTATTTGAATAAAACTTTTCAATTGAGATCGGCATATGTGAGCCTCATTGAGGCAAAGTGTAGCGGTTATTCAGAAACATGATTTGTATTTTTATTCTTTTTTATCTAATTTGTTTCTTTTCTTTTCTTTAATTAGTTTTATTTAATTTTATTTAATTATGGAAGAATTTCATGCACATAGAGGTTAGATTTTAAAGTATACCTCAAAGGAAAAAAAGGTGTGGGCTTGGAGTGAGGAATTTGGAGTCACAGTAGTTGGTGCCTGCAAGTCTGTGAGAAGGGCTAAGTTCTGTTTATTTTAGCCTGATCACAAGGTTTCTGCTATTATGTTCTTACAGAGTAAAGGTTAAGGTGTAAGAACTTTTCAATTTCCAGTCACAATATAACAATTTAGGAAATAACAAAAGATATGGACTGGGGAGATGTATCAAGGTGGTCTGTAGTATTTCTGGATTCTGGATTCTTTTGATTTCCCTCAAATCAACCAGATCAGCTTTTGTTCATTTGGAAGAGTTAATCTTTGTAGTTTCAATCTAAGATATTTTTTTCTGAATTCTTCAAAGCCCTTTGTGGCTACCCAGAATGCAAAATTTTCTGTGTGATTGGGTTTTGGACTTGTTGGAAGGGTCCTTCAGTTCAGGAAAGAGAACCTGCCAGAGATGAAGCTCTGGTTGTAGGATTTCATCAATCATGCATCAGAGCATGCTTAGAAAGTGAAGCAGAAACCTGCTACGAAGCAGATGTCTTCAAGGAACTCTGACATCTTTCTCCCTGATAAAAGATTTGACGTTTTGTCCGCCATTCCTGGTGTTTTGAGATGTTTGTTCCTTATCTGCATCTAGCTGGAGAAGGGTTGACTAATCGGATGAGTCCTCTGATGTTGTCATGAGTAACTGGCCAATGAATTTGATCAACACATTAAACTATGTGATTCAAATCAAATCAAATCTTTATTATGATCTTTGACCAGCCTTTACAGTAGAAAAAGAAGTAGTTTAGTACAACCATTTATTATCAAGGGGAAAAAAGAAAACAAGAAAACAGTAAAACAACATATCTACTTAAATGTTTTATGCAATTGTATGACTTCTTAAAGATATTGGACCACCTGGTGTGTGAGTGTAGAGTTAGCATCCCTTAAAAAGTAATCAACATAAAATCTGTAAGGATGACCATCAAATTTAGATATTATTAGGGAGCTCAAAGCAAGTCTTGGGGTGCCATAAAAAGAACACCATATGAGGACATGAGCAAGAGTTTCTACCTCCCTAGATCCACAAGGACATAGTCTCTGTAAATAAGGAGTCCCATGAAATTATCCCATCAGCTATGCTGAAGGGAGGGCATCAAAATCGGCTCTGGAAAAAGCCCATCTATATTTCCTTAGGGTTAGACTGTATAGATACCCCACAATTGAGGGTTTGCATCTATCTAACATTTGGCGATAGAATTCGGGGGCACTGGTGAGACTGTTTTCACAATCAATGTCCATAATTCTTTCTTTTACTATTGATTTGGCCTTCTCCAGGGTTGATTGGCCTAAATATTCAGGAGCCCAAGACTGAAAGGTTCTTCTATACAGGTACAGTGCCAATGTATAGATTGGTAGCTCTCTGAGAAAAGCAGAGGCATCAGGCCAGGAGGGTCAATTATGATTCTGAGTTCTGAGATGAGAATGCTGGTCCAGGCTTGGGCCTTAATACTTGGCATATTAGCTTCAAGCCCCAAGACTGCATTAGGGGCACATTTTAGGGTACCAAACAAAGTCCTGAGGAAATTTGATTGATTGGTTTCATAAACCCTTAGGTTCATATATGGGCCAAGTTGTATCCCATATAATAGTTGGGCAACTGTTTTACCGATAAAGAGTTTAATTGCTGCTGAAATGTAATTTCCCCCCTGCTGCCTATACATTTTAATTATCACTTCAGACCTTTTTTGGGCAGTGGAAGCGGCATAATTTACCTGTGCTGTTAATTTCCTAGAGTTCTGAAATATTATGCCCCAGTACTGAAAACATTTAACTTGCTCTAATTCATGGGAATCAATTGTCCACTTGTGCCTTTCTTAGTGCCATCTTCGTGGCTACAGTAGACGAGGAGAGAAGAACTGCATCATCCGCATAGAGTAGAACTGGGAGATGTCTATAGGCTACTTATGTGCATGGATATCAACTCTCTGAAGGGTTTTAATCAGAGAGTTGATATATATCTTAAAAAGCAATGGTGCTAAAATGCATCCTTGTTTCACCCCCATAACAGTCTGAATAAAGTCAAAAAGTAAAGAAGAGACATGCTGGAAGGCAGATGTCTTCAAAGAACTCTGTAATATTTCACCCTATAAAAGAGTTCATGATTTTCCACCATTCCTGGGGTTTTGAGATTTTATTTCCATACGTGCATCCAGCCGGAAGAGGGTTGACTAATGGGATGAGTTCTCAGTAACTGGCCAATGAATTTGACCAACACATTAAAATATGTGACTATGTTAGCAGTTCTGAATACAATGCTAACTTCACAAAAATGGGTTCAACGCTGGTTAGAATATTCAAAAGAATAAACAAAATTAAGTCAGGGGAAGAGGTAAATTGAACTCTAGCAAGACAGCTTTGCATTTCTATATTGGGGTTTGCCATCGATAGCAGTGTTGTCTCTGGATGGACAAGCACAACCTGTGAAAAAGCAGTTTTGCAATTCAGGGTTCTTTCTGGACTCATGGCACCTGCTACTGAACAGCTGGTAGAAACCATGACTAAAAAGGACCAGCTTCAGCTGATGCCCAACTGCAGCTTTACCTTGTGTAAGAGGACCTGCCCACTTTAACTTATCCGTAAATCCTCATTATCACTAGATAAGCTACTGCAATGTTCCTTATATAGGGCTGCACTTAAAGACTACCTGGAAAATACAAATTGTCCAGAATGCAGGAGTCTCTGTGTTAATGGAAGGCTATAGAACCATCTATCTATAGTTGGCCTGAATTGTGTCAACTTGTCTTTGAGAAATTGAACCAAACCGAGGTGTTTTCATGATTCAAAAGATAAGAATTGGGGAGAGCTCTCCCCCCAGTCATTTAGCTGTCTCCTTTTGATTCCTTTCTGTAGGGAATGGTGGGTAGTCAGAAAAGTTTCAAGATGAGATTAAGACATAGAAAAAAACCCAATAGTACTAGCAGGATCATCTACCAGAGGAGGAGGAGGAGGAGGAGGCGGCAGCTGCCCTATCCATGGGAAGAAGACTCCCAAGGAATTGCAAGAGAAAATGCAGAAATCAATTACCAACTCTTGTGCCACCAACAATGGTGGGATGGATTACTATGACCTAGAGCACTCCTGTGTGTTTTCTGAAATATTCTGATACCCAAGTGAAACTGAAAATATGGAAGACAGTGTTTAATTAGACTTTTATCCAAAACGAGAATGTGTTTATGGGGAAGGACTTCGCTGCTTTTCACTCTGTTCAACAACTTTCTAGATCTTTTCTGATAATTTCCATGTGATTCCAGGCATTAACAGAGAATTATAATCAGAAGTGGCTGAAGGGAGTAAAAGGAGCTCCATAGAATAATAAAAGTAATCTCTACTGAGATGGCAAAAACATGTTTTCTTCTTCAAAGTTTACCTGGGCTTTGATTCTAAAATTGTTGAGTTTTCTACTGCAATTATCAATCCCTATATAATTATTTCAACTTCACCTCTAACTCCTGGGGTGTGGCTAAGCCATTAGCTGAAGTTGAATTAAACTTAATAAAAGAGCATCTTGGGACAGAGAAATTGGCTTACAGGAAAAAATGCTTCTGTTGAAGATGGTGATATTTGCAGTATTGGTTATTGTGCCTTTACCTCAAGTGGTGTGCAAGATTCGCAGTGCTAAATGCATCAACAATGACCCTCTGCCTTTTCTTCACAAGAAATATCAGTCAGGAGACTTCATTGTTGTGAATATGCTCTCTCAAATCTATCTCTTCCAGACAATGATAGACTTCACCAAACGTCCCTCTAGGGAGCTCTTTGAGGACACTGTGTAAGATTTTACACACAGAAACCTAATTAATTTGAACTGGGAGGTCTTTCATATTCATATTAGCCTCACTGCTAATGATTGGCATTAAATCTTCTTTGGTGGATGGCACCATCTACATCCTCGCCCTCTTCCTCCTTTTCCATCATCATCTTCTCCTCCTCTTCCTTTTCATAATACTCCATCAAAATCCTTAATTGTTATGTGATGACTATATCCTGAAGAAAAAAAGAATGTTCATTTTTTTTCAAATTTTCTCAAAATTATGAGGAAATAATCAAGCATTCCACACAAATAGAAATTGTATTAGGGAAAAATATATATAATACCAAATATTGGAAAAGGAGGAGGAAAAGCTTAGCCACTTTGCGTGATGGGATGATATTCCACAACTAGAATTTTTTTCCAAGGAACTGTTGGAATATTCATATACTCGTGAAGTTGAAAGGGGTGATGTTCACTACTGAGTTCACCTCCATGCATAATGGGTGAATCTGGTCTCTTGCAGTGGGTAACTCTAAGTGCTTTCCTGGGAAATAGATGGTTTACGATGTATTAGATCTTGCTCAGGTGTGAACTGGATTTTGCAAAGAGGATGTTTCAGCAAACTGCACATTGGGTCGTGCTATATTGCCCAAGAAGTCTTAGAGCTTCTCCAACAGTTTGTGTTTCCACTTATACACCCACAGATTGAGGTTAATTATAGGAATCTTCCTGAGAGTCCTTCTCTTAAAATAATTTACACACAGAAGAGAAAGTATCATGTCCTTCCGTAGATTCTTTATTGAAAAGCCCAGTTCCCAAATAATACATTACTGAAGTATGAAATGTTTACCTTTTTTCTCTACTGAGGGTTTATTTTTCAAAAGTTGTCATACAAATTTTTCACTTTGCCTTTTACAGCATTAAAAAATTGCTAGTTTTTACAAGTTCACTTCTTGGTACAGTACATGACATCAGTATAATAACAATTTTGTTAAGCAGAATCTTAATGATTTTCTTCTTTAATTATCAGATTAGTTAAATACCCTCTCTGATGTCATGGAAGAAGTTATGCTCATTTATTTGGTCAAAATTCTTCTATATTTCTACTCTTACGAGTTGTATGTTTTATGTGTTTTGGAGGTTTTAAAGAAAATTGAGTGTCTTTTATCCTCCAAACTGCATCAGTACCCTATTGAAAATAAATAATAAGTGACTTCAGTTTCTGAAATTATTACCCAGAGCAGGGTTTCTCAACCATGGATCATTGGAAACCCAGTTACAAGATGGGTCACTATGGTTCACTGGGTGATCACGATTTATTTATTAAAATTATTTCAAATTTGGGCAATTTCACATTAAAGAGGTAAGTTTCATTCTTCACTTTTAGTTTCAGAACACTGTTAATGCAGATACTGTATACAGGCCTACACATGAAACAAATATAATAATTTTGTAACTATTGGCCTATATTTGAGCATCAATGTGTACAGGTTCCCAGAGGCCTGAAAAATATTTCAAGGATTCCTCCAAGGTCAAAAGGTTGAGAAACGCTATCCGAGAGGGATGAATACTGGAAAACTGTTCATAATTTTCATAACTAGTATTTTTCAAAGACTATGAAAACCTCACTTATGACACTACTCATTAAAATCAGAATGGTTGCAACTCTAAATTGTCACAGTCACTTCTAAAGATAGATAGATAGATAGATAGATAGATAGATAGATAGATAGATAGATAGATAGATTATTGATTTAGTCTTTTGACCATATCAAAATAAAATAAAATAAAATAAAAAGCCATTATAAACATACAAGTAGATACAAGTATAACTGTAATACAAAGTATATGATGTGCCTTCTTTTCAACTGAATTCATGGAGATAGAATATGTAATTCCCATTCCAGGGTCATGACTCCAATCTACCAGCACATCTTGGCCTTAGAATTTGCCATCAACGAGATCAATTCAAATCCCCATATTTTACCCAATCAGAGCCTTGGTTTTCAGATCTATAATACCTACTTTATGACTAGTTGGACATATCGTGCCTCACTGGAACTTTTCTCTACAAAGGGCCAGTTCATCCCTAACTACAACTGTGATATGCAGCACAGGCCAATAGCAGTCATTGGAGGACCTACCTCTGACGTATGTCTACACATGTCTACCATCCTGTCCATTTACAAGATGCCACAGGTATGAGCTTTGATGGAGCCCAGACCAAGTAGATAACCATCCATGCACTGTTCCCTTCTTTTTATGGGGGTGTTTATGGCATAGGAAGGAAGGGGTTCTTCTTGAAAAAAAAATATTATTCTTAAGGAAACTGATGAAACTGTGGACTACAAGGGATGCTCTGGCATACTAATATCCCCAGGCTTGTGTCTGTAATTCTTCTGACCTTTTACTGTTTGAAAGACCCAAAAGATTAAAGAGGGTGCTGTGACTTCCCAACAATTAATTCTCCATTAATGCATTATTTAAGAGAAATAATCACTAAAAATATACAGCATTCTCAAAACTGTAAAAACAGAAAAAGTATTTTAAGGAGCAATATTCCAGTTTACAATTCCCAGTTCTTCTTAATGATATTGAAGGAAAGGTATGGAATGAGAGAGGAATTGGGGAAAAATAAATTATATAAAATGCCAGGAATTGGGGCAACAGAGACGGAGAAATGAGATGAATCTTAATGGAAATTTTGCATCAATAGTTTCTCGTGTACTGCAGGACAAATTCTTGTATTGTCTGTTGCAATACAAAATTATGTCTCATTTCTATAAAATACAAACTTTTATGAACTTCTGCTGATTTTGCTGATGTCGCTCAGTTTTTGGAATTATGACATAGTAATCAGCACATAGCATGCTCTGAATATGTTTCTGAATTGTAGGTGAACTCAAAATATGAAATATTTGTTGAGCCTTAACATCTATGTTGTAGCCTAAAAAGATAAATTATATCACTAATAAAACTTTTAGCAAAATTACTTGTTGCTAATTTGTATTTTTCTTTTTTTAAAGTTCATGTATGGTTTCATTACAGAAAGTTATTCAAAAAAAGAGATTGATTTATATCAACAAATGTTCCCAAATATGGACCATCAATATAAAGGGATTTTTCAATTACTGTTGTATTTCCAATGGACATGGATTGGGATCTTGTCTGTGAATAATGACAGTGGTGAGAAGTTTGTACAAAATCTGATTCCCAGGTTTGCCCAGAGAGGGATCTGCTCAGCCTTCATTGAAACATTTCCAGTCATTGAGTATTCAAATAATATTCTTGATTTGGTGGAAATGGGGCTTGAAATGTACATGGTGGTCATGAGAAGCACTGTTAATGTAGTACTAATTCATGGTGAAATTTATGGAATTATAGCTCTGAGACTTCTTTCCAGCAATTTGAAATCAGAAGATGTACCATTATGGAGAAAAGGTAAAGTCTGGGTTATGACAGCTGAGATGGATTTCACGTCACTTCCGCATCTAAGCAATACTGACCTAGTCTTCCTCCATGGTGCTCTATCTTTTGCAATTCACTCAGAGAAGGTGTTAGGATTCCAACAGTTTTATCAGATGAGGAACCCTCTCTTGGAAAAAGAAGATATTTTTATCAAGGTCTTCTGGGAAAATGCCTTTGAATGTTCCTTCTCCATCTCTGGAACAGAAGCAGAAAATGAGGTTCCCTGCACTGGAAAGGAGAAACTGGAAGCTCTTCCTGCCTCTGTGTTGGAAATGGACATGACTGGCCACAGCTACAGCATCTACAATGCCATCTATGTGGTGGCACATGCTTTGCATGACTTCCATTCATCGATGGTGGAATACAGAACTAGAGGGCATGAAGCCAAAGTGAATCCTCTGGATCAAAATCTTTGGAAGGTAAACCTTTGAGCAAACCAATTACTGGCTGTTCACCATATCTGTAACCCCGATCCGAAACCTAAATTAAATTCATTATCCATGGGGAACATATCTAAGCATGTAGGTTTGCTAAATGTCATCTTCTCTCTACCTGTAGTCCAAATAATGTCTTTATAAGTTATTATATCTGCATATTCATTAGGACAAGGGTATACAATTTGTTATGCCCTTCATTTTACATTAATGGAGTTCTTTATTTGTCCTTACAATATCTAGGTTTTCTACGTCTTTCCTAAACTTCCACATCTCAAGACCTTTCACAGGTTGGAGCATTTATTTGAAATCCAATTTGTTTCAAAGGAAGTCCATGAAGACTGATTTTATTTATGTAATTAATGTTTTTAGTACACATATACCGTATGAAGGTAAAAGATAAAAGCAGGGCTCGTCATTTGCATTTTAACAAATTTCTGTTGCTATAAGTTATTGAAGGGCTCCATACAACGTGATGTTTCCTGCAGCACAGAATTCAGTTGTTGACTCCAGTCTAATCATAGGTGCAGTTCCATTTCTAGACATCAGAATCCTCCTTTTGATACATGGAGGAAAAAAGATAAATTATTTCTGTGGATTATATTTCTGCCCTTTCCATCCTTGAAATAAAACGAGGGCTATCATCTGCCAGGTCTGCAGATGTATCATCTCAGGGGAGCTATTCTGATAGAAAACCTTCTCTGACTGAAGAATTTCTGACTTTAAAAGGGAACTTGAGATATTGATCAACCCCAAAACTTATATCAATACTTCATCCAATCATTAATTGCAATACTTTCCAAATGTAGAAAAATGATTTCTCTTTCATTTTCTATTTTATTCTTCCTGTTAGTTGGGTCCGTTATACATTTTGGTTGTTTATTGTCTCCTTTTGCTCTAAAGGTTGTATGATTATAATGATGGTTTACTAGATGAAGCATTTACTAATGCAGTTATTGTATTGCCTACTATCCTCCCTTAAACTTTGAAAAAAATATTACTGATATCTTTGAAAAGGGGAATGAATCTTTTCACCATGGGCTACCTGATATACAAATCTCTTCTCTTGGCTTCTTTTCCAATGTAGCTCAACCAATTTATGAGAGGGGTCTCATTCAATAATAGCGCTGGACAAAAAATTTCTTTCAGCCAAAATGGAGAATTGGAGGCTGGATTGGATATTATGAATTGGATCACATTCCCAAATCTATCTTTTCTGAGAGTCAGAGTTGGAGGGGTGGACCCCATGGGTTCCCAAGAAGCATTGTTCACCATTGAAGAGGATGATATTGTATGGCCAGAGAGGTTTAACCAGGTATGGGCCAGTTCCATTTTGGTTTGTGCCATTCTTGGAGTTCCCTAAGATCCAAAATCCCACACAGCAATATTTCTTTTTTATCAATTGAAATTTATTAAAATTTAAGATAAAATGATAAAAGCTAACAAGAAATGCAAAGAAGTAAAGTAGGGAAGCAAAATAGAAAAAAGAACAAAGTCAAAAGTGCAGAAAAAGAAAAGGAAGAAAAAGAGACAATAAAAAAGAATGACTTCTGACTTTTTTTGCTACATACTGTATATAGGTATACATTTACATTGAACACTTGCTCTAAACTTACAACATTGACAACATAGCTTTTGTTAATTCTGTTATCCATTGTTATTTCTATAGATCAAATCCAGATATCTTGAATTCATTTTTTTTCTGTTTCACCCAAAAAATCCAAAAGAGGTTTCCAGGTAACATTAAAATTAATCAATGTCTTTCTCTAATCAAAGCTGTCAATTTCACCATCTCAGCCAAGTCCATCAACTTCACCATCCATTGTTCCTTTGTAATTAAGGTTAAATCTTTCCACCTTTGGGCATATAAAAGCGTCGCTGCTGTTACCATATACAAAAAAAAAGTTCCATGAGTTTTTTATGTTTGTCCATCAGTCTCAGAAGAAAAGTCTCTGGTTTCAATTGTGTATTAATCTTTAAGATGTTCTGAATTAAAATATGTATTTGATCCCAAAATTTCTTGGCTATTTTGCATGTCCACCAAAGATGATAAAATTTCCCCTCTTGTTGTTCGCACTTCCAACATACATTTGAAGACCCTTTGTACATTTTAGGCAATTTATCTGGCAACAAATACCAATGATACATCATTTTATAAAAATTCTCTTTGAGATTATAACATAGTGTAAACTTCAATCATTTCATCCACATATTCTCCCATTGTTCTATTTGTATATTATAACCAAAATTTTTAGCCCATTTTATCATACAATCTTTAAAGTGTTCATCTTCTGTTTTTGATTTCAATAAAAGTTTGTACAATTTAGCAAAAACATGTTCATCATTTGTACAGAGTTAAAAATCAAATTCAGTTTTACCATATTCAAATTGTAAAATCCTTTTATCTCCTTTAAGTCTTTATAATAACTGAACATATGGAAACCATTTACATGTGTAATCTTCATCTTCCAAAACTTCTCTTGATTTTAACTTTAAATCCCCCTGCAGAAAAACCAATAAGTTAACCAGTTATGTTTAGTTATCATTTCTTTTCCACAAAATGCTTCTTGTGGTGACAACCATAAAGGAATTTTTGGAGACAACATAGTTTTATATCTATTCCATAACCTGCCAAAATGCCAAATCTAATAAAATGATTCTTAAAATGTACATTAACCTTAACTTTATCGTACCAGAAATAGCCATGCCATCCAAATCTCAAATCCTGCCCTTCTAATTCCAGAATCTCCTGTCATGCAATCTTTCATCCATACTAAGTAAGAAGCTTCAAAGTACAATTTCAAATCTGGTAAACCTAAACCTCCTCTTTCTTTAGCATCCAGTAACAGTTTGTACTTACTTCGTGGATTTTGTACCTTGCATACAACTTTGGAAATATCTTTCTGCCATTGTTTAATTGGTATACAGTATCAGTCCTCAAGGTGCAAAATATTTCAAATACTACAAGATTCCTAAATGCTCTCAAGACAAATCTGGGGACCCCTAGAAAGTCCCTACACCTGGTGAACCCTTGGGTGTCTTCTAAGTTAGATGTGTGATTGGAGACATGGGGGTATTTAAGAAGGAGAGTTGATGTTTCTTAGCATATAGACATAAAGGAGTATGTTTTCCCATTCAGTAAGAGACACACAGATGTGCAAAAGGAAGGATGTGCTGAGGATATTGCAGACATTTTGGATTTTGTAGAAAACCCAAATGTAATAATGGTCTATCAAGCTTTCAAACATACCAACTACCTACCTTATAATCCTAATTCAATGTCATGTAGTGCTGAATGGTTGTATGGATGAGCACTTTCTCCAACTGAAATCATCTTTCTCTCCTGTGATTAAACTAAAACAAAAGCTAACCACATATGAAGGCAGAGAAGCAAAGCATGATGAGACCCCTTAGTACTGTGCAACCACTAAGTACAGATTTGTCACAATCAAAGCATTCTCTCCTTTCCTTAATGAACAGGTCCAACCTCTATCATTTTGTAATAGCAAGTGCCAGTCAGGTTATACTAGGAGCAAGATAGAAGGGAAGCCATTTTGTTGCTATGATTGTCTACGATGTCCACATGGGAAGATTTCCAATGAGGAAGGTGAGTTTTGGCATATGTTATCCTAGAAATTATACCTAATCAAATGATGAGTCAGAACTACAATGGAAATTTTAGAATAATACTCTACATTAATGGTTCCCCTTGACAGATGGATGTAGTAAAACATCAGAAATTGACCAGCATTCAGTTTATTGAATGGATTTCAAGAGTGATACCAAGTAGTGTTTTCTGGAGCAAAGGGTTTTTCAAATATAAATTTATTGGAAGTCTAGCGATGTATTTGAATTTCACATGTTGTACAACAGGTCTTTTTTCTTAACATGTAGTGTTCAGTTTTGATTCGTTCAATGCCATTGGTAAGTTCCTAATTTATGTTCTAGACATGGATGATTGTTCTCAGTGTCCAGAAGATCAGTACGCAAATGTGAACCAGGATTTGTGTCTTCCAAAGATTGCAACATTTTTGATGTATGAAGAAACTTTGGGGATCGTTTTGGCCAGTTCTGCTCTTTTCTTTTCTTTGGTCACAGTTGGAATCCTTTGGATCTTTATTAAGCATCAGGACACTCCCATAGTCAAAGCCAACAACCGGAATCTCACCTATGCTCTCCTTGTTGCTCTCCTGTTGTCTTTTCTTTGTTCTTTGCTATTCCTTGGAAAACCTGACAAGATGACCTGTCTCCTTCGTCAAACTGCCTTTGGTATCATCTTCTCCATGGCCATTTCTTGTGTGTTGGCCAAAACCATCATTGTGGTTCTGGCTTTCATGGCCACTAAGCCTGGGTCTAAGATGACCAAATGGGTGGGGAAAAGATTAGCCATGTCCATCGTGTTGGG
Source organism: Charina bottae (assembly GCA_023362775.1). Taxonomy (NCBI): domain Eukaryota; kingdom Metazoa; phylum Chordata; class Lepidosauria; order Squamata; family Charinaidae; genus Charina; species Charina bottae. Next base: position 13,934,971 of record JALMGJ010000011.1, read on the forward strand.
CTGTTCCTTAATTCAAGGAATTATTTGCGCAATGTGGTTGACAACCTCTCCCCCATTCCCAGATGCTGACACAAATTCAGTGGCTGAAGAAATCTTTCTGGAGTGCAATGAAGGATCTGCCTTCATGTTCTACTCTGTCTTGGGCTATATGGGCTTCCTTGCCTTTATCAGCTTCACGGTGGCTTTCCTAGCAAGAAAATTGCCTGATGTTTTCAATGAAGCCAAGTTTATCACCTTCAGCATGTTGGTCTTCTGCAGTGTTTGGCTGTCCTTTGTTCCAACGTACCTGAGCACAAAGGGGAAGTATATGGTTGCTGTAGAGATCTTCTCCATTATAGCTTCCAGTGTTGGGTTACTGATTTGTATTTTTTTCCCTAAATGCTACATCATTGTTTTGAGGCCTGCTCTAAACAGCAAAGAACGGCTAAGAAGACAAAACCACAGAAAAACATAGAATTATACATATGTCTCCTTATTTCAGATTTTCTATAGGAAAACAGAATCATTTAATGTTCTAATCCATTATCACGTATCTAGAATTATGCCCTTTCAAATCTTCTGCTTTAATTGTCAGTTTGTAGGTAAAATAAAGTATTTCCATTTTCATACCTTCTATTTCATTTGTGTTGACCATTTTTTCAAAAAAATATCATTGATTGAAATCTATGGTACTATTTCATTATTTATTGCTTGCTAACATGATGTCAGGATAACTGGTGAAAGACCATGCTGAGCCAGAATTGCAGATCTAGTTTACTTTATTGTTCCTACCAGATACAGAATCTTGCCAGACTAAAGGTACCCTAACTGATCTAAGGGGAAATATAGTCCTGGGGCTCTAGGACTTTCTTCTTTGGCTTGTTTAGGCTTTCAACGCTGTGAGAATGTTTCTTTCTGTGATGGAATGTGCCCCCTCCATGCTCTGCTCCTAGATCCATCATACTTAGTGAGATTTCAACAGATGAGGTATGTATTCCAACCATGAAATTGTCAAAGGCAGTTGAGATTGGATTGGTAAAAGCATATCCAGAAATTCAAATTCCAAATCATCTTTTCAATTTTGCCTCTAAACCTCTGCAGTTCAAATTTTAAAAATGGCACTGAAGCGGAGAGGTGATGGTATGTGTGGGAAAAGGAAGCTTACACTGTAAAGTCAGCACTGACTACTTGGCGGCACCTTTTAGAGGGAGCCAAACACCCTTTTGAAGTCTGGACAGATCATAAAAATTTACAAGCACTACGCACCCCCCAGAAATTGAATGCCAAACAACTGAGATGGGCCCAATTTTTCAGCAGATTTAATTTTACCCTCCATTATTTTGCTGAAAAATGCAATTTTATGGCAGATGCTTTGTCTCGCATGCCCCAGCATGATAGCCAACGGGAAGAAGTTGTAGACACTGTCTTCTCCCAAAGACAGTTAGGCCTGGCAGTTACCACCCACAGACAAACAAAGACCAAAGCTGACCCACTACCAGTGCCCTCATCACGGGAAAAATCTATGTGGCAGGAGAACCTCCACTCAGCGATGCAATCTGATCCTTGGTTTAAGGAAAACCAATCAACACTACAACACAAAAACCAGAACTGGTATTTTGCTGATAAACTTTATATTCCTCATTCCTTGCGCAAGGATGCCCTAGTCAATGCACATGATCTCAAAACTGCTGGCCATTTTGGATTCACTAAGACTTTGCATTTAATCCGCAGGCAGTTCTGGTGGCCTTCTTTACGTAACGATGTCAAAGCTTATGTTAATGAATGCACCACCTGTGCTGAAGCTAAATGTAAGGGAGGGTAAACAGCAGGGGTTATTGCAAAGCATAGCAAACCCAAACCACCCCTGGGAGCAAATTGCAATGGACTTTGTAGTGGAATTGCCTGAAAGTAAAGGCAAAACTGTAACTTGGACTGTCATAGACTTATTTTCCAAACAAGCTCATTTTATACCCTGTGCCAAGGTGCCTACCGCTAAGCAATTAGCCAAGCTCTTTATCCAACATGTCTACCGACCCCACGGATGTCCCACGCGCATAATCTGTGATAGAGGTTCGCAATTTACCGCCAAATTTTGGAAAGCGTTTTTGAAATTGTTAGGCACCACATGGGTGCTCAGCTCCTCTAACCACCCAGAGACTGATGGAGCCTCTGAACGGGTCGAAGCCACTTTAGAACAATACCTCCGCTGCTACCTGAATTATCAACAGGATAATTGGGTTGATCTGCTCTCATTTACTGAAGCAGCCTACAACAATGCAGTGCACACGTCCAAGGGGCTATCTCCATTCAAAGTAGTTCATGGACACGATTTCATGCCAATCCCGGACCTACCACTAGAGCCCCCCACAAACCACACTGCTAAAGAATGGAGTGCCTTAATCTCAGCTTCCTGGCCGGTAATTCTCCAAGCGCTTCAGAAAGCCCAACACACATACAAGCATTTTGCTGACAGGAAAAGGAAGCCAGAATGGAATATGAGAATTGGAGACCAAGTCTACTTATCCACCAAATTCCTTAAATCTACCCAACCTTCCAAGAAGTTGGCTTCCAAATTCATTGGTCCTTTTCAGATTATTGAATTTATTAACCCAGTAGCAGTCAAACTACAGTTGCCTGAAAATCTTAAACATATCCACCCAGTTTTTCACTGTAGCCTTTTGAAACCCTATGTTCCCTCTCCCATGTGGCATCCAGTTCCACCTCCACCTAATCCAATCATTGTTAATGGTGACAAACATTTTGAGCTCCAAGAAATTTTGGACTCTAGACTGCATCGTAACAAATTACAGTATCTAGTTTCCTGGAAACATTTCCGCGACCCTGAATGGCTTCCTGCTTCTAATGTAAATGCCCCTCATTTAATTACTAATTTTCACCGCAAATTCCCTCTTAAACCCTCTTAACCTGTATATTCTCTCACTCATTTTTTTAGTCTTTTTCAGGTGGGGCAGTAATGTCATGATCCTGTTGCAAGCTACATACCTTTGCAACAGGGATCATGCATTGAAGGAGTTAAAGGGGAAGAGGCCAGACCCGCATTCATTGTCAGTGATCTGCCAGCCGGTGGACCAAGGTCGCAAGGAGGTGTGAGAAGAGCAGAGCACTCAAGATCTCAAGTGACCTGAACAGGGGGGAGGGGTTGTGGGGGATATTATCAAGGGAAAAAGCCTGCGCTTTCTTCAGATGCAACTTTCTCTGTATACAGTAACCTAGCAGTAAAGTAGTTTTCCAAGAATACCTTGTGAGACTCGTTTGTTGCTAATAGAGTTCTGTAGTCATTACAGGTAGGTTAAATAGGCTAAAATAATATAATAGGTGGATTCTAAGCAGAATGGGAAAGCTAGAGAAAGCCTTGAAGTGACCTATGACAATTACCGAAGAAAATGGGTTTCCAGGTGAGGTTCTGTAGCACAGCAGTTGCATTCTTTCTTTGAGAAACTGAATTCCTGTACAATAACAAAGTCCACAATAATTAGAAAACCTTCCATTCAAGTAATGAGTGGAAACATGTTGCTATGTTATTCTACTGAACCTCATAACCATTACCCTTTGCTATCAGCCATGCTCAGGGTGCTTCTGGAGATTCATTATCATCCAGAGATCTTATATTTTGAATTTCTTTTTGATACAGTAAGAATTTTCCCATTTCCAGTCATTCTTTCAACATGTAGGAAATCAACTGAAAAAATGCTTCACGGTGATGAATCAAGTTGGCACCAGTACAGCAGGGTGGCATCTCATCTGACTCCAAGGGGCATTAGCCACCTCTTGGATCCAGTAACATCTGAACTTATTGAAGGGATTTAATCAGAGAGTTGATACATGTTAAAAAGCAATGGTGCTAAAATACATCCTTGTTTCACCCCCATAACATTATGAATAAAGTCAAAAAGTAAAGAAGAGACCTTGTGATGATCTCGATCCTTTAGCTAATAAATCAGCACTCCTTGCACAAGTCATGTAGTAATATGAAGGAATCTTTATTATGCTAGTGATCCATGACACGTTAAAGATTCAAGTGAATAGCATGGTCTCCCTCTCTTCTGTCTCTCAGCTTCCAGGTCTGAATCAACTGCTGCAGCAGTGCCCTTTGATCTATCCAGGGTGCTGATTCGGCCGCGTAGGTGTGAAGTGAAATCCCCATTGACAGGATTCTTTCCTGTTCTATATGTCCAGTGTTTTTGCTGTGAGGCACCACCAAACGGCCCTGTGAGTCTGATAGACTGGTGGAATCTTTCCTGGCACCATGGCAGGGTGACACCCTGACATCCCGACACCCCAAAAATCATTCTTCCCCCTGATTTGTGAAACAAAGAAGACATACAATGTATTTAAATTTAACTCAGTTCTCATCCCCCCCTTTCCTTCAATATTCTACTTTGGTTTTGTTGGGAATCTGTCACGGTATTTTTTTCACTAAATTAGCTGCTTTTACATGCCCACTGCCTACCCACTCGCTCTGAGATTTGCTAAAATGTTTCCATTGAATTAAATACTGTAACTTCCCTCATTGTTGTCCGGAATCCAATATCCCTTGCACTTCAAAGTGCTGCTCTCCATTGACCAATATTGGGGTTGGCGGAGATTGTACTGGGTGCCAGCATTCTAAGCCCTTAACTGGTTTTAATAAACTGCAATGAAAAACGGGATGGATTTTCCTCAAATTCTTTGGTAACTGCAATTGTACTGTCATATCATTGATTATTTTAGTGATGGGGGAAAGTCCCACGTACTTCGGACCTATTTTTTTGGAAGGCTGTGGGGATTTTAAGAATTTGGTGGACAAATATACTTTCTCCCCTACCTTAAGTTCCCATTCTGGTGCTCTCTTGCAGTCAGCATACTTGTAATCTTCCTTCCTGAAATGACCTTCCCTGCCGCAACTGAAGCATTTCCCCTCTTTGGCTCTTTGATCCTTCTCCTCTCTCCACAATCTATGTGTTCCCTGTCTTTCTGGTGAAGGAGCCGGTGGCATGAGCCGCTTCGCCATCACTTGAGTACTGTCCTGTTCAGAGTATGAGTCCACCAGGACTCTTGTTAAGAAACAGTTTTATTTACAATTAAAACTATTTACAAAAGGCAAAAGTCTTTTAAGCATATAACTGTAGATCAATGTGAATCAAGTGAGCAAGGAGAACTGGGCTTCATGGCAGGTTGCATTTGGAAGGCTTGGCAGCTCTGCAGTAACACTGGCTAGTGTTCACAACAAGTTGAGTAGACCAGATTCCTCTGAAGCAATGGTACAAGGCTGCGCTGGATCTGCAAGACAGGACTAAACTGGATTCACTGGGCCAGGCTCTTCTGAAGCACTTGGGTAGGACTGGACTGGATTTACAAAGCAGGGCTGGACTGGATCCACTGGGCAGGGTTCTTCTGGAGTGACAAGACAACACTGGACTGCAACTGCAAGGTAAGGCTGGACAGGATTCACTGGACAAGGTTCCTCTGGAGCAACAGGAGAATACTGGACTGGACTTTCAAGGCAAGGTTGAACTGGATTCCTTGGACAAGGTTCTTCTTGAGCAACAGGACAATACTGGATTGGACTTGCAAGGCAAGGCTGAACTGAATTCCCTGAACAAGGTTCTTCTGGATTAGCAGGATAAAGATGGACTAGATCTTTAAGGCAAGGCTGAGTGGAACAACTAGACAAGGTACTTCTGGAACAATGAGGTCCGACTGCACTAGACTAGCATGATAAGACTGGCACAGAGCAAATGGATAGAACTCAGCTGAATTGGCAGAACGTTGCTTGACTAAGGCTGCAGGACAAAGCTTGGCTGATGCGGTGAAGTGAGGCTGAGCCAAAGCGACGAGACTGCAATTGGCTGGGTGCCGCTGAAAAACTGCGAGATAAGACCCCGTTTCACTTGGCGAAGGAGCAGCTTGAGACCCTGAAGCAACAGGGGTCAATTCCAAAATGATGCAAGGCTCTGGCTCTGGTTCTTCAGTGGCTACAGGGCAGGATGCTGAAGACTGTTCTGGCCAGACTTCTCCCGAAGAAGCTGTTAACTCAATAGAACGGTTGTCTCCGGCAATCGAGTGATTGCGCTGACGTCCTTTTATCCTGTTCTCCGTGTGCCATCTCTCCTCAGGAACCAATCGGGCTTCCTTCTGCTTGGTGCGCTTCTCAGCTCTCCTTTCTCTTGCATTGATTGGTCCTCTTAACCTTGCTTCTGGTTCTGGACCAATAAGCTCCTCAGAATTCTCCCGCTCTGCTGAGTCATTCCCGTGTCCAATTTATTCTCTAGGGGAATAGCTCCCAATTTTCCATCCCAGTGCCAGGAGGCTATAAGAATCTGGATTGGAGAACATGCTAAACTTGAACTCCAGCAAGACAGCGTTTCCTATCTATATTGGGGTTTGCCATCAATAGCAGTGCTGTCTCTGGATGGACAGGCACTACCTGTGAAAAAGCAGGTTGGCAATTCGGGCTTCTTTCTGGACTCATGGCACCTGCTTCTGAACAGCCTGTAGAAACCATGACTAAAAAGGGCCAGCTTCAGCTGATGCCCAACTGCAGCTTTAACTTGTGTAAGAGGACCTGCCCACTTTAACTTACATGTAAATCCTCATTATCACTAGAAAAGCTACTGCAATGTTCCTTATATAGGGCTGCACTTAATAACTACCTGGAAAATACAAATTGTCCAGAATGCAGGAGTCTCTGTGTTAATGGAAGGCTATAGAACCATCTATCTACATATAGTTGGCTTGAATTGTGTCAACTTGTCCTTGAGGAGTTCAACGAAATCATGGTGTTTTCATGATTCAAAAGATAAAAATTGGGGAGTGCTTTCCCCCGCAATCATTTAGCTGTCCCCTTTTCATTCCTTTTTGTAGGGAATGGTGGGTAGTCAAAGATGCTTCAAGCTGGGATTAAGACACAGAAAAGAAATCAGTGATACTAGCAGGACAATGAAGAGGAGGAGGAGGAGGAGGAGGAGGAGGAGGAGGAGGAGGAGGCGGCTGTCCTATCCATGGGAAGAAGGCTCCCAAGAAATTGCAAGAGAAAATGCAGAAATCAATTACCAACTCTTATCTGAAAATATGGAAGACAGACTTCGATTCGACTTTTATCCAAAAATAGAGTCTGTGATGGGGAAGGGGATTGCTTTTATCTCTGTTCAACACCTTTCTAGGTCTTTTATCATACTATCCATATCATCCCAGGCATTAACAGAAAATTATTCTCAGAAGGGGCTGAAGAGCTTCCAGAATTAATTTGGAGTGAAAGCAGCCCTATAAATTCACTATGGCCCCTGATATAACTTTTCTGTGAATGAATATTAAGCTATTTTTCTTTAAACAATTGGGAGACATTAAGTCTTTTCCTGTCCTTCTACAAATGCAGGAAACTTTTATGAAGTTCCCATTCAGGTTAGGATTCCTCTGTTGCTCTGAAGAATTGCAAGCATCTGTGTCTCTTGCCACCACACTGTAGAATACAAAAAGTGATCTCTACTGAGATGGTAAAAACATGTTTTCTTCTTCAAGGTTTCACACCACTTTGATTCTGAAATTGTTGAGTTTTCTACTGCAATTATCAATCCCTATATAATTATTTCAACTTCACCTATAATTTTGGTGAGTGACTGAGCGATTTGCTCAAGTAGAATTATACTTAATGATAGAGAATGTTGGGTCAGAGTAATTGGCTTACAAAAAAAAATGCTTCTCTTGATGACGGTTACATTTGCAGTATTGGTTATTGTGCCTTTATCTCAAGTGGTGTGCAAGATTCATAGTGCTAAATGCAGCATCAGTGACCCTCTGCCTTTACTTTACAAGAAATATCAGTCAGGAGACCTCATTGTTGTGAATATGCTCTCTCAGATCTATGTCTTCCATGCAATGATAGACTTCAGCAAACGTCCCTCTAAGGAGCTCCTTGAAGACACTGTGTAAGATTTTACAGACAGAAAACAAATTCATTTGAACTGGGAGTACTTTTTATATTCATATTACCCTCACTTCCAATGATTGGCATCAAATCTTCTTTTGTGGGTGGCACCATCTTCATTCTCCCCCTCTTCCTCCTTTTCCATCATCATCTTCTCCTCCTGTTCCTTTTCATAATCCTCATCCATAATCCATAATCCATAATCATTATGAGATGATTATATCCTGGAGAAAGAAGATCTTTCATTTTGTGACAGTAATAAAGTTTTCCACACTACCAGAAATTTGTATTAAGGAAAAATATATATAATAACAAATGTGGGAAAAGGAAGAGGAAATCTTATCCAAGACATATGATGGGAAGGTATTCCTAGGGGAGAATGAACCTCATGGAGAATCCCTTTCCAAGGAACAGTTCGAACATTCATATACTTCTGAAGTTAAAAGGGGTGATGTTCAATACAGAGTTGAGTTCCATGTTTAGTGGGTGATCCGGTCTCTTGCATTGGGTAACTCTAAGTGTTTTCCTGGGAAATAGATGGTTCATAATGTATTAGCTCTTGCTCAGCTGTGAATTGGATTTTGCAAATGGGATGTTTCAGCAAACTGCACATTGGGTCATGCTATATTGCCCAAGAAGTCTTAGAGTTTCTCCACTCTTTTTGAACACACTAAGTGGAGTTCTTTATAGGAATCTCATCTCAAAATAATTTACACATAGAATAGAAAGTATCATGTCCTTCTGTGGATTCTCTACTGAATAGCCAAGTTCCAAAATAATACATTACTGAAGTCTGAAATGTTTACCTTTTTAAATTGAGAATTTCTCTTTCAAAATTGTCATGAGAATTTTGCATTTTGCCTTCATTCCAGCATTAAATTAAATTAAAATAGTTTTTACAAACTCCATTCATGGTACAGAACATGAGGTCAGTATAAAAACCAATTTATTAAGTAGAATCTTAAAGGTTTTCTTTTTTAATTATCAGATTAAATTAAATGCCCTCTCTGACATGATGGAAGAAGTTGTGCTCCTTTTTCTGTTCAAAATTCTTCTATATTTCTACTCTTTCAAGTTGCAAGTTCTATTCTGAAAATGCTGGGATGGAAGTATAATGCTATTCTTTATGACCTAATAAAAGTATGGTTTGGGAGAATGCCTCTTTGAAAAATGGAAGTAATTATTTTTAATCTATTGGCTTATAGGTACTAATATATTAGATCACCCTATTGCCAATCTTGTGTTTACAACACCCGAGTTATTTTTGGATGAATTTGGATTGACTGAAACTGTGCACTGCCAGTATATTAAACTAAACCATCTTCATTTCCTTCTTTTGCTATAGAGCCATCCATATTATCTCAAACTCCCAAATTACTGTCAACACGGGAATGTGTGTTCAAGGTTTTAAAGAAAATTGAGTGATTCTTATAATGTATCAGTACCTTTTTGAAAATCAACAATAAGTTACTTCCATTTCTCAAATTATTACCCAGAGGGATGAATAATGGAAGATTGTTGAGGAAAAAATTAATTTCATAACCAATATTTTTCAAAGGCTATGGAAAGCTCACTTATGACACTGTTCCATAAAATCAAAATTCTTGCAATGCTATTTTATCACACTCTCTTGTAAAGAATTATATGATGTGCCTTCTTTTCAATAGAATGCCTGGTGATAGAATATGTAATTCCCATTCCAGGGTCATGACTCCAATCTACCAGCACATCTTGGCCTTAGAATTTGCCATCAAGGAGGTCAATAGAAGTCCCCATCTTTTACCCAATCACACCCTTGGCTTTCAGATCTATAATAACTACTTCATGCGAACGTGGACTTATCGTGCCTCACTGGAGGTTTTCTCTACAAAGGGCCAGTTCATCCCTAACTACAGCTGTGATATGCAGCACAGGCCAATAGCAGTCATTGGAGGACCTACCACTGAAGTGTGTCTACATATAGCTACCATCCTGTCCATTTACAAGATGCCACAGGTATGAGCTTTGATGGAGCCCAGAACAAGTAGATAACCATCAGTCCACTGTTCCCTTGTTTTTATACGATCGTTTATGGCATAGTAAGTAAGGGATTCTTCTTCAAATAAAGAGATAATCTAAACAAACCTGTTGTCTTCTGGGGAATACAGGGGAATTCTGCTGTGGTGTACTAATGTCCCTGGGATTGTGACCATCATTCTTCTGACCTTTTATTCTTTGAAAGAGCTAAAAGATTAATGACTATATAATACCTACACAAGGATTAATTCTCCAACTTTATGCCTTATTTAAGAGGAACAATGACTAAAACTGTAGAGAATTCTCAGAAATATAAAAATAGAAAAAGTATTTTAAAGAGCAGTCTTCCAATTTACAAGTTTTCCTTAACGATATTGAAGGGAAAAAAAGGAATGAGAGAGGAATTGGGAAAAAATATATTATAGAAAGTGACAGCAATTAGGGCAACAGAGAAAGAGAAATGAGATCTCATGTACTGTACGACCACTTCTTGTATTCTTGTATTGTCTGTTGGAATATTAAATCACCTCTCATTTCAATAAAATACAAACTGTTATGAAGTTCTGGTGCAATAATTTGTCTTTGATCTATTTTGCTGATGTAGCTCAATCTTCGGAAGTATGACATAGTAGCCATCATATGGCACGCTCTGAATCTGTAGGTGAACTTGAACTATGAAATATGTGTTGAGCCTTAATATCTGTGTTGTAGCCTAAAACGATAAATTATATCACTAAATACAACCTTTAAAAAAAAAGTGTTTTGTTGCTAATTCTTCTGTATTTTTCTTTTTTCTTTTTGAAAAGTTGATATATGGTTCCATTACAGAAAGTTATACAAAAAAGGAGATTGATTTATATCAACAAATGTTCCCAAATATGGACCATCAATATAAAGGGATTTTAAAATTACTGTTGCATTTCCAATGGACCTGGATTGGGATCTTGTCTGGAAGTAATGATAATGATGAGAAGTTTGTACTAAATGTGGTTCCCAGGTTTGCCCAGAGTGGGGTCTGCTCAGCCTTCATTGAAAGATTTCCACTCATGGATTATTCAAATAGCATTGTTGATTTGGTGCAAATGGGACTTCAAATTTACCTGGCGGTTATGAAAAACTCTGTTAATGTAGTAGTAGTTCATGGTGAAATTTATGATATCATGGTCCTGAGACTTCTTTCCAGCAATTTGAAAACTGAAGATGTGCAATTATGGAGAAAAGGTAAAGTCTGGGTTATGACAGCTAAGATGGATTTCACGTCATTTGCCTTTCTAAGAAATGGTGATTTAGTCTTCCTCCATGGTGCTCTATCTTTTGCAATTCACTCAGAGAAAGTGTTAGGTTTCCAGCAATTTGTCCAGATGAGGAACCCTATCTTGGAAAAAGAAGACAGTTTTCTTAAGGTCTTCTGGGAAAATGCCTTTGAATGTTCCTTCTCCATCTCTGGAACAGAAGCAGAAAATGAGGTTCCTTGCACAGGAAAGGAGAAACTGGCAACTCTTCCTGCCTCTGTGTTGGAAATGGACATGACTGGCTACAGCTACAGCATCTACAATGCCATCTATGTGGTGGCACATGCTTTGCATGACTTCCATTTATCGATGGTGGAATACAGAGCTAGAGGGCATGAGGACAAACTGAAAGTTCTGGATCAAAAGCTGTGGAAGGTAAACCCTTGAGCAAACTAATTCCTGGCTACTCACCATATCTGCAACCCCGATCCTAAACGTAAATTGAATTCATTCTTCCAAGGGGGATTTATCTAAGCATGTAGTTTTGCTAAATGTCGTCTTCTCTCTACCTGTAGTCCAAATAATATTTTTATTTATTTATTTTATCTATTTATTTTTCAAATTTTGCCACCGTCTATCTCCCCCAAAAAGAGGGACTCAGGGTGGTTTACAACACAAGCACATTAAAACTATAAGCATAAATAACATCTAAAATATCCATACACAATTACTAAATAATATAAATAAATATAAATATAAATATAAATATAAATATAAATATAAATATAAATATAAATATAAATATAAATATAAATATAAATATAAATATAAATATAAATATAAATATAAATATAAATATAAATATAAATATAAATGGCCAGTGGCCATTGATGTCACGTGCTTATTATTATTATTATTATTATTATTATTATTATTATTATTATTATGGCTAGCCCTGAAACCTTCGTGGGAAGAGGTGTCCTGGGAAAGTCGGGAGGGGGGAGACAGCATGCTTGATGAGATGCAACACTGCCACCCTTTGGCAGGTTGTATTATGTGCTATGTTCTATGCTTTGTGCTTGATATTTTCACACCTAAGTTTCAGCCAATCAGAAAATTGGTAAGTGTATATCTTAGCTGTGAACAATGGTTTCCCTTTGCTTCTTGACTTCTGCTGGTCTATTAGCCATCTTCATGTGTTCTGCTCCTGAGGACTGAGAAGTGTGTAGCTATACCTGGCTATGGGATTGTTGCCAAGGTTTTGTGCTCCTTCACGTCTATCAGTGAACATGGAAGATTATGTAGCTTCTGCTTGTAAGCTGTTTTTACTTTTGTAATGCTATAACTGTATATACATTCTGTATATATATTCCAACAACATAAAAGACGACTCTACACATGGACTTCACCAGATGGTCGACACCAAAATCAGATTGACTACATCCTTTGCAGCCAAAGGTGGCGGACATCTATACAGTCGGTAAAAACAAGACCTGGAGCTGACTGTAGTTCAGATCACGAACTTCTTATTGCAAAATTTAGAATCAGACTAAAGAGAATAGGGAAGACCCACAGATCAGTTAGATATGAGCTCACTAATATTCCTAAGGAATATGCAGTGGAGGTGAAGAATAGATTTAAGGGACTAGATTTAGTAGATAGGGTCCCGGAAGAACTATGGACAGAAGTTCGCAACATTGTTCAGGAGGCGGCAACAAAAAATGTCCCAAAGAAAAAGAAAACCAAAAAGGCAAGATGGCTGTCTGCTGAGACACTGGAAGTAGCCCAAGAAAGAAGGAAAGCAAAAGGCAACAGTGATAGGGGGAGATATGCCCAATTAAATGCAAAATTCCAGAGGTTAGCCAGAAGAGATAAGGAATTATTTTTAAACAAGCAATGTGCGGAAGTGGAAGAAGACAATAGGATAGGAAGGACAAGAGACCTCTTCCAGAAAATTAGAAACATCGGAGGTAAATTCCAGGCAAAAATGGGTATGATCAAAAACAAAGATGGTAAGGACCTAACAGAAGCAGAAGAGATCAAGAAAAGGTGGCAAGAATATACGGAAGATCTGTATAGGAAAGATAATAATATTGGAGATAGCTTTGACGGTGTGGTCAGTGAGTTAGAGCCAGACATCCTGAAGAGTGAGGTTGAATGGGCCTTAAGAAGCATTGCTAATAACAAGGCAGCAGGAGACGACGGAATCCCAGCTGAACTGTTTAAAATCTTTCAAGATGATGCTGTCAAGGTGATGCATGCCATATGCCAGCAAATTTGGAAAACACAAGAATGGCCATCAGATTGGAAAAAATCAACTTATATCCCCATACCAAAAAAGGGAAGCACTAAAGAATGTTCAAACTATCGAACAGTGGCACTTATTTCACATGCCAGTAAGGTAATGCTTAAAATCTTGCAAGGTAGACTCCAGCAATTCATGGAGCGAGAATTGCCAGATGTACAAGCTGGGTTTAGAAAAGGCAGAGGAACTAGAGACCAAATTGCCAATATCCGCTGGATAATGGAGAAAGCCAGGGAGTTTCAGAAAAACATCTATTTTTGTTTTATTGACTATTCTAAGGCCTTTGACTGTGTGGATCATAACAAATTGTGGCAAGTTCTTGGTGGTATGGGGATACCAAGTCATCTTGTCTGCCTCCTGAGGAATCTGTATAACGACCAAGTAGCAATGGTAAGAACAGAGCACGGAACAACGGACTGGTTTAAGATTGGGAAAGGCATACGGCAGGGCTGTATACTCTCACCCTACCTATTCAACCTATACGCAGAACACATCATGCGACGTGCTGGGCTTGAGGAATCCAAGGCTGGAGTTAAAATCGCTGGAAGAAACATTAACAATCTCAGATATGCAGATGATACCACTTTGATGGCTGAAAGCGAGGAGGAGTTGAGGAGCCTTATGACGAAGGTGAAAGAAGAAAGTGCAAAAGCTGGGTTGCAGTTAAACCTCAAAAAAACCAAGATTATGGCAACCAGCTTGATTGATAACTGGCAAATAGAGGGAGAAAAAGTGGAGGCAGTGACAGACTTTGTATTTCTAGGCGCAAAGATTACTGCAGACGCTGACTGCAGCCAGGAAATCAGAAGACGTCTACTTCTTGGGAAGAGAGCAATGGCAAATCTTGATAAAATAGTTAAGGGCAGAGACATCACACTGACAACAAAGGTCCGCATAGTTAAAGCAATGGTATTCCCTGTAGTAACCTATGGCTGTGAGAGCTGGACCATAAGGAAGGCTGAGCGAAGGAAGATAGATGCTTTTGAACTGTGGTGTTGGAGGAAAATTCTGAGAGTGCCTTGGACTGCAAGAAGATCAAACCAGTCCATACTCCAGGAAATCAAGCCAGACTGCTCACTTGAGGGAATGATATTAAAGGCAAAACTGAAGTACTTTGGCCACATAATGAAAAGACAGGATACCCTGGAGAAGATGCTGATGCTAGGGAAAGTGGAAGGCAAAAGGAAGAGGGGCCGACCAAGGGCAAGATGGATGGATGATATTCTGGAGGTGACGGACTCAACCATGGGGGAGCTGGGGATGGTGACGGCCTACAGGAAGCTCTGGCGTGCGCTGGTCCATGAAGTCACGAAGAGTCGGAAGCAACTGAACGAATAAACAACAACAACAACTGTATATACAACTCTGCTTTTATCTATAGTGAAGATTTATAGCTCTGAAAAGCTGCACTCTATGTCTGTTTACTCTTCTCTGGCCTCCTTCCTATAAACCAGCATTTATCCAACAACCCTCCCCAAAAGAGATCGAGTGATCTTAAACTGGGCAGTCGGGCAGCATTTTGTGGATGCAATAAGAGTGGAGAAATATTGACATTTCACCACTCTTACAGCCACAAGGTAGGCCTTAACAGCGGCTCTAGCTTGTGTTCGGTTGGATTTGGTCTTTGACTTCCTCCAGCAGCGCTCTAGACATCTCTTAACCCTCTTCAAACCCTTCAGCTCCTCTGTGAACAATGGGGAGTTTTGTGTTGAATGGGGCAAGAGAGGTCGCACAGGGGCGATCCTGTCCAAGGCCCCGGCCACCTCCCTATTCCCTATTTTAAATTATTATGATATCTGCATATTAATTAGGACAAGTGTATACAATTTTATGCCCTTCATTTTCATTAATAGAGTTCTTTATTTGTCCTTCCAATATCTAGGTTTTCTATGGGTTCCCTGAACTTCCACCTTTCAAGAA
Organism: Charina bottae; assembly: GCA_023362775.1. Lineage (NCBI taxonomy): Eukaryota > Metazoa > Chordata > Lepidosauria > Squamata > Charinaidae > Charina > Charina bottae. Next base: position 13,950,347 of record JALMGJ010000011.1, read on the forward strand.
CTTTCTCAGGTTGGAGCATTTATATCAGATCCAATTTGTTTCAAAGGAAGTTCATCAAGACTGATTTTATTTATGTAATTGATGTCTTTAGTACACATATGTGAAGACGATAAAAGGAAGGATCTTGTCATTAGTATTTTAACAAGTTTCCCTTGCTGTAAGTTATTGAAGGACTCCCTATAACTTGAAGTTTCCTAGAGTACAGTGTTCAGTTGTTGACTCCAGCTTAATCACAGGTCCCGTTCTTGTTCTAGACATCAGAATCCTCATTTTGATACTTGGAAGAAAAAAGACAAATTATTTCTCTGGATTATATATCTGCCTTTTTACTCCTTGAAATAAAACGAGGGCTATTATCTGCCAGGTCTGCAGATTTTTCATCCCAGGGCACCCATCGTGATAGAAAACCTTCTCTGACTGAAAAAGTTTTGACTTTGAAAGGGAACTTGAGATATTGCTCAACAACTAAATCTTATATCTTTTTTTCCCATTTGTTAAACTTCATTAATTTTTTTAACATATAGTTAAAAACTAAAAAGGATGAAACAAAAACAAAGGAGGGAAGAGAAAACTAAAATGTTTGAAAATACAAAGAAGACTACTACAGAGTGACTTCTGACTTTACACAGCAAAGATATGCAGAAATCAATATCAATCTCTTACTCTTACTGAAATTTAAACTATAAGAGACATCATTTCTATAAACCATTTAAATTCTCAAAACATTACACTCGAAAACAAATTTTCCTTCCCAGTTAGAAAACATTAAAAGTCCCCTTCAAACGTAGATTTTCACGTAATAAGCAAACAAATATTATCCTTCTTCACTATAATTTACTCCTCTCTGCCAACTAAACTAACAAAAAAAAGTCTCATTACTGATATATATAATTTATATTATATATATTATTAATATTCTGTTACCAAAAACAAAGCTATTATCCAAAAACAAAAGCATCCCCCTAAACCAGAGCTTTCCAAACTGTGTGTCGCGACACAAAAGTGTGTCGCCACACACAGCGTGGTGTGTCGCCACACCACCTGGAAGCGGCGGCCGCTGCCACCGCCGCCATGCACGTGCGTGCCGCCGCACACACCCCCGCGCTGCCGCTGTGCGCGCGCACACCGCCACACGCCCCCCGCACCGCCGCATGCCCTGTTGTGTCACTGCCGCACACCCTGTTGTGTCACGGCTGCGCGCACGCGCCCCCGCACCGCTCCGTGCCGTCGCCGCTGCCGCACCGCCGCTTCTTCTTATTCTTCCTGGTATTTGGTTCCATTATACATTTTAGTTCTTTATTGTCTCTAAAGGTTGTGTGATTATACTGATGGTTTACAAGATGAAGTATTTACTAATGCTGTTATTGTATAGCCTACTTTCATCCCTTAATCTTTGAAAAAAATATTACTGATATCTTTGAAAGGGGAAGTAAATCTTATCACTGTGGGCTACCTGATATACAAATTTCTTCTCTTGGCTTCTTTTCCAATGTAGCTCAACCAATTTATGAGAGGGGTCTCATTCAATAATAGCGCTGGACAAAAAATTTCTTTCAGCCAAAATGGAGAATTGGAGACTGGACTGGATATTATGAATTGGATCACATTCCCAAATCTATCTTTTCTGAGAGTCAGAGTTGGAGGGGTGGACCCCATGGGTTCCCAAGAAGTATTTTTCACCATTGAAGAGGATGATATTGTATGGCCAAGGAGGTTTAACCAGGTATGGGCCAGTTCCATTTTGCCTTGTAGTCTAATATCTTTCCACCATTCTTGGGGTTCTCTTAGATCCAAAATCTAAGCAATTACATTCGGGTACAGAATATTTCAAATACTCCAAGATTCCATTATGCTCTGCAGACAAATCTGGGGACCCTTACAAAGTCCACTCCACCTGGTGAACACTTCGTGTCTTCTAAGTTAGATGTTTGAATGGAGGAATGCGGGTATTTAAGAAGGAAAGCTGATGTATCTTGGCTTATAGATATAAAGGAGTATGTTTTCCCATTCAGTAAGAGCCACCCAGATGTGCAAAAGTAACAATGTGCCGAGGATATTGCAGATATTTTGGATTTTGCAGAAAAATCAGAGGTAATAATGGTCTATCTAGCTTTGAAACATACCAGCTAGCTACATTATAATCCTTATTCAATGTTACGTAGTGCAAATTGGTTGTATGGCTGCACACTTTCTCCAACTGAAATCATCCTTCTCTCTTGTGACTAAACTTAAACAAAAGCTAACCACATATGAAGGCAGAGAAGCAAAGCATGATGACACTCCTTAGTGCTGTGCAACCACTAAGTACAGATTGGTCAAAGGCAAAGCATTCTCTCCTTTCCTTCATTAACAGGTCCAACCTCTATCTTGGTGTAATAGCAAGTGTCAATCAGGTTATACTACGAGCAAGATTGAAGGGAAGCCATTTTGTTGCTATGATTGTCTACGATGTCCACGTGGGAAGATTTCCAACCAAGAAGGTAAGTTCTTGCACAACTCCTCCATGGTGCCGAACTTGCCCCTTCTCCAATTTTGCACCATTGCAAATTTCTAAGATCAGCCCTTCAAGTGCCAAAATGTGTCTCTAATTTATTTATTTACTTGATTTATTTTTAATTTTTATCCCACCTTTATTATTTTTACATATACATAACTCAAGGCAGCGAACATACCTAATTTATTATTTATTATTTATTTATTATTTCAATTTATTCCCCGCCCATCTCCCCTGCAAGGGACTCTGGATGGGTTACAACAATTGAAAGTTTAAAAACTATACAAAAACAATATCTAAAATACATCCAATAATAAATTACATGAAATCCAAGATGGATTGGGGACCGTAGTATCGATCGTATTACTACGGGGCCAGCCAACCCCAGGAGGCACTGCCGCCTCTGTTGTCCCAGGCCCGGCGGCAGAGCCAGGTCTTAAGGGCCTTCCGAAAGGCCAGGAGTGAAGGGGCCAGTCTCACCTCCGAGGGCAAGATATTCCATAAGGCGGGTGCTATCGCAGAGAAGGCACGTCTCCTGGACCCCGCTAGATGGAATTCTCTTGTTGAGGGGGTCCGAAGCATGCCCCCTCTGCATGCACGGGTGGGGCGGGCCGACGTTATTGGGACGAGACGGTCCCTCAGGTACCCTGGCCCTATGCCATATAGGGCTTTAAAGGTAATCACCAACACCTTGAATTGGACCCGGAAGCAAACTGGTAGCCAATTCAGCTCGCGTAGCAGAGGTGCTACATGTGCCGATCTCATGGCACCCATAACTGCTCGCACCGCGGCATTCTGCACCAGCTGAAGCTTCCGGATACTCTTCAGGGGTAGCCCCATGTAGAGCACATTACAGTAATCTATACGGGAGATGACGAGGGCGTGAGTGACTGTTCGGAGGGCCTCCCGATCCAGGAAAGGGCATAACTGGCGCACAACGCGAAGTTGTGCAAAGGCCCTCCTGGCCGTGAGTGCCACCTGCTCTTCGAGCAGGAGTCGCGAGTCCAGGAGGACCCCCAGATTCCGCACTGGATCCGAGCGATGTAGTGCCACCCCACCCAGAACCAAAGATGACAATTTCCCGGATCTAGGGGGGGGCATCAATCCACAGCCACTCCGTCTTACCAGGGTTCAGTTGAAGCCTGTTGTTCCCCATCCAGACCCGCACAGCCTCCAGACACTGAGATAAGGCATCGACCGCATCACCTACTTCACCCGGGATGGAGATGTATAACTGGGTATCATCAGCATATTGGTGATACCTCATCCCGTGGTGACGGATGATCTCGCCCAGCAGCTTCATGTAGATGTTGAACAGGAGAGGAGAGAGAACCGACCCCTGCGGCACCCCACAAGTCAGGGGCCGCGGGTCAGCCCTCTCCTTCCCTATCAACACCGACTGGGAACGGCCCCGGAGGAAGGAGGCGAACCAGCGCAAAACTACGCCGCCCACCCCGAACTCCCTGAGCCGTCCCAAAAGTAGACCGTGGTTGACGGTATCGAAAGCCGCTGAGAGATCTAAGAGAGCTAGGATGGACGCACTCCCTCCATCCCGCTCTCGCCAAAGATCATCCATAAGCACGACCAATGCGGTCTCCGTCCCATATCCCGGCCTGAAGCCTGACTGGAAGGGGTCTAGATAATCCGTTTCCTCCAGAATCCTCTGGAGTTGCCACACCTCCACCTTCTCAACCACCTTTCCCAAAAAGGGAAGGTGGGAGACTGGGTGAAAATTGCCCAGGATGGTAGGGTCCAGGGATGGCTTCTTGAGGAGGGGGTGCACCAGCACCTCCTTAATGGCCTACGGGAACACCCCCTCACTCAAGGACAAATTAATCATCGCCTGGACCCATCCACATGTCACCTCACTGGCCGATTTCACCAGCCAGGAGGGACAAGGGTCAAGCTGGCATGTGGTGGCATTCACAGTCTGGAGGATCCTGTCTACTTCCTCAGGTGCAACAGGATCAAACTGTTCCCAGATAACATGGTAAGAACGAGCCCCTGGCATCTCCACAGATCCTGTCTCATGCTTGGAGTCCAACTTGGAATGAATCTGAGCGATTTTATCCTGCAAATGCTCAGAAAACTCTTCCGATCGGCCCTGTAAGAGGGTCTCCCCCTGCTCCCGACCCAACAGTGATCTTGTAATTTTAAAAAGGGCCGTCGGGCGGCATTCTGCGGACGCAATAAGAGCGGAGAAATATTCACATTTCGCCGCTCTTACCGCCACAAGGTAGGCCTTAACTGCGGCTCTAGATTGTGTTCGGTCAGATTCAGTCTTTGTCTTTCTCCAGAAGCGCTCTAGACGTCTCTTAACCCTCTTCAAGGCCCTTAACTCTTCAGTAAACCACAGAGAGCAGCGGGCCAAGCAGGGCCGGAGAGGTTGCATAGGCGCAATCTTGTCCAGGGCTCCGGCCGCGGCCCTATTCCAGGCCGCGGCCAGGAGCTCCACTGGACCGTGAAGCAAGTCCTCAGGAATAACCCCCAGCTCCTTCTGAGACCTCACTGGGTCCATCAGTCGCCGGGGGCGGACCAATCAAATAGGTCCCACCTTCCTGTGGAGTGGGGCAGCACAAGAAAGTCTAAGGGTCACCAGGGCGTGGTCTTACCATGACAATGGGGAAAGATGTAACTCTCCCCTCAGATCACATTGCCACTGCTCAGACAAGAAAACTAAGTCTGGGGTGAGACCACTGTCCCGAGTCGGGTCACGAATAATCTGAGACAGGCCCATGGCTGCCATGGTGGCTATGAACTCCCGAGCTGCCTCCGAGTCCCGTCCCAGAGATGGCAGATTGAAGTCCCCCAGAACCATAAGTCTGGGGAACTCCACTGCCAACACCGAGACAGCCTCGAGCAGCTCAGGCAGAGAGGTTGCTACGCAGCAGAGAGGCTGGTACAGCAGCAACACTCCCAACTGTTCTCGTGAACCCAACTTGAAAAACAGGGTCTCACACCCAGCCACTTGTGGAGCAGCACCCCAAAAAGGCACAAGAGACTCTCGGATGACCAGTGCCACCCCTCCTCCCCTGCCCCTGTGTCTTGGCTGATGCCAGACCTGAAATCTGGCTGGGCACATTTCCGAGAAGGCCACTCCCCCCTCTGGTGACAGCCAGGTCTCGGTAATACACACCAGGTCAGCCCCCTCATCCGTGATTAAGTTACTTATAAGTGGGGCTTTGTTGTTCACTGACCTGGCATTCAACAGCAACAGCCGGAGACCGGAGCCCACGAGGATCTGCTTACCAGGGCCTGGGTGTGAACACGGGGGGCCGGAACGCACCACCGGTAACAAACACCGGGGGCGCCTTCCCCAAAGATGGCTTGCCCTCCAGTTCCCGTCATACCGTCCCCTGCCCGTCACCACCCAAATCAAATGGCCCGCCATATAGCCCCCAGAGATTCCCGGTTATGACCCAGTAGCCTCCACTCCCAGGCCTCCAGAATTCTTAGGCTTAATTAAGAGTCCCTTATCCCAACCATCCATCATGCACTCCCACACACTCTTGGGCAGTGGTAAGACCCCCCAGTGCACCAGCTCTCGCTCTCGGCACTGGTAGGGTCTAGCACCACCCCACTCACACCCTGCACCTCTCCCCCGACTTCTCTCACTGGTCGGGATACTCCTTCCTCCTCCCATTTTCCCCACAACAACAACCCTGTGAGGTGAAATTGGGCTGAGAGAGAGTGACTGGCCCAAGGTCACTCAGCCGGCTTTCATGCCTAAGGCATGAAAGTTTAGGCTTAGAAGACTCTCCGTCTCCAGGTTCCTAGCCCGTTGCCTTAACCACTAGACCAAACTGGCTCTAAAAAAAAAGAAAAATAATTTAAAGTTCCATTTTTCATTATAATTATCCATATATTCACCACCTTTCAGTTTATTGCATGGATTTCAGCAGTGATACGAAGTAGCGTGTCTGGGAGCAAAGGGATTTCCAAATGTAAATTTATTGGAAGTCTACCAGTGTATTAAATTTTCACATGTTAAACAAGAAGTCTTTTTTCTTAACATGGAGTAATCAGTTTTGATTAAATAAATGCCATTGGTAAGTTCCTAATTTATGTTCTAGACATGGATGATTGTTTTCAGTGTCCAGAAGGTCAGTACGCAAATGTGAACCACAATTTGTGTCTTCCAAAGATTGCAACATTTCTGATGTATGAAGAAACTTTGGGAATTGTTTTGGCCAGTTCTGCTCTTTTCTTTTCTTTGGTCACAACTGGAATCCTTTGGATCTTTATTAAGCATCGGGACACTCCCATAGTGAAGGCCAACAACCGGAATCTCACCTATGTTCTCCTTGTTGCTCTCCTGTTGTCTTTTCTTTGTTCTTTGTTATTCCTTGGAAAACCTGACAAGGTGACCTGTCTCCTTCGTCAAACTGCCTTTGGTATCATCTTCTCCATGGCCATTTCTTGTGTGTTGGCCAAAACCATAATTGTGGTTCTGGCTTTCATGGCCACTAAGCCTGGGTCTAAGATGACCAAATGGGTAGGGAAAAGATTAGCCATGTCCATCGTGTTGGGCTGCTCCTTAATTCAAGGAATTATTTGTGCTATATGGCTGACAACCTCTCCCCCATTTCCAGACGCTGACACAAATTCAGTGGCTGAAGAAATCTTTCTGGAGTGTAATGAAGGATCTGCCTTCATGTTCTACTCTGTCTTGAGCTATATGGGCTTTCTTGCCTTTATCAGCTTCACGGTGGCTTTCCTAGCGAGAAAATTGCCTGATGTTTTCAACGAAGCCAAGTTTATCACCTTCAGCATGTTGGTCTTCTGCAGTGTTTGGCTGTCCTTTGTTCCAACGTACCTGAGCACAAAAGGAAAATATATGGTTGCCGTGGAGATCTTCTCCATCATAGCTTCCAGTGTTGGGTTACTGATTTGTATTTTCTTCCCTAAATGCTACATAATTGTGTTCAGGCCTACTCTAAACAAGAAAGAACAGCTAAGAATACAAAACCACAGAAAAACATAAAATTATATGTCTCTTTTAATTTAGATTATCTATAGGAAAAGAGAATCATGTAAATTTCTAATCCAGTATCATAGCCCCTTCCAATCTTCACAAAGGCTTACTCCATTTATTTACAGGACCAAACCATAAGCTTTAAAATAAAGAACTTAATATTTACTTAATCATAGCAACAAAAATAATAATTGTACAATATTGTTAAACTCTAGATAACAAAAATTGAGTTCTGATTTAGCAAGTCCTCTTCAATTGCTACATTAGAAAAAGTCACAGACAAATTTAAATTAAGGAGACATTAGAGGCAGCAACCACAATTTTTTCAAACTTGGATGGATTTTATGGTTTATCTCAGTAGCAATAGACTATAATCTGCTATATTTTATATATATGGTAAATTTTTATATGTACAGTACCTGTCCATTTATTCTCATAATAGTAGATTTCTTTTGACTTTTCTATGATTTTTTTTGTTTCCTTTTCTCTTTACGTATCTTGGATTTATGTTAATGTAGTTACCTGATATTGTTTGTTAAAACTAATAAAAATATTGTGGAGTCCATGGTGCTCTCTGAGCCTTGTTGTTTTCTTGCAGATGTTTCATTGCCAGGCTAGGCAAAATCTTCTGGGTGAAAAGGGAGTGGAACTTGCTCTCTGTTTATATACCCTGGCTTGTCCTGCCTGTGTTGGTGTGGGTGTTGTACTCTCCTTGGTATTACCTTGATTGGGTTGTTGTTTTCTGCTTGGTTGATTCTCTTCGATTGGTAATAAAAATATTTTTTAAAAAATGGAGCACATCAGTTACACTGTCTGTCAAAGTCTCATTGTTTGCTGCCTGCTATATCATCAGAACATTTGAGGATGATTTTAAATTCTGCAGATGATAGGAAGAAGTGAAGGTCAAGGGGACATGGGAGAAAAACATGGTTTCCAAGTTAGGCACAAGGGGGAAAGGCCCATAGAGTTGGGGAAAAGGCCCAACTCTCTTGCTGGAGAGTTTAAAGGTTGCTGTGCTCTCCTTTCATCATCCTGCTATGTCTGCCTTCAAGGGTATTACCAGCATTTATAGGGGATACACCTTGAAGATAGATATAGAAAATAAAGCAACAATACTAAGAGTACCATGAGGAGGAGGAGGAGGAGGAGGAGGAGGAGGAGGAGGAGGAGGAGGAGGAGGAGGAGGAGGAGGAGGAGGAGGAGGAGGAAACTTCCTGTTTTCATGGGAAGAAAGCTCCCAAGAAATTGCAAGAGAAAATGCAGAGATGCATTCTGTTTTGGAAAAGGCATGAATTACAAACAGTTGTGCCATCAAAAGTGCTGGTTACTATGTCTCCCACAACAGTCCTGTTTGTATTCAGCAATAACCTGATACCCAAATCAGTCTGAAAATATGGAAGAGAGGCTTCCATATAGTTCTAGGGGATCAGTGGCTAAGTCACTCCTAGCAAAGTGGGAGCAAATTTGTAGAAAGTGTGTAGTAACTAATTGCTCTGTAACTAAATTATCAACTGCATGGTATTTTTTCCTCTGCAAGGCATGCAGGTTGGAAAGATGTTACAGTGCTCTGTTACTTTCATGGAGATCAATGTATGTGCCAGCAAGTGAGTATTGCACGAACCTACAAGTTCCATGCTCAGTGCATACATCCAGTCTTTTGCATTGTGTAATTCTGGACAGTTTTCCTGGGAAATGGATGAGTTATGCTAGATCAGCGATTGCTCAGGGGTGTGTCAGAAACCATGCCTAGAGAGCTGATGGAAAAAGACTAAAGGTGAATCTAACCAAGTACAGATAGTGTACGTGCTCATGTCCAAGCGAACATTGTGGCCATAAGAGATGTGAAGCAAGCTTACTTTTCTCCCCCCTCCCCCTGCCATTTCATTGGTGGGATGTTATCTGGCAGCCTTGTTTAGGGTGACCAACTGTCTTTTTGGGGCAGTTATTATGGAGATCTCTTTCCTGGCTGCTATGTAAATTTGCACAGCATTCTGCTAAACAAATTACTCAGATTCACCACTGTTTTGACTCCTCATGGGCAGAGTCCTTGAGGATACCTAGTACACTGTCTTATCTGGGACTCCTTTTGGAGTGCTACCTCTGAGAAAGTAGACAGGGTACTGTTTGGATGGTCTTTTGCCATATGTGCTCTGAACCTTGACCATCCTGGCTGTGGTAAAGAGCAAGTGGAAAAGTGACCAGCAGGATCTGTGAGACTGTTAATACCTCCCTGCATGAGGGGGAGGTGCCAGCAGCCCTGAAGGAGTCTGTGATGTGCCCCCTTCTTGAAAAACCATCTATGCATCCTGCAGTCCTGGATAACTATCAGCCAGTCTCCAACCTTTCCTTTTTGGAGAAAGATATCAAGAGAGTACAGGAAGATCAACTATGCAGCACCCTAAAAGAAATGGATTATCAGGACTCTTTTTAGTCAGGGTTCAGACTTGGGTGTGTGATTAAGACAGCTTTGATTACTTTCTTGGGTGACGTCATCAGGAACTGAATGGAGGGAATGCACCACTCTTGATCCATTTTGACCTTTGTGGCTTCTGACTATTGTATCTTCCTGTGCTGCTGCAAAGGCTAGGGATAGGAGTTTTAAAATGGTTCCTCTTCTTCCTCAGTGGATGGTCGCAGCATTGTTGTGGGAGAAGAGGAGTCAATTTGGTAGCCCCGACCAAAAAAATTCAGGAACTGAATGGAGGTATTGTCCACATTATCCACATCCACATTATCACCTAGATAAGCTACTGCAATATTCCTTATGTAGGGCTGCATTTAAAGACTATCCACAAAATACAACTTTTCCAGAATGCTGGAGTCTCTGTGTTAATGGAAGCCTATAGAACCATCTATCAATACTTTGATTGAATTGTGTCAACTTGTCTTTGAGAACTAAATCATTATGTTTTCATGATTCAAAAGATTAATATTGGGGAGAGCTTTCCCCCCTAGCATTTAGCCATCCCGTTTTGATTCCTTTCAGTAGAGAAGGGTGGGTAGTCAGAGAACTTCAAGATGAGATTAAGACATAGAAAAAAAATCAACAATATAGAGGAGGGGGGGAGGGGGAGGCTGTTTCTTTTCTTGGGAAGTAGACTCCCAAGAAATCGCAAGAGAAAAATGGAGAAATGAATTATCAACTCTAGTGCCACCAACAATGATTGGACTGGATACTGTATTTCTGTCCTACAAAGGACTTGTATGTATTCAGCAATAATCTGATCTGCAAATTAGTCTGAAACTATGGAAAACAGACTTCGATTAGACCAGAGCTTTCCAAACTTTTCATATTGGTGACACACTTTTTAGACATGCATCATTTCGCGACACACTCTTACAGCAGGGCACAAGGCAGGCACTGGGACCTGCGTGGAATCCTGGCAGGGCTCGGAGGCAGCAGCAGCTGTGACACACCCAGACACTGCAGCCAACACACTAACGTGTCCCGACACACAGTTTGGAAAGCTCTGAATTAGACTTTTATCCAAAATTAAAGTGTGTTTATGGGGAAGGACTTCCTTGTTTTTATCTCTCTTCCAAAATTTTCTAGGTCCTGTATCATACTTCCCATCTGATTCTAGGCATTAACAGAAAATTATTCTCAGAAGGGGCCGAAGGTCTTGCAAAATGGGTTTTGGAGTAAAAGGAGCACTTTGACTTCACTTTGGTCCCCTGATATATCTCTTCTGTGAATGAATATTAAGCTATTTGTTTTTTTAACATTTGGGAAACATGAACTCTCTTCCTGTCCTTTTACAAATGTAGGAAATGATTATGAAGTTCTCTTTAGAGTCAGAATTCTTCTCTTGCTCTGAATAATTACAAGCAAGTGTATCTCTTGCCACCACACTGTAAAATACTAAAAGTGATCTCTACTGAGATGGCAAAAATTTGTTTTCTTCTTCATGGATTCACAGCACTTTGATTCTGAAATGGCTGTTCTTTTCTACTGCAATTATCAATCCCTATATAATTATTTCAACTTCACCTCTAAGTCCTGAGGGGTGGCTGAGCCATTAGCTGAAATAGAATTAAACTTAATGAAAGAGAATATTTGGACAGAGAAATTGGCTTACAGAAAAAATGCCTGTGTTGAAGATGGTGACATTTGCAGTATTGGTTATTGTGCCTTTACCTCAAGTGGTGTGCAACATTCGCAGTGCTAAATGCAGCATCAGTGACCCTCTGCCTTTTTTTCACAAGAAATATCAGTCAGGAGACGTCACGGTTGTGAATATACTCTCTCAGATCTATCTCTTCCAGATAATGATAGACTTCAGCAAACGTCCCTCTACAGAGCTCTTTGAAGACACTGTGTAAGGTTCTGCAGACAGAAGACAAATTAATTTCAACTGGGAGGTCCTCCTGTTCTTCCTCCCTTTCCCTCTACCACCACCACCTCCTCCTCCTCCATCATCATCTTCTCCTCCTATTCCTTATTCATAGTCCTCACTCACTTTGATGAATTGATTTGAGTTTTTTTTTCACATTTTGCCATAACTATGTGATTAGGCTAGAATGATCCTCAATTAGAATCCCTTTCCAAGGAATGGTTGTAATATTCATATGCTCCTAAAGTTGAAAGTGGTGATGATCACTATTGATTTCACCTCCATGCTCAGTGCGTGATCTGGTCTCTTGCAATGGGCAACTCTAAGAGGTTTCCTGGTAATGGATGGGTTACAAGGTATTAGCTCTTGCTCAGGTGTGAGTTGGGTTTTGCAAAGGGTATGTTTTAGCAGACTGCACATTGGGTCCTCCTATGTTGCCCAAGAAGCCTTCAAGGCTACAAGCTTCTCCAGCAGTTTGTGTTTCTACTTGTTATGCACGAACTGATTATGATTCTTTGTAGGAAACGTCCTGAGAGTCTTCATCATAAATTAATGTAGTATTTATTTATTTATTCTGACATTTACCATGTAATAAACCTATGGTTTGGGAGAATGCTTATTTGAAAAATGCAGTGATTTTTTTTAATCCCTCGGCAAAGGGTATTCATATATTAGATCACCTTGAGTCATTTCAAGACAAATTTCGATTGTCTGTGCTATTAGTGTATTCAGTAAAACCATCACCTGATTTCCCTGTACAGGTCCATACCATTGAAACCTCCCAAATTACTATCAACACTGGAATGTGTTTTGGAGGTTTTAAAGAAAATTGAGTTTTACCCACCAAAAAGGAAACAGTAGTGTTTTGAAATTAAAATTAAGTGACTTTGTTTCTGTAATGTGGAGGTTAAAAGCATTGCCCTGGGGAATGTACACTGGGAGGTTGTTGGGGCAAAGATTATTTTCAGAAGCAATATTTTTCAAAGGGTATGAAAACCTCACTTATGACACTGCTCATTAAAATCAAAATGATTGCAATGCTATTTTATCACACTTACTTGTAAAGAAGTACATATATGATTTGCCTCCTTTTCAATGGAATGCCTGGTAATAGAATATGTAATTCCCATTCCAGGGTCATGACTCCAATCTACCAGCACATCTTGGCCTTAGAATTTGCCATCGAGGAGATCAATAGAAATCCCCATCTTTTACCCAATCACACCCTCGGTTTTCAGATCTATAATACCTACTTCATGACAAGTTGGACGTATCGTGCCTCACTGGAGGTTTTCTCTGCAAAGGGCCAGTTCATCCCTAACTACAGCTGTGATATGCAGCATAGACCAATAGCAGTCATTGGAGGACCTACCTCTGAAGTGTGTCTAGACATGGCTACTATCCTGTCTGTGTACAAGATGCCACAGGTATGAGCTTTGATGGAGCCCACACTACTGTTCCCTTCTTTTTATGGCAGTGATTATGGAATAGGAAGGAAGGGGTTCTTCTTAAAATAGATTATTCTTAACAAACCTGTTGACCTCTGGGGACTACAAGTGAATTCTGATGTGGCATACTAATGTCACCAGGCTTGTGGCCCTAATTCTTCAGACCTTTCATTGTTTGAAAGAGCTAAAGATTAATGACTGTATAATGCCTACACAAGGATTAATTCTCCAACTTTATGCCTTATTTAAGAGAAACAATGACTAAAACTGTAGATAATTCTCAGAAATAAAAAAATAGAAAAAGTATTTTAAGGGGCAATCTTCCAATTTACAATTCCCAGTTCTCCTTAATGATATTGAAGGAAAAGAAAGGAATGAGAGAAGAATTGGTGAAAAATAAATGATAGAAAATGATAGAGACAGAGATATTAGTGAGAATTTTTAGTGGGAATTTTAGTGGGATGAAACTTAGTGGGAATTTTGCATCAGTAGCATATCATGTAGGACAAACTCTTGTGTTCTCTGTTGCAAGATAAAATTATGTCTCGCTTCCATAAAATACAAACTGATTTGAAATTCTGGTGCACAAATGTGTCCTTGATCAATTTTGCTGATGTACTTCAGTCTCCGGAATTATGACATAGTACTCTACACATAGCACACTCTGAATATATAGGTTGTTTCAAAATATGAAATATGTGTTGAGCCTCAATATCTTTCTTCTAGCCTAAAAGGATAAATTGTAACCTGAAATACAACCTTTTAAAATCACAGTTTTGTTTCTAATTTGTCTTTTTCTTTTTTCTTTTTTTAAAGTTCATATATGGTTCCATTACAGAAAGTAATACAAAAAAAGAGATTGATTTATATCAACAATTGTTCCCAAATATGGACCAACAATATAAAGGAATTTTTCAATTACTGTTGCATTTCCAATGGACATGGATTGGGATCTTGTCTGGAAATAATGATAATGGTGAGAAGTTTGTACAAAATATCGTTCCCATGTTTGCCCTGAGAGGGATCTGCTTAGCCTTCATTGAAACATTTCCAATCATTGATTATTCAAATAGCATTGCTGACTTGGTGGATATGGGACTTGAAATGTACATGGTGGTTATGAAAAGCACTGCTAATGTAGTAGTAGTTCATGGTGAAATTCATGGAATTATAGTTCTGAGACTTCTTTCCAGCAATTTGAAATCTGAAGATGTACCTTTATGGAGAAAAGGTAAAGTCTGGGTTATGACAGCGAAGATGGATTTCATGTCACTTCCTTTTCTAAGAAATGGTGACCTAGTCTTCCTCCATGGTGCTCTATCTTTTGCAATTCACTCAGAGAAGGTGTTAGGATTCCGGCAATTTGTCCACATGAGGAACCCTATCTTGGAAAAAGAAGATATTTTTATCAAGCTCTTCTGGGAAAATGCCTTTGAATGTTCCTTCTCCAACTCTGGAACAGAAGTGGAAAATGAGGTTCCCTGCACTGGGAAGGAGAAACTGGAAGCTCTTCCTTCATCTGTGTTGGAAATGGACATGACTGGCCACAGCTACAGCATCTACAATGCCATCTATGTGGTGGCACATGCTTTGCATGACTTCCATTCATCGATGGTGGAATACAGAGCTAGAGGGCGTGAAGCTAAAATGAACCTTCTGGATCAAAATCTGTGGAAGGTAAACCCTTGAGCAAACCAAGTACTGGCTGCTCAGCATATTGGCAACCCCAATCCTAAACCTAAATTAAATTCATTATCCAAGGGGAATGTTTCTAAGCATGTAGTTTTGCTAAATGTCATCTTCTCACTAGGTGTAGTCCAAATAATGTCTTTATAAATTATTATGTTATCTGCATATTCATCATGACAAAGGTGGACCATTTGTTATGCCCTTCATTTTACCTTAATGGAGTTCTAGGTTTTCTATGTCTTCCCTGAACTTCCACATTTCAAGAACTTTCTCAGGTTGCAGCATTTATTACAGATCCAATTTGTTTAAAAAAAAGTCCATGAAGACTGATTTTATTTCTTTAATGGATGTTTTTAGTACACCTATAGGAAGGCTAAAGATAAAAGCGGGGCTCTTGTCTTTAGCATTTTAACAAATTTCTGTTACTGTAAGTTATTGAAGGGCTCCATATAACGTGATGTTTCCTACAGCACAGATTTTAATTGTTGACTTGAGTTTTTTTAAATTTTTAATAAGAATTATATTGAGTTTAAGCAAAGATAAAAACTACAAAAAAGAAAAAAACTACTAAAAGAAAAAGAAAAAGAAAAAAAGAAAAAAGGAGTGAGAAAACAGAAAAAGAAAATATTTTTGGAGATTACATAACAAGATGACTTCAGACTTTCAACAACAAGAGTATACAACAACTTTCATAATTAATCCCTTACTCTAACCAAAATCGGATTATTTCTATAAGTCATTCCATTCGCACATTATAAAACTAAAATCAATTGCTCTTTCCCCTTATATATATATATATAAAAAAAGAAATGAACAAATATATAAACCTCCAAATCCACTTCCCCCAAAAAAGGAACCCATTTATTTAATATTTCCTTCCTACCATTATTCTATATATTTCTAACCACTGTAATAAAAATCAAATTATATTTCAATATTCTACTTTTATACTTAATAATACTATAACAATCTTAACCCTATTAAACCTATAACCAAACACTAATTATTGTGTCTTATAAATCTTAAAAGATCAAACAAACTTTAAAAACAATGGAATACATCTTAATCCAAATGGTTAAAGAAAAATTCAATCATACAAGCCTTAATATCAATCCACATACATATTCTTCATTTCTTATCCCACCTCAAAATAAACCAGAACATTTACTTGTCTCCATGTTACACATCAGGCATTTTTCATATAAAAGTCAAATAGCCCAACTGCCCCCCCTACAAAGTCAGATTCCTCAGGTAAAAACCTCCCACAAAAAGGAACTGCTTCGTTCCCAAAACAATCCTTCAGAAAAACAAGATCAGCAATATCTTGTAAGTCGAACTGTCTTAACTCCTTCAACACCAAAGTATGTATATTCATCTCCTGGCATTTCCTCGAAGCTGCTTATCTCACTGTCAGTAAAACCATCTTGATCTTGATCAGACTCTTCGTCTTCCTCCAAAGCATCCTCAACCAGTTGACACATTTTAAAACTGATATTTTGTGCAATATCCTGAATATCTTGCAGAATAGTTTGGCAGGTATCATGGAGAAGCTGTTTAAAGTCATAACGAAGCTCAGAACGAAACTCTGAGAGTATTTCTTTAAGGTCATCCATTTTTCAGGCAGTAAATTATGGCACCCCCTGGATACTTGGCTAGCACAGATAGGAGCTCGTGGGTTAATAGAAGGCTTCCAAAAGTTATTGAGTGAAATTGAGTGATACTGATAAAAGAGAAAGTATTCTAAGCAGCATCTGTGGCATCCAAAAAATTGGATAGAAAAACTAAAGTCTCAAAACAGCAAAGTCAACGTGTAGGAAAATGTTAAGTTCTTCAAATTAATTACAAAAATAGTAATGGGGAGATGATTATTTATTCTCAGTCCTCCTTAAAATTTAAATGGTAAGTAAACCAACAGTTAAAATAAAATTTTAAGATTAATCCAGAAATAACGATAAGCACCAAGAGAGTTCATTTCTTCTTGCTGTAGAAAGCCTCTCTTAGGTTAGAAAAACTTAAAGAATATATACATTGGGTGATTTAGAAATGGGAAAGGCTCCACCTATTGTCCCTTTAGGGCTGCAGTGTGGTCTGGAAAATGATGGTGTCCCCAACTCCCGTCGTCCTCTTACTAGATTAACGCTAACACTGTTGGCGGTCCTCAGGCTATGAGGCAACATTCCACTGTACAAATGGGATGATTCTGAGTGTTTTCTGTCCATGAAAATGCTCTACGGCATGAGGAAAAGCCTGCCTGAATCCCCCAAAAAAACCCACACTGTCAGGTCTGCCTGCAGCACTCACGAGCAGAACTGTTCAGTCAGCCATATTCCCACCAGAAGTCAGTTGTTGATTCCAGTTTAATAACAGGTCCAGTTCCTGTTCTAGACATCAGAATCCTCCTTTTAGTACATGGAGGAAAAAAGACAAATTATTTATGTGGATTGTCTTTCTGCCCTTTCCATCTTTGAAATAAAACGAGGGTTATCATCTGCCAGGTCTGCAGAGGTATCATCTCAGGGGAGCCATTCTGATAGCCAACCTTCTCTGACTGATGAATTTCTGACTTTGAAAGGGAACTTGAGATATTGATCAACCCTTATATCAATACTTCATCCAATCATTAATTGCAATATTTTCCAAATGTAGAAAAATGATTTTGCTTTCATTTTCTATTTTATTCTTCCCGGTATTTGGGTCCATTATACATTTTGGTTCTTTATTGTCTCTTTTTGCTCTAAAGGATGCATGATTGTAATGATGGTTTACTAGATGAAGCATGTACTAATGCTGTTATTGCTTACTATCCTCCCTTGAACTTTGAAAAAAATATTACTGATATCTTTGAAAGGGGGAATGAATCTTTTCACCATGGGCTACCTGATATACAAATCTCTTCTCTTGGCTTCTTTTCCAATGTAGCTCAACCAATTTATGAGAGGGGTCTCATTCAATAATAGCGCTGGACAAAAAATTTCTTTCAGCCAAAATGGAGAATTGGAGGCTGGATTGGATATTATGAATTGGATCACATTCCCAAATCTATCTTTTCTGAGAGTCAGAGTTGGAGGGGTGGACCCCGTGGGTTCCCAAGAAGCATTGTTCACCATTGAAGAGGATGATATTGTATGGCCAAGGAGGTTTAACCAGGTATGGGCCAGATCCATTTTGGCTTGTAGTCTAATATCTTTCCACCATTCTTGGGGTTCTCTTAGATCCAAAATCCCACACAGCAATTACATTCAGGAACAGAATATTTCAAATACTCCAAGATTGCTAAACTCCCTCCAGACAAAACTGGGGACCTTTACAAAGTCACTCCACCTGGTGAACCCCTGGGTGTCTTCTAAGTTAGATGTGTGAATGGAGGGATGGGGGTATTTAAGAAGGAGAGCTGATGTTTCTTGGCATATTGACATTAAAAAAGTATGTTTTCCCATTCAGTAAGAGCCACCCAGATGTGCAAAATGAAGGATGTGCCAAGGATATTGCAGACATTTTGGATTTTGTAGAAAAACCAAAGGTAATAATGGTCTGTGTAGTTATGTAGTAATAGTCTATCTACACACCTACTTAACTTTTAACTCCTTTTATTGTTTTGTATTTGTAAGCCACCCAGTATCTATGGGAGTGGGCAGCTTTAATAAATGTAAATAAATAATTATAATTAAAATCCTTATTTAATACTACATAGTGCTGAATGATTGTATGGCTGAGCATTTTCTCCAACTGAAATCATCCTTCTCTCTTGTTACTAAACTAAACAAAAGCTAACCACATATGAAGGCAGAGAAGCGAAGCATTATGATACTCCTTAGTGCTGTGAAACCAGTAAGTACACGTTTGTCAAAGACAAAGCATTCTCTGCTTTCCTTCATAAACAGGTCCAACCTCTATCTTTGTGTAACAGCAAGTGCCATTCAGGTCATACTAGGAGCAAGATTGAAGGGAAGCCATTTTGTTGCTATGATTGTCTACAATGTCCACATGGGAAGATTTCTAACCAAGAAGGTAAGTTCTTGCATATGTTATCCTAGAAGATATACCTAAATAAACATCTGAGCCCAAGACTTTCTTGCAAAGCATCCAATCAAGAGTTCATAACATAAATACCTGGCTTATAATTTTCTCATTAGAGAGAAGAAGCTGTCAGGGTGACAGTTTGCAGGATCAGACTTGCCCCCTTTTATGTGTATAGGAAGAATGATTGAATTAAGCCACTCGTTTAGAATGTGGAAAGAGTTATTTAGGGCAGTGAAGAGAAGGGTTAGCACAGGTAGGACTGGGTTTTAGGAATTCCGATAAAACGATGTCTTTGCTGAGGGCTTTGCTATTTTTCAATTAAGAAATTAGTTTTTGAACTTTTATTCATGAAGTTGGGGCCATTCAGGAAGAGGGTCCTCTGTTGGCAAAATATAAGGATCCCCACTTATGGGTGTATGAAGTAAATGACAAATACGTCCATCCCTGGAATCAGCAGAGATTAAATTATTGTTGTTAGCCAAATTGTATCTTGTTGACGATCATGAGGTAAGGTTCTAGAACAGAAAGTCATCTTTGCTTGTTACAGCCTGTTGGAGTTTAGCCTAACTCTTTAATGCATAATTGTGTGACTTCTCCTTTAGAAGCCTCTTATACACTTTTTAAAGTACACATGTTTCCCAGGAAGAAGGTTCATTATATATTTGGGCATTCCTGTACGTAGATACTACCAGTGCCTTCACGGTGGGACATTCTCTGTCAAACCCAGGATTAAATAGCTGTTCTGTATGAAGAGCAAGAGATTAACCAAGTTTTAGAACTTCTTGACCAGAAGTGATAATTTGATGGAATGTAGCAATCATTTCACAAGTATTACTAGCTGTGAGGTTCACGATCTTTATGATCCAAAATCAGAATCTACAACACAAGCCACGAGGGATATGTGCAATTCATTTATTGAATCAGCATCGTGCTCCTTTAAACCCAGAAGTGGGTTTCTTCTCCACCAGACCTCTCCTTTAACCATTCGGTTCTTACTTGTCCCGCCCCTCCCTCTCAGTTCTTTTCTTTGTTGATATCATTCTTTGCTTCACATTGATTGCTCTCTTCTGGCCTCGTGGTCGCCGGCATTGGTAGTACTTTTGTCATTGGCTTCTCATGTTTTCCTGATCCGGCAATGCTGCTGCTTTCTCGGAGGCTTGTGTTTCCCCCCTCCCCCATCTTCCTTTTATCCCTATTTCCTGTCTTCATTTACACTGTGTAAGGTTGGCGCATCCAGCCGCAATTACCCATTGCTGCTGGATTCTCCATCCTTACACTAGCCACGCTTATGGACTGTTTCAGATGATCGACCACTGGGGCTTCGAAGAATTGTACCATGGCTGCAGATATCTTTCTAGACCATATTGATCAGAAATAATTGTCAGTGGCAAGAGAGTCAGGAGGTTGTAAAGGTTGGTTCCACTCTGCTAATTTAATAGTGAAGGATCCTACCAGGGTTAAGTGGTCACTCGATAGTTGAAGTACTTACAATGAAGGGCAAAGTCATTAGATATTAACATATAATTTAAAGTTGAGGCCCCTCCAGGGTTAGGGTCAGGTTTAAGTTTAGTTCACCCTCTGGGTCTCTGGACAAAAATCCATTAGGCATTTTCATGTCAAATGTTAATGTCAGTTGCCATAACCTTCATCCCCCTATATTAAACCCAGCATCTTTAGATTTTTGTGAAGACAAACAAGTTTGTGATGAGCATGGGATGTTATAATACTGAAAAATATTGTCATTTGGTCCCATCCTAGCATTGAAGTCACAGGCAAGTATGACTGTAGACGTTAAATCTAACATCTACATGGAAATGTAGATGTTAAAACTAAGAATCAGAATTCAAAACGATCCCAACCACTGTTAATTTGGGAAATATTATGAAATGGAAAGTAATCACTGCACAGCATTACATCAAATACAGGGAGTCCTCACTTAATGACCACAATTGGGAATGGAATTTCTTTTGCTAAGCAAAACAGTAATTAAGCGAATACAACCCAATTTTATGACCTTTTTTGTGCCGGCCGTTAAGCGAATCACTGCAGGTGTTAAGCGAACCACATGGTCGTTAAGCAAATCACGTGGTTCCCCATTGATTTTGCTTGCTAGAAGCCGGCCGGGAAGATAGAAAATAGTGATCACGTGATCATGGGATGCTGCAATGGTCATAAATGTGAACCAGTTGCCAAGTGCCCAAATCGTGATCATGTGAACGTGGGGATGCTGTAACGGTCATAAGTCTGAAAACTGCTCGTAAGTCATTTTTTTCAACACAATTGTAAGTCCAAACTTTCACTAAATGAATGGTTGTTAAGTGAGGACAACCTGTAGTTGAGAAATAGTATAGCCTTTCCAAAGGCAGCCTTTGCATTGCTTTCATAGACCTAAAGGTAGCCTTTGACTCTACATCGAAAGTTAGCTACAACCTTGATTGATGGTCCCCTTCTTAAAATCTGCATTTTGATACTACAAGGCAAATTAAGGTAGATTGTAATGGAGATCTAACAGAACATCTCCCTATCCTAAAAGGTATAAAACAAGGCTGCATTTTAGCCCCTTTATTGTTTATTATTTATTTATTTGTTTATTTATTTATTTATTTATTTATTTATTTATTTATCAAATTTATCACCGCCCATCTCTACAGCAGTAGACTCTGGGCAGTTTACAATAAAATATTAAAATTAAAAACCTATAAATCATTAAAATATGTACAATATCATAATAAATATAAAAAATCCAGAGGATGGTGAGATCTTAAAAGGATGTTATTACTAAGGTAACCACCCCCAGGAGGAACTATTACTTCCTTTGTCCCAAGCAAGGTGGTAGAACCAGGTCTTTAAAGACCTCCGGAAGGCCAGGAGCAAGGGTGCCTGCCTCACCTCTGGGGGCAAGATATTCCACAGGGCGGGTGCTATCGCATATATTAATGAGACAGTTGAAGTCTTTGCTAAACCAGAATTTCACACTAAATCTCTTGCCCATGGCCCTTTTCCCATGCTGTTGATGCAGCTACTCTTTCCATAACCCAGGCAGGCCTATGTAGATGCCTTAAAGAATTATCTTCCTATTGCCATAGAAAACACCATGAGCTCAAATACTCTAAAACAAAGGTCTTAATATTCTCCAGAAAGCATTTCAAGTCCCCAATTAACTGGAAGTTTAACGGTTATAATGGTATGTGGGAAAGACCTTAGGAGAGGGGCAAAGAGATGCGGCCTTGGGAAGGAAAGTTAAGAGACAACAGAGCCCACAGCTGGAAAATGGGTGGGGCAAGAGGCTCAGAAGGGACCCTCCCTAGTTTCCGGGGCTGTCAGTGAGATGGCGGGAGAATTGTACTTTCAGACTTGAAAGATTCTGTTAATGTAGCTTTACAATAAAGTAGAATTAGCTTATCTGGTCATGTTTCCTGTCTGGTCTATGCTGCTGGAATTGGGCTGCATCTCCTTAAGGGCCCTCACATGCTGGTTGAAGCAAATTCTTTGGGGAACATCTTTGGTCGATCTCACCTTACTATATAGTTTTGAATCTTAACTAAGAAGACAAATACATCTTAATCTAGCTTACTGCAGCTTTTCTTTTCCGGCATTAGTTGGTTTCATTCCTGTTAAAGCCATGATTACCCTTCAGTGGAGGATCTGGGACCTAGATCTCCAAGTCGATAGCAGCAGAGTTTCCCACCTCCATTACACCTCAATAACCACCCTCCCCTGCTCCACTCCCAGATATTTTTATAACATTTCCCACATTTCACATAGGAAGCCCTTTACCTTGACCTGAATCAGTGAATTACGTATAATGGCGACAACCAGTACATATATCAGAATCCCCTATGAAAATCACACTTGTATATGTCCCAATATGGAAGTTGAATCTGTTTCATAGGTACTACTAGGGAGCCTTCTACACAATAAGTAAAGGACAGAACTCACGACAATCGTTAGAAACTTTAATTGCTCATCTGAGCAGAAGGTTATCATTTTTCTTCTAGAAGATCAAATTTCAGTTATTAACAATCTGGTTGCTAAATTTTTAACAATAGCCATGGCTTGCCAAAATCATCTGGTGCCTCCCTTAATTGCTTCAGGCTTTTCTCTGTTTTATTTTCTTGTTATTTTATACTACTGTTTTATATTTGATATGTTGCAATAACTTTTTCTTTTAAATTCTGGACTGGGACCATAAATAAAATAAATAAATAATGACCCATAACAACAATGAAAATTTTAGAAAAATGTTCCTGATTAATGGTCTATTTGGATCTAGTGAAACATAGAAAATTGACAGTGAGAGATGCATTCAGTTTATTGACTAAATTCCAGCACTGATGCCAAGTAGTGCATTTTGGAACAAAAGGTTTTCCAAATATAACTATAAACTTCAGAAGTCTACCAGTATATTTGATTTTCACACCTGAAACGACAACTCTCTTTTCTTAACACTGTAGTGTTCAGTTTTGATTCTTTCAGTGCAATTTGTAAGCTGCTGATTTATTTTCTAGACATGGATGAATGCTTTCAATGTCCAGAAGATCAGTATGCAAGTGTGAACCAGGATTTGTGTCTCCCCAAAGTTATAACATTCTTGAAGTATGAAGAAACGTTGGGGACTCTATTGGCCAGTTCTGCTCTTTTCTTTTCTTTGGTCACCGTTGGAGTTCTTTGGATCTTCATTAAGCATCAGGACACTCCCATAGTCAAAGCCAACAACCGGAATCTCACCTATGCTCTCCTTGTTGCTCTCCTGTTGTCTTTTCTTTCTTCTTTGCTGTTCCTTGGAAAACCTGGCAAGGTGACCTGTCTCCTTCGTCTAACTGCCTTTGGTATCATCTTCTCCATGGCCATTTCTTGTGTGTTGACCAAAACCATCATTGTGGTTCTGGCTTTTATGGCCACTAAGCCTGGGTCTAAGATGACCAAATGGGTGGGGAAAAGACTTGCTATTTTCATAGTTTTGGGCTGTTGCTTTATTCAAGGTAGTATTTGCATTACATGGTTGACAACCTCTCCCCCATTCCCAGATGCTGACATGAATTCAATGGTAGAAGAAATCATTCTAGAGTGTAATGAAGGATCTGCCTTCATGTTCTACTGTGTCTTGGGCTATATGGGCTTCCTTGCTATTATCAGCTTCATGGTGGCTTTCCTAGCAAGGAAATTGCCTGATGCTTTCAATGAAGCCAAGTTTATCACCTTCAGCATGTTAGTCTTCTGCAGTGTTTGGTTGTCCTTTGTTCCGATATACCTGAGCACAAAAGGGAAATATATGGTTGCCGTGGAGATCTTCTCCATTATAGCTTCCAGTGTTGGGTTACTGATTTGTATCTTTTCCCCAAAATGCTACATCATTGTCTGGAGGCCTGCTCTAAACAACAGAGATCAGCTAAGAAGACAAAACCACAGAAATACATAAAATTATACGGCTGTTTAATATTTCAGATTATCTATGGGAAAACAGAATCATTTAATATTATAGTCCAGTATCACTTACCTAGAAGTAATCTCTTTTGAATCCTTTCTGGTTTAATTGTCAATTTATAGGTAAAGTATTACAATTAATAATGTTCTGAAGTAGCTGTGGAAATTTTCTCTGTTCTGGCTTCTAGCATTGGCTTGCCTGGCTGCATTTTCCTCCTCAAATGCTATATCATGTTGGTAAAACCTAGTATGAATGTCAGGCAGCACTTGATGAGAAGAAAGAATTAAAGAATTGAAATCTAGCTAAGTTAGATGAGAAGGCTGGGCCTCATTTCAAATTCAGAAACAGAGCTGCTTTGGATCACATATAATAACTGCCGGTAACTTCTTAAAGCAGCTGCATCATTTTCCCAGACTTCTCAGGCTGCTCTCCATACTTGCAGTCTAGTCCTGGGTGAAGATGCATTTAGTTGTTGACGGTGCTACATATGTACCCATAAAACACTGTTCCGTTGAAATGAATATTTTACACTATATCCGAGATGTTTTAACTCTATCACAACTTTTTATTTTGTTCTCAAAGAATCTTGTCAGAAGTCTGGTGCGTTCCCATGATATCTTCAATATATTTCTAGCCAGCAAATACCTCTCAATATATAGTTGGTACTAAAACCTGCATACTTCATATTTTAGGATTCTTCCCCATTTACACCTCCATGAGTCATGCCTTCAAAGACCTTCAAAGCACTGTATTCTCAGCAGATAAACTCTTAATGGCTTCTGAAGTTTCTTAGAACAGCCTATCCCAGAATGCTCTCCTGAAGCAGCAAAGATCTCATTTTCATTAAAATAATATTCAAACAAAGTATCCTTTTTAAAATATATTTGAGGGTGTTATTTAAACCAAGAAGTGTATTTGATGATTTGAAAATTTGAAAAGGTGTAAAGTAAGTCAGTCAACCGTACTATAGTATCAAATCCCATCCGAAGGGTCTTAAGATATTGCATGCCATAAAAATGAAGAGACAGGTTAACAGGTGGAGCAGGCCTACCACCTAGCAGCCCTAACTATTTGTAGTTCTGTGCAAACATGTAATAAAAGTTGAGTGTCTGATCTTTTCAATCTATTTCTCTCTAGTATGCACACGGGGGATTCAGCTGATGAGTACCTGTTAGTTATCATATTTTAGCAGAATTGAAGAAACAGAAAAAGGGAAACACCAGTTACTTCGTGACAGGAGCATTTCTTTATTATTTATTTCTTTTATTTAATTTATTTTATATCCCGCCTTTATTATTTTATAAATAACTCAAGGCGGCGAACATACCAAATACTCCTTCCTCCTCCTATTTTCCCCACAACAACAACCCTGTGAGGGAAGTTGGGCTGAGAGAGAGTGACTGGCCCAAGGTCACCCAGCTGGCTTTCGTGCCTAAGGTGGGACTAGAACTCACAGACTCCTGGTTTCTAGCCCAGTACCTTAAACCCTAGACCAAACTGGCTCATTTATACTGAAACATTTTGTGATTCAGGAAAAAAGCCCAGTTTAGGATTTATCCTCAACATTATGCCATATGCATAACTCAGTATAAAGTACAGTAAGGTCTCCATTCAGTTAAAGTGCCTTCAGAAAAAAATTAATAGCAATTGTATTAAATCAGACATCATCCCATATGGTCCTTTCTAATGGTTAAAAGTGAGGTCAAGCATGTCTATCATGGGGCCCTGAGCAATTCTATTCTGGGTTCCGTATATAAATTACTACACATTAGAACCCTCGTTTAAATAGATTTTTTGTATCTCAGATATTAATTTTGGGCTGCCATGGCACCACTGATTTTGCCATCTTGCCTGTTTTGACTCCACCTGGACTTGCCCCTGTGCTGGTCTCTTGCTTGTAGGAATTTGAATTCTTCTGAAATTTTTTAGGAAAAGAGAAAACCTTTGCTGAAACTAAAAGGGGAAAAATGTTCACTTTTGCTACATGAACATCTTATGATGAGTAGGAGTTTAAATTCCTTATACTTATCCAATTGATGCTGAGTACTTGGACCACTTCTCCAGATGACAAGGAATTTTCTGGTATGTGGAGTCCATGGTGCTCTCTGAGCCTTGTTGTTTTCTTGCAGACGTTTCATTGCCAGGCTAGGCAACATCTTCAGTGCGAAAAGGGAGTGGAACTTGCTCTCTGTTTATATACCCTGGCTTGTCCTGTCTGTGATTTTCTGGTAGTGACTAGCAAAAGAGTGAATTCAGATTAAAGAGAATTCTTAATCTCTGCTGAAACTTTCAGAGCAGGGATTTTGAAGCAATTGGGAGCCCTGGACTTACTAATGAACTTGACGCTCCCTTGGCCATGCAAGAATAACGAAAAATACTGTGTGGACAAACTTCCTGATTGTGAGAGCTTTAAGCAGTCACCCTTCCTGTCCCATGGAACTATAAGATTCAATGAGTCACAGTACTTAACAGTTACAGTTCCTGAACACAAATTTTGAGGAGCGTAAACAGGAAGAATCCTTAAACAATGTATGCTTATAGTCAGTGAAAGGTAAAGGTAAATCCTCTATCTGAGAGGATTAGTGTCTTCAGTGGTGGGTGCAAAAGTCCAAGAACATGGAGGATGCTTTGGAATAGCAGTGGAAATACAGGAAGGGACATTCAAGGGTAAAGGAAAACAATATATTGAGATAGGTCTGCCCTCTTCTAAAACCCAAGATGACCCTGACTAAAAGAAGAGAACACGAGATGATACAGTAGCCTAAACTGTAATAATCTGTATGAGGGAAGAGATACAGGAATATATTATTTCCTTAACTTCACCTTGCAAGATGCTCCTTTATATTACTGTTGAGGTTATAGATGAAAAAGGGTTCACAAAGCTCATGCTAGGCTTCATTTTATTTGAAAACAGTTGACTAGTACTCACATCCCATTCCTATAGAGTCGGCCAACATCTTATTGGGATAAATACCATTAAGGTAATAGGCCACTCAAGCTGAGCTTCATTTCTGGGGGCTGCATCCATGCAGTTGTCTGGACAAAGTGGTGGAAATGGTTTGTCAGCTTCTTTATTTCCCCTGGGATTTTTATTCTTCAATTTGCTAGTCTAGCCCAAAACTCTGGGCTTTCCTCCTGATCTCCCATCAAAGTAGAAAAGAAGCTCAATTTTGAGGTTGTCTAACAGCTGAACAACAAAAAAACAGCTGACAGTGGAGAAGCTCTATTCTGGCTGCAGAAACATAGACCTTCCAGATGCCTTTGCCTTGCAGACCTGGGGATTTTTCATTAATTAAGTTGAATACTGTCCCTCCCTCTGTCTAGCTCTCTGCACCTGGGTTTCTAAGCCTATATAAACCTACCTTTTACTAAATTAGCATATGATGGAGAGAAAGATTGCAATAAAAAAAAGGGAGAGAGCGAGAGCGAGAGCGAGCGCCAGGGAGGTGTAGTGGTTAAAGAACTAGACTAGGAGTAGGGAGACCTAGTTTATTGTCCTACCTTCAGCAAGGAAGCCAGCAGGATGACTTTAGACCAGTCCCTCCCTCTCAAGCCTGGACTTGAAAAAGATCTTAGAGGAAGGCAGTGGCCAACCACCCGTGCAAGAAAATGGCATGGGCCTGTCCATTTTGCTAGAGCAAAAGGAGAGAAAAGAAACTGCTTAAGAAGACCAGGGAGAGAATTCAGAAGCTTTTGCTCCTTATCCTGCTATATGCCCTGCTTGGCCAACTCGTCTTTAATGTGGGTTCAAGGGAGGTGGATCATCCAGCTCTTTCTACCCATCAAGGAAATCCCCCAGCTGGGGAATGATTGAGGCCAACTTGAGAAAGTGAGAAGCCCAGTGTGTGGAGGGTGGGGGAGCAACTGGAACAAGCAGAGCCCACAGGAAGCAGAAGGAAAATCTGCTGGGATCCTATGGCTTTTCTGACCCCACCCTCTATTAAATAACATTTTCCCAAACATTAAAAGGTCACCTGTAGGCCAGTTTCTTGGGATGTGTGGGGGAGAGATATCAACATGTGTACAAAACTGCCAGATTGATGTTTTGATCCCATCCCACCCCCATGGAAACTATTAATATATGGTTGTGTTTGTCTGTCTGTCTGTCTGTATGCATGGATAGATGATAGATAGATAGATAGATAGATAGATAGATAGATAGATAGATAGATAGACAGACAGACAGACAGACAGACAGACAGACAGACAGACAGACAGACAGACACCAGCACCTTGAATAGCAGCCAGAAGTAAACTGGCAAGTAGTACAACTCATGAAGCAGAGGTGTTACATGGCAATACCAAGGCATGCCCATCACTACAAAATGGCACAGGTCCATTCTGGACCAGTTGAAGCTTCCTGGTGATCTTCAAGGACAGCCCCATGTACAGCACATTGTAGCAGTCAAGCCGTGAGGTAACCAGGGCATGAATGACTGTCTGAAGGGCCCCCAGATCTAGGAAAGGGGGCAACTGGTGCACCAGATGACATATAGACTAAATAGAATGACCTTAAATTAACCCTAGTCTCATGATAACTTAATAAAGTGAAAAAGAGAAAAAAAAGTGTTGAAATATGCAATCAAGTTGTTTTCTTCTACAGCATTGCAAAGAACCCATAATTTTACAAAGGCAATAACCTCCCCTGTAGTTATCAACCTGACAAGGGTAACTTCTACTTCAACTCCCAAAGGACATCCAATACGCCTTGGCAGAAGAGAGTCAAGGTCAAAGTATGCTACTAAAAGGTGTTTTGCCATTCAAGAAAGGGACCCAACACAGACTGCTTGGTGACCTTCCCCTGAAGATTCCTAGTGCAAACTCTGAGAGGGCACTGAAGTCAGCCAGAACTCCTTAAGGACACTTAAAAAAGGAACTGATGTCCAGAAGAACATGTCTCTACCTAATGCCAGCCTTTTTCCTCCTGATATTAATGCTACTGCCTCAGACCATGTCCGATTTCCCAGAGGCAATGTGCAATATCCGTTACCCTCTTCCAATAAGTCACCGGTATCATCAGCCAGGGGACCTCACCATTGCTGGCATTATTTCTCAAGTCTACACGTTTTCCAACCCTGTGACTTTCAATCAGCATCCATCTCATGACCTCCTAGATGATATTGGGTAAGCCAAGAGGGGGTTAATCCTAGCATTTTCCACAAGGGGTTTTCTTGCTCCAAATTGTATTGTTATCTCAGGCAGGTGGTGCTTGGGGTATAATTTCATTGGGAGAGGATGAATGGGAAAGAATCTCATGCTTCCTTTATCAAAGGAGACAACTCCCTCTGACTTCCTCTCTCTCTCCCTCCCCCTCTTCAATAGGAATGTCCCTGATTCACTGCAGTAACAGAAATTACTTGTTGCAAACTACTAAATGGAAGTTCAGACCTTCCTCATCAGATGGACTGTCATCCAATCTACTAGTCACAATTAATCTGGTTGTTATTTTCATTGTTTGTATATTGTCCCTCATTCATTCAGTCTATAACCATGATAATATTTCTATAACTACTATGTCTAATTACTACTATAAATACTAGTCATCATTGAAGAATTTCTCCTATGTCAAAACTGTGAAAGGAAATTCACTGCATTGCCTTGTATCTGTTAGGAAGAAGGACCTTGAAATCATCCTGTTTTGCTGTGAAATATTTGGAATAACTAGTGGAGGTAATCCTGGAAAAAGTTCTACATGAATTCCCATGAGTTTTCATTTACAGTTCATGTCCAACCCTCAGTTGCATTCACCTTAACCTGCCTTTATTTATTGAGATTGTGTATAGCTTTCATTTTTTAGAGAGTTTTGATATTTCCTATTCTGGATTTTGTGTCTCATTTCCTCCCCCTTTCACAGATGAAGATGCCAAATGGATGAATTACCTGAGAGAACATTTTATGGTGCTTTCTCTGCTAGCAAAAGTGCTAGGAAACACTGTATTGTTTTACAGTGGCGGCAGTGGTAGTAGTAACAATAATAATAAATTTGTGTGGTATTCCATGAGTATAAATAAATGTCCCTATTGGAGTATTCATCCTCCTCACCATTCCACATAATATTTCACAATATCAAGTGTCAGATATTTCCCACATCAAAAGATTCTCTCTGCAAGATTCAACACCTTGCCTACTTGAGATTTTTCTAAAGAGAAATCAGATGGCATTGATTATTTTTCCACCAGTTCTCAACTGCATATACAGTATCATTTTGGAGTCTATGATCATTTTGGCAATTGTTCCTGTGAATATGAGTTGTTTCATAAGTAGCTCTGAAGGTACATAAAAACTTGAGTTACTTCTCCCCCATATGTTATGCTATGCTATGCTATGCTATGCTATGCTATGCTATGCTATGCTATGCTATGCTATGCTATGCTATGCTATGCTATGCTATGCTATGCGTATATGTATATGTATATGTATATGTATATGTATATGTATATGTATATGTATATGTATATGTATATGTATATGTATATGTATATGTATATGTATATGTATATGTATATGTATATGTATTGCATGGGTGAATGCAAATAAACCAAAAACAATAAAAAGGTGATCTTTAGACACTCCAGATGGGAATGAGTCCACTCATGGCTTCCAAATAAATATCACTGTTTAAGAGATATTTTAAGTTATCTCTGATTGTAAGGCCTAAATATTTGTTTTGGATGAAAATTTAGCAAGACTCATATTCTTCAACAGTGCACTCATTCAGCTTGTAAATCACACTGCAGATTTGTGACTCAGATTTATCAACATATCCTGGCCTTTGCGTTTGCCATAATGGAGATTAATGAAAATCCACAGATATTACCCAATATCTCCCTGGGCCTCCACATCTATAATAGCCATTTTGTGGCAAGTTGCATTTTACTCGCCTCACTGGAGCTTCTCTCCACATGGACCAACTTCATCCCTAACTACAAGTGTGATGCTAAAGATAATACTGTCGCAGTCATTGGGGGACCCGATTCAGATGTGGGTTTCTTTATGGCAACCATTCTGAGCATCTACAAGGTACCACAGGTAAGATGTGCTCACAGGGCTTTGCTCCTGAACAAACCCACAATATGTCCCATAAGTCTTAGATGTAGTTTTGTATGTGTACTAGAATATTGTTAAATGTTAAACATCAGTAGATAGTGTGGGATAGAATCTATAAAAATAGTTGAACACTTCATATAAAAGTGATACAATCTATGAATTATATTAGTAGAACTCCATAACTTTGAATGATGAATTAAATATAATTTTTTTTTTAAGACTAAAGGCCTGACTGAATAGCCAGTTCATCTTTTGGTAATAAAATGAAAGTGATGCCGGCAACTGCCTGTTGTACTGTGAAGTCAGATGATCATCTTTTCTATTTCTACATGAGACACATCATACACTCTTGAAGATCTTGATCTTCATTGTGGTCTGCAGACAAGGTCCCTGAAATATCAAAGTCCAAATTGTACAGGGCAAACATCAATAGTGAAAAGATGTTCCTTAAAGTACAAACCCTGACCAGAAATGTACACAAATACACACCATACCCACTGAACACGAATGCACACATGTTTTATTGACATCATGATTTCACAGAACCTTCCTTTGCCTTGATGGAATGACATTTAAAAAGGAGACAAACTCGCATAAACATAAAGTTGGATGGTCCTGTTTAGCCTGCTGTCTCCTATCCCCTGTTCAGTCCAAGCATCCATATTATAGGAAATTCAACAGATGATTCCACACTTTCTGCCTGAACACATCCAATGTTTCTTCATGCATTTCTCTGGATTGTTGGTTCCAGGGTACAACTGCTCTTACCATTTCTAGCCTTCAGTTGGAATCTGCCTTCCTGGAACATGAAACAATTAATCAAAGTTCTATGTCCAAGTCCTGACTTTCATCTTGAGGACATCATTTCACATATTTTAGGACTGTTACCATGTCATCCCTAAATCTTCTTTTTCCATGGTTGAACATTCCTGGTTCCCTCCATCTCCCTCATAGTATTTGATTTCCAGATCCTTATATTTCTTCTGATTCAGATTTCCTTTCCTTACAGTTCAGTTATGGTTCTGCTCCAGTAATAAATGATGAGACCCAAAGAATTTTTTTCCAAAGGATGTTCCCTAGTGGGGAGCATCAGTATTCGGGTATCCTACAGCTGCTGCTTCTTTTCAGATGGATCTGGATTGGAGTTATTTTTATGGATGGTGACATTGGATTGAGATTTGTAGCAATGGTGCTGCCCAAGTTTTCTGAAAAAGGCATCTGCTTTGATTTTATAGAAACTTTGCCTAAACTGTATGTTTCCACTCATATTGGTGAAATGGTGGATGGATGGATCAAAACATACAAGGTGATAAGCGATAGCACAGCCAATGTTGTGCTCTTACATGGAGAAATTTACACTATGATCTTTTTGATAATGTTCCCTCATGTTTCAGAATTTGAGAATATACCAATCAAGACCAAGAGTAAAGTCTGGATTATGACAGCCCAGATGGAATTCACATCAGTTCCCTTTCTCAAATACTTTAAGATCGATATTATCCATGGTGCTCTATTGATCGCCCTTCATTCAACTGAGGTGATGGGATTTCAGACATTTCTTAAAAGAAGAAACCCAAATGAGGAAAATGGAGATGGCTTCATCAAGGACTTTTGGCAACAGGCCTTCAACTGTCACTTCTCTTCTGCAAGTGGGGACAAGATAGATGAAAATGTGTGCACCGGGGAGGAGAAGGTGGAGACACTGCCTGGCTCAGTTTTTGAAACCACTATGACTAGTCACAGCTACAGCCTCTATAGTGCAGTTTATGCCATGGCCCATGCTTTGCAGTCCATGGATTCGTACGAGGTCAAACCGAGAATGATAGCAGAGAGAAAGAGAAGGAAGACCATCAGTAAACAACCATGGCAGGTAATGTCCTAAATGGAGAAATGCAAAAGAGCTTATCTTTAAAGCACTTACTCTAAAATTACAACCTAACATGTATTGTCTCATAATATTACTAATCATCAAATCCATATATTATGATTTCATTATTTTTTCTGTTTCACGCAAAAAGTCCAAAGAGGTCTTTCAATTAGCATTAAAATTAGTCAATGTCTTTTCTCTAATTAAAGCTGTCAATTCCACCATTTCAGCCAGCACCATTAACTTTATCATCTATTCTTCCATTGTAGGTAATCTCAAGTCTTTCCACCGTTGAGCATATTAAAGTATTGCTGCAGTTATCATATATAAGAACAAAGTTCCATGAGATTTTTCCAATTGTTTAACCATCAGTCCCAAAAGAAATGTTTCTGGTTTTGATTGTATATTAATCTTCAAAGTTTTCTGAATTAATATGTGTACAGTATTTCAGTTCAAATTGTTTTAGCTTTTTTACATGTCCACCAAAGATGATAAAAAGTCCCTTCTTCTTGTTCACATTTCCAACATACACTTGAAGTCCCTTTGCCTTTTTGACAATATTTCTGGTGACAGATACCATCGATACATCATTGCATAAAAGTTCTCTTTAAGATCATAACATAATGTAAATTTCAACCCTTTCATCCATATATTGTCCCATTGTTCCATTTGTTTAGTATATCCAAAATTTTTAGCTTCCTGCGGTGATAGCCCTAGAGGTATTTTTGGACACAATCTAGATTTATATCTATTCCAAATTCTCAAAATGGCACATCTAATAAAATTATTTTTTAAATCAACATTGACCTTAACTTTATCATACCGTAAATAGCTGTGCCATCGAAATCTCAATTCATGTCCTTCTAAGTCTAATAACTCTTTCTCAGCATCACCCATATTTTCATCCAAACAACAAGCTGCAAAATACAATTTCAAATCTGGTAGGGCTAAACCTCCTCTTTCTTTAGCATCTTGTAACACTTTGTATTTAACTCACAGTTTTTTGCCTTGCTACACAAATTTAGATATTTATTTATTATTATTAATTTATTATTAAATTTCTATTACTGCCCATCTTCCCCTCAAGGAGGGACTCTGGGCAATATGTTCTTCTGTCACTGTTTAAATGGTACATCAGTAGTCAAAGCAGGTATTGTCTGAAACAAAAAAATTAACACCCCAACATTTTACTTTTTTCTCAATCCTGAAATCTGTTTTTTTCATTAATTCTATTTGATCTTGTGTCTTCATATTTTTGTTAATATCTTTGTCTTTTGTTTATTAAGCTTAAGGCCAGCTGGTGCACCAAGTTTTCTCATTAGTAACTCTATCCCTTTCAGCGGCTCTTCCAACATCAACACCAGATCATCTGCAAAGGCTCACAATTTATACGTCTCTTTTTAAAAATTTTACACCCATTATCCCCTCATCTTGCCTTATATCTCTATTCAAAGCCGCCAAAACCAATATAAAAAAAAGTGGTGATAATGGGTGATCTTGGAGCCCAAGAAAGAAAAATCTGTCACTGCTTCCATTTCTTCCCGTTCTATTTGCCAGGAAGTGATGGGACCAGATGCCATGATCTGAGTTTTTTTAATGTTGAGTTTCAAGCCAGCTTTTGCACTCTCCTCTTTCACCCACATCAAGAGGCTCTTTAGTTCCTCTTCACTTTCTGCCATTAGGGTGGTATCGTCTGTGTATTTGAGGTTGTTGATATTTCTCCCAGCAATCTTAACTCCGGCTTGTGATTCATCCAGCCCAGCATTTCTCATGATGTACTCTGCATATATGTTAAATAAGCAGGGTGATAATATACAGCCTTGTCGTACTCCTTTCCCAATTTTGAACCAATTGGTTGTTCCATGTCCAGTTCTAACTGTTCCTTCTTGACCCACATACAGGTTTCTCAGGAGACAGGTAAGGTGGTCTGGTACTCCAATCTCTTTAAGACTTTGCCACAGTTTGTTGTGATCCACACAATCAAAGGCTTTAGCATAGTCAATGAAGTCCATTTGTATAGTATATCCAAAATTTTTAGCCCATTCTTTAAATTGTTCATCTTCTTCTTCAAATCTTAACAAAAGTTGACACATTTAAGCAATAAAATGTTCATCATTTGAATATAACTCAATTTCAAATTCAGTTTTATCATGTTCAAAACCAAAAGTCCTTTTATCAGCTTTACATCCTTCCATTAAGTGTACATTTGAAAACCCTTAACATATATATCCTTCCAATATCAAATCTTCTCTTGATTTTATTTTAACTTCTCTCTGTGAAAATTCTAATATATCACCATTAGTTAACCATTTCTACTTGGTTGCATTTTCCCTTCTGTATTATGCTTCCTGTGCTGATAGCCGTAAAGGTATTTTTGGACACAATCTAGATTTATTCCAAATTCTCAAAACAGCACATCTAATAAAATTATTTTTACAATCGACATTGACCTTAACTTTATCATACCGTAAATAGCCGTGCCATCGAAATCTCAATTCATGTCATTCTAAGTCTAATAACTGTTTCTCAGTATCACCAATTTTTTCATCCAAACTTAACAACAAGCTGCAAAATACAATTTCAAATCTGGTAGGGCTAAATCTCCTCTTTCTTTAGCATCTTGTAACACCTTGTATTTAACTCACAGTTTTTTGCCTTGCCACACAAATTTAGATATGCTCTTCTACCATTGTTTAAATGGTACATCAGTAGTCAAAGCATGTATTGTCTGAAACAAAAATAATATTCTAGGTAAAACGTTCATCTTAATTACAGAAATTCTCCCCAACAATGACAATTGTAAATTTTTCCATATCTTTTTTAATTTCATTCCATGTTTTGACATTATTATTTTGAAACAACTTACAATTCATTTTTGTCAAATTAACACCCCAACATTTTACATTTTTCTCAATCCTGAAACCTGTTTTGTTCATTAATTCTATTTGATCTTGTGTCGTCATATTTTTTGTTAATATCTTTGTCTTTTGTTTATTAAGCTTAAAGCCAGCTGGTGCACCAGGTTTTCTCATTAGTAACTCTATCCCTTTCAGCGGCTCTTCCAACATCAACACCAGATCATCTGCAAAGGCTCTCAATTTATACGTCTCTTTTTAAACTTTTTACACCCATTATCCCCTCATCTTGCCTTATATCTCTATTCAAAACCACCAAAACCAATATAAAAAAATGTGGTGATAATGGGCAGCCTTGTCTTGTTCCTTTTTGGATCTCACATGGTTTTGTTAAATCTCCATTAACAATAATTTGTGCTTTCTATAATGTACTGTATATATCAATTTTACCCATTTTATAAAATTCTCTCCAAAGTCCATATCTTCTAAAACTTTTAACAAAAAGGGCCAATTAAGATTATCATAAGCTTTCTCTGCATCTAAAAAAGTAGTGCAGGTTGTTTTTCATTGTGCTATTCCAAATATTCTATTATACCCAATACTGTTCTAACATTATCTTTTCATTGGCTTTTAGGTAGAATTCCACATTGATCTTCATGAATAAATTCCTGTAAAATTATTTTCAATATTTGCCAGAATTGTTGTAAATAACCAACAGTCACTATTCAATAATGATATTGGTCTATAATTTTTAGTTAGGTTTAAATCTTGACTTACTCTTTGGGTCTTAATGCAATATCAGCTTCTTTCCAAGACTCTGGCATCCCATCTCCTTGTAAGATGAAGTTCATTGTATTCTGGAGAGGTTGTAAAATATTTATAATAGGACCCTGGTAACCCATCCAGCCCAGGTGCTTTACCTGGCTTAATCTTTTTTATAGCTTCAGAGACTTCTATTATTGTTACAGGTCCATTCGTAATCTGTCTTTGTTTATCTGAGTGTCACGGTAAGTTCTGCATTTTTTGATAATCATCGATTTTATCCAGAGAAATCTCCTGTCCTTCATACAGATTAGAATAATCCTGATGAAAAGTTTTTGTATAGTCATATTGTCTGTTGAAACTGTATCTCCCTCTTGAAGCTTCAGAATCATCTTCTTTTCTTTCTCTTTCCTTAATTTATAAGCTAACCATTTCCTTGGTTTATTTGCAAATTCAAAATTCGTTTGCTTAGCATAATTTCCATTTCTCTTACTGTCAACAGGGATAGCTGTTGCTGTAAAAGTTTAATTTGATATGAAATACTTGTCTTTGCCAGCGATTTCTTTAATTCTTCCTCTTTTCTCATTATCTCCTGCAAAATAGCCTGGACTTTCTCTTGTGCTCTTTTTCAATTCAATATTATATTGTATAAAATACCCTCTAATAAAGGCTTTGCTTGTATCCCAAACTGTTCTTAACTCTGGGCCTTTATTTAAGTTATTCTCAAAAAATTCTGTTAATTTCTTTTTACAGTCTTTCACTATCCATTCTTTTTGTAGTAACATTTCATTCAGTCTCCATCTGAAAGTAGTAGATTTCCTTCTAAGAGTCAAACTCACTGGGTTATGATCAGAGAAAGCCTTTGCTAAAATTTCAAATTTGGAGGTCTTAATAGCCAATTTTTTTGAAGTCCATATCATATCTATCCTTGAAAAAGATCTATGCCTCTCTGAAAAATAAGCATATTCTCTAGATTTGCCATTATTTTTTTGTCTCCATATGTCAACTAAAGTTAAGTTATCCATCAAATGAACAAAAAGTCTTTGGTAATTAAGCTTGAGTATTTTTAATGTTCTTCTCTGACATTCTATCTAATTGTGGGGAAACCACACCATTCCAGTCTCCCATCAGACACCAATTTTTATATGAAAGACTTATCAATTGTGCCATAAGTCATTTATAAAAATTTCCTTTTTCTTCATTTGGAGCATAAAGTCCCAGAACAAAAGTTTTAAGTCTCTGTATTTCAATTTCCATCCCCACATATCTACCATGTTGATCAGTCAATGTATGTTGTGGATTTAATTCAGAGTTAACATATAAAACAACTCCATTAGGGTTTGTTTGTTTTTTTGGTCCTGCTGAAATAAATTATTCTCCCATTTTTTTGCAAATTAAATACTTTATATCTTTGTTTCTAATATTGTAAACAAATTATAACTTGTTTTAATTTTTTAAAATAATGAAATAGCGTTTTTCCTTTCTGGGGGGGAATTACACCCATTTATATTCCACATTAAGCATCTGTAATCCATGGTTAGACCAATAATTTAGAAAAGTCTATACCAGTAGCACTTAATTCCAAATCACCTTTTTCAGAATCCTGTTTCTGGTGTGGTTTTTGGTCAGTCATCTCTACAACCTCCATTTGAACCTCTTCCCAATCTCCTTTAAACTTTTCCAAAAATTCTCTGGCCTTTTGAACAGTATTCAAACTTGTAAGCTGCCTGGGGTCACCATGTGTGAGTTGGGTGGTCATATAAATTTGTAAAATAAATAAAATAAAATAAATAAATTCAATTGAAATCTTCTCTGTTGGAAAGTAAAAATTACACCCTCTAATTTCTCCCAACAAAATGAAATCTATTTCTGCTTTACAGAAATAGATTTACATCTGCTTTACATCTTTATGAACAACCTTTCTCCTAATATCTTCATCTGGAGTGTCTGTGATGGCTCTAAATCTCAGACAATTTACGGATTTCTCCTTAAGTTCCAAGAGAGCCAAATTATTCCTCTTCCAAACTCTATATCTCTGATGCCTCTTTTATTCTCTAAAATATCCATTCTGTCCTTAGTTTGTTTTATTTCTCCAGATATTTGCTTTAACTATATCTCTTGTAGAAGAAAGTTGGAAGTCATTCTTTTTGTATCTTTGTTTCAATGTATTGTCGAAGGCTTTCACGGCCGGAGTTCAATGGCTGTTGTGGGTCTTCCGGGCTGTGTGGCTGTGTTCTGGAAGTTGTGGTTCCTAATGTTTCGCCAGCATCTGTGGCCAGCATCTTCAGAGGGCAGGAGCACAGATAGAAACAAAATCTCTGTGCCCAGGTAGAGTGGCAATGTTCTATTTATAGAGCTAAATTATAGGAGATTAGGTGGGGTTTTTTGTTGTGTTGAAATGTTAACGAGTGGCTGATGAGCGTGATTAGCATGTTCATTGTGAGAAGTATTCCCATGTCCTGGTGGTTGGACTGAGTTCGTTGACCTTTTGCAGGCTGTGTTTTTCAGGACTGGTAGCCAGGTTTTGCTAATTTTTAAACTTACTTCTTTTTTTTTATTGTAACTGTGCTGGTGTTTGTGAATTTCAATGGCTTCTCTGTATAATCTGGTGTAGTGGCTTTTGGTGTTGTCCAGTATTTCTGTGTTTTCAAATAGGATTTTGTGTCCCGTTTGCTTGAGAGCATGTTCAGCTACTGAAGATTTTTCCGGTTGCTGTAGTCTGCAGTGTCTTTCATGTT